>OZ007593.1:19960056-21210056 GCA_963931845.1 Maratus michaelseni | reverse complement strand
CGTCAATTGACGAAATTTGTTCAAGTTTTCAGCAAGTTCAATAATAGTAAATTAGGCTGTGTAACAAACTTTTATTAAAAAATAATAAATTATTAGAAAATGAGAGCATCCCCACAAAAAAGCAACTGCAAAGAAAAAGGAGAGAACTATCTGTGGTTTTTGTTTTGTTTATTAAACTATTTGCAGTCGGAAGTCGCCGAACGTTATCAGAATAAGATCATCAGCTTCTGATGGTATAGATTAAATTCTGTATTTTTCTCTGTTTGATTATTGCTTCGGTGACGAAAAGGTGCTTTTAGCAGTAGTCAGGGGAGTTAACATAAAACTACATATTTTAAAAATGTTTTAATAATGGTTTATTACATAACATTTTTCAGTAATATTTTGCTTGTTTAAATTTTTTTGTCATTTGCATACCTTAAATCTAACATGTCTTTTGTCAAAAGAAATCTCCCTCCACCCTTAAAAAAAAATAAAAAAAAATTACAGGAACACCGCTCTAGTTATGCTACAGTAGTTTCGGCACAAAGTCTCTATATGATATCCTTATATATATATACATATTTTTTTTTCAGCACTTAAGTTAAATTATTTATATATTACTAACAGAGTTTCCCCCAGGTTTAACAAGGGGCAGGGTGCTGCTGGTGAGAAAAGGGCACTTTTTTATTCTTAATGGCACTTTTTGGATTTTTGAGGGCACTTTTCAGATTCTTAAAGACACTTTTTTTAATTGTTAGATGTATTCTTTTGATTTTTAAAACCACTTTTGATATTTCAAAGTCAAAACACTCTTTTTAAGACAACATTGAGTCAGTTTTTACTATGAAAGCAAATTTTTAAGGCAAAAAGGAGAAAGGGCACTTTTTTTACTAAGGGCAAGAAGGGTGCTAATTATTTTACTGGAGGGGGCAAGAAGGGTGCTAATTCTTTTTATGAGGGACAAGAGGGGTGCTATTTTGTTAACCAAAGGGCAGGCAGGGTGCAGCACCCTTCTGAAACTGTCTGGGGGAAACTCTGTATACTAATATTACAATAGTTCTTTATATTTAATTACTAGTTTAAATTTTTTTGTGTGTGGCATTTAAGTGAAAATATTTATACGTAAATTTGAGTTCCTTGGGTGCGGCACTATACATTTTTAAAAAAGAGATTTTTACAGGTGTGCCGCTTACGTGGATATACTTTTTTTGAAACAGATATTCATTGGTACGGCTGATATTCCCAATAATACGGTAGATATGTAAGTATATTAAGCCCTGACATTATTTTAATGGTTAAAAAAGCATTTTCTCACCATATTACATTTGCCGTGTGTTCAAATACTGCACACATTGTTATTTTCTTTTTGAATTTTTTACTCCATACAAAAATAAGTCTTATTTTAGAGCATTATAACTTATAAGTTTGATAAATCATAGCTTTTATAAAAATAAATCTTATGTTCTCATAACAAACACCAATTCAGCATAAGTGCAACAAGCATTTAAAATGAAACACCAGGGGTCGATCCAGGAAAAATTTGGGGCCTATTTAGGGTCCCTTCACAAAAATCTATTTAATGAAATCGGCCCCTTCACAAAATTCAATTTTATAAAATGGTCCCCTTCACAAAAATCAAAATGATAAAATGGGCTCCTTCACAAAATGCTATTCCATAAAAACTTACTATTTATTATTTATTTATTATTTTGTGATTTTTAAAATATGTAATTTGTGAACAAGCAAGTTCACCAGAGAGGAAAACTTCAGCAAAAGGATTTTAAACGGTTTTTGTTTTTAAATGCTTGGTCTGAATTTGATTAACTGGATATCAACTTTCGCCACAAAATGTTATTTTTCACAAAAATATAATAAATTTCACAAAAATAACCTTTACTTTTCACAAAATGGGCCCCAAGAAAAAAAAAAACCTGCATCGACCCCTGAACACACAAGTTGTAGTTTGTTAATCTGTAAAGTATAGGATTGCTGTACTAAATCTGGTGCAGCGGAATGGCAAATACCGTTTAGTGTCAAACCAATATTGATGACTAAAATTGTGCTTCTACAGAAACTTCTCCATCGAGTGTTTCCTTCACTAACGCAACCCGGTATCCGGACCTGAACACAGCGAAGTATAGAAAGATGCACGCTGGGCATAACTAGAAGAGACAGAAAGAGAATAACCTGGCTGAGAAGTTAGACGAAAGTTTTTGACGTCATTGAAAGAATTAAACGTCTAAAATGGAAAATGGGCAGGGCACATTGCAAAAAGATAAGACAGTAGATGGAGCACAAACACCCTGCAGTAGTATCCCAGTGATGTAAAACGACCAAGAAGATGACCTCAAGTAAGATGGAGTGACGAAATCAGATAAGTGGTCAGTGTTAATTGGATGACTAAAACACTAGACAGGAAACAATGGAAAAATCTGGGTGAGAATCCAGCAGTGGATTGAAAACAGTTGTTGATGATGATGATATCTAATCTTTATTTAGCATACTTACACATTACTAAATACATACTTGATCTTTACTTTTTATATTTTAATCAAGTTTTACATTTTCTTAATATTTAGTACTTTATTGTTTTACTTAATAATTTACTTTATTATAGACATATTCATTGTAATTTCAAATGCATTATTACATTCGTATTACTGCTTAAAAAATGTAAATAAACCAGAAATCTGCAAATAATTCAAAAATTTGCACAATTTCAGTGTTATGATGGACTCATGTGGATTTGGGGAGTCTACTGTAGTACATTTTGCTTATAATTACCATAATTTTTAATTATTAAAAATATGACATTACCATCAGTTATAAATATTAAGATTTTTTTTTTTTTTCGACACAAAACAAGGCGGGTGCTTTCATGCTGTATGACGTTTTTCGACATAAAATAAGATGTGCTTTTACTTTTTCATAGTTGTTCCATAAGGATCCAAAATAATATCCCATAAGGCTTAAATAGTAAAGTTCCTAAAAATAACTTAATAAATTTTACTGTAAGATCTTTTGAAGAAACAAACGGTAAGAAATTATTGTATATCTTGTGTATATATGCTGATTTATTCATTTTGAATGAATGTGATGCACTTATAAAGTTAGGTAGATATGAATATTTTTTCTTTTCTTCTTTACAGACGTATGCCGAGCAGAAATTTCTGTGACAACAGCAAGGTGGAAGAAACCAGATTGTTGCAAAGAAAAAAAAAATATGTTTTGTGATGTGGAAAGTTGTAAATAAATATTTGTTTTGTATTTTATTGTGGAAAGTTATAAATAAATATTTGTTTTGTATTTTATCGTGAAAGTTGTAAATAAATATTTGTTTTGTTTTTAATGTGAATTTTTTTATTGTGCAATTTGTAACATTATAGAATTTTTTAAAAATAATAAGATTATTCAACAGCGGTTATCATTTTCCCCATACTATCTTTCATGACATTGTGAAATACATTTTTTTATTTTTATTCCTTTACTGATTTCCAATTAAATTGGGAGTAAAATTTTAAAATTTTCAGGTATTCACTTCTGATGACTTTTGCATAAAGATTTAATTTTTGTATGTCATATAATTTAAGTTTATTATTTTATATTGAGCACTTAGTATAATATGTGCAATTATTTAAAATACAGAAGTTGTTTATTCATTAAAGTTAGAACAATGAAAGCAAACAATATCTTAATATTGCTCAAATTTGTGTTAATATTTTGTGACATATATCAAATGCACTTTCTGGGCCATTAGCATTTACATAATCATTGTACTGTCTCATTTTGTTAAAGTAAGGTAATGTATTTAAGTACAAAGGTAAGTAAAACAAATTGAATCTGAAGCTGTATAGCCAAATTATCACAGCAGTAAATGTGTGCTTCGGTCACTAAATATGAAAGGGCATACTTTTCTGTCCTTTATTTGTTTTGAATGCAAAAGTATTAACAGATGACTTATGCAGTAGCTTTATTCTAGAAAAACAATGTAAAACCATCATCAGAGGGACAAAACGATACTTTTAAATTTCATGTGGCACCTTATCAGAGGACAATCAAATGCATAACATTTGTTGCATATACCGGGTGTTCCTAAAGTGGATTAGGTATTTACATGCTTTTTTTAGTAAGTAAAACAAATAATTGCAAAGTAAAAAAAAAAATTGTTATTTAAAAAAAACTTAAGGGTGTATTCAAATCCAAACTGCTTATTTTGAGACACATTTTTAAATTCATTTTTGCTCGAAAATGCATCCAATTGGCAGGTTCTCTTATTCAGAAACTTTATAATGTCCGTGTTGTCTCGATTTTTTGATAAAGGCATAATATATTTTTAAAAATGCTGTCAAAGTGGACATTTTGAACCGAATTTCCCGAAGCGATAGCGCTGGGAAAAAAAAAAAAAAGTACTTTGAAAATATTTGTTTGTAAATCAATTTCTAATTAATTGCACGAAAAATGAAAACGTAGGTCCCTTATAAATCTCTTCATAAATCACGCCGCCAAGTTTCATGTTTTTACTTTTAAAAATGAGTTTGAAAATGTGTCATAAAATTTTGAGTTGTTGAGCATGCAAAAATATTTTTTTTGGATACTGCCTTAAGTTTTTATATGACTTCTTACGACAAGAATGATAAGTTCCACTTCAGACATAGCACTTAAAAAAAGGTCATGAAAAAATTTTAAATTGCATCATTTTATATAATATTTGCTCAAATTAAGAATAAAATATGTAAAAAATAATTATATACAAGTAAGGAATTTTACAAAATTTCTTAAATTTTCTTGAATTTTATCGAGAATATAAGATATCTTCTGCCTTCAATTTGCATTTTTAAAATTCATATATACCTCAATATATTGTTACTGAAAACATTTTTTATTAAATAAATTATATAGTGTATGAGATCTTTGTTAGATTGGATATTTTTTTTTAAAGAAAGATTATTCAATAACCTTTCTTAAAAAATAAAAACTTTTATTCCCTCTAATAAATCTAATAAATGAAGATATTTTTAAACTATAAAATTTATTAAATAAATGTTTTCAGTAACAATAGATCTATGCATTGTCATATGTTTATGTACATATGAATTTCAAAAATGCAAATTGAAGGCAGTAATATCATGAAAACCATCCACAGGATGCTGACAGGTGTGACATTTTGACACCCAGAGGATGCCCTATAACCATCCATAAGGTGTTGTGTAATGACATCCATAGGATATTGACAGGTGTGACATTTCGACACACAGGGGATATCCTATAACTGTCTACAGGATGATTTCATCCATCCGCAGGATATCAGCTTATCCTAAATATGACATTATGTGGATGCTTTTAGGATATCAATAGGACCATCCAGAGGATGTAATGCAAGTGTCCTATAACCGTCCAAAATGTGTCATGTGATGACATCCATAGGATGTTGAAAGGTGTGACATTTCGAAACTTAGGGGATGTCCTGTAACTGTCGAGAGGACCATTTCATCGGTCCACAGGATATCAGCTTCTCCTAAATATGACATCTTTTGGATGTTTTTAGGATGTGTTTGTGTTGTCTGGGATATTACAATATTTACAAACATAATTAAAAAGAAATATTAAAATTAACTGAGTAAAAACGATATTAAATGTAAAAATGGGAAAAAGGAAAAGAAAACTGTTATAATACAGAATTTACAAATATGGATTTTAACCACTCCTATCGTAGTGCACATATTACGACATAAATCCGCAACAGCGGAGAATACTACAATCGAACGCCGAAGAAGGGTGGTTGTCTAGCCGCAGAGGAGAGAGGATTTCGTCCGTGCCGTTCTCCGCCAATCAGAGCGAAGGAGATCGACCTATCAAATATTACTTGATAGCACATTGGGACAACTGCCCAATTTAAGAAAGGGGGGAGTGCCGAACAGCTGTAGCTGCACAGACGGAAGGGAATAACATCCTCAACCAAGGTGACCGTTTTTAGCTTGTTGTAGCTATTTTAGCCTGTTGTAGAACTTACAACAAGCTAAAAAAGTCAGGCTAAAGGTTGACAATCCTTTGGACGGAATTCCAGAAAACTTTTTTTTTTTTTTAAATACGCAACAACAAAATTTAGACAGGATTAAGGATGATTAGCACAGTAGTACATAAGTACTTATTGCTCCGGGAGGTTCTTTTTCTATATGTCTGTTTCTATATCTGTCTGTCTATCTATCCTACAGCATGTTTCTTCTTGAAGAGGATAAATATAGCATTTATAATTATATTACAGGGCTGCACAAAAGAATACGAATATATGTTAAAAGTGGCATTGTAGAACGCTGACTGTAATGTAATTTTAGTATGTTGTTACAGTCAACTGCAGCATGTTTTTTCTTGAAGAGGATGAATATTGTATTTATAATTATTTTACAGGGCAGCACAAAAGAATACGAATATATGTTATATGTGGCATTTGTAGAACGCTGACTGTAATGTAATTTTCGTATGTTTTTACAGTCAACTGCAGCATGTTTTTTTTTTCTTGAAAACGGTGAATATAGCATTAGTAGTTATTTTACAGGGCTGCACAAAAGAGTACGGATATGTGTTAAATCCGGGGCTTTGAGAACGCTGACCGTCATGTAATTTTAGTATGTTGTTACAGTCAACTACAGCGTGTTTTTTCTTGAAGAGGATGAATATTGTATTTATAATTATTTTACAGGGCAGCACAAAAGAATACGAATATATGTTATATGTGGCATTTGTAGAACGCTGACTGTAATGTAATTTTCGTATGTTTTTACAGTCAACTACATCTTTTTTTTTTTAAGTGAAAACTTCTTTAGGCACGTCGGGCATTTTTTGAGATAGGAAAAAACCATTGAACTCGTGACGCTGTTACTGTAACCGACACCTCTGTATGTAAGTATGTACATGTATTGTATATAGTTCGGTATGAAGTAGGGCGGGGTATGAAATGTTTGGTAGCGTGAACCAGAATTTTTAAATAATAAACTAAGCGACATTTGATATTCAGTTCATAGCTGAGCGAAATAAATCAAATTTTAAAGATGTATAGGGATCAGTCTAATTAGTCATTTAACGAAGGGCACTGGACCCCACGCCTCCCCTACGGCTCCCCTTTTACGGTGTTTTAACTAACTATGTCTCGTTTCCATATCTCAACAACGGACAGTCCAATTTCAACGCGACTGATTTCAAACATTATAATTCACTGAGTAATGAATCTCCGTAACATTAAAATAAATGTATGAGTACCGTGAACAAGAATTTTTAAATAATAAACTAAGCAACATTTGAAATTCTGTTCATAGCTGAGCGAAATAAATCAAATTTTAAAGATGTATAGGGATCAGTCTAATTAGTCATTTAACGAAGGGCACTGGACCCCACGCCTCCCCTCCGGCTCCCCTTTTACGGTGTTTTAACTAACTATGTCTCGTTTCCATATCTCAACAACGGACAGTCCAATTTCAATGCGACTGATTTCAAACATTATAATTCACTGAGTAATGAATCTCCGTAACATTAAAATAAATGTATGAGTACCGTGAACCAGAATCTTACTTATAATAAAATTCAAAGGCAAGAAAGTGTCTGTAACGGTTCCGGGCACGACCACTCTGGTTTGCGAATGACCATAGTTAAACGCCATGTTAGGCTTAATGAAAAACCTGTGTAACATATCACAGCTAAATGACAATATCCTTTACTTGAAATCATGTCTGTTCAGCATATTTTTCTATAAAACGTGCATATCATATACTATTATAATGTCTTAAGTTCTTAATTAAAAATTCAGATTAAAAATCGGAATCCCAACTGTAAACAAACGAACATTGTTGCCATTCAGCATCACAAATTCAAATGATTCACAAATGAACGACTCTTTGTAAGCTTCAAATCCGATTCTGCTGTTAAAATATTTGTAAAAGCTTATTAAATTTTTTAAATCTTTTAAATTTTTTTAAAACCTTCAAAAACTATTTCATATAAAACGTGAATATCAACGTTTCTGTAAACACATTTTTTCAGAAATAGCGGTGATTTCTTTCGTACCGAGGATTTGAGGTGATCTATTCAGTATAGTGGCGCTATCTGCCGGTGGATTTTGAAATTTTAAATAAACTTTGAAATAACTCCACAAAATTCTGCAACTATTATATAGTATATTAAATTTCAAACCATTCAATTGGGTAGTTTTTGCGCTATTATATGCGAACAGATGGACGAACCAGATCATGACTATAGGTGCTACATATTTATATAATTATGAACGCACCTAATAAACCCGTGCAAAGACGTCCACTTTATCTTTTTTGTTCTAATTATTTTTTTTTCTTTAATAATTGTTGAGCGCGATATACTGCTGTATTTTATTTTTGTGTCAACATTGATTTGAGTAAAACCTTTCATTTCATTTTTGAAAACAATGCAGATTTAATTTTTAATTAACTGCAATTTATAATAAAAAAAGATATTTTAACGAAATGTAAGTATACTTTGTCAGAAGTCAGTTCAAAAAACTTTGGAATGGTACATCATTTATTGTTGTGCGTTTTGTAAAAGTGTAGAAAAAGAGATGTTGACAACAGAAATAATATATACCAGTAGTAGTAATATATATACTTTTTTTTAGTATCAACGTTTTTGTAAACATGTTTTTTTTCAGAAATAGCGGTGATTTCTTTCGTAGCAAGGATTTGAGGTGATCTATCCAGTATAGTGGCGCTATCTGCCGGTGGATTTTGAAATTTTAATAAAATTTGAAATAACTCGACAAAATTCTGCAACTATTACATACTATATTAAACTTCAAACCATTCAATTGGGTAATTTTTGCGCTGTTATATGCGAACAGATGGATGAACCGGACGACGACTATAGGGGCTACATATTTATATAATTATGAACGCACCTAATAAATCCGTGCAAACACGTCGACTTTATCTTTTTTATTCTTTTTTTTTTTAAATATATCATTGTTGAGCGCGATATACTGTTGGATTTTATTTTTGTGGCAACATTTATTTGAGAAAAACCTTTCATTTCATTTTTTAAAACAATGCAGATTTAATTTTTAATTAATTGCAATTTGTAATCAAAAAAGATATTTTAACGAAATGTAAGTGTACTTTGTCAGAAGACAGTTTAAAAAACTTTGGAATGGTAAATCATTTATTGTTGTGCGTTTTGTAAAAGTGTAGAAAAAGGGATGTTGACAACAGAAATAATATATACCAGCAGACCCGTGCGAGGATTTCAAACTGCACTCTTAATAATTTAAGGAATACATAGTACCGCGTAATTTGCATTTAATTTTGCTTATGTAATCAAACAATGAGTTGTGCTGAATCAAGCTGTTTAGAAACTCATTGATAATATTTTTTACAAAAACTTTCGCACAAGGTTATTTATTAATATTTAATTTGAACGTTTTGTCCAATCGTTGAACTATTTCAGAAATTTAATACTAAGTAAAAAAAAAAAAATATATATATATATATCCTCATCATTTTTATTTGTAGTAATCATTTGTCATTTTTAAAATGTACTTTTCTACAATACAAATCTTTCAATAATAAAATCTTCCTCCTGTTTGTTTGTATGAAGTATTATGAAAATGAAACGCAGATCAATAATCCGTCATTTTTGACGGGGTTATATACTAGTTTTTAAATAATAAACTAAGCGACATTTGAAATTCTGTTCATAGCTGAGCGAAATAAATCAAATTTTAAAGATGTATAGGGATCAGTCTAATTAGTCATTTAACGAAGGGCACTGGACCCTCCACACACTACCGGCCCCCCTTTTACGGTGTTTTAACTAACTATGCCTCGTTTCCATATCTCAACAACGGACAGTCCAATTTCAACGCGACTGATTTTAAACATTATAATTCACTGAGTACTGAATCTCCCTAACATTAAAATAAATGTATGAGTACTGTGAACCAGAATTTTTAAATAATAAACTAAGCGACATTTGAAATTCAGTTCCTAGCGGAACGAAATAAATCAAATTTTAAAGATGTATAGGTACCAGTCTAATTAGTCATTTAACGAAGGACACTGGACCCCACGCCTCCCCTACGGCTCCCCTTTTACGGTGTTTTAACTAACTATGCCTCGTTTCCATATCTCAACAACGGACAGTCCAATTTCAACGCGACTGATTTCAAACATTATAATTCACTGAGTAATGAATCTCCGTAACATTAAAATAAATGTATGAGTACTGTGAACCAGAATTTTTAAATAATAAACTAAGCGACATTTGAAATTCTGTTCATAGCTGAGCGAAATAAATCAAATTTTAAAGATGTATAGGTATCAGTCTAATTAGTCATTTAACGAAAGGCACTGGACCCCACGCCTCCCCTACGGCTCCCCTTTTACGGTGTTTTAACTAACTATGCCTCGTTTCCATATCTCAACAACGGACAGTCCAATTTCAACGCGACTGATTTCAAACATTATAATTCACTGAGTAATGAATCTCCGTAACATTAAAAAAAATGTATGAGTACTGTGAACCAGAATTTTTAAATAATAAACTAAGCGACATTTGAAATTCTGTTCATAGCTGCGCGAAATAAATCAAATTTTAAAGATGTATAGGGATCAGTCTAATTAGTCATTTAACGAAGGGCACTCGACCCCACGCCTCTCCTCCGGCTCCCCTTTTACGGTGTTTTAACTAACTATGCCTCGTTTCCATATCTCAACAACGGACAGTCCAATTTCAACGCGACAGATTTCAAACATTATAATTCACTGAGTAATGAATCTCCGTAACATTAAAATAAATGTATGAGTACCGTGAACCAGAATTTTTAAATAATAAACTAAGCGACATTTGAAATTCTGTTCATAGCTGAGCGAAATAAATAAAATTTTAAAGATGTATAGGGATCAGTCTAATTAGTCATTTAACGAAGGGCACTGGACCCGACGACTCCCCTCCGACCCCCCTTTTACGGTGTTTTAACTAACTATGCCTCGTTTCCATATCTCAATAACGGACAGTCCAATTTCAACGCGACTGATTTCAAACATTATAATTCACTGAGTAATGCATCGCCGTAACATTAAAATAAATGTATGAGTAGCGTGAACCAAAATTTTTAAATAGTAAACTAAGCGACATTTGAAATTCAGTTCCTAGCTGAACGAAATAAATCCATCTTTAAAGATGTATAGGGATCAGCCTAATTAGTCATTTAACGAAGGGCACTGGACCCCACGCCTCCCCTCCGACCCCCCTTTTACGGTGTTTTAACTAACGATGCCTCGTTTCCATATCTCAACAACGGACAGTCCAATTTCAACGCGACTGATTTCAAACATTATAATTCACTGAGTAATGAATCTCCGTAACATTAAAATAAATGTATGAGTAGCGTGAACCAAAATTTTTAAATAGTAAACTAAGCGACATTTGAAATTCAGTTCCTAGCTGAACGAAATAAATCCATCTTTAAAGATGTATAGGGATCAGCCTAATTAGTCATTTAACGAAGGGCACTGGACCTCCCCTCCCCCCCTCTGACCCCCCTTTTACGGTGTTTTAACTAACTATGCTTTGTTTCCATATCTCAACAACGGACAGTATAGCACATTAAATGAAAATTGTAATATAATTTTTGTAGTAGTAGTTTATGATAATGAATAAAAAAACACTTCATTTAAAAGTATTTCCTGCACAATAAAACATTTCCTGACGATTCAAAAAATATACACGTAATTGTTCAATTTTTCACTTCTGTCGGCACTCCCAGAGTGCCACTGTTTTTTTTTTCTATCAGACGATTTCCACGTGAAAAACGAAAATGAAATAAAAAGTTTCACCAATTGCAAAAAAGATTAATATGAAATAAAATTTATTAACGTCATAGCGGTAATAAAACGGAAAGATTTCTGAATAATACAAGGAGTCTGAGTATGTGTATGTACACAAAGCAGATTAATATCACGTCATTAGAGAATTAAAAAGAAAATCTGACATATTATCGAAAGTTTAACAGATTTTTTAAATGTTTCAGAATAATACGAAGCGAGTATCAATATGTGTAATAGAGAATAGTAAATATATGATATAAATGCTGGGCGATTACACCATGAAACATTACTACATTAAAGACGTGAGTATAAAACATCACAAATTTACTGAATGGTGTATACAAAACGTTTGTTTACACCATTCAGTAAATTTGTGATGTTTTATACTCACGTCTTTAATGTAGTAAATATATGAGTTTGAGGAACGTATTGAATCATGATAAAAACCCGATTACGGAAATATTCGTATATTTTAACGTTTTGAATGTGTACAACATGTTTAATTTTGATTTTTTTTTTTAAATATCGCATTTAGTCCACATGACAGATATTATTATGACAGAATATAATAGCGGGCTTTGCCCGCTATCAGACTAATTTAGACATTCGAAAAAACGAAAAAAATATACCAGTAATTTTATACTTTATAAAAAACGTGACCTTTTTTTGGTTGCTAAATGAAATTAGGGAAGGGGAGGAGGGGGGAAGGGGAGGTCCAGTGCCCTTCGTTAAATGACTAATTAGGCTGATCCCTATACATCTTTAAAATTTGATTTATTTCGTTCCGCTAGGAACTGAATTTCAAATGTCGCTTAGTTTATTATTTAAAACTTCTGGTTCACGCTACTCATACATTTATTTTAATGTTACGGCGATTCATTACTCAGGGAATTATAATGTTTGAAATCAGTCGCGTTGAAATTGGACTGTCTGTTGTTGAGATATGGAAATGAGGCATAGTTAGTTAAAACACCGTAAAAGGGGGGCAGGTAGGGTGCGGAGGGTCCAGTGCCCTTCGTTAAATGACTAATTAGACTGATCCCTATACGTCTTTAAAAATTGATTTATTTCGTTCAGCTAGGAACAGAATTTTAAATGTCGCTTAGTTTATTATTTAAAAATTCTGGTTCACGGTACTCATACATTTATTTTAATGTTACGGAGATTCATTGCTCAGTGAATTATAATGTTTGAAATCAGTCGCGTTGAAATTGGACTGTCCATTGTTGAGATATGGAAACGAGGCATACTTAGTTAAAACACCGTAAAGGGGGGGGGGGGGGTCGGAGGGGAGGCCTGGGGTCCAGTGCCCTTCGTTAAATGACTAATTAGACTTATCCCTAAACATCTTTAAAATTTGATTTATTTCGTTCCGCTAGGAACTGAATTTCAAATGTCGCTTAGTTTATTATTTAAAAATTCTGGTTCACACTACTCATACATTTCATACCCCGCCCTACTTCATGCCGAACTATGCACAATACATGTACATACTTACATACAGAGGTGTTGGTTACAGTAACAATGTTGCGAGTTCAATGTTTTTTTCCCATCTCAAAACATACCCAACGCGCCTAAAGAAGTTTTCACTTCAAAAAGTTATTTAGAAACGCTTTTTAATTTCAATTTTTTTAAATAACTGTTCTATGTTGTGCATTTGCGTGTTAAAAGTAATAGTCATGTCGAATTTCAAGCCTCTATACCTAAAAACAAGGCCGAAAATAGGGGGAACAAAGGAGGCATATGCCCCGGATGTAAGTGTAGAAGGGAGCGCGAAAAGAGGATTTGATTCGACTTTCGGTACAAAAAGACAAATAACGAAATTTAGAGAAAAAAACTTGCAATCGCATAACCCAAAGTAAAAATGTATTAATTGATTTTATATATATTTTTTTAGTAGGGCTGTTTTTTTTTCATTATGTGATAACGTAGGGGCAAAATTCTTAATCAATACTTGCTTAACGATTTCGTTCAAGATACTCACACGATTAATACACTGTCCCAATTAGGTTAGAATTGGTTCAGTATTTCGGACGTTATCGTGGTGACAAGTTTTAAATGTTTTTGTGCTTTTCTGTGTCCTTCTAAACGAACTATAACTATAACTTGATTAACGAAATCATCCACGATACTCACAGATTAATTTACTGTGCTCATTAGCTTCAAATTGATTCAGTACTTCACACTTTATGATAATGACAAGATTTTCATTATACATATATAATATATAAACGAAATGATTGTGATAGGTCGGTTTTTATGGAAATCAACCTAAACATTTGAAGGTTAATATACTTTCTATCAATTATTTCAGATTTAAAACAAAAAATAAGATCAATGAATCGAAAATTTTTATCTATAAATTAATTTTGGAAAATGGTGAGGGGGCTCCAAAAATCACACTTGCGACTGATGAATAAAATACTAGTTATGGCCCTGCCTAATGATTCGATAGAAATCATAATTAAGAATGTTTTTAGACCGCTTTCCTTTCATTTCACCCTTTTAAATTTTGAATTTTTTAGAAAATTTATAAGTAATTACCATGCCAAATTTCAAGTTTCTAGATTCTTCAGTATCGCAAGAATCGCAATTTAATAAGTTTTTCACTCTTGCCACCCCTCCCTTCCCCCGGTGTAGTACACCACCAACATAAAATATAGCATATGTTGGAGGAGGAACTGTCACCATCACTTTTGAAATCGGTTCGGTAGTAGCAGAGATTATCCCCTACAAACAAATAAACAAACGTTACTTCTTTATAATATTAATTATATAGATTCACACAACATTTCAGCAAGTTTCAGATCAACTTAAAAAAAACGCGTAACACATTTGCAAACGTATTGTCAGAAGTTTCTATCCATCATAGATAGTAATTTGAATTTATTTGGGCACCCTGTATATATATTCTATAAATTAGATACACACTGCATAATATACCAAAAATAAGTTAAGCTTGAAAATGCATAATAGGGCAGCTGCAATTGACGTCATGCTGGAAGGTCACACACTACAAATAGTCAGTTCTGATTGGTGGAACTACCCTGACCTCCATTGCAACTCGCCTTCCTACATTTCTCTATCATAAACGAAAATGCAATGAAATTCTTTTGTGCACTCCGTAAAAAAGTATATATTATATATTACATATATTTTTATGTTTACGGAAGATGTTATCGCTCAACTTTAATAACGCATGCCAATTTCATAAGGCACTCATCAAACAACTGTCTTCGGACAGTAATGCAATTATGCAATATAGTCCATGGCGTGTCCCTGTTTAAATGAATTATAAATGCTACTCACACTATTTTGTGTAGAAAAAAGTTGAAGTGCATATAATTAATGCACTTCACTTTCAAGCGGGAACATACTACAATGAATCTCAATAACACGTTTCATTTTTATGCCACTCTATGCATTTTTACCAAAGTTAAAGCACTGCCCATAGACGATAATACATTCGAATTATTTAGTTCAGAACCGTATTAAATTATCTATATATTTTTATCCATACCACATATTGTACTAAAATTTCATTTAGCTAAAAAACGCATAACAAAACTCTTTTCAAGCAGATAACAACCATTGTCAGCAATGTATCCACATATTTTACTACAACCAGTATATGTTTTTTTTTTTTTTTTTTTTTTTTTAATTATTCGAACAAGATACTTTACTAAAATTTAGTTCACATAAAAATCGGGAAACAGATTGAAAAGTACTCTCATCAACTACCTTCTTATATGTCAGCGCCTTCGAACAATTTTTTTTCTAGCCCTGTATATATACAATGTATAAACATTCCTTGATATACGAAAATTTAGTTAAGCATGAAAATGAATGACGCAATAGAAAGCGCCCTTTCAGTAGTTATCATTCGGAATCCGTAGACAAAAGTATATTTGAGTTATTTTGTGCAGCCCTGTAAAACAAAATTAAATCTAACACTTGCATTGTTTTATTTTTAAAATATTATAGGAACCGCATATATCAGAATCTCAAATATCAAAGAAATAGTATAGTATCGGGGACACGCACATCAAACAATTGCAGTTATGCTATTTATATTTTTACTTTTCCCTGTAGATGAATTATAAATGTCTAGCACACCATCTTTTCATAAAAACTTATAATAATGTATATCAACAATATATATAATTTTCGCAATGTTGAAAGCAGGGCATCTCATGTCAATTAAAATATAGTACTTCTAACAATTATCGCACATCGAAAGCGATGGATCCAATGACTTTTGTGAAGTCCTGTACATGGACAACAAATACTACTCAAACCATTTTTGATTGGGGCCGTGTTAAAGTGAACTTGAAGATCATATATCGATTTTATATCCAAAAATAGGATTTTTCCCTTTTTAATTATATTAACCGTCAATAGATGGCGAGATCATCCAATTAAATTTTAGCTTGTTGTCAGTCCAAATCTAGCCTGCATTTAGCTTGAAAAAACGGTCACACTGTAACCTCAACTGTGCAAAAAGAAAAAAGGAGAGAAATTACGATGAGAAGAGGCGTGAGTTGCATTGATATTTAAGAAAGTGAACTGTTTCCGATGCCAAATGCAGGAACGGTTTCACAAGCAAAAATGAAAGTTAATAAATAGGTATTGCGAAAAGGGTGAAAAATATGAAACAAAATTTTGAATTTTGAGTAGCACAAAGAAGCGCATTAAGGCGGTTCTCTCCGACGTGACGTTTATTGGACGGTGGAGCGAAACCATCATCTCTCTGAAGGATAATCATAGGTCTTTTTTTCAGCAATACCGTTGATATTGTACTGTTTAATAAGCCTCAACGCTTCGTTGGGTATAAGTAAGCGATCTCTATGAAATGTTTGTGCAAGTTTTTTAATAACTTGCGAAATAGACCGAATCTTTGTGAATAACGTCGTTCCGGACATACGTAGTTGCATTGACTATCTGACGTAAACTTTTATTTTGTGCAATTTGAAGTTTCTGCATTTGAGTTTCACAAACAGATCCCCAGATTACTGACCCGTAAGTCATAGTGGATTTGATAAAAGATTTATATAGTAGTAATTTATTTGTAATTGACAGACAGCTGCGTTTAGCTAAAAGAGATTGATGGGAGAATTTGGCAGATGTGGTTTTCGCGCATGCATGTTGTCCAATCTAATTTTGAATCTAGGTAAATTCCTAGATATTTATAAACGGAGACCCAGGGTATATCTTCGTTATTAAGAGAAATATTAGTGTCTGGGGTGATAGATTTTTTTGACAAAATCATGGCGACACTTTTAGAAGGATTAACTTTAATACGCCAATTTCCAAACAAAATAGATAGAGTTTGGAGATAGGATTGGAGTTGTTCAATCACGATGTGCAGTGCAATGTTTCTGTATAGGATGGCCGTGTCATCCGCATATAATGCTAAGTGTATGCGGGGGATTTTTGGGATATGGTTGATGTATAAGTTGAAGAGCCAGGTACGTAAGATTCAGCCCTGCGGGACGCCATCCTCGATAATGCGAGAGGATGAGATTATTTACTCTTACAGAAAATGATCTATTTTTTAAATATTTCTAGAGAATGAAAGTATGTTGAGGGGGAGCATTGAGCATAATTAGTTTGTAAATGAGAGCATCATGCCATACTCTGTCGAAAGCTTTAGCGACGTCTATGAATATAGCACCACTTTTTGTCGGTTAAAGAAACCATAATGAACGAGTTCAGTTACACGACAAAGCTGATGATGCGTCGAGAGATTAGGTCGGAACCCAAACTGCTCCGAAATAATAATCGAATTGGCAGTAAGGAACTCTTTCAGACGGTTTGAGAGTATATATTCATAGATTTTAGAGAGACAAGACAGTAGTGATATAAGCCGGAAGCTGGAAGGAGCATGTCTGTCCTGCCCAGGTTCCAGGATTGGTACAATTAATGCTTTCTTCCAGCATTTGGGAAACATGTGGAGGTTAAGCACAGTATTTATTAGAATGATGAGGAAAAATATAAAATTTAAAGGAAGGTACATTAGCATATTAGTAGAGATGCAATCGAGGCCGGGAGATTTATTCTTTTTAAGATTCCCAATATAAGTTACAATTTTGGAGGGGGTTGCAGGGGGAAGAGTTTTTTCATGGTTAGTGTGTTGGAACTCTTCAACTTTTGAATTGACGATGTCAGTCATTCTAGGATTGAATACATCATGATTTAGAGACAACTCATTTCTAAGACTGTCAGCAATGAGCTCAGTCTTGTCAGAGTTAGCAAAGGCCATACCATTGGGTCCGTTTAGGGCCGGAATGTGTGATCGTGTCCTAGGAATACGAAATTGATCTGTCAGAAGTCG
This sequence comes from Maratus michaelseni, assembly GCA_963931845.1. Classification (NCBI taxonomy): domain Eukaryota; kingdom Metazoa; phylum Arthropoda; class Arachnida; order Araneae; family Salticidae; genus Maratus; species Maratus michaelseni. The sequence continues at coordinate 21,191,900 of OZ007593.1, read as the reverse complement.
ATAAAGACTCAATATAGGTGTTCCAGCGTGAAATACTGAACTCCTCGATTAATCTGGTGATTTAAACGATTAATTTTAGGTTTTAGGAGGGGTTTCCTAGACGTCTACCAGTCCCGTCTTAAACGATTTCTGTTTCTTTTCAAATCCGTGATGTACTCAGGTAATCGGATTGAGTCAATTACTCTGTCGGGGTTTCGCAACTTCGTTAAAAACAGTTTGGAGTGTTTCTCCAAATGCATGAATTGAAGTTGTAACATAGTTTACAGAGCGAATTTCGGTGGGTGGGGAGTCCATTTGTGAAAGAACATGGTAAATATCGTCCCAGTTCACAGAGAAGGCTTGAGGAATGTCCAGATGATAATTTCCCACGTCGAAAGTGAGCACAACCGGGAAGAGATCAGAAGTTAGATCGTTCACAACTTGAATTGTTTACGGAAAAGGGAAATTGCGGGTGATAGCAAAATCAATGATAGAATGAGAATTATGTCGAGTGGACTCAGGGGGCGCCAAGATTTGCGCATGACTTTGATCTGTCCACTTGCGAATTTTGATACCAGGTACATTGGAGTATCTGGAACCTCAAAAGAAACGATGAGCATTAAAATCACCCGCAATAATAAAATTTGAGAAAGGGTGAGTGAGATTTGAAAGGTCAGTAGCTAGCAGACGTTGATTTATTGTAGGGGGAATATAAATGGCTGCGATCATAAGATTGGGAATGGAGGGAAAGTCTAAGGCAATAGGAGTGGTCTCAATACAATGTAATTGAGGGAGTTTAGGGAGGGTAGCATTGAGACCATATTTAACACAAATAGCAGTGCCGCCACTAGGCCGGCCGCCATCCGTAGCTATGTCAATATGAAATAGCTCTTAGTTGGCGATCTTGGTGCAAATACCCTGGGAAAAGTGGGTCTCAGAGACTAAAAATATGTCAAAATTTCAAGCAAATATATAAACTCAGTGGCTTTAAATCTAAGCCCGTTGACATTCCATAAGCCAACAGTTAGAAATTTCAAATCACGCGAGGCTGGGAATGTGCCGGACAGGGAAAAATTGAAGAGTGAATAGGATAACAGACAGTACAAGCTAAACAGCCGCACTGGGTAAATATGTATATAGAATATACATTCTGGCGATTTCCGTAGGTGCATTACGGAGGGCAGTTAAGCATTTTTTGAAGGTTGCCATTATAACCTGTTTAGTATAATACTTTTTGAATGAAATCAGTAGTTTTAGAAAATCGGCTTCCGAAAAAGCACCAATTTTGGGGGCCAATGTAATTTGGCTACTCGTAGATGGAGTAGAAGGGGGGTAGCAACTCCAGATGCCACAGTACTCGCAAGTGAGACTGCAGGGTCCACTTTCTTAGCAGGAAAGGATTGCGCGGGTTTAGATTTATTGTTTTTGCTAGCATTTTTACCAGTTTGTTGGGATCGATCTCCCGGGTACTTCGGGCACAATCTGTAATTGGCAGGGTGTGGTCCCCCTCAGAGCGCACATTTGCAGGGGTCATCATATGGTTTTGGGCAGACAGCGGATTTGTACGATGCTGCACACTTTACGCATTTAGACGGTAAGTGGCACACTGCTACCGAGTGAAAATACCCCTGGCAATTGTGGCACTGTATTGGGTCTTTACGACCCGAATATTTTTCAAATTGTACCTGGGGATCCAGGATTTCAGTAATTTGGAAGATTTGGTCAGCACTATTTTGCTGCCTAGGAAATTGAATTAAGAATAGGGGAGAGGAACACGATTTTTTGTGTTACCTCTGTACATTTGAGTTAGGGTTAGTTCGCATAATTCAACATTTTCAATAGATTTTAGAATGAGAGGAATTTCAGCGTTAGATGGGAGACCTCTAAGTACAAATTTCATAGTTTTTTCCTTTTTTAAAAGGATACTTCGATAATGGAACCTTTCATGGGTGAGAATTTTTTGAATATTTCTGTATTCAATTTCTGAGTCTACGTTGAATCGATACCAATTTTTCTTCATACAGGACTTAAGAGCCTACACTAGTTATGGGAAAAAACACTCAAGCTAATGTTAAGTCTATGGGAAGGTTCTTGTGCAATTTGTCGCTCGCATTTTAATTTTTTAAATGTTTTTTTTTGCTTAGGATAGATGAGGTCGCTCTCTAACGTTGTTAGTTTTTACTTTTTTGATTTTGGTTATAGTTTTTTTTATAAGCGGACATTTTAAATTTTGGAACCGGTTGGAACCGGTTCGAAAGTGAAAGAACCCTTATATAAAAAAACTGGAACCAAAATCGAAAAAGTAAAAACTAACAACGTTAGAGATTTGCGTCAGCTATCCTATGCAAAAAAAGAACATTAAAAAATATTAAAATGCGAGCGAGAAATCGCGCAAGAACCTTCCAATAGACTTAACATTAGCTTGCGCGTTTTTTCGGATGACTGATGTAGACTCTTAACAGATGACGCCTGTTGTCTAAGTATACTTAGCATATTGCTCCAATGTTTATTGGGCTCGATATAGAAGGGGGAGTTTTGATTTTTTGCCTTAGGTTCAGTTTTACTGGAAACGTTATCTGAATTAGGATTTGGAAGTTGTTTTACCTTGGAAGTTACAACTTTCTAGTCCTCAGAATTTTCTTCATGAAGTCTGCGTTTTGCAGAATTATTAGTAGAAACTTGATCAATTTACATGTTGCTCTCTTCATCGTCAACAATATTTTCAATAGATTGGGGGGACGAGGGATCAGCAGGAAAATCATCAAAAAGTGTTAAACCACTTAACACGCTGGCTTCGATGTCGGCAGTCAGACTTTGGAATCGAGCTGAAAGTACGGCCTGTTTGTCCTTGATTTCTCCAATCAGGGATTCATCAGCTGTACTTTTCTGGCGGTTATTAGCAACCTCCATATCGACTCCGATGTAGCGATGCCCCCCCAGGGGGATACCTTCTATAGTTATTCAATGACTTCGCAACCCCCGGCACCTGAGCGATATTTCTCTTTTCTTTTTTCCTCTCCATTATCTTGTCTAATCTTTCTTCTTTGTTTCACTCTCATTGTGGTTTCCTCTTCTGAGGTGAGGGCGATTCTGCATAAGCCGATATCATCCTGTTTGTATTGACTTATGGAGAATTGCAAACCACCCACGCGTATGCCGTGTGTGGCGACCCGTGTCCCTGGAAAGGGGGATCCAGGCAGTTAAGGGAAACCAACACACTGTTTTGGCCTCTTCTTCAGGTAGACGGGAGGTGCATATTGGTCCGGTATGCATCAATCGGCTTGTTAGCTGACTTGTCACTGGCTGGGGATCAAGTGAGCGGGCACATACTAGTCATTTCGTTAAGGATGGAAACTGAAATAGGTGTGTCTTCTGAACGTATGGGCCCTGGTTAGCACTGGTTCACGAATGTGCTTCCCCTTGTTGGACTCGGTAGTGGGTGGTGCGGCCCGGGTCTGAATTATATTTTTCTCTCTAATATAGATGGAAATACTTTGCCTTCTACTATTTCTCTCCCATGTGGAGAGCAACCAACTGTACAGAGGTCTTCATTTACTCGTTTTTTTGTTATTAAACGTACTGATAGTGTTTCTGAAAATTCTTTTAAGAGAACTTCACCATTTCTTATTGCAAAAACATTCCAATCTGTATTTGAAGATGGTTACTCACTTAAAAAACTAAAGTCTGGGGATTTGCTTGTTAAGGTCTCAAAAGCCAAACATTCACAATTTCTCTCAAATTGCACAACAATAGGGTCTTTTTCTGTTTCTGTTCAGGCCCATCAAACTCTAAATACATGCCGTGGTGTAATATCTGAACCAGATCATTTATTTTCTACAAAAGAAGAACTTCTACAAAACTTAAAAGACGAAAATGTCATAGATGCATGCCATATTACTATCCGTCGGAATGAGAAAGTGCTTCCTACAAAGCACATTATTCTAACTTTCAATAGCCCTACTTTGCCAAACTAGAATTAAAGCTGCTTACCTGAGCTGTGCTGTCCGACCTTATATACCTAACCCACTCCGTTGTTTTAAATGTCAGCGCTATGGTCATACTATAACTACCTGTCGTGGTTCAGTTACCTGCGCACTTTGTGCAGAAGTCGGGCATGAAAGTAAGTCATGCGAAAAGCCTGAATGTTGTACAAACTGTAAGGGTGACCATACAGCATACTCCCGCTCTTGTCCAAACTGGACTCGTGAAAAAGAAATCCTTGCGGTCAAAATCACTCAAAAACTTTCTTATCCTGAAGCTCGAAAACTTGTATAATCCAGAACACCATCTGTAGGAGTTTCTTATTTCAGTTTATTTAAGCAACAAACAAAATCCTTAATACATATAAGCACCCAAACTGAATTCTCTTTACCACCAAATGATCCTTCTATGACACTGACCAGCACTAAAAAGAAGAACGCCATTTTGATGTGTACTGTTCCACTATTAAAAAAGCTGTGCCTGCACTAGAACATTGGGCACCATCGTCAGAGCCTGTGATAATAGAATACGCTAATAATCGTCAATTTAGACAGTCAACTGAACACGAGTCAGGAAAAACTTCTGTTTCATCTGCAAACCAATTAGAAAAACCTGTTTCCCCTACTCAGAAAGAAAAAAAAATCATGTGCACAGAAAGAGAGAAAGAAAACCTCAACCCAAGCCTCTTCACAGTGGAAAAGACTAAGATACAGAAAATACTGTTTTTGAGGAGTTCGAGCCGACATGATTTTATTTTGTTTTTTAATATTCTGTTTTGTAAATATACCAGTTTTTGTGCTGTATTATTAGATATTTTACACTTTTTTTGATAATCGTTACTCTACAGAATGTAACGATTTGTTTGTATTTTTTAAACATCATTGTGAAGTCATTTTAATGATTTTAATTACATATATCATCCCATTACTTTTTTTACTAGACTGTGTTGTTTTATTTATTTAATAATTTTTTTGACAATGTTTTGGATAATTTCTTGATATAATTTTATGGTCTTCATTCACTTTTTCTTGGCGCAGCATGTTCCAGAAGGGACTTTGTGCCATTAAACCCAATTCAACCAACCAACCAACCGATGTAGCGATGCGCAGTACGATAGTAATCTAGCTGAATGTTTTTTGGATTTATTATCCAATTCGTCGAATTTCTTCTCGCCATTGAGAATCATTTTACGAATAGACTTGGCCTCTTGAGAAAGTTTATCAGCGTACCAATTTATTTGAAAATGTGCCCTTTTCAAAAAGTGGAAAGCGGCCCAATATGCTTTCAAAAACCTTCATGTAATACCAACCTTTGTTAGAAGAACCGTCGTACCATCATTCACCAACGCCAGAAATATGAGGAACAGTACGAAAACACGTCTGCTCAGATCAAACGCACGAACGACTCTACGCAAACGAAATGTCCCACAATATGTGTCCATACAATATGCCCCACAATATGTCAGCATTATGATATGGCGAAGCGATTACAGTTCTTATGAGAATATTTTCGTTGCCGCTGCATTGTGACTCATAATACTTCTCTGCCAATGAATGATGTGTTTGACGTCGATTCTGATTCGTCGAAATACTATGGGGGGTGATTATGTTCACTCCGTCATTCGTACTAACACACATACCAAACAACATTTTCATCCTGAATTAAAATCATTAAATGTCTGGATTGTACAGTTTGTACAAACGAGGCCTGTCACTGGTGGTGAAGCGTTGCATAATGAAATTCAGGAATATCTTTAAAGTATTATTGCTACCTACCTGTAAGGTAATTGCTTAGTAAAAAATAACGTTGTTGCTGTTCTGTAGTGGAAAAAATTCAGTTCTGTTATCGAATGTCCAGATCACTTTGGGAAATCTTAACGATTTCTTAATCTTCCTATTTTCCAAATAATCTTCCTTCTTTCCAATGTAATTTTATTATTTACAGGACGCTGCTAAAATCAAAACTGGTAAATATTATAAATCTGTATCCAGTGACGTAAAACAAAAATTAAAAATATATTTAGAAAAAATAAATGTAGTAGTAATAATGAGGATGAAGATGCTAAGCTTATAAAATTTGCTAAAACCTCTCAATATGAGAACAAAGGCATGAGAACTCCCACCCTTAAAAGTATAGCTTATTCCATTCCCAAAGCTATGGAATATAATGTTCTAGTTTCAAGCAAATTCACTACTATCGATAATGATTAATGACATTATGGACCAAACTGAAGTTAAAAAGATTACTACTACTACTACTAAGCATAATATTATTAAAATAGAAAACATAAACCTCAAAATGACCATCAATTGGAAGGAAATTGTACAATAAATTAAGGATCTAATTGATAATGGAGTAAATAACACATTATTGGTGATGACACCATTCGATGTTTTCCTGGCTTCATTGATGCATATTCACATCTGGACTTCTACGGACTCGCACTTAAATCTGAAAGACAGCTGAAAATTCTTATTAAGGTCCTTCCTAAAGACATACCCATTGATGAATTTATGACCGAAATCGTTAATTTATGTTTCTATGTTCATTCTATCAGCCAACTCATACATTTTAAAACTAAATTACCTCTACCTAAATTTCTGAGAAAGATCTTTCCCACTTCTAATTTTGCTACTATCTTTGACACCAAAATATTTCTTACCTTCTATGTTTCTGTTGAAACTTACTGTTTTAAGGGATCCAAGCACTTATATAGTTGACAACGGTATAATAACTAATCAGTCACGTGTGGATTCAACCCTGTTTGCGTAAAATATGCTGGGAAACATAAGACAAATGGCTGCACCATCTCATATAAAAATATACACTATATTTCCAATGATGACCGATCACTTGCGATTTTAGACATTTTGTTAAATATCTGGAAAGATACATGAGGAATTATCCTGAAACTTCAGGAGTTTAAACAACATGATAAACGTCTTATATTTCCGCGAACAATTTTTCCCGTAACACCAGAACCCTTTAAGACCTGACCTACACAATTGTGTAGGTGATCCTAAGAAAAAGAAAAACAATTTCCTCTTTTCATGTGATTTAAAGCCAAGCCTGCACCACACAAATGCGTGGATCCCCCTTGATGTAACCTGACAACGTAAATATTTTTTTCAATATATGATTCTGTTAGTTAGGGTTAAAAACAAAGTTTTAATTCCTACCAAAACTCTTCAGGTCTTAAAGGGATAAGGGGCCGTCAACAAATTGAAGAAAAACGAATATCTTTTGGATAACCCTGTAAAAACTAATATTGCAAAAGCATTCAAACTGTAGATTATGTTTAAGTGGCTTATTGTAATAATTTGGGTTCATTTTTATGAAGCTAATATGTATACTCAAAGAGAAATTCAGGTTTTTATAAAAACAGTCCCAAATTTTACCAATTTTTTTGCTTATAATTTGCAGAGTTTTTAATATAAAAGCAAGTTATTTTCAGAAAATACGACAAATAAAAAATTGTACACAATAACCTGCAATCAGAATTAAAAAATAATAAAAATTGTATGAAAAATGAGCAGGTTTACTAAATATTGTTTCACTGCGCATGCGCGAATTCAATCAAAATATACTGTGCATAATATATTAGCTAAATGTATCGACCAACTTTTATGAAAGTCTCAAAAACATAGCTTGAAAATTCTGATAGTAATCGTCGATAGAATAAGCTCAAAATTAGCTGTTCCCAAAAGGAAGCAAAAAGATGAGGGGTTGTATCCAAATATACTAGCTTATGAAAGTTGACATAATAAGAATGAAATGTCTCTCCTTCTATATTTGATACAACCCCTCATCTTTTTGCTTCCTTTTGGGAAGAGCGAATTTCGAGCTTATTCTACCGACGATTACTATCAGAATTTTCAAGCTATATTTTTGAGACTTTCATAAATGTTCGTCTATACATTTAGCTAATATATTATGCACAGTATACTTTGATTGAATTCGCGCATCCGCAGTGAAACAATATTTAGTAAACCGGCTTATTTTTCATACAATTTTTATTATTTTTTAATTCTGATTACAGGGTGTTGTGTACAATTTTGTTTGTCATACTTTCTGAAACTAACTTGTTTTTATATTAAAAACTCTGCAAATTATAAGCAAAAACCTTGATAAAATTTGGAAGTGTTTTTATAAAAACCCGAATTTCTCTTTGAGTATACATGCTATCTTCATAAAAATGAACCCAAATTATTACAATGATCCACTTAATCATAATCTACAGTTAGAATGCTTTTGCAATATTAGTTTTTACAGGGTTATCCAAAATATATTCAATTTTCTTCAATTTGTTGACGGCCCCTTATTGGGTTTCGGGAAAAAATCTTCGCGGAAATATATGACGTCTACCATGTTGTTTACACTCCTGAAGTTTCAGGATAATTCCTCATGTATCTTCCCAGATATTTAACAAAACGTCTAAAATCGCAAGTGACCGGTCATCATTGGAAATATAGTGTATATCAAATGCGCAAACTGCTCCGGTAGTCATATCGCTAATTACTGCAAATGCCTCAAAAACCTTAAAATTCCAATATTTCAAAATTTCCTACTTTCTATTATACAAAATTCCAAAATAGTCGCTTCAAATTTTTCCTTTGCTTCCGCAGCGATAGAGGTAACTGTTTCCAAATAACCAAGCATTGATCCTTTTGCAGCTAAAACTAATATTATCACCGAGAATGATTTACCCACTAATACCCATAATACTCCTGGGTTAGGTAAAATTAACTTTTCTGATTTATTTAATAATGACTATGATATTGATTAATTAATTGCTAATCTGCAAGTTGTTGCAAGTCTACTTAAAGAAAATTACGATTTAATTTCTAAACTGTGCCTTCCTGCTAAGACCATCCTAAATCTGACTGGTAACAAACAAAGACTGGTTAAAAACAAAGTTTTAATTCCTACCAAAACTCTTCAGGTCTTAAAGGGATAAGGGGCCGTCAACAAATTGAAGAAAAACGAATATCTTTTGGATAACCCTGTAAAAACTAATATTGCAAAAGCATTCAAACTGTAGATTATGTTTAAGTGGCTTATTGTAATAATTTGGGTTCATTTTTATGAAGCTAATATGTATACTCAAAGAGAAATTCAGGTTTTTATAAAAACAGTCCCAAATTTTACCAAGTTTTTTGCTTATAATTTGCAGAGTTTTTAATATAAAAGCAAGTTATTTTCAGAAAATACGACAAATAAAAAATTGTACACAATAACCTGCAATCAGAATTAAAAAATAATAAAAATTGTATGAAAAATGAGCAGGTTTACTAAATATTGTTTCACTGCGCATGCGCGAATTCAATCAAAATATACTGTGCATAATATATTAGCTAAATGTATCGACCAACTTTTATGAAAGTCTCAAAAACATAGCTTGAAAATTCTGATAGTAATCGTCGATAGAATAAGCTCAAAATTAGCTGTTCCCAAAAGGAAGCAAAAAGATGAGGGGTTGTATCCAAATATACTAGCTTATGAAAGTTGACATAATAAGAATGAAATGTCTCTCCTTCTATATTTGATACAACCCCTCATCTTTTTGCTTCCTTTTGGGAAGAGCGAATTTCGAGCTTATTCTACCGACGATTACTATCAGAATTTTCAAGCTATATTTTTGAGACTTTCATAAATGTTCGTCTATACATTTAGCTAATATATTATGCACAGTATACTTTGATTGAATTCGCGCATCCGCAGTGAAACAATATTTAGTAAACCGGCTTATTTTTCATACAATTTTTATTATTTTTTAATTCTGATTACAGGGTGTTGTGTACAATTTTGTTTGTCATACTTTCTGAAACTAACTTGTTTTTATATTAAAAACTCTGCAAATTATAAGCAAAAACCTTGATAAAATTTGGGAGTGTTTTTATAAAAACCCGAATTTCTCTTTGAGTATACATGCTATCTTCATAAAAATGAACCCAAATTATTACAATGATCCACTTAATCATAATCTACAGTTAGAATGCTTTTGCAATATTAGTTTTTACAGGGTTATCCAAAATATATTCAATTTTCTTCAATTTGTTGACGGCCCCTTATGGGGTTTCGGGAAAAAATCTTCGCGGAAATATATGACGTCTACCATGTTGTTTACACTCCTGAAGTTTCAGGATAATTCCTCATGTATCTTCCCAGATATTTAACAAAACGTCTAAAATCGCAAGTGACCGGTCATCATTGGAAATATAGTGTATATCAAATGCGCAAACTGCTCCGGTAGTCATATCGCTAATTACTGCAAATGCCTCAAAAACCTTAAAATTCCAATATTTCAAAATTTCCTACTTTCTATTATACAAAATTCCAAAATAGTCGCTTCAAATTTTTCCTTTGCTTCCGCAGCGATAGAGGTAACTGTTTCCAAATAACCAAGCATTGATCCTTTTGCAGCTAAAACTAATATTATCACCGAGAATGATTTACCCACTAATACCCATAATACTCCTGGGTTAGGTAAAATTAACTTTTCTGATTTATTTAATAATGACTATGATATTGATTCCTTAATTGCTAATCTGCAAGTTGTTGCAAGTCTACTTAAAGAAAATTACGATTTAATTTCTAAACTGTGCCTTCCTGCTAAGACCATCCTAAATCTGACTGGTAACTCACTTTTATGCGATACAGTCATCAATCAATTCATTTTGTAAATAGTTCCCTTAATTCTATTATGAACCTCCGACAGGTTTCATTTTTTGTCTTTTATATCTAAGTATATAGTCTATATTCACTTTTTTACCTATTTTTTAAAATCTTCTATTATTTTGGCTTCTCTTTTCTGATTGGCTGATCTTTTCTAACATGATTGGTTGGGGAAGTTGCGAGTCAAATCCTACCGCCCCTTCTTTTTTCGGATTTTTTCTCGTTATTGCAGTCTATTTCTATCTTAATTGTTTTTATTAAAATGTATATTTTTTCTATTTTAATATTCAATTTTGTATTTTATTCTTCTGTAAATTTGTAAATATATTATTTTTTAGTTTTAGATTTGTATATATTTTTAAATATTTATTAATGTGTGTGTGTGTTTGCGTGTGGCTTTGAAAAGCGCCTTTTATGAGACGGTCTCGGGATGTACTTTTACGGCAGTTTTCATTCTGGATATATTCTGAGCTATAGCTTTTCACTTTACTCTTCTTGTTATAGGTAGAGGAATTTTGTCCTTGGGACTCTGAAAAGTTATCAATACCAAGGCCAAGTCCAAATGTCTCATTTCAACAGTTTTCAGACTCGCTTTATCATGGCTTTCGCTTTAGAATAGTTTTGGGAACTCGCCAGTTTCAACGTCGATTGGAGCATTGGGCTATATAATGATTAAATTTCGTCAGAATATGATTAATACGTTGTTGCTTGCTATAATTAATGGTGACTATTGCTATGCCGATGGGTGACGAGTCAGTCGTTGAATCTACCTCTACGGTCGATGGTTTTACGGATTCAATTTCTTCTATTAATAAACATTTTCTTCTAGAATAGCAACCCTTAAATAATTGGATTGCAAAATTTGTTAAAATGAGTTCTATTTCCGTTGGCGAAGTGAAGCACAATCACATACTGGAGGAACTGCAGTAGATTACTGCTGCCTACTTGCCAAGACTATTTACGAAGTAAATCATAATCGACCGGAAGAAGAGCACTAAGTGAAATAATTTCATTTCGTTATTTGAACGTCCAGATCTTACTGGTTTATGCCAAATTAGGCAAAGCTTAATTTATATTATACATATTGATATAAAATATTCTGGTAATACTAAGTTTCTTACAATTCACGATTCAGATGAATCCACACTGAACAGCTTTGATTCTACTGCCACTAAAACTGGTAATATTTCTTAGAATGATTTATCCTATCCTATTACTAGCGCTCCTGGATTAAGTAAAATTAATTTTCCTGATATTTTTAATAACGATACTGATGCTTTCATCGATAAAATGCTATCAATTTCAAATCTTCTAGAAAAAAAATTCGTAACCGGATTTCTAAATTTGGTCTTTTTGATAACCCTTTAAGACCTGAAGAGTTTTGGTAGAAATTAAAACTTTGTTTTTAACCCTAATTAATAGAATCATGTATTGAAAAAAAAATATTTACGTTGTCAGGTTACATCAAGGGGGATCCACGCAATTGTGTGGTGCAGGCTTGGCTTTAAATCACAGGAGAAGAGGAAATTGTTTTTCTTTTTCTTAGGATCACCTACACAATTGTGTAGGTCAGTTCTTAAAGGGTTAAGGATGTTCCAAATATGACTGGTAATTCGCTTTTACAGGATAATCACTCATAAAACAATTAGTTTTGTAAATATTTACATTTCTGTTATTAGCCTTTGCTAGGTTTTATGTTTTGTCATTTTGTAAATATGTATATAGTCTAAATTTATATTTTTGACCCATTTCTCGTAATTTTCTATCCATTTGTCTTCTTATTTCAGATTCGCCAGTCTTCTTCAACCTGATTGGTTGCAGAAGTTGCTACTAGATTCCTACCGCCCCTTCTGTTTCCGTATTGATTCTCGTGTTCGCTTTCTATTTAGACATGTATAATTTTTCTGTTTTAATATTCAACTTTTATTTTGTACTTTCCATAAATATGTAAATAACTTTATTCGGATTTGATGTCTTACCATCACGCCTTTTTTTAATCGGTTTTAAAAGGAAAAATGTCGCAAAACTTTGGGGATTTTTTCCTTTAATGAGATTGGTTGCCTTTACACGTATCATAAAACCGTATTTGGAGAGAAGAAAATTTGCATAATCGTTGAGTTAATGCTTTGTCGTTGATTGGTTTTTAATTGTCATGTGATTTATTACTTAAAATATACTCGGCGGTGGTTTGTCTAGCGGAAAGTTTGATGCCATTCTTTATTTTAATGGCGAGAGTAGAGTGTGAGCTTTATATGAAAGCTAATTTTTGGTTTTAAGACTACCGCGCCAATGAGTGACATATTTAGCAGATAGTTTTATTTATGGCCCTTGGATAGTCCAAAGGTGAGTTATTTTTATGTATGTTTTGTAGTAATGTTTTGTTTTTTATTGTATGTCTCTGATGCATGTGTTATTGAACAGGGCTTTAACAAATTTCGTGCATTTTTGAGATTGCTGCACAGAGACGTATAAAAAATACTAATTTATGAAACATAAAAACCCTTGCACAATAATAGTGGCAATATGAAACGCAAGCTGAGCGCGCAGTCCCCACGGAGCAAAGTATTTTTGACGATGTGGGGCACTTTACAAGATTAAATGACGCGATCATTTTATCTAAAAGTTTGTGTGCAATTTGAATTTCAATTATCGAATGTTTACTCTGATGACAGAGCACTTTAACAGAATAAAATGTCGTAGGTAACACAATTTCCATAACATTTATCTCGTAAAAAATGCATTTTTTCTTCGGCTATTATGTATTACACTCACGTACCTTTTTTAAAACTTTCCAACCCAGTTGAAAAGTGTTTACGACTTCGGCTTGTCTGGCCTTCTTGCGTCTGCAGTCCGTGCTTGCTCTAACTCTCGTAAATATACTCGGATTGCCCTGAAATTTTTGTATGTTATTGTCGCTTATTATAGCACTAGCCGCCACTGGCGACCAGTTTGGTCTGCCTTAAATGTATGTTAAGCATCGTAACACGTTACTTTTTATTCATAATTGATTTTTTTTCCTTAATCCTTCGCGAAATCGGAAGATTCTAATGGACAAATCAAGAACTTTTGCGATCATGGTAGCATTTCGCACATTTTTTGTTATGTATTTCATCTTTCTTGACAAAAATCGCTTAACCCACTTAAGCATTTATGCTTCATATCCGTTTGCTTATCAGTTGCAATATGTTCGCTAATGCGGAGATTCTTAAACATATTAAGTAATTTGCCGTAATTGAGTCCATTGCCAATTTGCGTATTTTAGCTAATACGATTTGATGCAATGAAGTACAGTTTATGAAAGTTCTTTAATGATATCCACATTTACACTTAAATACAAAATTAACTGACGTAATTCTGACGCTAACTGATTTTTGAAATTTGATTCATTAAATATTATTACATGAGTTCAACTTACGTCAAGAAAAGATCCAGAAGGAAGTTGAGTTGTATAGCACAGAATTATGGTAAACTTTGATTGCCTCACTGGTGCAAATTATTATTTTTTTTTACACTAGGCAGCGGTTCAAAAATTCATTCGCGAAGAATTTGCTTTACGAATGATTACCTCCATGGTTTAATATTTTAAACTTTCATGACGCATATATATTTTTCTTTTTGTTAACTTTAATGGATAGAGAATTTGAACTGCGAAGCTAATTTTAACTGAAGTTAATGCAGAATATATTCATAATTGAACGTAAGTACTCTCTCAAATATTAATTTATTTTGAACGATATTTCTAAAAATGTAACTTTTATGCAGTTTTATTCGAAAAAATAATTTTGAATAAAAATGGCCACCTAGCATATGAAAAAGGGAAGCGGGAATCCCGGAACTGTTGATGACAGTTACCATGACTTACGGTTTTATTATATAGATGGTCCCTATTGAAAATGAAGTGAGTAACACTTACAGTTTTTCACAGGGACAGTTACATCACAGTCAATGGGAAATAATCGTTTCAAGTGCATTTTGATGATACTACGCCATTTGAAACGTGATGAAGTTAATATACAATTATGAAGCGCATTAAAACATGCCTTTTGTAAAATATAAGGCGCAAAGCATTTATTATTTATTTACAGGGTCAAACAAAGGAATTCTCTTACACATTGCTCTATGGGGGAAAATCGTATGCAGTGCAATTTAATGATGTTTCACTATTTGAAATATAATGAAAATTATATGCATCACTTAGGTGCACTATAAATGGTTCGCTTAAAATTATGGTGTGCATTGAATTTATCGTTCATTTACAGGGTCAAACAGAATAATTCTGTTGCACATTGTTCTATGGTGAAATATCGTTTGCAGTGTAATTTAATGATGTTTCACTATTAAAAAAACATAATAAAATATACATGCATTACTATAAATTGCTCACTTAAAAGTATGGTGTGCATTGTGTTAATCGTTCATTTACAGGGACACACAAAATATATCGGTTACAGTATACGTGCGATAATTACAGTCTATGTGTGATATGTGCATTTTCAAATTTTCTTTGAGTGTTTAAGTTTAACTAAAATTTTGCATAGCACGTGGAGTGTATAAATTTCGTTGATTATATCGTCGGTACCTTGTCAAACTATCGAATTTGAAAATAGCTACTTTTCAGGAAGGCAAAAAAACTGTTTTAATTATGGATTTAAAATCAGCGCTTGGCGGAAGTAACTAATTGTTATATATTTCTTGTGCTGTTTAATATCCTATTTAAGCTTGCTATCGAGATAAATCATTTGGCTAATTTTATTCGCCAAAAAATCGCATTCGACACTTTGAAATTCTATGTTTATTTGTACTTTTCTCAGTTTTTCCAAAATTTTACAAGTTAAAGTAGCGAATTTGCCGTATTCGATAGTTTGACTTGTAAAATTTTGTACTTTTCTCAGTTTTTGCAAAATGTTACAAGTCAAAATAGCGAATAAGCCGTATTCGATAGTTTGACTTGTACTTTTCTCAGTTTTAGCAAAATTTTACAAGTCAAAATAGCGAATATGCTAAATTCGATAGTTTGACTGGTAAAATTTTCGTATTTACATATTCAATATAAAAGTATTAACAATTTTCTTTAATAATTTACAATATGAGCTTACTGTAAATTGGTAAATGAAAAAACCTTATTTTAGGCGTTATGTAAATTTTATAAAATATAAGAAAACAAATAAATAACACACAAATAGAGGGGTGGGGAACCACGGAATGTTTTTGACAATTATCGTTCATTTACAGGGACACTCAAAACGTTTCGGTTACAGTACGATCTATTAGCGATAATTGCAGGAATTCGTTTTCTATTGCGGTATGCATTTTTAAGTTTAACTATTTGCACACTACATGTGTTTAAATTATACAGATTATATACAGGACTATGCAAAATAATTCGTAAGCATTACAAAGTATGATTCTGAATTTCTTAAAGGTGTTTTTAGCTCACAGGCTATCAAAGCCTTTCTGTATGTATGTATGTATGTACGTAACGCGATAACTCTTGACAAAAATAACCGTTTTGTTTAAAATTTTATTTATAGGTTCCTTGTTATAAGGCGCTTCCCTGATTAGTTTTGGAGATTGATTGGTTAACTATAAAGGGGGTGAACGGGGGGCTAACCCCCCTTAATTTAGATAAATGTTTTTTTCATGCAGAATTATCCCATTTTCTTCAAATTTTGTATATAGGTTCATTGTGATAAGGTTCTTTCCTGATTAGTTTTGGGGGTTCATAGGTTAAATATAAAGGGGCTAATCCTCCCTCCTTAATTTAGATAAATGAATTTTTCATGCAGATTTATCCGATTTTCTTCAAATTTTGTATATGGGCTCATTGTGGTAAGTGGCTTCCCTGATTAGTTTTGGGGGTTCATTGGTGAAGTGTAAAGGTGGGGAACGGGGGGGGGCTAACCCCCCCACCTTAATATAGATAAATGGGTTTTTCAAGCAGAATTATCCGATTTTTTTCAAATTTTATATATGTGTTCATTGTGTTAAGGCGCTTGCCTGATTAGTTTTGGGGGTCCATTGGTTAAGTATAAAGGGGGGGACGGGGGGCTAACCGACCTTAATTTAGATAAATGGATTCTTCATGCAGAATTATCCGATTTTCTTCAAATTTTGTATATAGGTTCATTGTGGCAAGGCGCTTCTCTGATTAGTTTTAGTGGTTCATTGGTTAATTTTAAGGGGCAGAAACGGGTCGTGGTTCCCCGCTTAATATATTGTCAATTTCTTCATTTTTCGAGGGCTTATTTCAAATTCTTTGAAATAAGAATATAATTTACAGTTAGTGTTAACTTGGCAGTTTTTTTTATTTAATTGTGTTATGTATTTCCAAATTATTAGTATATGTTTGTAGAATACAATTCAAATCATATACAGGGCTACGCAAAGAACTGGATTCAGGCACGCCTATAGAGGATAATTTCTGGAAATGTTATTTCAGTAGTTTTAAGCGTCTGTTAGCCTGAATTAAATTTTAGCTTATTATGTGGTTTGTATAGAAATTTGTAGGTAATATACAGGGCTGTACACAATATTCAGGTATGTGTTCATCTATTGGTGGAAATTTCTGAATGTGAATTTTCAACTATTATACGTTTTCTTGCTAAACTGAAGTTTAGCATACAATGTAGGATACATACAAACCTATAGATCAAACACAGGGCTACACAACAGAAATGAAGGATTTTTAAGGATTATGGTTAGATAATTCCTGTAATCTGGTTTTCCACGTGTTATGTGTTATGTGTTTTCTAAAATATTTACTTAGGTATCTTATGTGCCTTAATAAACTGCGACGTTTTGTTAAAATATTCTAGTGCTGGAAAGTGTTTCGTAGCATGATTCGCGCATGATTTTTAACACTTTCCGACATAGTTGAAAAGTGTTTATGAATTCGATTTGTCTGTTTGCCGACTGTCCGTCCTCTAACTTGCGTAAATGTACTCGGATTGCCATAGAATTGATATATGTTATTGATGTTTATTAGGGCTTGTTTGAAATTCACAATGAAGTGTATAGCGCTTATTACTTCATGTCAGTGGCATTCAAAAGAATACCGTTACATTATGGTCTATAGGGAAAATTCTTTGGATATCTTATTTACCTTATCGCACAGAGAAGGCTTATGAAAGTTAGTGTTAGAAAGTGTTTCATATTCTATGCTTGATACTTGATTTTTCTTTCCTTTACTTTATTCTCTCTTTACAAGAAGAAAGTATTGGATTCGTAAAAAAACTCGAATTCCGTTTTTGACGGATTTATTAACTATAGTCTGTAATAGTTACGAATTCCCTTGTGTAGCCCTGTATAGGATCAACCGAATTTATACACACTACGTACTATTAAAATTTTTAGTTAAACCTAAAAACGCAAACCAAAGTTGAAAAAGCACTTATCACTTACGCACACATAGACTGTAATTATCGCATGTATACGGTAACAGATATTTTCGTGTGCCCCTGTAAATGATACGATAAACGCAATGCACACAATAATTTTAAGCAAGCAATTTAAAGTGCACCTCAGTAATGCACCTTCATAATTATATATCAATCAATTTCATCATGTTTCAAATGGCGTAGTATTATCAAAATGCACTTGAAACGATTATTTCCCATCGACTGTAAAATAACGGAGTACTTTTGAATGTCCTTGTAAGAAAACTATAAGCGCGACATTTAATTTTCAATAGTAAACATGCTGTAACGACAAAAACATACAAAACTTTCAGGGCAATCAGAGTATATTTACGCAAGTTAGAGCATACAGATGGCCAGACGGCAGACAAACCGAAGTCATAAATACATTTCAACTGTGTTGTAAGTTGTTAAAAAGTAGTGAACTTCTTTACTGAAAACCCAGCGTTGCCCGGGCCCGAGATAATAACAGCCTGTTGTATACGAATATGACTGATATCTGTAAGGCTAGCGAAATCAAATCGAATGAGGCAAACGCCGCCGTAATCGGGCTCATAGAACCCGAGATCGAAAGCGCACCATGGCGGTCGAAAGTGAAACCAAAATATTTAAGGCTATTGATTTTAAGTCGAATGAGACAAACAATGTCATAATCGGGCCCATAGAACCAGAGATACTCCTGTAGTTCCACCTTCCACCGCCAGGGGGCACAATAAGTTCTGGAAGTGGCCTTTTCAGAACACTCGACCCAACCAAATTTCCTAGTAGAATTGAAATTTAACCATGGTTAAACATTGCCAAAAAAGAGGAAATGGCGAAAGTGGCTTACGATCGGTTTCGAAAGGGTTAATGTATATATTTTTTACAAACCAACAGTGCGTTTTGAACAAAATGAACGTGTATATAATCTAGAGTCTACTGTTCGTCTGTATTAGCGTTTCCCGAGTCGAAGCTAATTTTTAAAACTTGGGCTGAAAAACGAAAATCGCTTGAGTGAATTTTGGAAATGATTTTCTTTCGGAGTGTTAAAATTAAAATTTGTCAAAACGAACACCAGACTTTAAAAAGCAAAGGGATGTAGATTAGGCACAGTATTTTTAAACTCTAGGAGAAATCGTTAAAAAAGCAAAATTGACTTACGGTAAGAAACGTTTTCGAAAGTGTTAACGTGATATTTTTTTTTAACTGAAGGTTTCTACTTGAACCAGATAGAACGTAGATGTCGTTAGGTGTGTTTGTTTATGTTTGGTTTTTTTTAGAGAGTCGATTGCAGATTTTATATAACGCAGAAAATCGTAATTCTCAAAAGTGAGTCCTGCGCGCGAATTGTTTTCGAAGGGAAATATTCTAATTTTTCAAAAATAAATACAGATGCCGAAAAGGGAATAAATGTAGATATTGTCTGGTATTTTTAGTTTTTGTACCTTGCTCTGAACCGCCGATGCGAATTTTTAAAAATCACCGAAATCGCAAAAAAATTGCGAAACGGCATACAGAAAATATACTTTTTCGAAGAGTGTTTTTTAAAACCAAAAATGGCTTTAAAAATGGCAAAGTTAGCTCTTTAATTTGGTGACCTTCGTTTATCCGTATCTTTTGTAGTCCTGTGGATGCAAGACTCGGAAAACGGGAGAAAATAAAAAACATGAATTCGATGCTTCTTGATTATTTTTTTTTGAAAGGGTTAAATGTGATATTTTTCAAACCAACTGGAACGTTCCAGACTTCAAAGTATGTTCTTTTTGAATATGTAGCCGGTTTATCCGCATTTCCAGCCGTTCGCCCATGACAAATTTAGAAAAACTTAAAAAGGAAACGGCGTGACTCGTGCTTCTTTTCTTCTATTTACGGAGGAACGGATAAAGGGCTTCTGAGCATGCGCGATTTTGGAAAAGGGATTTTTTAGTAGTGATATTTGAACATTTTTTATTAATAACTACTCTAATTTTCAAAATAGTTACATTCTGAGGCTCAGGTGCACCAGGAGAGGTTTTCGACTACCTAAATCTAAATTTTCATGCTTCTAGGTGGGCTAGATTTTGCTAGTCATCGCAGACAAACAAACAGACACACACACAGAGCGAATCTTTCTTTTATTAGTATAGATAACAAATTTCTCATATGTCAAACATGTGGTGCATAAAGAAATTATTTCATTTTGCAGTTGATATTCATTTGAACTAATAATTTAGGAAATTTTATCTGTGTTTGGATTTAAACAGTACTCAAAATGTACGTTTTCAGAAAAGGGGGTTGGAGAATGTGAAGCGAGGCTTCCGGGGATAGTTTAAATTTGTTTCTGGCACACAACATTCTTCAGAACTATTTTCGAGCTAAAAAAGTTGGACAACAAGTCCACATACATTACTGAGGCATGTACTAAGAGACTACTACACGTGTTCTTTAGTGTTATAGAAGTCTGCCATACTGCTCTTAAGAGTTGAACAAATAAATATAGAGCTTGACATAGAACTGTATACATTTTAGGCCAATAGTGCTTTTATCATAATTTATAAGTTTGATATCCCAGGTAGCTTTTACAGAGCCAAATACACATTTACGTGCTAGCTACAGTTTATGAAGGCTGCAGGTTATGAGTTAAAAGACTTACAAACCATAGTTAATTCTAATGTTTATATGATTTGAGTGACCATTAAAAATTACCGATCCGACTTACCCTATGTTTCTTAAAAGTTTAGAGTAATAGCGACCCTGGAAATAAAATTTAATATATTTCAGATTTCGTGCAAACACACTTTATTTAAAAAAAATAAATTCAACTACATATTCCCACAAAAGTTGTAACCTTAAATAAATTACTTGGGCAGATTTTTCACTTTTAATTGTTGGGAAATAAAACTGTTTTTAAAATGCTTGACACTACTACAATTTATAAATGTTATTTCAGATTACTTGATGCTGTCAATACTCTCTCCATGAAATGAGGATTCTAAAACAATTTTTTTTCATTTTTTATCCTTCGAAATACTACTCAATAATTAAAGATGGTTGTATATACCGCAACGGATCCTACAGCATTTGAAGTATGAAGACATTTAAAACTTGAGGCATGAGAGGATGTTGACAACTAAAATGGATTTCTCCAAATATTTTTGTGATTTAGTTCCGTCATCCATATTTAAACAGAAAATAATTATTTTAGATAATTCCAATCGCATCATTCCTATGTGGGGCATAGTTATATCAGAAACGGAATGGATGAACTCCATCCTATTGTAAGCGCTTCTATCTTTGGTTGCTGAAAAAGATAATACTTTTTCCTAATTTTATTAAAATTAAAAAAATACTTCTATATTATATATATATACCAGCTAACCCGCCCGGCGTTGCCCGGGCCCGAAATATTAATAATCTGTTCTATACGAAACTTGAGCCAACCCCGTCGTAATTGGGTCCATGGAACCAGATATACTCCTATATTTCCACCTTCCACCGCCAGGGGCGCACTCTGTTTTGGAAGAGGCCTTTTCAGAACACTCGACCCAACCAAATTTCCTAGTAGAATTGAAATTTAACCACGGGTAAACATTGCCAAAATAGCAGAAGTCGCGAAAGTGGGTTACGTAATCGATCGATTTCTAAAGGGTTAATGTAGATATATTTTTTAACCCAATCATGCGTTTTGAAGAAAATGAACGTGTCTATGATCTGGAGTCTACTGTTTGTTCGTACTTTGTCCCGAGTTGATGCTGATTTTTAAACCTGGACCGAAAAACGAAAATCGCGTGAGTAAGTTTTGGAAATGATTTTTTTCGGAAAGTTATAATTAAAATTTTTCAAAACGGATACCAGATTTTAAAAAACAAAGGGATATAGATTAGGCGCGGTATTTTTAGTTTTTCGTATCTTGTTTATAAACACAAATTCGGATTTCTAAAGATAGGATAAATAGTTAAAAAAGCGAAATTGACTTAAGGTAAAAACGTTTTCGAAAGGTTTAACGTGATTTTTTTAAACTAAAGATTTCTGCCTAAACGCGATAGAACGTAGATGTCTTTAGGTGTGTTTGTTTTTTGTTTGGTTAATTTAGAGAGCCGATGCCAGATTTTATATATCGCAGAAAATCGGAATTTGCAAAAGAGAGTCCTGCGCACGAATTTTTTTGAAGGGTTAATATTCGTATTTTTTAAAAACAAATACAGATGTCGAAAACAGAATAAATGTAAATATTGTCTGGTATTTTTAGTTTTTCATACCTTTCTCTGAATCACCGATGCAAATTTTAAAAAATTGCCAAAATCCCAAAAATTACAAAACGGCATACAGAAAATATACTTTTTGAAGGGTTCATTTTCATATTTTTAAAAACCAATAGTAACTTTGAAAAGGGCAAACTCAGATCTTTAATTTGGTGACCTTCTTTTTTCCGTATCTTTTGTATTCCGGTGGATACAAGGTTAGGAAGACAGGATAAAATAAAAAAAAACATGAATTCGATGCTCTTTGACTATTTTTTTTGAAAGGGTTAAATGTAAATTTTTTTCAAACCAACTAGATCGTTCAAGACGTAAAAGTATGTTCTTTCAGAATATGTAGACGTTTTTCCGTATTTCTAGCCGTTCGCCCATGGCGAATTTAGAAAAACTTAAAAACAAATGGAATGACCCACGCTTTGTTTCATCGTTTAACGGAGGAACGAATAAATGCCTTCTGCGCATGAGCAAGCTTTTTTCGCAAGACAGATTTTTTATTTGCGATCTTTGATCAGTTTTTAATGAATAACTCCTCTAATTTTCAAAATATTAAAAATCTGAGGTTCAGGTGCACCAGGAGAGGGTTTGGAGTACCTAAATCTAAATTTTCAGGCTTCTAGGTGGGCTAGATTTTGCTAGCCATCGCCAACAGACACACACAGACACAGAGCGAAACTTTCTTTTATTAGTATAGCTTTCATAGTTGCAAACTAGTTTAAAGAATTTACTACTTAACCCTTAACTGCTGTGACAGAAATCGCTGTATAGCTACTGTGAGCGGTTTCTGAGACTGCTTGATGGAAACATTAATGAAAGACTCGATGAACACATAGGATTCTCTTTCTGTACTAAACTTTATATACTAAGCGTTAACTACTGATGCGAAAAAGATATTTGAAAAACGGAATTTATTTTCAACTCTGAATCAATATTTTTGGCTTTATCTAGAAGGATCTGTTAAAGGGGATTCCGGTTAACACTTAACTGTTATTAGCGGTGTCACATCACGCTGCTTTTTTCCACTTCCGCTGTTTAAAATGTAACCTTCTGTTTAATTATATATTCTAGTGAATTTTTGAATCGTTTGAAGTTTGAATAATATCGATAGAGACTTTTCAATAGGTTAATATTGATTATAACAATAGTGTACATAAATATTTGTACATAAATAATATTATATAAGTTAATAGGGCGTTTTATTCATCGTTCGATTATGGCGTTTCGGACACCGCTCATAGTAACTATACAGCAATTCCTATGAAAGTAGTTAAAGGTTAATTATAAGAAATAAGTAGGAATTTCTATTTTAATCCGTTCGAAAAATGTGAGAAAAATAGTGTGATTGATTGTTTAACTTGTCAAACACTTGTTACTTCACACACTCTTGTTGAATATTTCTCTAAAATAATAATTTCTTTATATATCGTGAAATATAGTTTAATTCTTTATTAAAAGTATTGTTCCTAAACTAAAATGGAGGACTTGTTGCAAAACGACAATTTTTGCTAGCTGAACGCTATTTTTAATCCGTAACTAATGATGTGCAGTCTCTAAGACACGAGAAAACCTATTGAAGTATTTCGATGAAGAACAAACACCATGTTTATATTGTCTGTCGATCACAAGAATAGCTCTCGCCAAGAAGTCTGTGCTTCGTTGACGAGGAAACAAGTCTTTCTCCATTTCCGAAAGGAGGAGCCAGGAGATAGGCATTTACATTGGTTTACTGAGCACCTTTTTTAAATACCGCTGACCGGGCCCCTTACCTGACTGGCTGAATGCCTAGCTTGACGAGTTAGTACCTGGGAGCAGTGCGATATTCGCCTGATCACAGCATGACTCTGATCCACGTGTTAAGATCCATGTTGGCATCGCTGCAGTGCTCTTTTAGGTAGCTTTCAATACAAAAAAGTATAAAGCTACCTATTGCAGCCGTAAGGAGGAAAACAGTTCCGGAAAATTTTGATATATTTTCACCGATCATGACCCCCAGACACCTTATATATATATATATATATATATATATATATATATCTGACCTATGTCATACGATAACGCTCGTATTTATAAATCAATTTTGATAAAACTAATTGTGTGTATTAAGCTCACCAATGTCTCGACCGAGTTCGTTGGCCAGCTTGGTCCGCCATTTTGTTTCAAGATGGCGGCCATTTAAAAATTTAAAACTAAAATAAATATACATAAAAGTTAAAAAATCAAATTTATTTTTTAAGTGTTAGGCCTTAATACGAGGATTCCAGAGCATTTTTTGGTTTACCTCTATCTTAAAAAATGGCTGAGATAGAGCAGTTTGAAATTCTAGGATGGCTGACATTTTGAAACAAGACAGCACATTACAAAAAAATTCATTGTTGTAATAATTTTCCCAATCATACGCCTAAAACTATATATTCATATCCGTTAGCGCCAAATTCTCGCCAAACTTGGCGACATTTGGCGAAATATTGCCAAATTTGGCGACCAAAATAAGTCTTCATAAATGAAGCCAATTTGGCTATTGCTCAACAATTTGGCGAATTTCTTATTCAAATTCAGTATTAACGAATCTTTTGTAAACATTTTCTTTGCATTTTAACTTGCTGTGTTCGTGTAACATTAGCTAAAAATTTAAAACGAAGATATAGGAAAGCTACCTTTTCCTCCCGGTACTAGCCGGAAGGACTTTATTGGTTTGTTGCAGTTTTCATTGTTTGCTGGTTCATGGTGTTACTTTGCCTTCGTTCTATGTTGGCCGGTTACTTAAACTAGATTTGCTTTACGCGAAGTAGTCTCGTAATTTAGAGTCTTCAGATGACTTCAGATCAGATGACGAGACATTCATCTGACTAGGTACTTCAAGAGGTATAATCCATAGGGAACTTAGAGGACTTTGCACCCACGACGGATTTTACATGTGCCAGGTGGCATTAGCGCACATGGCGGGTTTTTAGCTGGCGGCGAGCATCGAGCCATCGACATTTTGGCTACGAGTCCGATGCTCTGCCAACTGGGCCACCTCTGCCACTGTATCCATCAGTAGGTCTATACTCGAGGGGATAGCTTGAAAGGGAATGTGGTAAACATGTTTATTATACTTTTTAAAAAAGAAAGAGAAGGAGCTATAACTAACTAGACTATTATTAATGATTACTTAGATATTAAACTAACAATTGAGATACAGTTACTTATATCGCTAAAGTTACCTAGGCTATAAATTAATTGTTACTGGACAATTAAACGTTGCTATTACTAACAAAGGCTACCCTAAAGGTTAACTAGGTTAACCAAAATGATCTACAGCTCTTAACAAAAAAATAGGTTTTTATAAGTTAACTTAATTACAAATATGCGGCTACTGCTTAACACTAGAACGCTCGAAAAATTTTCTCAAGTTTTATAAAAATATTTTACACCATAATATTTATTTAAAACCATTTAATTAATTTATTTAAATTATTTTCGCGTGGTTTATAATTTCACTTCTTTATGAACAAATTTCTGTTTTGAATCAAAATATATTTATTTGATACCGGTCAAAATGACCGCTATGGTCGTTCTAATGTTAAATAAAATTAATGAAAATTTAAAATTAAATTAGTTTATAGTCTAACAATGCTAACCGCTGTATATATTAAAATAGATATTGGTAACTCAAGAATTACTTACAAGTGTTAACTACACCTGAACTTGACTGTTGTACTACTTGCCTGCTACTTATCTTTAATTAGCCTAGAGATGCTGGTCTTAAATGACTATAATAAACGTCCTTCCGGCCTGTACCTGGAGAAAAAGGTAGCTTTCATAGTCCGTGTTTTTAAAAATTCACCTCATTTTACTCAAACACCCGAAGCTAAAATGCTTGGAACCTGATTGTAGAAGATTCAGTCCGGTTTTCGTTAATTCTGAATTTGAATGCGAATTTCAGCATGAGAGTTACAACATAAGAAAAATCAGATTGCTTCAAACTGTCAGCCACCCAAGAATTTCAAACTACCATATCTCAGCAATTTTTTAAGATAAAGCCAAACAAACAATGTTCCGAAATCCTTGTATCACGATCTAACACATAACGGAAACAACTTTTTCAATTTATAATTCTTTATACATATTTTTGATTTTTTTAAAAAAATTTAAAAATTTCACTGGCCGCCATTTTGAAACAAGATGGCGCATGAAGCTGGCCAACGAACTCAGATAAAACCTTGGTATGTTCTGTGCAATGACTATGCTTCTAGCAAATGACTATGTAGGTACTGTTCAACATTTGTGTGCATTTGTGTAAGCATAACACGTATATTCGTGAAGATGTTAATGTTTCTGTGAAAATATCAAAAGGCTTTTTTTATGGCATGCAGAGTTTTATGGCATGCCGAATTTAAGATCGCTTTCCAAAAACTTGACAAAAATCGCAGAAATTGTATGCTGTGATTAAAATATTAATATATTGAATATTTGATGAGCTATAGGTATTTTTATGAAATAAATTTTAACTGCACATGCGCGAACTGCAGCAAAGATTTTTTGTCATAATTTGAGAAATAAGTCCCGTAGGATTATATGAGACTTATTTTTCAATTTAACAATTATTGCTGTAACTTTTTGAGTTTTCACGTATTTCACTGGTGTTTTTATATGAGTTGCCCTATAGTATTGATTATCAAATCATGAGAAAAAAATCTTTTCTGTACTTCGCGCATGCGCAGTTAAAATTTATTTCATAAAAAGCTATATCTCCTCAAATATTCAATATATTAATATTTTAATCACAGTATACCATTTCTACGATTTTTTTTCAAGTTTATGGAACGCAGTGTTAAATTCGGCTGAAAACTCTGCATGCTATAGAAATATACCTTTTGCAGTTTTCACAGAAAAGTTAACATCCTCACGAATATACGTGCTATGCTTACACAAATGCACACAAATATTGAACAGTATCTACACAGTCATTTACTACAGTGACAGACCATTTTTAGCACTTTCTGTTACTTGGGTGATTGAAAATATTATTTTATTATTAAAATTATTATTCCCCCCCTATTTGTCTTCGCGACAAAATCTTCAATATAAAACATGAAGTCAAACATGTTCTTTACAGCCTCCAATTTCAAGGTTATTTCGGGCTTTTCCTCATGAGTTGCAGTAAGATATATTCGACGAAACGTCTGAAATTGATAACTGCCCAATAATTTCTGAACATCAGTATACATATATATGGCTATATATATATATGAACATTTGAACGGAGCGTGGTTTTGGGGGCTGGGGGTCATGATCGGTGAAAATATACCAAACTTTTATGGAACTGCTTTCCTCCGAACGGCTGCAATAGGTAGTTTTTTGTAATGAAATCTATCTAATACCTGAGCTGAGTCGAATTACTACTTTTTACTAGTGTTGCTAAATGTAAAAGTTAAGTTTTAACCTAACTAATTAACTTGCCTATACCTAAAATATAACTTACTTATGTTTTAGGGGTTGTCACTGAGATGTATATCGCCGTTGTTATTGGCAGTGTTTCTTCTTTGTTTTTGTGCGCTTCATGATTGAGGCGTCTTTGTCGGCGTGTCGCTCTCTGGGTAAAGTATAACTTTCATAATTTTTGCCACTTTTAGGGGCTTGACTCTTTTTTTGGGGCTGTTTTCAGTATGAGGGCGTGTTGTTGATGTTTTCATTATTATTACTTTTTTTGTAACTATTTAAATCGATTTATCGAGTGAAAGAAAACTGTTTAATATATTAATTATATGATAATATTTAAATTTTACAAATGAAAATAAAATATGAATCAATGTGGATTAATCATGAAATTTGTACCAGAAAAATTAAAATTAACTTAAATAATTGTTTCAAAATTAATATTTTCATAACCATTAATAATTACCAATTACTTTAATTTATTAATACAATGACCGTACTTCAGTGCTTACTAAAAATTTCAGCGTGTATTTTCAAACAATTTGCAAGGGCGGAGAAATTATTTTATCATTAAGAATCATAATAATACCTTCTGAACTTTTAGAATTTTATTCAAGCATTTGAAAGTTTTCCTCTGAATCAGAATCGCCGGTATTAATGTTAAATGGCAGTTCATCCAATAAATCCTGTAACAGTCCATATTTCTCCCAGTAATTATTTTCAACGTTTTTCACATGTTTGATACATTTTGTCGAAGTAACCTCAGTGATAGCTGTTTGAAGTAGATATTTTATATTGTCCAAACTTGAATCACCAGTAGCATTTCTTTCTTTTACTTTTCTTTTCACAGAGGACCACACAAATTCTATTGAGTTTAGATTGCAATGATAAGGGGGGAGTCGTAGAACGTCTCTCTCTATTAAATTATCAATTTTACAGACAAATTAATTTGGACGATTACTGTCTATAAGAGAGAACAGATCCGCTTTACGCATTTGTTCGTCGCAGTATATTTTGTTGTTTTTCTGCCAGTCTATCATAGTTTTTTTGTAGAATACTTTGTAGAAGTGTGGTTATCAACAGTCGTTTGACACGAGCATTATCCATAAATACGACACTGTTCGGTTGCAAATTTGGAAAGAAGTTTTTCCAGCACTCATTTTTTGAAGTTTTCGTATTTCATTTGCCTATGATATTCACTGCCTATTGTCGATGCTTTATGTACCAGTTGAGCATCCGTAAGAAAACTTGTTGATGATCCAGCATGAACAACTATAAGTCCATTTTTCGCATTAATTTTTCCTGTAACTCCCAAAACTGCGTCGTCTTGCCAACATTTCTTAAATGGCAAGTTGCTATCGACCCAAGTTTCATCAGTAGAGTCTCCATCTTTCCTATGACCTCTCCTTTCTCTAAAATATTTGTGTCTCGACAAAACAATATCTGGCCTTTCCATAAGAAATTGTCTTTAATTCACGCACTTTTTCCATCGGAAATTCATGAAATGTAATACTTTGCACAATGTGTCTCTTTTCCAGGAAAATCCAATTTTTTCTTTGAAAACGGTTAATAATTTTCCTAGAGATGGTACTTTTCTTTCTCATATAAAAGTCTTGAATCGTTTGACCTATAACACACTTGTTAAAGTCAACTATTTAGCAGTTTAGCTCACTAGGTCTTTTACGATGTTTACCAGGTGATTTTAAAACTGTCGATGAACCCAATGGTGAAACTTCATTTCTTCTTTTTTTATTGTAGCTCCAGAAACACCACTTGCTTGAGAAACCCGCTTCAGAGCGGAATTGATAGAGATGAAGCTTCACTGGAACAAAATTTAGCAACATTATATACGATTTTATGTGCTTGCGATTTTCAAGACTTCAGTTTTCCTAAACTGAAAGGGCATCTTTCCAGTTTAACAAATTAGCAAAAATTATTTAAACAAATGGAAACAAATAATTTTAAAAGCAAAATTAAAATTAAATCAAAAATAAGATAACGCGTGCAACTGCTGTAAATCCGAGAAGCAGAATGACGTGAGGTAATCTTTTATTCCGACAATTCCTCACACATGTAATCCGCATTTGAATGAACAGGTCTTGTTACTATAGCGATTGCCACTAACCAGACTTCTTGGCGAAAGCTATTCTTGTGATCAATAGACAATAAAATACTACTGAGGAAACAGTTTTTTGAAATCCTATTTTTTTGTCGGACATAATTTTTTTATTAAATGTACGCATATGTACAAGTTTTAATAAAGAACATTTACTGGACCATAAATAAAAGTGGAATGTGTGACCACGTGTTCCCTGTAATGTTTTACTTTTTCATTTAGCCAGTTACGGGTTAATACAGTTCGTAGGCATTTTTCAATAAGGTGTAACACAACATTGAATCTTTCATAATTTCGAAATATTTTATATCTCTCTTAAAGTATTTTGAATGCAAGTGAGGCACTTTTCTGACTGGGAAACAGATCTGTAGAGCATATACGTCCCTCCCGATCCGTTTATTAAGGTCTTAAAAAGAGAATACATATTACAGCCGCAGATGAACCCGCTAGAAAATCCGACAGGGGGCGGGGTGGAAAGAGACATGTCACGTAAAGTATTATTTTCTGCATAAACACGAAAATCATATTTGACAGTCGTGGACGTTAAGTTAGCTTAAATTCGAACCAAAACAGAGTAATACGCAGTGGAATGTGTCATTGTACCAGCCGATTAAACAGTTCAAAACAGCGTTAGTTTTTCTTAATTTTATTTAAAAGTAGCGACATGTGGTGTCAAGCAGTTTTATATGTCCAAAGCTCCTTAAATCTAGAAAATCGTAATCCAAGTAAAATGTTTCACTCTAGTCTAGATGGTTGACAAGTGCCAATCAACTACTTAGACTGTACATTGGAAGTCATAATCCTTCCAAAAATCTGAAAATTATGGCTGAATTTTTAATGAAAGTATATGCGCTTATGTGGGTTCACGTTACGAATGTTTCTTCCTGCTAAATTGGAGCTCAAAATGTTTTAAAAACAATTACGTCATCTTGTTATTTGAAGGAAGATTTAAAGGAGATTGTCGATCGTTATTCAACGAAACGATAGATCATACAGAGGAGAACATTTTTCTAGGAATGATATCTGATGAAAAAACCCATTTTTGATAACTTGGATTCAGAAGAATGTTCAAGGCAATGGAAATGGAATGTTAAAAAATAAAGCAGTTTCATATTCCAATATTTAACTTCAGTGCTGCAGACTATATTGAAATTATTGACTGGCAAGAATGTGAAATTACATCACCTCCCATTCTTAATAGCGTATCAATAGAGGAGCTGAAAGGTCTGATAAGTAAATCACAAGTCCCATCTTTTCAATTCCCCAAGTCTGTGTCATATTAAAGCAGTAGAAAGATGCGTAAAATTAGTTACTGAAGCGCCATTAGTAGTAGTAGCAGTATAGAAGCAAGGGACGGGAAAAAAATCAGATTACGAAAGCTAATGCCCAGTTTTGATACCAAAGACCAATATAAATTAGTGAAATATCAGATCGTTCTACAGTACAGAACTCCCTTTTATTGTATTCCTACATATTCAGAGAACAATCTTTCATGTATATTCAAAAAATAAAAGTTAACTTTATATCTTACTAGCTCACCCTCCCGGCGTTGCCCGAGCCCGTGTAATAAACTTAAATGTCTTAAGAAACAAACTCTGGCCACGGTCTCCGATGGCTCCGACACCGTGTACAGGGCATGCTTATACGCTCCGGAAAAACTTTTATTTCCCGCTTCCACCGCCAGGCAAGCATTCTGTTCTAAATAAACCTCTTTCGGAAAGAACTTCTGAGACAGGTCCCTGCTGCCAACAACACTATATAGTAGGCGTGGTACAAAATTGAGCTGGTTTCAAGAAGATGGGAACATTATAGCATCGTTTCCAGTGCCTCTTAAAATAAAACTGGCTTTTTAGGGAGGGGTGATATGCGGCTATCGTACCTGCTTTCATTTTGCCCCGGTTTCCATACGCAAGCACAAAAACAACCCCCTTAAAAAATCCGGAACCTGCCCAATTTTTCGTTCTGACCTATGATTGGCTGATTGGTGAAATGACGCACGAACTTCCGGTGTAAATATAAACAGAAGCCGTTTTGTTACGTTTAGCGCTCTTACATTTTCATTCTTTTTCTTTAGTATAAAAATGGCTGGCCGTATTCTGTTGTTGCAGACGTTTATCGGCCTTTTTTTTAGCATCAGAGATTTCCAATTTAGTGGATTGTTTAATTCGGATATTTCAAATTCATACAAAAAATTGAAAATAGCGATGTTTGATTTATTTAATAACAGAAATTCCAACATTAAATGGAGCGAAATTTTTTTGTTAAATTTTCTTGTATAAATTCAGATTTTTTGAACTACGGAATTTCCGAGAACGTATTCGACTCTGGGAATTAAAGGGTTAATGGAATACCTGCTAAAACAGAACCCCGTATAAAGTGGAATATTTTTCGATTCAGTTTTCAAGGTTTTAATGAATCACTATTAGACAAAACTGATTACATAGTTCAGTATTAAGTATTTCATTACATAACTTAAATTTTAAAATACGTCGATTATTAGAAACTTAGCAAAATTACGTTTGCGGAGGAGAAAGAGTAAAAGTGCTCCAAACTCCAATAAATTATATCACCTTCAAGTAAAAATAAAATAATTTTTGCATGTTTAAAATGGATATTATATTTAATGATCCGAGAAGATAATGTGCACAGTTTTTAATGTATGAAAAAATGTATACAATAGAGAATTTTAAGCACACAAGAAAAATGTTTGTTTCCCATGTCTATGGTGTAGCAACAGGGAAGTGCCATTAGTGTTGAGCACCTGTGTGAAAAACTTCAGCTTGCGCCCTGAATCCCTCCCCCCAAAAACTAAATTTTTTAAAAACTTATCAGCAATCACAAAAGAAATACTACAATATATGTGTATCTAATTTCTATTTCGATTGCATATTTATTTATTTATTTTGCTATTTGAACCTCATGTCGGGTTTTAATTTTCTTGTTTCATTTTATTTTGTCATTTGAACCACATGTCGGTCCTTAATTTTCTTGTTTCATTTATATATGTTATTAGGGGTTTAATAGTGTCGATTTTAGGCATAATGCTGACAATATTTGTTCAAATAGCATGTACTTACTATGAATATTCTTATAAAGTCCTTCTGAAGATTCTATAAGATATTCATAGTTTTCCAATTTTGCTTTTTCAATTTTTGCTTTTTCATCATTTTAAGTATAATTCCTTTAGTGTCCATTTCATTGCTTTTTATCTTTCGTTCTTCTCATGTGCATTCATTTTTAAATAAATAAATAAATATATATTATATACACACATAACAGAAATTATAAAATGAATATAAAAAAATCCCTGACGGCTCGACCTACAGGCAAAGGTAGATTTCGAAGACGCAGACCGTGGGGCGCCTGTTTGTTGGGAATTGCGGAAGAAATTACCTTTTTGCCATGATGCGGCATTTGGAAACGCTCACTTCGAAACCTAACGTGTTTGCAGGCGGAGCCGGTAGGGATTTTTTTGTTTTTAATTTTTCTTTTGCTATAAGGGTTGGTCCTATAAAAAACTTGTCAGTATAAAAGTTTTAGATAATATTAAGAGAATTTATAATAAATTTAATCGGATTTGATATCTTCTGAATGGACGAAGTTATGAATTTTTTTCTACCCCCCCCCCTCATTGGGGCCATTTTTAATATAAAAAATATGTCATACATAAATTTTCGGCCCTTTTCCTAGAAGTAATAACTTTAAACGGTACTTGATAAGTATCATAATTAAGAAATTATAGGGGGTTTTCTGTTTTCACAACCCCCCCCCCGTTGGTTCGATTTTGCCCATTTCGATTTGTAACGAACTTGAGCGAGATTTTATGCCCCTTGATTTTATGTATCAGTTTGGAAGAGATTTGTTCCGAATTATTGAAGTTATCGTGTCCATAAAAAAGTGATATAGATAGATAGATAAAGTTTTGAACTGGGGTTGGTTTTGTGTTCTAGGGGTCATGATTGGCGTCGATCTGCAAAATTTTTTCAAAATTTCCAACATAGGTGAGAATGTAATAGGTAGTATTTCTTACGAAATCTACCTAAAAAATAAAACAAGGAGAGTACAAAAGTTAGAAAAATAAAATTATTTTGTGTGTTAAAAAAACTTACAACTTCTACCCCCCCCCTTCACCCAACCGCCCCCCCCCCCAAAAAAAAAAAAAATCGACCAACATTTTCAAATTTCAGAAAATGTCTAAGCTGATTTATAGCTAAAGGTACTTAAAATATACCGACTGATAAACAGAAAAAAAAATATTTTTCATACTATAGTAAAAATAAAAATTAGTAGCTTCTTGATTAAAATTCACAAAATCATTGATTATCAGGCTTAAACTACTATTTGAAAATGGCACATAAAATGCACAAAAATTTTATTCAAAAACTTCTTTTTTAAGTATATATTTTTTACTGTGCATATTAGATGCATCATTGTATCAACGACCGATTTTTTACAATAAACTAGAAACAGTGTATCTGAAGTAGTATGCTCCGTGGAATCTAAAATTAAATAGAATGCTTAAAAGGGTCAAATTTTTTGTAAAATTTCAAGTCAATTTTTTATATTCTGAATTCAAATTAATAAATTTATCACAGTTATTTTAAAGAATAATAACATTAAGTGATCATAATAATTTATTTGAGGTAAATCTATAAAATATAATTAAAATTAATTTTGATATGATTAAAAAACACGTATTTTTAAATATTTCTTCCTCACTTGAAATGATATTCTTCTGACGACATGCTCAATAACATTTTTGTCTCATCTACTGACCAACGAGATGAATTCAAACACAAATCCATACTTAATAATAATAAAAAAAATATGGGAAAATAATAATAATAATAAATAAACAATGGTAAATAAACGTAATAAAACAATTAATGCAAATAACAGGAGAATTAACGCTAGGAGCACCAACGTAAAACGCGCAACGTGCTGTTGATAAGCAGTTATTCCGGTGAAGTGGCGCTGTTTGTTTGTTTACCCGCACTGCCTCATGGGTAAAAGCCGGATTACTGACCTAATCCCTTGCAGGTCTGATTTCGGGGAAAAAATGACCTAGGCTAGTTTCACCTTCAAGCCGGTTTGTGCATTGGAAATGGTGTAGGGGGTAAAAAGACCGTTCATAGGGGTGTTGGAAAAGGCATTGGAAACGCGGCTTATAAGCCGAGTTATTGAAATAAGGTACAGTTAGAGAAAATAACCTTGAGTGAGATGCCGAGGGAAGGGGATGTTCAAGTGTCCTTCAGAAAATGACTAATTAGGAGGAAGGCGATGCATTTTTAAAAATTCGTTTGTTTGCTTAAGCTGGGAACCTAATTACAAATTTCGCTTAAACTATTATTCGGAAATAGTGGTAACCGCTACTCATAAATTTAGTGTAATATTATAGAGGATGGGTATTAAGTTAATTATAATGTTTGGATACACTTGCGTTGAAATCGAAAAGATACTTGCGGAGATATGAAAACGTGGCTTAGTTAGAGTAAAAACATTAAAGAAGGGGCCGGGGGGATGGGATGTTTAAGTGCCCTTCAGCAAATGACTAATTAGAAGGACCATTATGCATCTTTAAAAATTCGTTCGTTCAGTTAAGCTAAGAACTTAATTACAAATTTGGCATAAACTATTATTCGGAAATAGTGGTAACCGCTACTCATAAATTTAGTTTAATGTTATAATGGGTGATTATTAAGTTAATTATAATGTTTGGATTCCCTTGCGTTGAAATCGGAATGGTGGGTTGCGGAGCTATGGAAACGGGGCATAGAGAAAAATCTTGAAGGAGGAGCCGGGGGGAGGAGATGTTCAAGTGCCCTTTAGCAAATGACTAATTAGGACAACCACTAAGCATCTTTAAAAATTCGTTCGTTTAGTTAAGCTAGGACCTTAATTAGAAATTTGGCTTAAACTATTATTCGGAAATAGTGGTAACCGCTACTCATAAATTTAGTTTAATGTTATAGAGGGTGACTATTAAGTTAATTATAATGTTTGGAATCACTTGCGTTGAAATCGGAAAGATAGTTACTGAGATATATAAACGGGGTATAGTTAGAGAAAAAAAAAACTTGAAGGAGGGTGCGGGGAGCGAATGTTCAAGTGCCCTTCAGCAAATAACTAATTAGGAGGATCACTATACATTTTTAAAGATTGATTCATTTGGTTAAGCTAGGAACTTAATTTGAAATTTGGCTTATACTATTATTCGGAAATAGAGGTAACTGCTTTCTAGAAATACATCTTGAAGCTATGAATGCTGATTTTTATGATAATTTTGTAAAAATGGAACTAAATGGAGAAGTTTGGAACATTATTAACTGAGATTTAAAATAGCGGTATTCTGTATATAAAACAGCAATTAAACGCTAAGGGTGAAGCTAAAAATGTTAAAAATCGTTAAATGTATTTAGACCCTTAACTCTCTCCATTCCCGCAAATAACAAATAATCTGTTAAATAACGTTTTCTGTGATAATAATATCTTTAAAAATAATATATGTCCTGGTTTAAAAAAAAACCTTAAACCCAGCTTATTATCATGAAGAAAAATTTGCCTTGAAAATGTTTCAAACAGTCTGTGTAAATTGCCGTGAGCAGGTGGCGCTGCATTAGCTTGGCTGTATGCCGGGGTTAGTTAGGGAAAGAAAACCGGCAATTTGTGGATGGAAAGTATTTTGCTCGCAACTCGGGAAAAGTATTGGAAGCATAATTAAAAATAAGTCAAGACATTTTAAATTGCAAAAAACTGTTATTCCTGCCTGTCAATATTTTATTAGTAAGTAACGATAATGGAAATAAAACAATTTTCGATCTACAGTGTAGTGTGTGCCAAATTCAACAGTAACGAAAACTTTATATTGTTTTCTTTTCAGAAGAGCATTTGCAAAATCAGTGGACACTCTACCTCCTACAATTTTAACCAATCAACTTAATTCTTTAGAAAATTAATTGTCGTATATTTATCTAGTGAAATACGTTGAAAGTTTCGAAATATCGAAATCTACTTTTTCTGTGTAACGTTAAGTAACGACATGTTTTGTTAAAAAGTTACACGTCACTTTGAATATTTCAATAAAAGTGCACATAATGTTTTAACGTCTAAGTATTTCCCTAGCTGTTGGTCTGAAAAAAATGTCTTATTTATATAATTAGTTCAACAGGTCGGAGTTGTCCGGGCAAGTGATAATAGCCTTAAATACACCTAGAATAACCTTTTAAACTGAAATCTAACTATAAGGAGCTTGCTAGAAGCATTCTTTAAATATATTTTCTTCAGGGATTAACATCAAATAAATTTAAACTTTAAAAAAATGTATCTTGTTATCTCAATCTTTAAAATTTTTACGAGTTATAATGTTTTCGAAGTCTGTGTACATTTTCCGTACTATAATATTGACATTTAATTGTAAAAAGCAGTATTTTTCTTCTCACTTTTTACTTACCCATCATACGTAGTATAGGGTAAGTCTTGTAATCGTTTTGAAAATCGAAAAATTTTTTTTGACGGATTTACACGTTTCAGACACTGGAGATTCCGAAAAACATATTTTTAGAAAAAAATTTTTGCCGTCCGTCTGTGTGTCTGTGTGTCTGTGTGTGTGTGTGTCTGTAAACGCTCTATCTCCCGAAAAAAATGAGTTAGAGACTTGCAATTCGGTATGTACTTAGTATGTAATAATGGAAAGAAGCCTATTTCATTTCAATAACCTCGATTAACCGGAACAATTTTTTTCGGACTCTCGAAATAATCGTTCTGATGAAAGATATATAAAAATTTTCGAAATTGTTTATTTTAAGAAATGAATATAAAAGACAATAAAAAAACATAAATTTTGAATAAAGCATGAAGTCGATCGGATAATTAGTTGCCGAGATATATGGAAACTTATTTTCCACACTCTTCGATTTTTCATGACCCTGTATTTCATCGAAATTTCACTTCAAAGATATATTTTAATTGGAAATTTGACGCTTAATCAGATGCAATAAACCGCTAGTTAATAGGATTATTATTTTTGGAGTTATAAGGAAAAACCTCTTTCAAGCAATTCAGTAATCGAGCCTTTAAAGTTTGTGACGTCATCAAGCCACGATTTTATTTGAATTGCAATGCATTTTATAAGTAGTTTACACATTTTTATTTTAATATTTTACATTATGCATATCCATGATGGGTAAGTATTACGGTGGCCCCCAACGACTAGTATTACATCGAAATCCTACGAAAACAAACAAACAAAATTTACAAAATGATTTTTGGATTTTTTTTTTCAAAGAATTAATATTCGCATCTTTTGAAACAAATAGCACTTTTTGAAAGAAAAATGAACGCACATGCGGTTTGATATATATATATATATATACTAGCTAACCCGCCCGGCGATGCCCCGGCCCAAGATAATTACAATCTCAGAGAAAGGCGTTAACCCCCTCCCTCCCCATACCCGCAAATATAGTGAATAATTTGTTCAAGAGAACCACCGTCACCTATATTACGCAATCATTAAAAAAAGAATTACATTTTTCTGATAATTAGAACATAACGAAGACGCTACGCTAAAATAGCCGGCAGATGACACCCCTTCCCGACCTCAATTTCAAATCTATATCTTAATTAGTTACCTAAATTTTTGTTCATTAGTAAAATATGGCAAATATTTCCTTTCATTTTCGCAAGCTAAATGGAGGGATCTCCCCCAGGAACAGATCTCTTTGTAGTTCAATTTTTAATGAAAGCAGATCCCTGTCTGAAAATTTCAAGGATCGTTTTCACTGGCGCCGGCAGGTTTTTGGCAGTTTTTTGCATAAATTAAAACAAAATTACGACTGAATTTTTCAAAAATCTCATAGTCAGATGCAGAATATTTTTTTACATATGCTCAGAAATTTTCAAATTGATATCTCAATTAGTTTTCTTAAAATTCGCTAATTAGTAAAATAATTTAGAATTCGTTCATTTCCGTTTGCAAATCCCATGCACCGGTTCGTTTCTTTCGCCATTTTGATTTAAAAGATTTCATTTTAGAAGCGATGGTTAATGAGAATCTAATTAATATCTAGGCTAATTAACACAATATTAAAATTCTGAGACTCAAGTATACCAGGAGAGGGTTTGGACTACCTAAATCTAAATTTACAGACTTCTAGGTGCGCTAAATTTTCCTAGCCATCGCAGACAGACACACAGACACACAGAGCGAAACTTTCTTTTATTAGTATAGATAGATTTGTATTTTGATTTCTCAAACCGTTACGTAATTTCAAAGTATGCCGAAAACAGAAAGGGGGAAGGACATTAAATGTTTAAAAAAAATAGTTGTTATTGGTCAAACTAGTTGAATTTTTTATGAGTTAAAAATATGTGTCCGTAGCTTTTGTGAAAAATTCATAAATAAGTATTAATATTTAAGCGCAAAAGCGCTTGTAAGAAAACTTTTTTTTCACATCATGTCATTTAATAATTAAAAAAAATTGTTCTTGTTGAATTTTTATTTGATA
The DNA here is from genome assembly GCA_963931845.1 of Maratus michaelseni. Classification (NCBI taxonomy): domain Eukaryota; kingdom Metazoa; phylum Arthropoda; class Arachnida; order Araneae; family Salticidae; genus Maratus; species Maratus michaelseni. The sequence goes on along the minus strand of OZ007593.1, from coordinate 21,152,596 downwards.
GAAATAAATCGGTTTTAAAGGCTCTGTAAAAAATTTGCGAAAATATATTCATATATTATTGAAACAAAATGTTGTGCTTTATTCTTGCTGTTTTCTTTTTGGTTCGGGTTTTTTAACATTAACAACAACAACAAAAAATTATTATTATCCTAACGCTTTGAAATTTTAATCAATTATACATATAACAGTATTCAAGATTGTCTAAAAATTTCCTGCAAAAATATGGATTTTTAGTTATAAAAAGATGAGCCAAAGCCGCGCAAATCTGCCCGTTCTGAGCAAAAATTTTGCAGATTTCATTTTTTTAAATACTTTGAGCTGTTCAAATGCTTTGACATTTTTGTATGTCTATCTTTAAAATTTCGTGACAATATATGTATATTTAATAGTGAAAGCATTAGTCGAACAAAGCGAAGGCACGCTAAAACACGTATTTCGCGATTTTTTTCAGAATATTTCTCAGATTTCAATTTTTTAAATACTTTTACGGGTCCGAATGTTTCTAAAATTTCGTAGGCGATATAAACATCGCCTACCTACATGCTCTAAAAATATTGTGTTGAAATAATACAGAGGTTTAGTTACCTTAAGCGTAGGAAAAGAATAATTTCCATGAGGCGCAAAGTCACCTGCGTTCGCCGGTGTTTTTGAAAGAGTTAAAATTCATATTTTTTAAAACTAGTAGCAAGCCAATTAGAAGATGGTTTCAGCTTTAAGAGCATATTTTTGGTTTGTCAGTAACTGTAAAATTACTTGCTGGAGGGGTGTTGACATAAGGAGGCAAAACGACACTTTTTGAATTTTTTTTCAAAGGTTTAACAACTATTTTTATCGAATTTATTGCAGCATTTGAGACGAAAATGTACGACATTTCCGAATATATCTTGCTTAATTTTAACTGTACCGAGCAATTTGGCCGATTTAGGTTAAAACAAAACTTCGAAATAATACAAAAGACCCCTTCAGTTCTTTATTTCCTTTCCATGCGTAAATCAGATTCTGGACATGCACGAACGTTTTTGCCGGCTGTGAAAGAAATAATTAATTTCGTTATGCGTTTTTAATAAATATCTTGGCTAAGTATACAAAAAAATAAAATTTGAGCATCAGGTGCATCAGAACCTGCCTTGGACTATCCTCACCCAAATTTTCGTACTTCTGTGTGTGGTACATTTCGCTAGACGTTGCACACATACACACAGACAGACAAACAATTTTCTTTTATTAATATAGACTAGCTGTTTAGCCCCTTCTACGCACAGGAGTTCATGAATTTAATTCTACAATGTGAATAAAATGAATTTAATTCCCCTGTTAAAGTGTTGAGTTGTTCAATAACTATACGATTTAGAAAAAAAATACTACTGTGCATTTTTTAAAATGAAACTTAATTTATGTTGCTATGGCAGCAGACGATAAAACGATATCTTTGGAATAAGGGAATAAATAGAATAAAAATGTTGTTGCCGTTTGTGATAAAATGTTTTTCTTTATTTAAAAAAAATGAAATAATGAAGCGCAATTACATAATCTCTAATTATTTGCATGCAAGGTAAAGAATTATCGTAATTAAGAGGACCACTATGTATCGTTAAAATTTTGTTCGTCTGGTTAAGCTATGAACTTAATTACAAATTTGGCTTAAACTATTATTCGAAAATAGTGGTAACTACCACTCATAAATTTACTTTAATGTTATAGAGGGTGATTATGAAGTTAATTATAATGTTTGTAATCAGTTCCGTTGAAATCGGAAAGATAGTTGCTGAGTTATGGAAACGGGGCATAGTTAGAGAAAAAAACCTTGAAGGAGGTGCCGGGGAGGAGCGAATGTTTAAGTTCACTTCAGTAAATTACTAATTAGGAGGACGACTATGCATCTTTAAAAATTCGTTCGTTTGGTTAAGATAGGAAATTACTTAGAAATTTGTATTAGACTGTTATTCGGAAATAGTGGTACCCACTACTCACAAATTTATTTTAATGATATAGACGTTGATTATTCAGTTAAATATGATGTTTGGAATCAGTTGCACTGAAATCGGAAAATTAGTTGCTGAGATATGGAAACAGGGTACAATTAGACAAAAAGCCTTGAGGGAGGGGCCGGGAGGAGCGGATGTTCAAGTCCCCTTCAGCTACATAAGGAAACGCATGGGTAACCCGAAGCGTTCAGAGACCGATATCACGTGAATTTTTCTGAGTTTCCCGTAGCGTCCAGAGCCGGAAACCCACATTACCTGGAGAATTTTGTTGGGTAAAGTGATCACGTGGTTGGGAATCTGTCTTGTTTGTTTGCTTTATAGCTAACTGTAACTGTTAACTGTTGTTCTTTATGACTCCTACTGTACACTTGAGTCCTGACAATTTGATTGGTCTACCTTTAAGGATCCTCTTCACGCACTTGAAAAAACCCGCTCGCTAATGTTAATGCAATGAGGCATTATTTTTCTAATATCTCGTTTCCATTTGAATATTTTTAAACGATTTTTTTGCGTTGGATAGCAGAGATCAATCTCTATTTCCACAGTTGATTACTTTTTCGATTTTCTTTGCGTATTTTTTTTAGGAAGATACTTTCATGACAGTATGATATCTTCGTAAAACAAATACGCATAGAAAATCGAAAAAGTAATCAACGGTGGAAATAGAGATTGATCTCTGCTATCCAGTGCAAAAAAAAAATCGTTTAAAAATATTCAAATGCAAGCGAGATATTAGAAAAATAATGCCCCATTGGATTAACATTAGCGAGCGGGTGTTTCCAAGTGTGTGAAGGGGACCCTTAACAGGACTATGACATAATTGGCCAACGTCGGTTAGGATGGTTCCTGCAATGTTCGTACAATCAAAATGTAATGCTAGATTGGTTGATTGTAAACATGCACATAACTTTACCCAAAAGCGTTCACAGCCGTTTTAACCAAAATTTACCTTGAGAAAATTAGATGACGTCATTCCCCAATTATACGAGTAACCTGCGTTTCGGTCTCTGAACAAGCTCTAAATGAATGGAGAGGTCCTCGATCACCAACACAATTTTGAACTCAGTCGGTTTGATTTCAATATCTTAGTTGTTGTTGTTTTGACCCGGTGGGCAACTTTTTATTTCTTTATAGCTGTCCTACTCCACATACGCCAGACACCCGAAAACAGCGATCTCAATCTAAAAGATCCTACTGTCTGCTGACACCAAAACTACTACCATTCCTGACTCACACACTACCCTGCACCTTCCTTCCATCCAGGACAATAATTGCAGATTTCGTCCAACAACCGAGATAAACACGCCAGACGCTCTCCACCATTCTTTCCTGACACCGCAAAAATATCCTCATACGAAATGTTCTTCGATACCCGTAGCTTCCGATACACAAGCTCACGAATACCAGAAAATTTTTTGCACCGCAAAACCTGATGCTCCTCTGTTTGTTCTTCCAAACCACATAGATTACAAGTTGCTATCCCACTTCCTAAAAACCTCTTACGCCGAGATAGAGTTAACACTGTCTTCGTCAGGAACCTAGCTAAAACGACACCGCTCTTTCGCAGCAATGAGTGATGTGGATGCCCAATATTTACATAATCCCAACAACGACCCGTATTACTTCTCCAATATAACTCCCAACTCCAATCTGACTCTTTCTGCTTATTGGTCCTGACTTCCCTCATCCAATCCTTCGCAGAGAACCACGGGATGCAGACATTACAATAAGGATCATTCCTGGCCAGATTATCAGCACGGTCATTGAATTCAATACCTTTGTGTCCCGGTACCCAGATGAAAGTCAAAGAATACTTATCCGACCTCTTCCTGTTAATTTCCTCCCTCAATTGAGTAATAATAGCTACCGATTTCCGGTTGACATTTTGCAGCGCCTCCAAGACACTCTTTGCATCCGTAAAGAACATATAACTACCTCCGTTCACCTTATAGTATTTTATAGCCACCAACAATGCAATGGCCTATGCCGTAAATATTGAGTTAATGTTGGGAATCTGAAATGCCAAGTGACTGCCTGTTTTTTGGTTGACCATCCCAATCGTAGTTTTGTGATCATCTTTTGATGCATCAGTAGCAATGAAAACGGCCGTGTTCCAATACAATTGAGAAAACTGATAGTATGAGTTCCGAGACTAACGAGAAAGAAAGGCTACCGCGATGCTTTACGCCTATCTTTTTCACAGACCGCGGGAGTCACGTGATGCTGGAATCCACCAATGCAGATGTACGAAAAGAGCATCACGTCATTCTAGCGGTCTGTAAAAAAAGATAAGTGGAATGCACCGCGGTATCCTGTCTTTTTTCGTTAGCCTCGTATGAGTTCTTGATGACGTCATCCGGGAAATCTTTGTTCTGGAACCCCCATGTGTTGAGAAAAATCTGACACTGATCTTTAATTCTGCCTCCACACTTATAAGTGACCATTTCGTTAATATTCGTGACCTGAGTTTGTAGGGTATTCCTTTCTCTGTAGAGCAATTCTTTCGACAGCACATCCGTGTATTCCTGATTTTTAATTTCTGACATAGATCTTTTGATGGCCAGATACTCCTGTCTCAATCCACTCCTCCACACCGCACTCTCCTGTAATAAAATCGGATTCAATATCGTAGGAGTCGGATCAACAATAAAGAAAAGTCGTTTCCATGGAAACGAGTTCTTCGAAATCGAAATGTGTAAGGACAATATTCAAAATACCGCACTTTTTAAAATTTGCTGCATTCCAAGAGGGTTAAGATTTTTAAAAAGAATCTTCTTTATGAATCAAATTTATCCTTCCTAAGACTTTCCAACACAGTTGAAAAATGTTTATGCACTCAGTTCCATCAAGTCTTGTCTCCGTGCTCTAACTCGCGTAAATATATTCGGATTGCTATGTATTGATAGACTTTACTGTGGTTAACAATGACATGTTCTGCATTAAAAATGAAGTGTGTGGCACTTATGGTTCGTTTACAGGGGCACTGAAAAGAATGATATTTTATTATGGTTTATGGGGATTAATCCTTTGCAGTGTATTTTAATGATGTTCTTATTGGAATTGATATATTATGGCACTGAAGTGCTTCATGTCGAATATTGTATGTGTAACAACTAATAATTCGTTTTCAAGGCCACTCAAAATAATTTCATTACATGATGACGCATGGGAGAAGTCGTGTGCGGTGTATATTAATCATGTTACACTGTTTTAAACATAATAAAATTGATTTGCATTTATGACGTGTAAACCATTCATCATTCATTTACAGGGTCACGCAAAATAATTTGGTTACACAATGGTCTAAAGGGAATAACTGTTTGCAGCGTATTTTAATTATGTTACACTATTTCAAACATAAGGGAAAGGATATACATTACTGAGGTTTAGTACAAGATACTTGTTGTATAATATGTTGTACATAACATTTATCGTTCATTTACAGGGACACACAAAATATTTCGGTTACAGTACTGTAACCGGCGTACTGCCTTTAAGCGATAAATGCTGGAAGTGCTCTTTTAGTTATGGTAAGCGTTTTTAAAACATTTTTACATAATGCTATAGATCATATACAAGGCTACACAAATAATTCGTAAGTGTTGCCAAGTATAAGCGTGAATTGCTAAAAAGAGATTTTCATTCGAGTTATTTTATGTATTTTAATAATATCATATACAGGGCCACGCAAAGAACTGAATGATGATAGATGATAATTTCTGGAATTTTTATTTCAGCAATTTTAAACGGGGTTTTGCCTGAATTAAATTTTAGTTTAATATTTGTAGTGTGAAAAATCTGTAGGTAATATACAGTGCTGTACAAAATAATTCTAATATGTTTTCGTCTATTACTAGAAACTGCTGAAGGTGAAGTTTTCACTGTATTATGTATGTTCTTATTAAATTTTAGAATACTATGTAGAACATATACAATTTTATAGACAGGGCTTCACAAAAGAAATTGTGTACTTTTGTGGCTATGGGCAATAATTACTGAAATCTGGTTTTCAAATGTGTTATGCGTTTTAGAAAATGTTTAGTTCTTTCACCTTATTAAATGGCGAACTTATTGTGGCGTTTTTAACGCATGGCGATGTAAAATTGGAGCGAATTACTTTGAGTTGCGACAATTTTCGTTTGCATTTTTATAAGATACTTCCTGCTGAGAAGATTTGGTTGCTCCTTCTTAAAGCATCACCTGTAAAAATTTATTTATTGCCTTAATTTTAAGAACTTACATAAAAAGTCGTAAATGAAATGAAAATTCAAAGTCGTTGTCAAATGTTTCTCTCACCATGTATTTACCAGAAATACAAAGCTCTTCCGAAGATAACAAATTATTACTAAAAAATAAGCATATGCACACAGAATGTGCATTAAACTGTATAATGAAAGGTTTATGTATAATAAATCAGAAATTACAATGTTGATTGGATAAATTAAGATGTCACTATTTTTAATAGAGAAATTAATAATGACAACAAAGTTGATAAAAAATAATAAGCGACCAAGCAAAATAAAAATATTCAAATATTTTCGAATATTTAAAACATTTTCTAAAAAATAAATAAATATTAAACTTATATAGCTAAAGTAATTAACTAAACAGATAAGGAAAATTAATGCTTCAATCCAAAGAGGAAAGGCTAAAGACCTAAAATTAGACGCGTTGAATCACATTAGGATAGTCTCAAAATGCTCGCCATTTGACACAAGCATATGTCTTAACGAAGTACAATATTACCACATACGTTCTGAAAAGTTCCTTCGGAAATAGCTTCACATTCATGGCTAATAATTTGTTGCAGTTCAGTAATAGTGGTGGGATTGTGTCTGCGCACTGTATACGCCAGGTGCCCCATAGGAAGAAATCGCACGAATTGAAATCCGGAGAATACGGTGGTCAAGAAGTTGCATTTCGATAATTCAATGCAATGACGTGTTTATCAAAATATTCATCGAGGATAGTGAAAACATCAGCTATCAAGCATAAAACATGAACTATTAGGTTTCACACCGTCTTACATGAACCAGTCAGTTTATAAATTACCTAATGTATCAAATATGGCCAGAAGTTGGCGCAAGTTTTCGATGTATCGACTTAAATTTACATTATCTTCCAAAAAAGAGGGCCCAATAACGCAACTGTCCACATAGTAATTTTTTGAGTAGAATGATCGTGGCACGTTCACATGAATTCCCCATATCATCCAATTCTGTTTATTGAAGGAGCCATCCAGATGGTAATACGCTTTGTGAGAAATCGATTTGCGTCAGTACCCCCTTCATCCATCAACTGTAGCATTTCATTTGCAAAAGTTAGTCTTTTTACTTACCCATCATACGTAGTATAGGGTAAGTCTTGTAATCGTTTTGAAAATCGAAAAAATTTTTTTTGACGGATTTACACGTTTCAGACACTGGAGATTCCGAAAAAAATATTTTTAGAAAAAAAAATTTGCCGTCCGTCTGTGTGTCTGTGTGTGTGTCTGTGTGTCTGTAAACGCTCTATCTCCCGAAAAAATTGAGATAGAGACTTGCAATTTGGTATGTACTTAGTATGTAATAATGGGAAGAAGCCTATTTCATTTCAATAACCTCGATTAACCGGAACTATTTTTTTCGGACTCTCGAAATATTCGTTCTGATAAAAGGTATATAAAAATTTTCCAAATTGTTTATTTTAAGAAATGAATATAAAAGACAATAACAAAACATAAATTTTACATAAAGCAGGAAGTCGATCGGATAATTAGTTGCCGAGATATTTGGAATCCTATTTTGCACACTCTTCGATTTTTCATGACCCTGTATTTCATCCAAATTTCACTTTAAAGATATATTTTAATTGGAAATTTGACGCTTAATCAGATGCTATAAACCGCTAGTTAATAGTATTATTATTTTTGGAGTTATAAGGAAAAACCTCTTTCAAGCAATTCAGTAATCGAGCCTTTAAAGTTTATGACGTCATCAAGCCACGATTTTATTTGAATTGCAATGCATTTTATAAGTAGTTTACACATTTTTATTTTAATATTTTACATTATGCATACCCATGATGGGTAAGTATTACGGTGGCCCCCAACGACTAGTTTTCTTTCATAATAGTTGGACGCGGTTGCTGCGTTTGTATTTTGTAAGGATACATATCTAAGCATTTTCGCAATATTTTGTGCGTTGCGGTTTTACTCACCTAGCATGAAGCTGCAATTTTGCGGACCAATTATTTCGGATCTTGAGTAACAAAATTTTTAATAATATCCTCGTTAGATTAAGTCATAGCCGATTTATGTCGTCCAAATTTGTCTACCAAATCATCGGCAACACTACCGGTTCTTAGAAAATTCTAATATAACTGTTTAATTCGGAGCATTCCTCACGTTAAATCTCTCTTGGAAGCTTTCTTCTCGTCGTTATTGTGCTTTGATCATAATAATAATCCAATGGTGGTAATCCAATACTATAAATATTATTTCTTCTAATGTATAAATCATTTCCAAGATTTTTTAAAACTGGATTCAGAAAGCATAAAAATTCACTGACGAACTTGCTTAAAAGATCGAAAATTTCTTAGAATTTAACAAAATTTATGAAAATTTTAACAACACAAAAAAATACCAAATCCATTCACCTAGTTTTAAGATGCGATGCACAAAATATTTTTTAAATCAGACAAAAAAAAGTAAGTTAATACGGAAAAATAAAAATTCATAAATATAAAATCGTCTGCCTACTAGCATACCGCTCATTAAATTCATGCCAATTCTGAAAGCTGTTATTATATAGAATAATTCGTTATTTCCATGGTAACAACACATTTCATCGAAATCATATCGACTGAGTTCAGAATCGGGTCCTAAGAAAAAATATTGTATTGGGGAATGAGACCCACTCCATACATTTAATCTCCTTCCTTCTATGATAAATTAATGATTTGTAGTTTTTAAAAACTCAGATATAACGGATTATTTTTTGAAAGAAAGCATAGTTTGTGAGGATGGCGAGTTATCAAAGTTTTAGTTTATATTATCATAGTAATCAAAACGTATACATATCAAGCATTCAAAGATGGCAGAGGTGTCCGCCGAGGTCACGCGGGGCCATCGTGAAAACAACTTTCCTCTTTCAACGGGCCTGATTCAAGTCGTGGATGACGTCACAGAAGCGATTTGAGTAGCAGACAAGAAAGGTTGAAAACTCGTATGTGTGCATCAAACACAGTGCTATAAAATCCAGTTTTGTAATATTTTCTTGTGTAATTTCTGGCTTATTTTAGATGCGTTTGAATTATACATACAATAAATGAACAATAAAGGTTCAGCAAGACTTAATTTTATGATTGTTAATAAAAGGATTGTTATTACATAAACAGATTCATAAACAAAAATTTGAAATTTTTCTAAACAATTGAAACAAAAATTAAATTTAGATTTTATAATGTATGAATAATTTAAAATACATATTCTATTACTAGGTATTACAACTAAGAAATCACTATCTTTCAAACACTCTTATCTGATAAAACATGGTATTTTAATTGCTAATTATAATGTGCATTTTATATTTTTATGAATATTTCTTTTAAAGGATAAGAGCAAATGTCACCATTTCCAAATTCCACACACATTTTTACTTCGATTATAAATTTAATATTTACTTAAAAGGGAAAATTCATTTAAACAGAAAAATCCTCATCCATCTAGTAAATATACAGATTCTCAAGTTGTTATTTCAATAAATTAATATTCAATATTTATAAAAAGAAAAGTATTCTATTCAAGAAAATCAAGCAGAATATGTACTTTCAAATAATTTACAACAATTATGACATCTAATCTTCTCTCAGAGAAAATAATCTCACTTAAATATACAATATTAAGTAAGTGGAAATATCAAACTTATTAATGAAACTTACATACTGGTTAATGTAGATAATTTTCTTTTGTTACAAGTGATTTTTCTACTGTCATTTTTTACTTTTGTATTTAGCAATATATTAGCAATTCCTGACAAACACAGTCTAAATAGATATGAAAGTTCATTTCCACATTTGAATTTAATTGTGAAATCCAGACCTAAAATTTCAGTCTTTTCAGTAGTGAATTGTATAATAAGCTTTTTGGGCTCTGGAAATTTTAGGAAAGTATTTTCATATTTCTGATTTCTGAAAAAAATCATCGTTAGTGAATGGTTTACTATTAAAGGAGGAAATTCCATTAAAAAACAAACAAACTATAGTGTGCTCTATTTTCATATTAATTTTCATATAAGCAGCAATTTTCACCCATCTTATTAAATAGGAGGAATGAGACAAGTTCCATTCTTCCACACTACTTTATTTTATCTTAAACTACTTGTATAAAAAACTATACTGCTTTTAGGCTTAGTTTAAAACCTGGATAATAACACATAAACAATCATCAACACATAAACAAAAATGTAATAAGCTATTTTAAAAAACTTTTCCTTTTCACTTAATAACCCTCAAGGGGAAAAAAATCCTGCATCGAAATCAGATACATATAAATATTTATTTAAATTAAAATTATATTTTAATAATTTAAAGCACGAGTAGTTTTACAAATCCTTTACGAAAAGCGTTGGATTTTTTAAAAAAGATATGCATAAGAACTCAATATTATTAATTAATGTTTTAAATGCTCTCAATTTACGTAAATTATATTTAAAAGAGGAATTCTTAGTAAAATCAAGATAAAAAAGGCTTTCGTATTACTGTTTTATCTATTTGATGATTCTAAACTATATTTATTACTCTAGGTGAAAATAAAAGCATAATGAAGTCAGAAAAAAATAATGGTTAATTATCGTCTGTTGACATTCGGTGTATATTTTTATGTGCGTATTCGCCATTGCGATTGTTTTAATAAAGTAATATTAAATGTTTAAAATAGTAGTAATAGCACTAAAAGTATTATAATAGTAGAATATGCACGGTCATCCCAGCTAAACCAGATTTATTTCAACACAACAGAAAGTGTAAGCGATTACCTTTATTAAAGTATTAAGTACAATATAACTTTAACAAAACATTCGAATTCTGGAATTGAAAAACGGTATAAATATATATTTTGCGTTTTAAATAATGAAATAAAAAAAGGGGTACTTACTTAAATTCTCTATCAAAATAATTCAGATAATATACGTTTAAAAAATTCGCCTTTTAGAAACCATTTTTATATAAAATTTATCTGAAATTACAAAGCAAAACATATGGCGAAAATTCAACTAGACGAGAAGAATCAGATCCTATCTGTGACGTCAGGTCACGTGTTTGAAAGCTCAAATCAGGCCCGTAGAAAGATGAAAGTTGTTTTCACGATGGCCCCGGGTCACGTCAATGAAGGTCGTACGCCAAGTAGCGGAAGGAGGGTGAACTACTAGAGGTTCAATAATTGTGGTAATATCTATGAAATAACTGCACATGGGCAAACGTAATCGCAAACGATTATTTCATTCATACCAAAACATTTAGACTGTTGTCTTATTTTTTATTTGTTCTTTAAGATTATTTTAGGACACATTTCATTCTTTAAATAAAATATAATTTGTTGGAAGTACTTTTAAAAGTATATTCAGTTTTATCTCATAATGTTCGTAATTAATCTTTGACATTCTGTTTTACTATCTGATGAAATTTAAAAAAAAAAAAAAAAGTAGGCATAAATGTATCAGCTGTTACCCATTATTTAAAAAATGCATTTTTATTTCTGCAACTTAATTTTTGAGAACCTATTTATGTGGCAATTCTGCTATACCTATTGTTTTTGATTTACGCCAAGATAAGGCACCATACCTAAATAAGATCTGTGGTTTATCCCTTTGAGGGGCGGTGGTATATATTATATACCACCTAATTTTAATCCGATTCAAACCAGAAACTTTTAATTAAATTTTACTTTTTTAACTTTGACGGGAAAAAGTTGAAAAATTGCTTATTTTTATTTTGAACTAAATTATTTCCTAAATTCCGGTGAAAATTCAACGTTATAGGAGCACAAGTGCTTGCCCCTAAGAGGGTTATATTAATGGAACTTTAAGGAAAACGTATTTTTAAAAAAGCCTTATTTTAATTTATTACCAAAAATCCAATTTCTTACTTAAAGAAAAATTGTAATTTGTTTTTCAAATAAACATTAATCAGGTATGGGATAAATAACACGGCAAATACGTTTTTAAAGACGTTATATTGATTCCACATGCCTCACATGAACATATATATTTATAGCAATTTTTTAATAATACTAATAAACTTTGTTTTGAAACTAAAAAAGTTATTTATTACGAATGAAAAAAAAAAACGTATTTTACTTACCCATCACACGTAGTATAGGGTAAGTCTTGTAATCGTTTTGAAAATCGAAAAGAATTTTTTGACGGATTTACACGTTTCAGACACTGGAGATTCCGAAAAACATATTTTTAGAAAAAAAAATTGCCGTCCGTCTGTGTGTCTGTGTGTGTGTCTGTGTGTCTGTGTGTCTGTAAACGCTCTATCTCCCGAAAAATTTGAGATAGAGACTTGCAATTTGGTATGTACTTAGTATGTAATAATGGGAAGAAGCCTATTTCATTTCAATAACCTCGATTAACATGGAACAATTTTTTTCGGTCTCTCGAAATATTCGTTCTGATGAAAGGTATATAAAAATTTTCGAAATTGTTTATTTTAAGAAATGAATATAAAAGACAATAAAAAAACATAAATTTTGCATAAAGCATGAAGTTGATCGGATAATTAGTTGCCGAGATATTTGGAATCCTATTTGCCTCACTCTTCGATTTTTTATGACCCTGTATTTCATCCAAATTTCACTTCAAAGATATATTTTAATTGGAAATTTGACGCTTAATTAGATGCAATAAACCTCTAGTTAATAGGATTATTATTTTTGGAGTTATAAGGATGTTTCTTTCAAGCAATTCCGTAATCGAGACTTTAAAGTTTGCCACGATTTTATTTGAATTGCAATGCACTTTATAAGTAGTTTACACATTTTTATTTTAATATTTTACATTATGCATATCCATGATGGGTAAGTATTACGGTAGCCCCCAACGACTAGTTTTTTTAAATATTACACTTTTTTTAAATTCTATTTTCTTTATATTGTATTTTATTTTGTAACATGCAATATTTTATTTTCTACTTTTTAGTGTTTAAAATATTTCATTGTTGCAATCTCACAACCAGCTGACATATTTTAGAGATCGTGGTTTGGTACATAATTATCTCCATTGTTGAATCTCGTATACAGTTGTAACAATCGTATAGAATTTTTGGGGACTTGTCACTTGCGCCCGGATAACATAAAAAATCCATAAGTTTAATTTATTAATTTTTAATTAAGTTACAAAAATATCAAAATGTTTAACATAATTTTTAGGATTCTAGTATAGTTTTAAATCAATTACAAAATTCCACATTTACACACACACACATATATATATACATATAAATCAAGTTACGATAAATAAAATAGCGTAAAAAAAGAGTAATTTTAAGAGGTTACTTCACTCACGCGAAAACACCAGCTCCCTAATGTTAATCCTATGGGGAAATTATTTTGTCTTATATCTTGTTTACATTTAAATATTTTTAAACGATTTTTTTTTTTTTTTTTTTTTTTTTTTTTGCATTGATAGATCAGGTAGATATCTATGCAGGCCGTTTTTTACTTTTTCGATTTTGGTTGCAGTTATTTTAATGAGGATACTTTCACACTTTCGGAACCGGTTTCTAAAGTGAAAGTATCTTAATAAAAAAAACTTGTAAACATAATAGAAAAAGTAAAAAATGGCCTGCATAGAGATGAACCTTAGCTATCCAATGCAAAATACTAATAATAAAAAAATATTAAAATGCAAATGAGATATTATAAAATAACTGTCCCATTGGATTAACATTAGCGAGGGTGTGTTTTTGTGTGAGTGAAGTAGCCTCTTAAGAGCCTACACTAGTCACGCGAAGAAACGTTCACGCTAATGTTAAGTCTATGGGAAGGTTATCCCGCGATTTCTCGCTCGCATTTTAATATTTTTAAATGATTTTTTTTGCGTAGGATAGCTGAGGTCGATCTTCAACGTTGTTAGTTTTTACTTTTTTGATTTTGGTTAAACTCTTTTTATAAGCGGACATTTTAAATTTTGGAACCGGCTGGAACCGGTTCTGGAAATTAAAGTACTCTTATATAAAAAAGAAACTGGAGCCAAAATCAAAAAAGTAAAAACTAACAACGATAGATATCGACGTCATCTATCCTGTGCAAAAAAAAATCATTTAAAAATATTAAAATGCGAGCGAGAAATCGCGGGATAACCTTCCCATAGACTTAACATTAGCGTGAGCGTTTCTTCGCGTGACTAGTGTAGCCTCTTAAGTTAGCCGAGCGCAGTTGATAAATCGCTAAATGTTGTTCCCATCGCCAGAGTTTGTATTGCAATCATTTCGAAAATTTAAATAATACATCCATTTAAAACACATGTCCTTTTCACCCGTTATATATAAAATACAATTTTTTTCAATCTCCAACTATAATAAAGAAGGAAGTTTGTGTGTGTGTCAGTTTGTGTGTCAGTGTGTTTTTGTGTTGTGTTCTGAAGAGACCGCTGCACGCAGAGCTACAAAATTTGGTGGGAAGGTACCTCTATGTATGTAGTTTTGCACCTCGAAGCCAGATTTTGGAATTTTGGAATTTTTTTTTAATTTAAATTTTAATGTGATTTGTAGTGTTTTTTCACGTTTCGCTGCGATTTTTCTACATTAGTAAGAGGAATCCGGTTCCAATCTTTTAGCCCAATATAGTAAATTTTATCTTCTTTTCAATAAAGTTTATATGAAATTCGTAAAGCGATTTTTGAATTTTTTCCTTCGACACTAAGAAATTTTGCCAGAATGCTTGATTGGTTCGGTGGTTGCGCTTCCATTTCAGCCTCAGGTAAGCTCAGAATCGACATTTGTTTTCAATTTTTAGCTTGGAGAAAGTTGATAATTCTTTGGAGATAAAAAATTATGATTTTAAAAATGCGATTTTTAGTGTTTTTTGACGTTCCGCTGCCATTTACCCACATTAGTAACCGGAATCCGGTTCCAATCTTTTAGCCCAATATTGTAAATTTTATCCTCTTTTCTATAAAGTTTATTTGAAAGTCGTACAGCTAATTTTGATTTTTTGGCAATTTTTTTCCTTCGACACTAAGTAATTTTGCCCGGAATGCTTGATTGGTTCAGTGGTTGCTTCCATTTCAGCCTCAGATATACTCAGAATCGTCAATTTTTTACTCTTTTTAGCTTGGAGAAAGTTGATAATTCTTTACAGATAAAAAAAAATCATAATTTTAAAAGGGAAGGGCGGATTATTTATTATCCAGCTTTTTTTATTAGATTTTTTTTATTTCATTTTTTATTCATTTTTTAACAATTTTTTTAATGTTTTGCAGCGTTTTTTTTGTTTCAAATGACGTCACAAATCGCGCATTATAAGTCAAACACCATTGGAGGGCGGTTGTGATTGGTAGCTGATAGAATTGTAGGCACAGTTGGAAGTCAACCGGGCAATTGTGATTGCAGATGTTAGCTGATTGCAATAGCCGCTTTCAGCGTGACGTCAGTCATGACGTTTTGCTTGTTTACTGACTCCAAACAAACGGTTGCTATGTTTGATCTCTTATCTATATATATAAAAGAAAGTCCTTTCTGGCTAGATGATCAACGCACAGCCAAAACTATTGAACCTACAAAGACGAAACTTGCAGGAAAAATACTTCTTAGTATGTAGAGGCGCACTAAGACAGGATTTTCAAAAACTCCACCCCTAAGGGGGGTAAAAGGGGGAATAAACTTTAAAAAAATTCCTTAAAAATAGGGTATTATAGTTACGTGACAAATGATAACTTATTTTAATGTATTTTTGTATGCTGAATCGAATAGTATCAATTAAATACTCATTAGTCAAATAGTTCGTGAGATATTGCACATTTTTCTAATTTGGCGAAGTCTTTGACGTCAAAATCTAACAATTCTAACAATAAAAGTGATAATTTCTAAAAATACGTCCGTTACTATAGCAATGGAAGAAATTCAAATTAAATCTTTTTGTTTATTTTTGCAGATAGAAACATTAACTGCTCAATTGGGAATTGAATATTATTCTTACGGATATTTATGTAATTGTGTATTATTATTATTTTATTATTATTATTTCTACAAACTCCACGATTTAAAATAAAATGTGATTGCTAAAATAAAGGGTACATCTCAATTATACCGTCGATCGCTTTTCATTTAAAAAAAATCCTCGCCAACCATGAACTCCAAATAAACAAATGGAAGAATGTTGCCATTGGACCATATTATCCTTCTCGGCTGGTCAATAAATGTTTATGAAGTCAGTTGAAATTGATCTATTGCACTTAACTATGAAACGCAACATTTTTACAATGCATTTTCTCTTTTAATGTCATGGCACAGCCGTTTAATTACGCAATTTTTATTTTAATTAACGAAATAACTAAAATATTAAAAAACAAAATGAAAAATACAGGTAAATGTCGAATTAAAAACTGCTTCAGGACATAACAAACACGTTTAATACTTCTGACGTCAAGTGAATGGGACTGCATTTTTGGCGCTAAATCTTATAGTTTGGCGATAGTTTTTTTTTATGGAAAGTGGTCGATGGGATAATGGAGAAGTACCAAATAAAGTGTCGAAGGTCCGATTAGTATTATGTATTACTTCTCTATTTGTTTTCAGTCTTCAGCCATGTTTCTCTTTTTCTTTGGGTAGCTATTCATGCGATTTTGGGCTAATTTTCCGCAATCGGATACCACGCCAATTGGCATATTAGCCACAATGTTGAAAGCATCGTTTATGTTTGAAGCGAAATCTTCATGATGAATCCTGTTACAGAAAATCATATCATCATCTACTATGAGTATAAACCGCATATTCACATTTTAATCAGGTAATGTTTTTTGAAAGGATTTAGCGTATAGCTATTCTACGTTGCTTTGTTATAGAGCTAAAGAGGAAAGCTCTAAAATTATGTGAACCCGATTATTAAAGATTATTAAAAAAAATTCTACTGAACAAATTTTAATGTAAGTGATTTTTCAGATATGGTTAATGACCCTATAACATATATCTACTATGTATTTAAAATGCAAATTCGTATTTCATTCCGACCGTTTATAATTTGAGTTCTGTTGTACGGACTTTGGTGGGATTTACACTGTTAGTTAGGCAATTTTGTAGGGATGGTTGGTACTTCTCTGGAGCAAAGTTTTCGTCTGCGATGTGTTTTCTGAAGTGAAAGCTTGACAACGAATCCGATTACAAAAATCATATAATCATCTATAATATTTATAAAACGCAAATTCTTATTCCATTCCGATCGGTTAAAACTCAGGTTCTACCGAACAGATTTTTATATGATTTCACTGTTAGTTAGGTAATTTGTTTTAGAAAGGTTTTAAAACAAAGCACATTGTTCTACATTGCTTATTTATAGAGCCACGAGAGGAAGTTATAGATAAAATTAGGTGAACCCGATTATGAAAAATTACCTTTTTTAAAGTTCTACTGAACAGATTTTGATGGGAGTTTCGCAGTGTGATTATATATTTTAGGAATTGATTTTCTACATTGTTTAGTTATGGAGCTATGGGAAAAGTTGAAAAAAAAAAGAACAGTGCATATACTTTATAGACAGAGGATATATACTAGAGAGTATATATTATAGCTACGGACGGTGTGCAGAATTTCGTCTTATGAATTCCAGAAGGTTGACGGCGTATACCAGCATATACTTTCTACAAATTCCCTGAGAGTTCTATCAACAGGTGAAGATGATTTTGAAAGATACATTTATCTGCCTATTGTATATGTATAATGCAAAGGGAATTTCGATCCTGCCGCTTATACCTTGAATTCTGGTGAATGGATTTTGCTGGAACTTGCACTGTTAGTTAGCTAAATTTTGAGGGGAAGTTTTAGTGCATAACATATAGTTCTATGTTGCTTAGTTAAAGAATTAGGCGGGTGGGGGGAATTTCTATAATCAGTTGAACCCAATTATGAAACATTAGACTTTTTTTAAGATTCTGCTGAATGGATTTCTATGGAACTTGTATTGTTAATTTTCCAGGGATAGTTTCAGTATATTGCATATCGTTATATCGTTCTTTAGAAAATCATACTGTAAATGATTAAATAAACGAGTTCGTCTTTAACAGCCTAAATTTCGTGTAACACATTAGAAAATATAACAGCGTAATGGCTTTTGTTTTACACCAATGCGGAAGGACATGAAGGTAAAAGTTCATGTTTCTTTAAAACACACAATCAAATTCACCGATATATTTCGTTTGATTCAAGTTTTTTTTTCTTTGAGAAACCGACCAGCGTAGCGAGCAAAGCCTGCTAGGTAATAATAATGGTTAATTTTATCTGTATATAAAATTCTATATTATATAAAAGAAAGTCCTGACTTGGGAGATCATCAACGCACAGTCCAAACTACTGAAGCTGCAAACACGAAAATTGCGGGGAAAATACTTCTTAATACGTAGAGGAGCAATAAGAAAGTTTTCCTAAAATTCCATCCCTAAAGGAGTTAAAATGGGAACAAACAATACCAAATTTCTTAAAAATCGGGTTTTATATTTATTTGTCAAATGATAACATATTTCATTGTATTTTTGCATGCAGAATCGAATGGTACCAAATAAAAATATTCTAACTCCAATAATTCGTGAGATATTGCACATTTTCGAATTTGGCGTTGCCTTTGGCGACAGAGCCTTAAAATTTATTGCATTGATCGCCAAGTGATATTTTCTAAAATACATTCGTCATTGTTAAAGATCAAACAATACTTGGCGATTTATAAGATACTGGATAAGAAAAAAATCACCTGATATTTTGATTAGATGAAATCTCAATAATGCCAGTTTTCGGGCTCTTTGTTTTAACTTTTTTGTTTGCTTTGGGAATTTGGAATTGAATATTATTCAGTATTTTTATGTTAGCTGGGTGCCAGTGATCGCCTTTTTTTTTTTTTTTTTTTTTTTTGCTAATCTTTTAACGTTAGCTAACAACTAGCCATTATTTTAACATTGCGATATAATATCTTAAAAAACTTATTTAAAATAACTAAAATATAATCCTAATAAAATACATAAACACAAACATATCAATACAAATAAAATGTCACGCAAAATGTTCCAAATCAAATGATGCCAATTGAAACAAGATTTGGTGAGTTTTTACTGGCGCCCAGAATATAAAAGTGCCTATTATTCTTACGGATATTTATGTAATTGCGATTTTTAAATAAAATATGCTTGCTGAAGTAAAGTTTCGAGAGTCTGTACGGTTTCAATATTGCACATTTTCTATAATTTGGTGATGCCTTTAGCGCCAACTCATCAATATTTCTAACATTACAAGTTATAATTTCTAAAAATGCATCCATTACTGTATCTTCTTTACCGCCACTGCAACATATCCAGGGAGTCTCATCTTGCCACTTCAAGGCACGGCACGAGGTGCAGGGTAACTGGGATCCGAGATCAACACCCTTATTCCTGAAATAATCAGTATGAGGATCATAATTAAAGCCAGACAAATACTTAGTAGTCCAAGGCAATAATTTGATATGCGATCTCTTTTCATATTTTCCTGTAGTTGTCTGACCAAAAGCGTACATTGTTGGAGGAATGCAATTCACCGGTATATTTAGTTTGATTCAAAATTTGTTTGGAGAAACCGACCAGCGTAGCGGGCGAAGCTTGCTAGTTATATATAAATCGTAGAAAATGTTACCACTGCATATAAAGTATTGAAACTCTTAACTGTGAGATATAGCTATAAGATATATCTATAATATGCAGACAAAATAGAGAATCCCACATAGCAACCGTTTGTTTGGAGTCAGTAACCAAGAAAAACATCATGATTGACGTCACGACTGCAAGTTGTGAATTTTCGCGATATGTTTTATGCAATTTTTAGAGTTTTCTCATGTATACGTCGTTTATGTATTTGATTTCAGAAATTAAGAAAGGTAACTTACTGTCTTTGTACGTAAAAAAAAAGTTATTTTGTTTCTGTTTAGAAAATTAATGATAATTCCTAATTTTTTAACGTATTTGGCTAAAGTCTGGGGGGGGGGGCAGTGAGTGTTTCGTTGTAGTTTAAATATCGCGGTAATGTTCTGATCGAAACTCCTTTCTCCCCACCCCCTGCCTCCAAAATCAGAACTATTTAATTATTAGTCCGATTCAAATGAAACCTTTTCTCAAGTCCCCAGATAAACTTCGGTATTTTTTTTCAGCTCTTGGTTACCACTATTTCTGAACAGTAATGACCAGGGTGGAGTATTTTCTCGGCTTCTATGAGCCCAATTTCAATGAGAATTAGTTCATTCAACTTAACACGAACTAATTAAGGTATATACAACAAATTAAGATACAAATTTTGCGCCACATGGCAGTAGAAAATGGAACTAAAAGATTCGGCAGCGCGTGCGCAGCACGGCTACTATATGGTGTCATAGGCAGCAGGGACACGTGCCGGAGTTTCGATCTGAAAAAGTTTTATTTGTAACTGAGTGCACCCCTAGCGGTCGAAAGTGAAACTAAACAATTTTGCATTTAAAATTTGTCCGATTCAACGACAATTGTGATTCATTCAACTTAAATGAACTAATTAAGATATAGATAACTAATTAAGACATAGATTTGGCACTCATTTTCGTAGCAAGCACTTAAAAAGCACTCATTTACGTAGATATTTAGTTATCGTGGTTTCAGTTTATGTATTATGTATGCATAAAAAGTTAATGATATTTGTTAAAAAATACATGGGCTTAGAAATGTAACGAATCATGGAGATTTTAGTACACAACTTTTATTAATAATATTCGATGTAAATGTTGTGCACAAATATGAATGTGACGAAATATCAAGGTTTTACCGTATTTCATCGAAGTAGAAATCCTATTGGGTGAATGGTAAAATAGTACAAGAGTGTAATATTGAAAAATAAAATTATTTTAAGTAATTATTCACATCAGTATACGTCTTTTAAGTGTAAGAACGATCGCTTTACAGTATCGGTAAACTGTTTTAAAAAATAGAAATTTGGGAAAACACACTATTGTCAAAATTTTTTAACGGGTAGTTGAAAGTACACATTCGAGATTAAATTTTTCGAAATATATTAATTTATTGTGGTAATTTTCAAGATTTGTAACACTCATAATAAAAAGAAAATGGTTTTAAAAGGTTTCTTAGCTTGTAATTCCTACTAACACATGGGCTCATAAGTTCCCGGTCTAGTAAAGAAAACACAAACATAAATTTATAATTTTATAACTTTAATAAATAACGTAACTTTAATAAGTAATAATAATTTAATAATAATAATAATAATAATAATAATTTAATAATAATAATAATAATAATAATTTAATAATAATAATAATAATAATAATAATAATAATAATAATAATTTAATAATTTAATAATAATAATAATAATAATAATAATAATAATAATTTAATAATAATAATTAAATAAATAAATAATAATAATAATTTAATAATAAATAACATAATTTTATAACGATAAAGCTCCAAACAGTGCTCAGAATCATCGACACGTTGTTGTTTTTGGTCAAAAGTCAACATACGCGGCACCCAATTTGACAACAGCTTTTCATAGACAAATGTTCATTCAAAATAAAACCTACACATTCCTTGGATATCTTCAAAGTAAGAGCTATCTCCTGCAACTTCACTTTGCGGTTCCCCAAAACGATTTTGTGGACTTTTTTTTATGTTTTCCGGAGTCTTCACCTCTTTCGTGGTGCATCACTGGTGTCCGTACGACCAAGTTTAAATTCAGCAAACCAGTCAATAATGGTTGATTTACCTGGTGACGATTATCAAGCCAAGCTTTTGTCTGAACGGTGTTTTCCCCCATCAAATAACAATTCTTGAAATTCTTGTTTATCAACTAAGTCGTTCAACTAAAACCACTCTAACGTTTTATCCACACGGCGAATCGTCATAAGATTTTTTCTGCTACCTTTTAAAGATTAGTATTTACTAAAAAAGCATCGGTTCGGCGATTGCAACGCCATCTGTGTGCCAGACCGGGAACTTTTCAGCCCATGTGTTATCTCTTATACATTCGAATTATACTCTCTGAAATAATGCTTTAAAATCTGTTCAAAATGAAGGAAAAAAAGCAGACGAAATGAGATATTATGACAGATGACGAGAATTTAAGGAAAAGAAAAATAATGTTTTTTGCTTTTTCGTTCATAATATAGAAACTATCTTCCTATAATATGATAAATAAGTCAGTATAATTCATAAAATTATTTGTATTAAAATATTTATTATAATTATTTATGATGAATACCACGATTATAAAGAAAAATCTTAAGTAGTACCGAGGCATACGATACGTGTGAAATAAATCACCAGAGGGCACTATAACCTTTCTGACCAATCGTGCAAAGCCTAAACCAAAACTAAATCTCACTCTGACCAATTCCCTATCTGGGCAGGGTAGAAATATGTTGATTTAATAATAATTTGGGCAGGGTTTGTGCTAAACCATGTGGCTAAACCTGGCAACGCTTTTTGCAAGGTTTTTGGCGAAATCAATTCGGCTTTCTATAATTACGTATGCTACGATAGTACTAACCGAATAATTACATTCAATTTAGATGTTCATTTTTATTGTTATTTTTAACAGTGGCAACAAACTGAAATGATATCATTAGAATAGAATGATTTCTGGAGCAAAGAATATTGTTTCTCATTTGATTAGAAGTTAATTCTCGGAATTTTGCCATCATGACGATACAAATGGCAAAACCGAAACAAACTACTTTTCAAAGTGTAAATATGCTATATTTATTTGTTATATGAATTAAAAAAAATATGTATTATTGCATTAAATTTGATTTTATAGAATAAGTTAATCCACTAAAGTTGTCTGTTGTTTAAATACATTGCTCTATTTTATATTTGACGTAAATACTAAAAAGAGCCATATTTCGAAACTTAAAATTATGAAAAGAAGCATCTGAAATATTTTTTTTTTCTTGTATAGAACTGGAAGACAATATCGCCAGATTTTAAGACTGTAACAGGATCTTGTCAGTTTGAAAAGAAAATCATGACAGTTACTATCTCAAAAATAACGTATTTGAGAGGTGTTTTTCCAGAAAAAGCTTATGATGAACGACATATGTGCAGTAAGTTTCATTTATCGTTGCATGACGCATGATTTTTTTCAACTCTATTTTTAAATTATCATCAAAATGTTTAAGATGACTCGTGATGCATAGATAAAGGTACTACTCTATTATCCCGTCGACCACTTTTCATAACAAAAAACTGTCGCCAAACTGTAACGCCAAATAAACGTGAGAAAGTTGCCATTGGAATATCAAAATAAATAAATAAATAAAATACACTGCTCAAAACAATTAAAGGATGTTTGAAGTTTTATATAAAATAAAGATATAAACGAAATTTTTTTTGCCGAAAATAGAAGAAGATAATCACAAATGCAAATTTTTCTGGTTTTCAAACTGTGGAGTATGCAAATTTTGTGTTCGACGTCAAAAACGTCGCTTCAGCGGCAGCGAATGAAATTGGACTTTCAACTGGATAAAAGAGAATGAAGACAAGGATGATCGGCATTCAGTGATTGCTTTGTTTCGATGAGTACGATGTCTCAGCGAAGTCATTTGACAGATTCAGAAGCTTGGAGAATTGTTGGTAGGTTAGAAGAGGGCCAAACTCAAGCCGAAGTAGCGCAAGCCATTGGAGTGTCACAAAGTGTCATTTCCAGGATCTGGAACCGTTTTTTGGAGAGTGGATGTGCAGGCCGAAGACCAGGGCAAGGTCGTAGACGGGCAACAACGCCCAATGAAGATCGGTATTTAGCGTTAACAGCTCGGAGACACCGAAACATGAACGCTACTCTTCTCCAACAACACCTTCGCTCGGCTACAGGCACCACGATTTCAACTCAGACTGTCCGAAACCGGCTCCATGCTGTAGGTCTGTATGCTCGCCGACCGATGGTATGTGTTAGATTAACATCAAGGCATCGTCGCGACCGCAGTGAAAGGGGAACCGAGCATGTCAACTGGAGGAGAAATGAATGGAGCAATATTCTGTTTTCTGACGAGTCCTGTTTTTCTGTGCATCCGGATAATAGGCGTATTTTCATCTGGAGGGACCGTGGCAGTAGGAATAATCCTGCGTTCGTGCACGAAAGTTTGGCGGTGGAGGAGTGTTGGTGTATGGTGGCATCTCCATTGACGGGCGCACTGATCTCTACATCATTCGAGATGGAGCTCTGACTGGTCGCCGATATAGGGATGAGATCCTCAGATCTATTGTAGTCCCTTACGCTGCAGCAATCGGAGATAACTTCATTTTAATGGACGATAACTGCAGGCCACATCGTGCAAACCTGGTGGAGGATTTCCTTTTCGAGGAAGGAATCGTTCGAATGGAATGGCCAGCGTGTTCTCCAGACATGAATCCAATCGAGCACGTTTGGGACACTCTAGGAAGACGAGTTTCTGGCCGCCAACAACCCCCACAAACTCTCCAAGAACTGGAAAGAGCTCTTTTGGAAGAGTGGGCAGAATACCCCAACTCGTCATTAATAGCCTCATTGAGTCCATGCCTCAAAGGTGTTCAACGTTGCTGGCCACCCGTGGAAACCATACCCCCTACTGAAAATGATTTTCTTTGAAGAAAACACCTTTTCTTATTATTTTTTTCTCATATGCACAAATTGTGTTTTTTTCCTTTTGTACACAAATGCGCAATAAAATGCATTTTTTTCTGCCAAACATGTGTAATTTATTCTCATATAACCTACTATGTCTGTCGACCATCTATCAATCAGCTAAAAAGTTTCCCAGATACAAAATCCACCTAAAACTGCAATATCCTTTAATTGTTTTGAGCAGTGTATAAGAATTTAAGGACAAAATTTTGTATTTTAATTAATGAAATAACTAATAAATCAGTAAAAGATAATGAAAAATTCGGGCAAATGTCGAATTAAAAACCACTTGATGACATAACAAACACGTATAATGCTTCTGAAATCAAGTAAATGGGACTGTATTTTTGGCGTTTAATCTTACAGTTTGGCGATAGTTTTTTGTTATGAAAAGTGGTCGACGGGATAAAAGAGTAGTACCCCGATAAAATACAAATCTCAATTTGGTTTTTAAAATATAAAATACCTTTTGTTAGCTTGTAACGAGTATATTACAAGCTGAAAATTAAATCGAAGGTACATTGGCTCGTAATGGTTTGTCTTAAAAAAAAAAAGTTTGCATGAATAGAAAATAATGAATTTTAGAAAGCCATTTGCATTGTTAGAAAATATCAATTTATAAATCAGACTTATTTGTTTTCAAAGTTGCCAATATGAATTAAAATAGTGAATTCTAGTTTGTTATTCACTATGAAAGAAAATATGCAGCTTAAGGTTTTACTACAACAACAAGTTGGAAATTGTACGTGCGTACGTAT
Source organism: Maratus michaelseni (assembly GCA_963931845.1). Classification (NCBI taxonomy): domain Eukaryota; kingdom Metazoa; phylum Arthropoda; class Arachnida; order Araneae; family Salticidae; genus Maratus; species Maratus michaelseni. The sequence continues at coordinate 21,126,997 of OZ007593.1, read as the reverse complement.
TATAACTAGTTTCAGTGATATGAATTATATCGTCTGCAAAGATATGATTAATTTCCGTAATAAAATAAGTACATTTTAAGTTGGGAACATTTTATCTTTTGTTGACATTTACCGAAAATGTCTATAGGAAACTTAAGCTTTGCTTTGAAATTTTCAGAACTTGAAATCCATATTTAGACCCTTTTTCCATTTAATATCTATTTCTCAGGAAACACCTATCCAAAAAACTGTCGTTAGATTATAGGATGCTATAATTAAATAATTTTAGTAAACAAATTCGGTTTTTAAATTCAGTCATGCGGAAATAATATGACTCCACCATAATTGGACGTAATCACCATGGCAACCTAGAATCATTACCTATCATGAGATATCATTAAATTAATTACGCATGATAAGGATTTAATAGAATGAATACAACTTTTATTACTATATTTTTACGTTTTGATTTGATTTTTATAAAATTTGAAATGACTCGACAAAATTCTGTAACGATTAAATATATTAAATTTCAAATCATTCGGTTGGGTAGATTTTGCACTGAAATATGCGGTCAGACGGACGGATCATACGACACGACAACTATAGGTGGTAAGTATTTATAGAATTACCAACGCACCTAATAATAAACAGTTATATATAAAGTGATATATTACACAAAGATATTTTGGTACTTCTCCGTTAGACGAACATCTCTGCACGATCATACCACACGAAAAATTTTTCTTTTTAACACTTTCCAACCTAGTTGAAATGTGTTTATTCGTTATTTCGTGTTACTTCGGTTTGTCTGGCCGTCTGGCGTCTGTCCATGCTCTAAGTCCCGTAAATATGCTCGGATTGCCCTGAAATTTTTGTATGTTATAATCGTTTAATATAGCATGTTCCCTTTTCAACTGAAGTGTGTAGTGCTTATAATTTGTTTGCAGGGACAGTCAAAAGTATTCCGTTACATAACAGTTAATGGGAAATAACCGTTTCAAGTGCATTTTGATGACGCTATGTCATTTAAAACATAATGAAATTTATATATAATTATGAAGCGCATTAAAACATGCTTTTTGTAGAATGTGGGGTGCAAGGCATTTATTATTCATTTACAGGGTCAAAGAAAATAATTTTGTTACACATCGTTCTATAGGGAAAAATCGTTTGCAGTGTAATTTAGTGATATTTCACTATTTCAAACATAATGAAAATTATATGCATTACTGAGGTGCATTATAAATTGCTCTCACGTGTGCATTGCGTTTGTTTACAGGGACACACAAAATATATTATTTACAGTACATATGCGATATTTACAGTCTATGTGTGATAAGTGCGTTTTCATCTTTGGTTTGCGTTTTTAAGTTTAACTAAAATGATCATAGTACGTGTGGGTTTATAAACTCGGTTGATCATACACTGGTCAACACAAGAGAATTCGTAAGTATTACAAACTATAGGAATGAATCGCTTAAGGGTAGTTTTTAATCGCGTTTACGCATTTTCCTGCTGAACTGTATTTAGTAGACTAATAGAAGTTTGTAGAAAATAATTAACTTCATATACAGGGCTACACAAAGAAAACGATACATTCTCGTTTATGGTTGGTAATTGCTGCGAGTGAGTTTTAAGTTGCCTTTTAGCTTGTGGTGTGTATAAAAGTCTTCTGATAAGATACAGGGCTGTACAAAAGATTTCGAGTGCATTTCCATCGATTGGTGAAAATTGCTAAATGTGAATATTCTAACTGAACTAAACTTTATCATACTATATATCCACATCTACTGATCATAAACAGGGCCCCCACAAAATATATTCGACTACTTTTTTGACATTGGAAGGTAATTTTGAAAATGTATTTTTCAATGTGTTATATGTTTTCTAAACTGTTTACTTACATATCTTCTGTGACCTTATTTAACGGTGAAGTTTCGTTACAGTTTTCTGGCTGTATTGGAAAGTGTTTCATAATCTGTGCTTGACGCATGATTTTTCGTTCTTGGATGCTTATTAAATCGTTGCGATCAATCATTCGATACCTGTAACCATTCATTTTGTATAGCAAAAATGATTTTATTTTTAACCTTTTCCAACATACTTTAAAAGTGTTTATATATTAGGTTTGTCTGTCTGTCAGTCCGTGCTCTAACTCGAGTAAATATACGGGAATTGCCATCAAATTGTTATATGTTATTAAGGTTTACCATGGCATGTTCGGTATTGGAAATGAAGTGTCTAGGTGTTTTTTTTTCAAGGGATACTCAAAAGAATTCCGTTACATAATGGACTACGGGTGTATTTTATTACTTTATATCTTTTGGTGTGTATTTTATTACTTAATTATTATTTTATATCAGATAAAATAATAATTTTATATCAGATTTTCTATCAGAGCAAATCTCGTGTGTCTACCTGTGTGTGTGTATACAAATATTATCTTAAAAAAGGCTCTAACGATTTTAACGAAATTTTGTATTCTACCGTTTTCGAGCACGGGACTAAGTGACATGTTCGAGAAAATTCAATTATTGGGTCATTTTGGGTCACTATGGGTCAAGGTCAAGCTACTTATATCTAAAAAAGGCTCAAATGAATTTGACTAAATTTTGTATCCTACCGTTTTCGAGTACGAGAAGGCCATTGGGTTAGGTCACATGTTCGAGAAAGTTCGATTAGAGGGTCATTTTTGGGTCATTGCGGATCAAGCTAATTTTGTCTAAAATACGACTCTCGCGATTTTAACTAAATTTGGTATCCAACCATTCTGTATTACGAGAAGACCATTGGGCTGGGTCACATGTTCGAGAAAATTTGATTGGAGGGTCATTTTTTGGTCAGTACGAGTCAAGCTAATTTTGTCCAAAAATCGACTATAGCGATTTTGACGAAATTTTGTATCCTATCTTTTCGGGGTACGAGAAGCACATTGGGCTAGGTCACATATTCTAGAAAATTCGATTGCCGAGTCATTTGGGTCACTACGAGTTAGGGTCAAGCTAATTTTACATAAAAACTGTTGCAACGATTTTGAATAAATGTTGTATCCTACCATTATGGATTACGAGAAGACAGTTGGGCTAGGTCACTTGGTTGAGAAAATTCGATTACTGGGTCATTTTGGGGGTTACTAACGATCAATGCTTTTCAATGTGAATGCATGAAGTTTCAAACAGTTATTAAGTTGTTAAACAGTTGTTAGTAAAAGAAGTTGCAAAGTTTGCAACATTGGCGAGAAAATCAAATTTCAAGATTAGCAATGCCAAAACGCATGCTTGTCGTAAAATGAAAGAATGTGCCAAGTTTGCACATTTTCTCCAAATTTTGGGGCATTTGGCAAAAAAATTGGATTTTAGAATTTCAACGAATTTTCTAGAAATTCCCAATATTAGCCGAGATACATGATTCAACCAATCAGCGTCCTTAAAACGTTCTCGAAAACTAAATTCAACCAATCAGGATACATAGAACTGATTATTATATGTTGTACAGATAATTTATTGTTATATCGAGTTAAACGCAAAGCTAATTTTAACCGAGCATAGCTCGGTCTTCCACGCTAGTATATAATAATATGAGCAAATCTTGTGTGTCTGTCTCTCTGTGTCTGTATGGAAATTTTATCTTAAAAAACATGTGTAGCATTTTTAACGAAATTTTGTATCCTACCATTTTTAGAGCACCATTGCACTAAGTTGCATGATCGAAAAAATCCGATTAGTGGGTCATTTTTGAGTCACTACGAGTCAGTGTTAAGCTAATTTTATATATAAAACGGCACGGATCAATGCATTTCAATGTGAATGCATGAAGGTTGCAACAGTTATTAAGTTGCTGAACAGTTGGCAGTAAACAAATCGCAAAGTTAATCACATTTCGTCTTATATCGCCAAATTTGACTACATTGGCGATAAAATCGACTTTCAAGATTAGCAATGCCAAAACGCATGCTTGACGCAAAATGAAAAATGTGCCATGTTTGAGCATTTTCGCCAAGTTTTGGCGACATTTAGTAAAAAAAAAGGCTTTTTGAATCTGACGGAATTTTCTAGAAATTCCCAATAGGAGCCGAGGTGCATGATTCAACCAATCAGTATCCAGAGAACGTTCTCGAAAGCAGAATTCAAACAATCAGTATACATAGAACTGATTATTATATATTGTACAGATAATTTATTGTTATATTGAGTTGAACACTAAACTAATTTTAACCGAGCATAGCTCGGTCTTTTCCGCTGGTACGGTTCTATACGGTGTGTTTTAATGATATTACACTATTTAAAGCATATTGGAATTGATTCAGGGTCGGTTCCTCGACTGGAGCGCATGAGTAATTGTACATAGTATTCGCATCAGTATCAGTAGTACATAGTATCAGTACTGTACTAGTACTAGTCTACTGTACTACTGTACTAGTACTGTATCAGTAATACATAGTATTCATTGTACATAGTACTGGTGTACATAGCATTCATTCATCGTTCATTTACAGGGACACACAAAATAATTCTGATACAGTATTGTGTATAAACAATAAATGCTCGAAATGCGCTTTCAGTTATGGTACGCGTTTTTAATTTAAACTAATATTTTGTCTACTACTTGGTGTGTATAAATTCTATAGATCATATATAGAGCAGCACAAAATATCTCGAGTGCATTTCCATTTACTGATAAAAGTTGATCAAGGGGAATTTTCATTTGTGCTATGAGTTTCCTAACTGTTATGTGTTTTCCAAACTTACACCTTATAAACGGTGAATCTTTGTTAAAGTATTCTTGATGTTTAGAAAGTATTTCATAATCTATAATTGACGCATGGTTTTTTGTTGTAGTTTTAGTTGTTTCACTTTAGAAACAATTGTGTTAATTACTGATTTTTTATACTGTTAAAATTGTGTTATAATTTTTGCGATTATACAGGGTGTCCCAAAAGTTGTTGACACATTTTAAAATTCAATAAAAGATAAAGCAATTGGCGGACGAAAATTCTTCTTATAATCAAAAATTTTGTTTATAAAAGCTAGTTCAAAAAATTTCTCGTAGAGATGGCGTTACTTATGCAAAGCTACCAAAGAGATAAAATGACTTTATACATAACAGTGGCGAATGACGCACCGTGCGGATGCACAGTTTTTGTCCAAAGTATGGCAACCCACTTTCCAGAACTTAACAATAGTTGCCTTCATGAGTTCGATTACACGAGTGAGACAAGTCAACAAACATTAGTTTGACTATAATAGGAAGCTCGACAAGTGGTTGGGCGATTCGTTTTTTGTGTTTTTTTCAAAATTCGTATCGACCAGTCTCATTTTTTTTTGTCCGTATGTCATTATTATCGTACAGAGGCATCCTATAAATCTTGGTGAGTTTCGTGTATCGCCAAACTAATAGTTGTTTGCTTGTCTCACTCGTCTAATCGAATTCATAAAGTCGAGTATTTTTAAGTTCTGGAATGTGGCTTACCTTAGTTTCGATAAAAACTGTACACACGCACTGTGTATTTTTCGCCACTGTTGTGCATAAGAGCAATCTACCTCTTAGGTAGCTTTGCAGAAGTAACGCCATCTATGAGAAATTTTTTTAACTAAGATTTTTTATTTTAAAAAAATCAATCATATGAAGCATTTACGTCCAAACCACTGTCTTGTACGCCAATTGATTAAATTTGTATTGAATTTTAAAATGTGTCAAGGACTTTTGTGACACCCTGTACTTCATTAGACAGTAATTATATATACTATTAAAGTTGTAATTTATGTATATAGTGCAATTCTTAGCAGAATATTTCTCGTTGAAAAATATACATGTAGTAACTACAACTCTGAAAGCTGAATAAAAAATTTTTTTTCCAATTTTTAAGCCTCGTCAACATACAGGAAATTTGCCTAAGAGTATTTCTCCATGCTCTATTTTTCTTAATATACAGGGTTTTTTCGAGAAGTAATATGTCAGTGATTTTATGCGAATATACGTCGCAACGCGCTCAGAGCGGTGGGGAGCGGTGAAGAGAGACGTTAGTTTTCACATGCGCGATTGCTCTGTCTTTTCCGATCATCCGGAGAGTGAGGTCGGCGATTTCGGGAACCTTGTTTTCATCTTCCGTACAAGCCGCGATTCGGCGCTCGATTGAGCAAAAGGCTGCCATCAAGTTTTGTGTGAAACTCGGTAAGTCCGGCCCGACATCGCGGACGAGTGGAAACTGCACCATGACAACGCTCCAGCACACACTTCCTTCCTAGTGACCGGTTTCCTGGCCGAGTCGAATTTGCCACCAGTTCCCAGCCGCTTTACAGTCCTGACGTAGCTCCCCCCGTTTACTTCTTGTTCTCACGCTAGAAAGCTCCCATGAAAGGACATTATTTCTGGATAGTTGACAAAGTCAAAGAAGCTTGCGCCAAGGCTCTAAAGGACATTCCGGAAAAGGACGTCTTCGATGCCCTGAAATCTCGTTGGAAGCGATGAATCGACGCAGGAGGAACCTATTTGGAAATATTTTAATGTACTTTACCGATCGGATCAATAAATGTCTTTTAATCGACTCGCTGATATTACCTATCGGACAAACCCTGTATGAGAAATGTATTATATTTATCAAAGTTGCAACTTTTGTATATTATTTTGGTTAATTATAAAATATTTGATGCTAATACATGTAGTATCTACAGCTCTCAAACTGAACAACCCCAAAATCACAAACCATTGCCGACTAAAAGTTCTATTTTTGTTTTCTGCTTTAGTTTTACTTTCTTTTATTTAACTCTACTTGGTTTTTGTGCATAAAGAGAGAATTTTTTTTCAACCGACTTTTCACTCACTTCCTTATATGCTAGAATTATAAAAATTACCTTCACAAGTGTGTTTCTGATGGCAATATAATATTTGAATAGTCTTAGAACTTAATTTATAATTAATAAATTAATCTTAACTCCTTTGCGACGAGCGTCCTTTACAAAATTTTTTAATCTTCTGCCACCGGTTTTTCAAAACAGAAATTTTCGGCCAATTGAATCACAGAAATGCTATTATTAAATAAGGCAAAGCTTACAATAAAATTAACTGGTGGGAAAAATCGAGGATTCTGAGCATCCTATGCGACACGTATACGTGTCGCTTGTACCCAAGGGGTTAAGGCATTTTCCGTATACCAACCGCAGGTGATAAATCGCCAAATATTCTTTATGGTTACAATTGTACAAGAGTTACAACAATGGATTTAATTATGCGCCAAACCATGCTCGCCAAAATAGGCCAACTTGATCTGAAACTGTAAAAACGTAATAGTTTAAACACAGAAAAATAGAAAATAAAAATAAAGAGTGAAATGTATTTTTTTCAATACACTTTAATCAATTAATTGTTTCATATTAAATTATTATTATACTTTGAGAAATCAATTTAAAATCCTTAAAAGATAGTATAAATGCTGTTTAAATTTTTTCATACCTGTTGCCATAAAAAAATGAAACAGAGCAAAAATTACGTATGTTTTAATACATTCAGTAGCTCTCACATTCTAGTACCAAGCGTAAAAAGAACAGTGAATTTTCCTAGAGTTCGGCGCACCTGCCAAATTAATGTATTGTAATGGATAATTTGGGTGGGTGTGGGGGGGGGGGGGGCATGAATTGCACTCATAAAATTAGGCGTTAATTTCAGAGTAAACATTGAATACTCATAAAATAGTGTTTTCAAATAAACTAAATTTGCTTTTATACTTATTTCATAAGTAATCAACTTATTTAGTCGACATAATAATGTATTATAATACGAACAAATCTTGTGTGTGTGTGGTTATATACGCAAATTTTATCTCAAAAACGGCTTTAACGATTTTGACGAAATTTTGTGTCCTACCGTTTTGGGGTACCAGAAAACCATTGGGCTAGGTCACATGTTCGAGAAAATTCGATAAGTGGGTCATTTTGGGTCACCATGGGTTAGGGTCAAGCTATCTAAAAAAACGGTTCAAACGATTTTGACTAAATTTTGTATCCTAACATTTTCGGGGACGAGAAGACAATTGGGCTGGGTCACATGTTCGAGAACTTTCGATTAATGGGTCATTTTTGGGTCAACACGGGTCAAGTTAATTTTATCTAAAAAACGGCTTGGACTATTTAGACTAAATTTTGCATCCTATGGTTTTCGGGCACGAGAAGATTGTTGGGCTAGGTCACATGTTTGAGAAAATTCGATTAGTGGGTCATTTTGGGTCACTATGGATCAGGATCAAGCTAATTGTATCTAAAAAATGGTTCAAACGATTTTGACTAAATTTTGTATCCTACCATTTTCGGGCACGAGAAAATCATTGGGCCAGGTCACATGCCCGAGAAAATTTCGATTAGTGGTCATTTTTGGGGTCACTGGGGGTCAAGATAATTTTATCTAAAAAACGGCTCAGACTATTTAGACTAAATTTTGCATCCTATGGTTTTCGGGCACGAGAAGACTGTTGGACTAGTTTACATGTTTGAAAAAATTCAATTAGTTGGTCATTTTGGTCATGGGTCATTATGGGTCAAGAAAATCATGTCCGAGAAAATTCGATTAGTGGTCATTTTTGGGGTCACTGGGGGTCAAGCTAATTTTATCTAAAAAGCGGCTCAGACTATTTAGGATAAATTTTGCATCCTATGGTTTTCGGGCCGGAGAAGACTGTTGGGATAGGTCAAATGTTCAAGAAAATTCGATTAGTGGGTCATTTTGGTCATGGGTCAAGCTATTTTTATCTTAAAAACGGCTCAGAGGATTTGAACTAAATTTAGTATCCTACAGCTTTAGGGAACGAGAAGACTCTTGGTCTAGGTCACATGTTCGAGAAATTTCGATTAGTTGGTCATTATAGGTCAAGCTATTTTTATCTTAAAAACGGCTCAGACTGTTCCGAAAATTATAACAGAGATTTGGTAATCTCTTCTTTTCAATAAAATCACAATTCACTAACTATTGAAGAGGAGTCAAAAGATTTATTTTTACAGTTTAATTTTACACAAAACGATTTAGATTACAGACACAAATCAGACAAACATACAGGGTGTTTATTATTAAAGTTACCCTGCTTAGACCTACGTAAAGTCCGCAGTGGTTGACATATATTGATGAAACTTATATAAGTTATATGGACCATGGGGAAATGAAATCTGCAATAAAAAAATAGTTCAAATTTCGACCACCAGGGGAAAAGGAGGGGGATGAAGACCAACAATCTCAAATTGGAAATACAAAACTTATTTTAATTTTTAGCATATGTTCAATGTCACTCCATTTGCGTCAAGCACATGTTCAAAGCGTATTATAGAGTGTTCAACAGTAGCGCGAAGGGTTTCTGTATCAATTGCAGCAACATGACGAGTTATGCTTGCTTTCAAATCAGGCAGAGTCCGTGTACTTCCTCCATACACACGATCTTTCAGGAATTCCCACAACCAGAAGTCACAGGGATTGAAGTCCAGAGAACGAGGAGGCCAGGTTGTCGGAAACTTCTCGAAATTACCCGATCATCTCCAAAGTGGGCACGAAGCAGTGCCGTCACTGCTCGGGCTATGTGAGGTGGTGCACCATCTTGCCTGAATACGGTAGCCTCTAAACACTCGCGCCCTTGTAAGGGTGGAATGTCCTGCTGCTGAAGGTGGTCGCAGTAATGGAACATCTTTTATGACCCTGAGAAATGTTCTCCTCAAAAAAAGGGACCAAAAATGAAATCAGCCGTAAAGCCACACCATACACTTTTGTAATCAGGGTACAAAGACTGTTCATGCGCAATATTAGGACTTGCAGTACCCCATACGCGACAGTTTTGAATATTCAATGCTACAGTTAGGGTAAATGCGCCTTGTCCGACCACAAAATGTTCCAAGGCCATGCATTGTCAATGTCTATTCTGACCAAAAATAACCTCGCAAATTGAGTTTGTGTGTCCGGGTCTGCAGGGTTCTACGCTTGCACAACGTGAAACTTGTATGGATACCACTTTATAATGGATTGAAGAACCTTTCGTACTATAGACCAAGGGAGAGACAAATCACGTGACACCGCTCGAGCACTTGTCGATGAATATTGGGAACCGGACGCTCTTTCCAGCATGGCAAGAGCGACTTCTTCGGCAGTTTCATTTCAAATTCGTTTCCGTCCTCTTTCTTGCAGCACACCCAGCTCCCCAGTCTCCTCCAATTTAGACATCATCTTTTTCAAAGCCTGCCTCGACATTGGTCCTTTTCGTAAGCCTTTCAAGCGTCGATATTCTCGCAGTGCAATTGACAAATTACTGCCGTTCTGATAAACCAACTACACTAGTAACGCTCATTCCTTATTCACTAACTGCATGGTGCAGAATGACTTTACGGTAGCTACTACTGGCTTTTTAACAGGGCTGCGAAGTTGGAGTCAGAGTCGTGGAGTCGGAGTCAGGCCTATTTTTGGACAAAAGAGTCGGAGTCACTAAAAAACATTCCGACTCCGACTCCGACTCCAGCTTGTTTTTTAGACAGTTTGAAGTGAAATTAAACCAATTCTATGTAATTTTAAATTTATAAACTGAATTATTATTTTTATATTTGGACTATATATACAAGAAAACCCAGTTTAAGCAGGCGCAGTATACTGTACAGTTTACAGCGTATATGAAAACTGCTTTTAATTGAAATCTCTAGTTTATATTTTATATTAGTATGCAGTACTTTCTCTTGGTTTTCGGGGTTTCCAGAACCCGAGGTAATGTGAAAATTGGAAGTTTCTGCTCTTTTTGGAGTCCACAGAATCCGAAATATCATTGTAATAGAAAATATTTCCCTTTTGTTTTCTTGTTTCCCTCAGATTCTTCAGATCTGTAGGACCAGGAGTAATGCTGAAATTGTAGTAAATTTTCTCCCCTTTATTCGTGTGCATACCCCTCCCCTCCCCCCCCAAAAAAAGTGAAATTGCATAGGATGCAAAATTTATGATATCAAATAATTTTTTCCTGAGTTTGCAGTACTCAAAATAATGATGAAATAGTGAAATTTCTGTTATCTTTCTCCTTTCGATATTCAGGTCTTGCAGACCCGAAATAAAGCCAAAATTATAAAGTTAATGCAGGATATACAAAATTTTTCTCTTTATTTTTCTTCCCTTACATCGGAAGTTTTCGGGTCTGGAAGACACAATAACTCCAAAATTACAACATTTTGAATTTTCTTTTCCAAGTCAGCGGGATCTGAAATAGTAAAATTTCCCTTTTATTTACTTCTTTAGATTTCAATATTTGGAATTTTCGGGTCTGCAGGACCCAAAATTGTACAATTAATAATGCTGAAAATATAAAATTTCTGCCTCTTACGATGCCATGAGAACAGAATTAATGCTAAAAAAGTAAAATTTTCACTTTATTTTTCTTGCATTCCTGCGTCATTTTTCGGGATCTGTAGAACCCAAATGATGCTTAAATTATAAAATTTTCGCTTCCTATTTTTTGGGTCTGCAGGAATAGATATAAAACCAAAATTAAACATTCTTTCACCCACATTTTGGTGAAAAATGGTGAAACTTTTATACTAAAATACTGTCAGAAGTTCGCCACTGCAGTAAATGAGTCCTAGTCTTGACTACCTATCACAGCTTATACCCATAATTCATCCAAAAATATACACATCATATACTTCAAGGTCAAACAGGAATGTAACAGCAGGTTTTAGTGTTGTCCGTTAAGTTTTTTTTAATTCTGATTGCTGGATTGCTGCCATTTTTTTAAATAGTAATATATCCTTTATTTATTGATAAATTTAATAAAGTGACTATTACTATTTCAAAACAAATGACAGCAATAAAGCAATCTGAATAATAGGAATCAACAGGCACTACTAGTAATTTAAACGTCCCGGAGTCGGAGTCAGAGTCGGAGTCGAAGTCGGTTCCTTTAAAATTTCAGGAGTCAGAGTCGGAGTCGGTCATTTTTCCCACCGACTCCGCAGCCCTGCTTTTTAAACCGCTTTAAATTTGCACAAGTCCTTTCTTGTAGATGAAAACCGACATCTATCGGTCGAAATTTGAACTACTTTTTTATTGCAGATTTCAATTCCCCATGATCCATATAACATATATTCCAAGTTTCATCCATATCTGTCAACAAGAGTGGACTCTACGTAGGTCTGAACAAGTTAACTTTAATTATAACCACAGAGTTGCCAAGTCTCCGGTTTTTTGAACACCAGTAATTTTTTTGAGAAAATGTTGTTCTTTTAAATCGCAAAATGCTCCGATTCAATAAGACAACATTTCCTGTACTAAATTACTGGTATCCAAAAAGCCGGAGACTTGGCAGGTCTGTAACCACCCTGTATAAATATCTTCTAAATACATTTGGCATTACAGCCGGATCAAATTTAGTTGCTTCTATTCACAATAAAAAAATATAGTGTTCTGCAGTTTTTCATCGGGGGGGGGGGGGGGAGGGACGTCTGCCACCAAATTCCCCAATAGGTAACAGTTTTTTCCCTGGCGCGATTGAGTTGCAACATCCTCCAGCCCCGATGAATATATTCATCAAATTACTATATTTTAAATTTGCATAGCTATTACTAACACTGTAAATTAGCACCGCATTAATATCTATATAGCTATACTAATCACATATAGAACAAACTTTTTGTATATAATTACAATTGAAATATTCAAACTTAATGTTAATAAAATAATAATGCTAAATAAATGCTAATAATACTAAATACAGCTATCAAATTGTAAAATGAAAATAATAAGAAAATAAGCACAAAACCAAGAGTTTGCCTAGTCTGTACAAGGGAAATACCATCTGAACTGCTCTTTTCAAGACTCCAGTATCAGCTTTCACTGTGACACTTCTGGTCTACCCTCCCTGCCTTTGTGGGTCTCCAGTATCTTCCCCAATTTCCACATGAGCCTGGGCAAACGGTCTTCACCTATCAAAACTATATCATTATCATTAATATATTTTACAGCATTTACTGGTTTAATGAAATGCATACTCTTGAGTTGGATGAGATAATATCCTCTCCACCTATTCCAAAATTGATTTAACAGTTTTTCTCTGTATATATATCGTTTAAGAAGCAATTTTTTATTGCTTGTCACAGACCGATTACTGCTGATAAACCTGGGGAGGTAAATAAGTTAACCTTTTTCCGGTAAGGAAATTAGCAGGAGTGAGAGGGAATGGTTCAGCCGGTTCGTTATAAACGTAAGTAATGGGCCGCGAATTTATTATTGCTTCAATTTCAATAAGAACCGTTCCAAGTTCTTCGTAAGTAATCAATGCCCGCCCCATTACCTTTCTTAGGGCACCCTTTGTTATTCGAACAATTCTCTCCCAGTACTCGCCCCACCAGGCTGCTCGTTCAACAATATATTTCCAAACTATACCCTTTTTACCAATATAGTTTAGTACAACTTCACTGGTTACATTTAAATAAAGTGTTCTGAGTTCACGGTCTGCAGTTTTAAAAGTTAACGCGTTGTCTTAATATACAATTCTACAAAGTCCACGTCTTGACACAGACCGTCGAATAGCTAGCAGGAAATTTCCTGTACTCAGATTAGATACAACCTGCAAATGTATGGTACGAGTCACTGCACAAGTAAACAATGCCACATAGGCTTTATCTATGTCTTTTGTGTATAAAGGCCTGGCGAAATCTACGCCTACTATCTCGAAGGCGTTTTCAGCATGAAGTCTGTCAAAAGGCAATCTGATTGCCTAGTTTCACTTTATATGATCTGAAGATGAGGCATTTATTTAAGCAGGTTTTCACAATCTGTCAACCACGTAAAATCCAGAAATTTTCTCGAAGTTGAGTAAGAGTTTTAGATACGTCAGCATGGTACAGATTTTGGTGCTCTATCATTATTAATAACTCTATAAATTTAGAATTTCTTGGAATAATCCAGGGATGTCGTGCCAAAAATTGGAATTTAGAATGTTGCAGAGGTCCTTCCAGACAAATCAATTTATCTGTAGACAAAATGGGATTTAGACCATAAAGTCTTAAAGCGGCACTGATAGTGGAATATTTCTGAAGTTGAAAATACTCCCTTTCAAATTCAGTTCGTTGAACAAAATGAACCCAGTACCTTTGTGCATCGTCTAATTCTTCTGCTGATATGGGACCTGATTTTCTTTCGGATTTATGTCTGCAATTTTTAACAAAACGGAGAATATAAGCGGTATAACTCTGAACACTTTATTAAGTCTGCTATACTTGTGAATATCAAACAAGGAATCTTTAGGTTCCTGGTAAATTTGAAGAAGAACCTTAGCGCCCTTCATTTCCCTTTCTAATTCTTCTATGTCAACCACAGAATCGACGTTAAACGGAGATGTATCAAATGACAATTCGGCTTTTTGTAGCCAAGTTGGACCTGAAAGCCAAATGGGATCATTAATAAGAGAGTGAGCGGGCATATCGCGCGTGAATTTGCCAGCAAGATTTTCTTTACTTCTGAAATAATACCAATTCATAGGATTCGTTTTCGCTTTAATTTCTATTATTCTATTTCTGACGAATTGTTTTAAGTTTTCAGAAGCTCCCTTAATCCAGTGCAGATATATTTGTAAGTCACACCATAAGTACACGTTTCCTTCATTCAGGATTGGAATTATGCTGCTTAAGTAAGATGACAGTGTAGCAGAAATCCAAGCTCCCAACAGTTCGAGACGGGGTAAAGTTATTTGCTTTAATGGCGCTATGCGCGACATGGCAATTACAAAGCTAGTACAAATTTTTGATGAATATTTAATCCTGAAGTAGGCGAACCGCACCATACTAAAATTATATATTATCATATCCTCAAGTGTAAAAGGTTTCACATTCCGCATTTTGACTTTTTTTTTAAGATGCATGTTATTACCTAGCTCTTATTTAAGGGTTTTTTTTTATTTCATACCGTTCTCTTTCATAATCTGTTTTTTGCAGGGTGATTCGGAACTCGTGGGCAAAACGTTAAGGGATGATAGAACACTCCTAGATAAGCTCAAAATATCATACAATGCATGTTCGTTATTCAAGCAGTGACACGCCGCTACAGGACGCTTTCTGATTGTGGACAGAACCCTGTTAACTACACAATTAAGACTTCCAGAGCAGAGAGCACTCACAACCGCAATAGCAATGGATGAAATGCGTGTTAGACTTTCCCTGATTAGTATAACAGCAATACTCTTTTGCAATCCACGGTAGAAATGACGACGTGTTTAAAAAACCAGGACTTTGTGGCTTTAATGACAGCGCCATCTAGCGGTTCACTGCCTGCAATACGCCCATGCACTCTATGGCAAAAGTAGCTTGTTCAGATGTGTCTATGACGCTTTAAAATTTTGAACATTAGTTCTGATTCACCCTCAATTTCTTGAAAGCAAATGTTCAATTTAAGATATTCCTCCCCTCCCCCTCACACACACACACACTCTTCAGCTACTTACTTCGCAATTTCTTTATTTTTTCGTCTAATTTACATCCATGTTAACATCCTTGTTAGAAACACTATTCCACATAAATAAAATCAACAATCATTAGATATTATGTAGAAAACAGTTTTCTCCACAACTAGAAAGCGCTCTGTAGAGCTTCACTGCTTGAGTTAGGACCGTGCATAGTATAGCGTTTTGAGATTGCCTAGACTTGTTCTGTCACCCCTTAAAGTTATGTCAAGGGTATCCTGAATCATCCTGTATATTTATCGTGATCTTTAGATCATCTTTAATCAACATTGAAGGACGATGTCCAAATCCGGATGTTTAGAAAGCTACAAATATTTATGTACATCATACATATTTTCTCTTTATCATGTATGTTATTTTAATCCATCATTGCAAAGATTTTAAATCGTTTTGTCGTTAACTTGTTGTGTACAGTATGCCTTCCTTTGAGTTTTGTGCCATTAACAAGGACTTAACCAACCAATCAATCTCATGAAAGTTGTGCATGTCACACATGTTATATATGTGGACGCAGGGAATAATTACATTATACAAGGCTAGCATAAATGAATGACCGGATTAAAAAGAAAAGAAACTTTTTTCAAAACTTTTTCCCATATACGGGATGGATATAAGAAAATAAAGAAAACAGTCCAAGTTTCTTTTTGTTGTTGTTGTTTTTAGCTCACTGGCTATCAACGCCTAAGAGCTAATGTGCCCGCACGTACTGTATATACGTGCTTGTGTATGTATGTGTGTACGTAGCGCGATAACTCTTGATAGAAATATCCGTTTTGCTTCAAATTTGGTTTACAGGTTCACTGTGATAAAGCGCTTCTTTGATTAGTTTTGGAGGTTCATTGGTTAAGTATAAAGGGGGAAAGGGGGTCTAATCCTCCCCCCTTAAATTAGATGGGTTTTTATACAGAATTATCACATTTTCTTCAAATTTTATACATAGGTTCATTGGGATAAGGCGCTTCCCTGATTAGTGTTGTGGATTCATTGGTTACGTCTAAGGGGGAACGGGGCGATAACCCCCCTTAATTTAAATAAATTAGTTTTTCAAGCAGAATTATCCGATTTTCTTCAAATTTTGTATATAGGTTCATTGTGATAAGGTGCTATCCTGATTCGTTTTGAGGGTTCATTGGTTAAGTATAAAAAGGAGAAAAGGGATCCTCCTTAATTTAGATAAATGGGTTTTTCAAATAATACACTGCCGCGCAAGCGCGGAAGTGTATTATTGCTTATTTTACTATTTATTACTGTTAATGTTACGGTATAATACTGGCAGCTGGGATGCCAGTATTGTACTGTAAAATCAAAATTTGTTTTGCAGTGTACCAAACTCTTTGAAATGTATATTTGAACTAGGCTTGCATCATAACTTTTAAAATTTTCTTTGGACGCCCAGAAAATTTTAACTACTTGCTCTCGACTCTTTTCTCAATGCACTTACTGAAGATCATTATGATTTATCAAATATTTTTATTTTTAAATGATGTACAAAATCTAATTTTTATACTAAAACTCTTATCTACCATTTGCGTATTTACCATTTTTACAATTATGAATATTTTTTAATGAACTTGTGTACCTTCTGTTGCAAATTTGATACAGATTAAGCGAAATGTGCATTTTTTCCAAGCATTTTTTCCAAGCCGCGAGGGCTACATTTTTGGCATCATCGTGTTGTTACAGCTCCAGAGCCATCATTTTTATGTTTGATAAATACATATTTTTATATATGCACGTGTGTATGTGTGTGCTAATGATGTTAAAAATCAATATAATAAATATTTTTATTCTGATGTACAGTTTTCTCAAAAACATCACCAAAAATCGGAGACTGGCGTCGTAAATAGTATTTAACCTTAATGCAAAATATTCACTTGTTTCAGATTAAATAATGCGAGTAATTTTTTGAAAACAAAAGTTGTAACTGTCATACTGAATGGCTCATTCAGTACAGACTATAGACAATGCCCTTGAATGTAAACCAATTCAAATATTTATGTGCAGTTCGTTCTGCGTGTTCGCAAAACGCCACAATAGTAGGAAGTAAATGGGTTTATAATGTAAAAAACATAGAAAAAATGGTAAAACGTATAAGGCATGTCTCGTAGCTCTAGGTTTTAAACACAAACCAGGTATTGATTTTAATGGTACATTTTCACCTGTTGTAAAATGTTGTTTATTTTATTGGTTTCTATGTTAAATTGGTATCATATTCAATTAGATGTAAAAGCAGCTTACTTATATGGGTCTTTAAAAGAAACAGTATTTATGAAACAACTTCCCAGATTTGAAATGAGGGGTGCCGAAAATAAAGTTTGTTTGTTAAATAAATATATCTATGGATTACGGTAAAGTGGTCGTGAATGGAATTATGAATTAAACAATATACTACACAATCTAGGATTTATAAATAAAAATGGTGTAACTGTGTATATAAACTGAAAAGTAATGCAATTTTAGTTGTTTATGTAGATGATTTAGTTTTGTTTGCTAAAGATAAAAATATAATACAATCT
Source organism: Maratus michaelseni (assembly GCA_963931845.1). Classification (NCBI taxonomy): domain Eukaryota; kingdom Metazoa; phylum Arthropoda; class Arachnida; order Araneae; family Salticidae; genus Maratus; species Maratus michaelseni. Next base: position 21,109,045 of record OZ007593.1, on the reverse strand, counting down.
TTAACTAATATGTTAAAAAATAGCTTTGAAATTACTGAAATAGGATTAACGAAATATTTGTTAGGTGTTAACTTTGAACTAATTGCTGATTCATTATTTATTCATCAAACAACATACATTGAAAGATTAGAATTAAAATATAAAGGCTTGCCTAAAAGTTGTTAAATTACCTTTTATAATTTGCTGTATTTTACCACATAAAGTTAACGAAAATGAAATTATGGAAAATGAATTAATCAAAAAATATCCATACCGATCTTTAATCAGGTATCTGTCAATTTTGTCAAATAGATCAAGACCTGATATTAGTTTTTCTGTAAATGTAATATGACAATTTTGTAATGATTATACATATAAACACTGGTTAATAGTGGTAGATGTTGTGAATTATGTTTGTGCTACTAAAAGTTATAAAATAAACCTCTATAATGTAAAATCCTTAAGTTTATGGGCATATTCAGATGCTAACTGCGGATGTCACCTTTCTAAACGACATTCAAGTAGTGGTTATATAATTTACTTTGGTAACGTTCCGTTTGCTTGGAAATCATCGAAGCAGAAATGCAGTCAGTTCTATGGAGTCAGAGTTTATCTCATTAACAGAAGGTGTAAAGGAATTAACTTGGTATTCAAGAGTCTTAAATGAACTTAATTTATGTAATAAAATAAAACCAGTTTAGTACTGTGATAATGAATCTGCCATTTATTTTTCTAAAAATAGTCAAGAACTTTAACACTAAACATATTGACATAAAATGTCAATTTATTCGTCAATTAATAAATGAAAATGATTTTGAGTTAAAACATGTAAGTTCTAAAGTTAATAAGGCAGATTATCTAACAAAACCTCTACTGTATATAAGATTTCAGAGAGCTATTTTTAATATTTTTGATTTTGACTATAAAAAGAAAGAGGAAGTTTTTACGACCGATGGGCCGCATGTAGGAAATCTGAACAAAGTCTTGTCCCCCAAAATTTGTCAAGTGGTTTTTTCGGGAGTGAAATCGTTCCGAACCTTTTTTTTTTTTTTTTTTTTTTTTTTTGCACTTCGGTCGTAAAGGCACTCTCTTTTAACTAACTTTATGCATATTTTATTCTAGTTTGATATACTGAGTAAACATATCTAGTGTGAAACAACTCCATAGAATGTGATGGTAGGACAGTTGATAGAATGAGTTTAAGTTTACCCCCTTGTTGCAGTTGTATATTAGTAATGTTCAGTAATATGTAATAACCAAGTTCCCAGCAAAGGCTGGAGGTATATGCATATATCTTTATTTAACATTCATTATGAATGAATAAATGTAATTCTTATTTCAAATTAAACTGTTCCATCAATGTGCTATATACTTAGTCACACCACAGACCTTAACCACTTATTTTATAACTCTGCTCTATTTGCATCAAAATCATTTAAATTAAGTGTATGCAGTTGGTTCTGTGCGCTGATTCATCAACGGGTAGTTTTTTTCTGAAAATGTTGCATACATAAATCAGAACAATCAAATTTTCGAAAAGATCTTGCAGTTTGCAAAAGTGCTTTTAGGGGACCTATGGAATACAGTGATAAATATTTCCAGTAATTAACCCTTCCAACAGCAGTTGGAGGCATCGTTTTTTAGCTCACAGGCTATCAATGCCTGGGAGCTAATGTGCCCGCCCGTTCTGTATGTATGTACGTAACGCGATAACTCTTGAAATATCCGTTTTGCTTCACATTTTGTTTATAGTTTCATTCTGATAAGGCGCTTCCCCGATTAGTTTTGGGGGTTCATTGGTTAAGTATAAAGGGGGGAACGGGGGGAACACCCCCTTAATTTAGATAAATGGGGTTTTCATGCAGAATTATCCAATTTTCTTCAAAGTTTGTATATAGATTCTTTGTGATAAGGCGCTTCCTTGATCAGTTTTGGGGGTTTATTGGTTAAGTATAACGTTGGGAAAGGGGGGGGGGCTAACCCCCCCTAATTTAGATAAATGAGTTTTTCAAACAGAATTATTGCATTTTCTTCAAATTTTGTATATAGGTTCATAGTAATAAGGCGATTCCCTGATTAGTTTTAGGTTTTTATTGGTTAAGTATAAAGGAGGGAACGGGGTAAACTCCCCTTAATTTAGATAAATGGGTTTTTCATGCATAATTATCCGATTTTCTTCAAATTTTGTATATAGGTTCATTGTGATAAGGCACTTTTCTGATTAATTTTGGGGGTTCATTGGTTAAGTATAAAGGCGGAAGGGGGGGGGATGATCCCTCTCTTAAAATATTGTAAATTTCTTTATTTTTAGAGAGGCTTATTTCAAATTCTTTGAAATAAGAGTATAATATACAATTAGTGTGAATAGCCTGTGAGCTCAATGCCATCAGTTTAATTGGGCACTTTTATTTTTATTTCTTTTTCGACTATACAGAATATGTGAAGCTAAATAAAAATCTCGATTAACTCATAGGATACCGTTTCTGTACTATACTTTATATACAGGGCTAGTATAATTAAAATTAATCTATTTAGAAAACTCTAGCGATAGTACTGCAAACGGAATAAAATTTCACTAATATCTGTGTTTAAACCGAAAATTACACAAGTTAAACTGTGAAATTGAGAAAGTGTAAGCAGTTAAGGGCCTACATCAGTAGTCCTTTATATGAAGTTTAGCACAGAACCAGTATCCTATGAGTTAATCGCGCTTTTGATTCGAATTTTGATCAAGCGGTCTCGGAGACCGCTCATAATATGCGACAATTTCTGTCACAGTAGTAAATAGTTAAGTGAGAATTTAAAAACTAGAAAACTTTAAATCGGAAACGACTATTTACACGATACTCTAAAAAAAGAAGTGAATAGTTGAGTCTAGCACGCAGTATAGAGAGATATATAGCAATAAATAGATACGTATAGTAATATACACATTTAGTAACTTAAATATTAAAAGCAAAATAGATTTTTTAACTCTTGAGACAAGAATTGTCGCATAGATACTGCGAGCGGTCTTCGAGACCGCTTAACCGAAGGATCGATAAAAGGCTCGAATAATTAATAGGATACTGTGTTTGTACTGGACTGGATATACATTTGAACTATTATAATCAAAATTCATCTATTCGGAAGTAACTCGTGATAGTACTAGGGCTCCAAACGAAAGAAAATTTCATTGTATGTATAGTTAACCTTTAATTGCTGTGACAGAAATTGTCTCATAACTACTGTGAAGCGGTCTCTGAGAACGCTCAATCGAAAGATGAATAGAAAGCTCTCATAGAATACTAGTTATTCTTAAACTTTATAGTCAGGACTACTGTAATTAAAATTCAACTATTCAAAGTCTCTAGCGATTATATTAGGGCTGTCAACGAAACAAAATTTCACCAGTATCTGTAGTTAAACTGGAAATAAGAAGTTAGACTATGAAAATTGAAAAAGACAGCGGTCTGCGTGACCGCTAACAGCAGTTAAGGGTTAAACAGAAAATTCCAAGTTAAACTATGAAAATTGTGAGAAGCAGCGGTCTGCAAGACCGCTAACAGCAGTTAAGAGCCTACGCTATTCTTACACGAAGAAACTAGCAAGCTAATGTTGAACCTAACGTAGCGTTCTTTTCAAATGTCTGACTCTTATTTCAATTTATTTAAATGAATTCTTTTGCAATCAATAGCTGAAATCTATCTCTAACAATGTTAATACTTTTCAACTTAGTTAAAAGAATCTATGACAGGGGTATCAGACTATGGCCCGCCGAATACTACTAAAATTTTACAGTAAACTTAGTCTTATCTAATCATCGAATTTCTGCGATTCAAGAAGTCGACTATTTATTTAAAAATTTAGTGGTATCTGGCGTGCCACAGCTTGAGACTTCTGATCTGTGAATTCAGACTGTCTGTAAATTATCAAACGCCCATCAATAGAGTCGAATTTCCATGAAATTAGCATATGTTATTGAGGTTTACTATGACATGTTCGGTATTGAAAATGAATGTGTAGCATAGGGAAGTGTGCATAGATAGTGTAGCGTAGATAGTGTGTAGAAATGGGTAGTCTATTTTCAGGGACAATCAAAAGAATTCTGCTGCATTAAAGTAAAGGGAGAGAGAATCTTTTGCGTTGCATTTTATTTAATCTATTTAAAATATATTGAAACTAATAAATACGTTTAGATGCACTATAAGATTCTAACTATAGAATATTCCGTTCATTTACAGGGACACACAAAATAATGCGATTACAGTACTGTCTATGGACAACAATTGCTGAAAATGCGTTTTCAGTTGTAGTGAGTGTTTTTAAAGTTTTTTTTTTTGCATGTTACTTGGTATGTATAAATTTGATATATCCTATACAGATCTGCACGAAGCATATCCAAGTACGTTTCCGTTTATTGATAAAAAATTTTGAAAGGGAATTTTCAACCTGCGCTATGCGCATCTAAACTAAACATTAGCATGCTATGCAGTATATAAACAAATATATAGATCCTATACAGGGCTCCACAAAAGAATTTGAATATTTATCGGTGTATTGTGATGTTAATTGCTGAAATTAGGTTTTTCAAACATGCGATGCATTTTTCAAATAGCTTTACTTAGTCACCCTCTTTCACACTATTAAACTGTTAAGTTTTGTTACAGAGTTCTGAATGTGGTAGAAAGTGTTTCATAATCTATGCTTTAAGCGGGATTTCTGATTCTTAGTTTTTAGTGAGGCTACTACCACTTTTGGAACTTGTTCCAAAAGAGAAAGTAACTAATACGATTAGTACAGATGTCGCAGACTCACCGGGGTATCTTTTTGTCACCAAAAGGACGATTTTATGCCCGGGCAACCGTGCAAATTTGGCTAGATTTTGCTTCGTATGGCAACCCAGTAGAGAAGATTGCGTGTGTTTTATATTAAATTAAACATTGAGTGTATTAATATTTTCATAATAAAATAAAACTAACATGCTATTTTCGCAAGCTTTGCCTAACAGATATCCGAAAATGGGTTTTTATAGTCAAAATGGTGCAATACAAAAATCGCCCCAACCCCGGTCGGTACATCTCCGACATCTGTTTCAACAAAATGTATTAACAGAATATCTGTAGTATGAACACCTGCTGTGAAACCATTGAAATAATGCAGAAAAGACGACAAACGAATTCACAAAATAAGAACTTTTATTTCGTTTAAAACAAAACAAAAATAAATGTGTTTTTTCACATTTTAACAAATATAAATATAATAAAACAATATACAAAAAACGTATGTACAAAAAAACATGCATAAAAGCTTTTTCGAGCTCCGAAAGAGCACAATTATATGTCTAATGTGGCAATTGTTTCACATTATTTCAAATAAACCATTAAATTTCTTTTCTGAAAAAAAAAAACATTAAATAACAATTATATTTCAATATATGTTAAGTGTCAAACAGTGAGACGTGCTCATTTTTAATAATGTTTTAGGGCAATTCCATTTTGAAGCAAGCCAAAGTACATAAAAATGAAAGTTGTATAAATTAATAAATATGCTTATTTTCTGAAACCTTAGGAGCCTATGCTTATTAAAAAGTAAAAAAATTGTGCTTAATGTTGGCATTTGGTTGAAAAAATTTCTTGATATGTAAAGGGCATAAAAAAAATATATAAATGCAGTAATTTTACCTCATTTCCATCTTCGTTATATAAAAAGCTAACAGGCTTAGAACAATAATGGTTAGTTTTTACACGAGACCAAAGCTTTGAGTAAATTAAAAAGGATACTAAAATATCTTCATGTATTATTTGAAAATACCATTAAATATTGATACGTTCGTTACTAAAATTACTTAATATTTTACTTTCTGTAATCATCCTTGATTCAATTTAATTCATCTACTCATTTTTCTAACTTTATTAACAACAGATTGATATAGTAATCTTTAGTAACAAAAATGTTATATTAAAGGATGTTTTATGTTGTAACAGAGGCAGCATTTTTCCATCAATAACGGATTATCATACTAAGTAACAGACGTATCCTATTCAAACTCTTATTAGATTTTAAATATATAAGGTATGTGTACTAGTTGTGGCTAATTAAATTGCTTGATTCTTGTAGTTTAACAATTAGTTTTAAAACTAATTTCTGATTGGTTCAGATTGTTGGACAACCCTCCGGCGTTTTCCCTAATATACACCAGATATAATGAAAAAAAGGTGCGTTTGAAAAAGGACTGGTCACAGGAAAATAAAAAGTCTGGGGTGAATAGTGATTAGAAGAATGTAACAAGGGAGCTTTCTTTAACACAAGACCTCCCCACATGTATGTTAAGCAATAAAATAAAAAAAGAACTTGCACAAACGCAAGATGAGCTAAGTGAACGGGGGATAAGAAGCACCTGAAGATATGTTTAGTTATACCATCTCGTTAAAATTCTCAGATGTGTAAAAATCACAGCTGTTTTGCTCATCATTTGGGTGGTCGTGAAATAACAAAACAAACTCCTGGGATGCAATTTCTCAGCGAAGAGCAGAAGTTTTTGTAGGAAAAAAAGGTTAAAAAAATATTTCAAGTGTATCAGTTTTGAAGTAGAGATGAGTGTCAGGCAGCCCCTCTCATTACTATGGATTTTGGGTAAGCAAGTTTTATACATCCTTTCTGCTTCAGCATGAGTTAATTTGTTTTAAACCTCATTTTAAAGTCATTGACTTTAAGTAATCGAAAGGGTTTATTTGAAGAATTATGGGAAAAGTGACATGCGTTAAGTTCAAAATTATATCTAGGGAATAATTCCTGATGACCATAAATTAATTATGAATTAAGGAAATTCAATGAATGTTTTATAAGTAATTGGATAACGTATTCATTTTCCACAAATTTCTGTTCTCTTGATTTGATGTGTATCTGTTAATGATTGCTTTCTAATTGAATAAATGTATTGTAAATTCAAAACATTTGTTATATTTTAGTTTAGCATGTTTGTATTAGGAAATGTAACGCAATGCACCACGGCCGATCTTTGTGTTAATATTTTACAAACTTAATTTATAGTAATGTCTTTAAGAAATCATGTTTAGGAAATAAAGTGAAATTCTTTCATGACAATTAATAATTTATATAGAGAAATCGTAAATTTAAGAAAAGGGGATAAGAGTGTCCCAACAATGGTGCTATCTTTGACCAGGTACATCTTTTCAGACGTAGTATTTGATCGCAGCCAATTTTCCTTTTTCTCATTGATAACAATAACATTGTAACAATAAAAGTTGAGTAAATTAATTATTTGTTTTGCATATTAATGTCACTTTTCCCTAAATAAAGGTATGCTCTTATGCAGATCAGAGTACTCGCGCTTTATCTTTGTGTATTTATGATCATTCAAACAGCAATTTCTTTCCCTTTTATGTTATGCTCCCATATTACACGAATTTACTGAAATGCGTCATACAGGTTATAGGAAAATTTATGCAAATTATGTCCACTTTCTTGGACAATTTCATTTTCTAGTAGCAATTTTATTCAATGCATACGTATTATAGACAGGAATGATATCTTAAAATTTTCTTTTCCCTTAAAAATTTTCCACTTACTCTACTATTACATTTTGTTGTATTTATACATTGAATTTTGTCAACTCTTTGATTTTCGCATTTCGTTAAATCCTTTTTATAAAATTTTATTCAATACGTTTTATTTACCAATTTTCACATCAATTTTATGTCCATTCTCATCTTCTATAAATTTAATTTCATTCCACTTTAAATTTTCTTTTCCATATTATAGTTACATTTATACTTTATTCAGTTGGTGATTTCGGTCTTTCACTGTGCACATGCAAGACTGTAAAATCGCGACTTTGAGTTGAGCAATTTTTTTATCTCTCTCCCTCCTAATAATAATGATAAAATAAATAAATAAATAGGGAGAAAAAAAATTAGTAAAGATTTGCTGGCGAATATTCATTTTCTTTTCTTTTTTTATTCTTAAAAATTTCAAGTGGTAATTTTTTTTCCCTTTCTTTTATTTACTCTTATGTGCAAAATCATTTTTTTTCTTCTTCTTTAGTACAAGTCTCACCTAATATTTCAAATATTTCCTCTGTACGTAAGCATTGAAATTATATTAATTAAATGACTTTTATGCATTTTTTTCCCACGCCTCTTTTACTTACACTATTTTTTTTCTTCTCCTCCTCTCCTCTCCCAAATTTAAATATTCTCTTGTTATTTTAAATTTAATTACGATTCTCATTATAGTTATTACACGACAATTATGAAAATTTCGTCATGTTAAGATTATATTTCATTCAAGGAAAGTTACTTTTCCCTCTTTACTTTATTTAAAAATAAAATTAAAATTTTGTATACATAACTGTGTATATATATGTATTTCGTAATTTTTTCCTCGCTAACATATTGCAAATTTACTACATTTGATTGTGTTAAATTTTGTACTCCATTCTTAATATTGTGCGTACATTTATGATATTGGTTACGAAACGCAAATGTTAGGATTTATTTAGAATTTTACGTTAAATTTATGTAATTATAACTCATGCGTGCTGAGGTAGAAATTGATGGTAAACTTGTTTTTTCCCTTATATTTCAGTTTTTTGGTCCACCCTTGTTTTTGCAAGAAGACACAAAAACACAATATGCAGTTTTAAAGGCTTCTTTCAGTGCGAGACTGCATCTCGACATCTCATTTCAAAAATTGACTTACCAAATTCTGCATGTATTATAAAAGACTGCTTTCATTGCATCACTAGCAAACAAACCTTTATTTTATCACGGAACTTTGGCTTAGCAGACCCAAATGCATTTATATTACGACATCTACAAGATGAATTGCACAACAACAGCACGTCATATGAATGTCGAAGCTTGATCGGTAAACTTTGTGACTGTAATGACGATCAGTGCTCCGGTACACACGATTTCTGTATGATACGAGATTGCTCAGACTTCAACGATTGTTACTGTACCCTAACGCATCGGAAACCACAATTGATCGCAATAACGGTTTCAGAAACTGTATACAATCCGGATCTGCTGACAATAGAGACCTGTTTACATGCCGATCGAATGAACATTGTACCAAAAAATCACTCCCAAAACTGCTTGAGGGTGAGAGTGCTAACTTTCACCAACACAACTTGACCATAAAATTTAAAGACCCCATTCTCACACTCCTGACAAGAGAAAAGTAATCCTTCGGAGTAGTGAATTTGAATACATCTTGACTGTCCCAGCTGATCTAATGGAAAAAGGTACCATTTGAACTCCTCGCGTATAAAACGGAAATAACAATCATCTATTAACACACAAGTGGTATCACAGTTAATGGCTTTATTCACGTTTCTGTGAAGTCAGTGTGTCAGTTACGACAATACTTCACGTGTAGAGAAGTTTTTACTCACTTGAAACGTTTGCATACATATTTTCAGTATTTTATTTTCATATTTTTAGGCATTACTTTTTTAATTTTCCTTACATTTTTTAAATCATTATTATAGAACTTTGTATATATCATCCGTATTATTTTTAATTTATTATATATGCTTTTTAAACTGTGTAAACCAATGGCCAGATGTTCACTTCTGCTTGGAGCATTTTTCGGGAACACATTGAGAGAATGCATAATGCACAGTTGTGCCAGCTTGGAGTCACATAATAAACAGCGGCGTACTGCCCACCTACAGCCACATTGTTTCTCAGCAACCCAAGAAGCTCCCAGACGAAACACAACGAAAGACACTCATAATCAAAGGAATAGAAGAACTCACAAGCAAAGCAATAGACTCTACACTCCGACAACATTCATATGCAGCACCTGTCAAACCCAACAAAATCACAAACTGAAGACACCACATAGAGGTTGAATGTAAAACAACCGAAGACCTTAACACTCTTAGAGAAGACATCCACAAAAACGAAGAACTTAAAGACAAACTACACGCAATCCCCAAGCGACTTCCACTACAAAATATGATACTCCTAGACGTCCCCACATCAACTACAGAAGAAAAAATTAAAATAGCAATCACCATACGACATCACAACACAAGAAATCAGTATACTCAAAGAACTCCAGAACAGACAAAAAAGCCACTCAAAAGACCTAATCCTACTCCTGACCAAATCACTAGAACATAGCATCATAGAAGATGGAGGACTCACCATCGACCTAACAACACACTCCCTAAAGCCACACACCACAGTCCCAAGATGCAGAAAGTGCCAATCCCTCAGGCATGTTGAGAAGCACAGCAGACGAGATGCACCAACCTGTGTCAATTCCGGGGAAAAGCCCACACAGACCCAACCTGCACCAAGCAGCATCAACTGTAAGTTCCACAACCAACAACAAGACACACACTTCAAGACAAATCATTAGGCATCGGACCCGACCTGCTGCACATACAGACAAATATGCGCAGAAACACGACAACATCTAGAATATGAATTTGGACTAACACCAAGACCCTCAACACCAGCAACCCATACAAGAGAGTTCCCACCACAACAACAACAACAACAATTACCAGAACAGACAAGTTTAAGGCATCCACAGCACTTCAACGTAACACGCCCACCACAAGAAGAACCCACCATGCCACACATTCCAAGCCAGGAGGACTGGAGAAACAGATGGTACCCATTCTTCCACCCTTCTCCATACGTGCCAAAACTACCCAATCTCCATCCGCCACCTAAGCAAAGGAGCGGGCTCCACGATCACTGGTAGCACATTCCCCACCTTCATCATTCTCACCACCAACACAACCATCCTCTGTCAGTGTGCGAGGTTTCAGCGCGTCTGGGTGTGGCGCTCCTTGTCGCGGGGAAATCTCAAATTGACACTCAACAACCAACTGGTGCCGTCTTCTAACGAACTCTGCATTTGGCACAGACGTTCTAAGAACTGCTCTTCTCACCCAACTGAGGACTTTTCTCCGGGTGCAGCCGCACCCTTACATCCCACCATTCGTCTGTCGCTGCCTGTCACGTGGTGACGCTGGTCACAGCGACAGACATTTGTTCTGTATTGTAAAAAAAGAGTTTTTCTTTCTTTTTTGTCTTTAGTTTCTGCCGCCTGTCGCGTGGGGCTTTGCCCGGCAGGACCAGCCATTTGGCGAAGTTTGTACTGCCACCGTGTAATACATGCGTGTCGGGGAGCTAGCCGGGGAAGACATTAAACGCGCAACGGCTGGGTTCGCCCTCAGCCGAGTGGTCTTCCTCAGGCATTAATCTAAATAAACAACGATCTAATATTGCATCTTTACCCTTGGTCATTTCGATATGTGCACTTTTGGATTCAAACACCAACACTATCTGCAATACACAATCGATCATTACTTCTGACCTGCGTACATGTGAAGTGTTACAAGATGGCACTAAAAAATGTCAACTGCATTCCCCATCGGAAATTACACTTCCGACAATTTCATCAGAATCCTGCTTATGGTTTACAGACAACAATTATAATCACCTTTTTTCCTTAACACTCAAATTAGAAGCTGTAAAGTGCAATTTTCAAACTGAATGTCAATACTTCACTTTTCCAGTTACCACTCATCATATCTCCCAGGTCTCTGCATTTTTAATAAGTTTTGGGGGCGTGGGTTCCACTGCGTAAAAAGAAGGATTGGACGTGAAGGCATCAGATTCGAGGCAGAAACAGCCCAAAGCAGAGATTTTCCTGGTGTTTCTTCGTGTGATGTAGGCGGACTAGGACATTATTTGCAAATAAACTAGTTTCAAAGAAAATTAGAGTGTTTAAATGAGTACGAGAGTTGTTATTAATAGTTTCGGGTTACAAGATTAAATATAATGGTCCGTTTCGTTACTGGAGAATAAATCAGCTAAAAGGTGTTATTTAAAATGGCTTTCGTCACTTAGTGAGTGAATCATAGCTGAGATTTTGTGCTGTGTTTTCCAATTCATCAAGCTCATGTTGTATTAATTTTTTTGAAGAGTCAAGAGGGGTAAGTGCACCCATTTAATTTCTATTAATTAAAAATGAGTCTTAAAGAACTTAAAGCTAAAAAGAAAATAAACAAAACGAATCTGACAAAACTAAAAGATAAATTATCGATTTCCGAACTAGAACCAAGTGAACTAATTCTCATAAAAGAGGAACATGGTAAATTAGAACAAGCTTTTTCAGAATTATTTGAGTCTATTTATAAAATATGTAAAGAGGATGAAACCGAGGATTTCATCAAGGAAAACGAGGAAATTAATGAAATATTAGAAAATATGGAATTTGAGCTTAGCAAAAGGTTATCAAAAATGAAACTTCAAAATCTCAATTTGGAAAATGCTTCAAAGGCTGAAAATAATATAAAATTGCCGAAATTAACTCTTCCTGTATTTACGGGAAACATGCATGAGTGGTTCTCCTTTAAGGACATATTTAAGGCCACGGTACACGAAAATTCCAATTTGTCAGGGGCAATGAAGTTGCAATATTTGAAATTTTTTTGAGAGGTGATACTTTTAGAATAATTCAATCCATTTCAATTGTGGATTCTAACTATGAGGTTGCATGGTCTCTTTTAGAGGAACGCTAATCAAATTCGCGAGAACAAGTTCACGCGCATTTAAAACTTTTTTTAAATATTCCCGTTATTCAGAGAGTCCCCAACAGCATTATTAAATCTAATAGATATTACAAATGAATGCATTAGGTCGTTGGAGATTTTAGAACAAAAAGTTTAGGGTTTTCTACTACCATGTTTGCTTATATTTTGGCTCAAAAATTAGATGCAAATACAAAAATGTGGTGGGAAAGACATTTTAAGCGAGACAATTTACTGAGTTTAACACAGTTGCTAGAATTTTTGAGAGACCACGCGCGTACACTACGTGCGTCCAAACAAGTAAATGTGAAACGTAACTTTCAAAATGAAAACCATATAAGGCATAGCCTTTCAAAAGTAACTTCTATGGTTACGAGTTTAAATGAGAAAAATTACCGCAAATGTGTTCTGTGTAACCAGGAAAATCACAGTGTTTTTAAATGACCCAAATTCCGAAACCTTAATGTACAGGAGAGAGTAGATTTTGTTAAAAAACATAATTTGTGTTTCAATTGCCTTTCGGAATCCCACTGTGTTAAAAAATGTAATTCGACGTTTTCTTGTATAAAATGTCATAAACGCCACAATATACTTCTTTGTTTTAATAGGCGTGAGAGGAATTCCACGGCAATGGGAAGCCTAAAAAATTCTAACGATAAAGAAGCGCCAAACGCACTGGCAGTGATTGAAAGTAGACAATATCTAAATGTTGACGCGGTACCCTTCGAGATAAATAACCAAAATCAGATTTTTTCTGGTACTGCAAATGTCAGATCAAGTAATGTTAAAAAAGTTTTTCTTTCCACTGCGGTTGTTTCTATGAGAGATAAATTCGGAAATAAAATTCCGGGCGTGCTTTACTGGGCAATGGTTCAATGAGCAACTTTTTAACTTTGCAGTTAGTTGAAAGATTGGTAATTCGAAAAGAAAAAAAGTAATGTTTTAGTATCGTGTTTAAGTGGATCTTCTGTGGCGGTAAAAAATAAAACTAAGGCCTTGATCAGTAATAATTCGGGAGATTACAGTCGAGAATTAGATTTCCTAATCATACAAAAGATTTCGCAAATTATGCCTTCAAGATATATAGATATTTCAATGTTAGAAATTCCAGATTCAATTATTCTGGCTGATCCTGAATTTAATAGGCCAGGACAAATAGATCTTTTGTTAGGGGCAGAAATATTTCTAGAATTGTTAAAGGTGGGTCGCATAAATGTGCCAAATTCTAAATTAATATTGCAAAATACGGTATTCGGTTGAATAGTGAGTGGGAGTGTTTACGATTGTAGTGGCCAGGAACAAGTTCATTGTAGAGCAGACCACACCATTGAGAAATACCGAAGAATTAGCATGTGACACACATTTTATAAACACACATCAGAGAGACCTAACAGGCAAATTCGTAGTACAAATGCCCTTGAAAAAAGATGCTAGTTCATTGGGAGAATCAAAATAATTTGCGGGAAAGAGATTAAATTCACTGTGGCGTAGGCTAGATAGAAATCCAAACCTCTTACAGTTATATTGTGCATTTATGTCGGAGTATAGAGAGTTAGGCCACATGGAGGTCGTAAAGGAAACAGAAGAGTCAATACATGCAAATTATCTTCCTCACCATGCTGTTTATCGTCCAGATAAAAGTTCCACTAAACTAAGAGTAGTTTTCAATGGATCTCATGTAACCTCATCCGGAGAATCTCTAAATTCCATACAGCTAAATGGAGGTGTCTTTTAAGATGAATTATTTACTATAATATTAAGATTCTGCACACACTGTTATGCATTTACGGCCGATGTGAAAATGATGTATCGGATGATGCTCATTGATGAAATTCAAAGCGCATAGTGTGGAAAGATAGTGCAAATGGCGAGGTGAAATCTTACAAGTTGTGTACAGTAACATATGGAACTACCAGTGCACCGTACTTAGCCATGCGATGTCTTAAACAGCTAGGTATAGACGGTGAATCCCAATTTCCGTATGCTTCAGGTGTGGTGCAGTCAGACTTTTACATGGATGACGTTCTGACTGGAGCAGCTGATTTAAATTTGGCTAAGAAGTTGCAAGCTGAACTTATACAGTTATTAAGCACGTGTGTCATGAAGTTACATAAATGGTTCAGTAACCATCCAGAATTAATGGAATCTGTAAGTAAACCTGAGAACTACACGTTTGATAAAATGAGCGAAACCAAAGAGTTAGGACTTTCCTGGAAGGCACATGACGATACGTTTACCTTTAGTGTATCGTTCAGTGAGCAAACAAAAGTAACAAATAGAAATGTGCTGTCAGATATTGCTCGTATATTCGACCCATTAAGAATACTATGTCCAGTCGTGACGAAAGCAAAGATTTTCTTACAAAGACTGTGGCGACTACAAATAGGTTTGGACGAAATCCTCTCTAAAGCTGAACTTGATGATTGGTTGCAGTTCCGAGAAGCGTTAAGAGCCATCAACAATGTAAGTGCTGTTAGATACATTTTTTTAAACAATCCAGTGCCAATTAAAATTTGTGGATTTTGAGATGCTTCGAAGAAAGCCTACGGTGTAGCATTGTATGTAGTACTTCCAATTCTTCAGGTGAGTAAACTTCGCATTTGCTCTGCAGTAAAAGTAGAGTTTCTCCATTGAAAACAATTACTATTCCTAAATTGGAGTTGTGCGCTGCAGTTTTATTAGCTGAATTGATGAATAAGGTTTTCAAAATCTTAAAACTTCCTAAAGAAGCTGTCTACTGCTATTCGGACAGCACTGTTGTGTTGTGTTCGATTCGTAAACAGCCATGTGATTTAAAAACTTTTGTGGCATCACGTGTATCTACAATTCAGAATCTTTCAGACATCAACCACTGGGGTCATGTGGCGTCTGCTGACAATCCTGCAGGCCTTGTGTCTCGTGGAGTGGATCCTGTCAAGCTTCTCCAGAATAGATTGTGGTGAAATGGACCCCAATTCATAACTCAACAAACTGATCATTCTTCAAATACTTTTGAACTTGAGCAAAATGATAAGGCTCTGTACTTAAGTGAATTTAAAAAGAGTGTTTCAAAGACTTCTTCTGAGACTTGCTTATTAAGTTCAGACTGTCCATCTTTTATCGATAATTTTTTGCAATTAAGTAATAATTATGCTAAATTAATAAGAATTCTTAGCTATGTTTTCAGGTTCATTCAGAATCTCAAAGAGCCAAAAGCTAGGTTAGATACGTTAACATCTGCTGAACTGAACAATATATCATAAAATCTGTGCAAGAAAAAGAATTCGGTTCTGAATTCACATTGTTATCTAAGGGTAAGGAAATACCAAAAAATAGTAGATTGCGTTCATTAAATCCTTTCTTCGATAAGCATAATTTAATCAGAGTGTGAGGTTGTCTCCAAAATAGCATGTTAAGTTATGTTCAAAAACATCCAATTGTACTGCCCTCTAAACAAAAACTGACAGAATTGATTATTGAGTTTTATCACAAAAAATATCTACATATAGGAACACAAAACTTCCTTTATTGTGTTCGAAGAGAATTTTGGCCTCTAAACGGTAGAGCTAATTGTAGAAAAATAGTACATAAATGTGTTATATGCTTTAGGGCCAAACCAAAAATATCGGAAAAAATTATGGGCGAGCTTCCTAAAGAAAGGATAAATGTAGATTTTGTTTTTAATTTCACAGGAGCTGACTTCTGTGGCCCATTTTTGATAAAATATAAGGGCCAACGTAAGGGTATTTTTCATAAAATTTATGTTTGTATTTTCATTTGTATGGTAACTAAGGCAGTGCATCTGGAAATAGTTAGTGATTTAACATCTGAAGCTTTTATTGCCACGTTAAAGAGGTTTTTTGCTAGACGAGGCAACCCTCGAAAAATATTCAGTGATAACGCTGGCAATTTTGTAAAAACTAATTTAGAGCTTAAAAAGTTGCAGGCCTTGGTAAACAAACCAGATAACAACTTTACTAATTACTTGTTGTCTGAATGTATTCAGTGGGAATTTATCCTCCCTAGAGCTCCTAATTTTGGAGGTTTATGGGAGTCAAGTCCTTCAAGTATCATTTAAAACGTGTTGTGGGCAACTCAAAATTAACTTATGAGGAAATGTTAACCATAATTATCCAAATAGAAGGAATCTTGAATTCACGTCCACTTATTCCCTTGAGTGCAAATATTGATGACTTGGAGGTCTTGACCCTGGACATTTTCTTATTGGTCGTCCACTTAATGCCATTGCTGAATCAGACTTAAGTAATGTTGGTGATAACAGATTAAGCCTATGGCAAAAAACAACTAAAATGGTTCAGACCATCTGGAAAAGTTGGAAAAACAGTTATTTAAGTACCTTAAAACAGAGAAATAAATGGGTAATAGCAAAAAATAATCTTAAAATTGGGGATATGGTTGTGATAAAGGAAGATTATCTTCCAACTTGTAAATGGTTATTAGGAAGAATTCAGGAGGTATTTTTTGGCAATGACAATAGGGTCAGAGTTGTAAAAGTGAAAACTCAAAATGGAGTGTTCAAAAGAGCAATTCCAAAAATTGCCGTATTACCTCTGGAAAATTAATCCATGCTTTTTTGCTGAGAAATTGTGTATTATTGTAAAATTGCTTTATTGATTGTATTATATATTTGTATAAACTTAAATTAACTGTGACTCATTTACGTTATAATTTATTTATTATTTTGAATGTTAATGCTTTGAATTTTGTTATGTTTTTAATATACAGTCAAACCCCGATTTAGTGCCATCTCGAAATAGCTCCAATTACGTTTAACCGCCATTTGCGTCTATGATCAAATCTGCCACATAGGAATTTCAATGTAATGTATCCGTTAAAGCGCCAACTCGATATACCGCCAAAACATTTTTCGAGAAATTACTGTATTTTCTTTGCATGTCTTTCTTTTTAAAATTTTTGGTTAAAATTTCAAAGGGCACCTCATTTTCATGTGTCTAGGTGTTTTCAAGCTCAATTCAAACTTTACTGAATAGCAAAGAATTCGTATTGTTCTCAACACCTGCCAAAATGCACCTGCTACCCATTCTACCTGTCACTGGAAGAAGAAAAATAACGCGCGCTGAGGTGCCGAGCAAGTGAAAGTTCTGAATCAGACTGGTGAGTCACGTGATCCGATGCGCTTTTGCAGCGGGGAGAAAACACAGCGTGGCACGCCATTGGCTGAAAGGGTCTCTCCTCTCTTAGGTGAGAACAATGTAACAAAGAACTTCTCCCTGTACTTTATGTCGATTTCTAGAAAGAAAACGGCGTGCAATGCAAAATTTTGATCGGATGTTGATTGAAACATCGAAGAATTCACCAGCTAAATCTGTAAAATATCATCCTGTCTCTTTATTTTAACTCATTATGGCAAAAAGAGCAGTTTTATCAATTTCGGAAAAGCAGGAAATTTTTGAATATAAAGAAAGAAATGTGAATATATCGCAGCAACACATCTCCAATCATTTCTCTACACTCTGGAAAAAGCCTGTTAGCAGGCGCTGCATCGGAGACATTTTGATGAATACAGAAAAATGGATTAACACCAACAAACTGCAATCATCTGTAAAAAGACTGAAAACAGCGAAACCTGAAGACTTAGAGGATGCCCTTTGCACATGGATACAACAAATGAGTGCTAAAAATGCTACCATAAACGGAGATGTCATCAAAGAGCAGGCAAAAGTCCTTGACCAGCAGATTAATATTATAGATTTCGAATACAGTAGTGGCTGGTTGAACAGATTTAAAAAGCGACAAGGATTCTCTCAGTACATACGAAGTGGTGAAACTGCAGGTGTTGATGAAGATATTGTGTTAAATGGCCGTAAAAAACTAAGTGCGCTGATTTTAGAATATAAACCAGAGGACGTTTACAATATGGATGAAAGTGGCTTTTTTACCGCTTGCAGCCAGATAAAACAATTTCGAGTGGGCCTGCTAAAAGATGCAAAAAAGATCGTGTGTCTTGTGTTCTGTACGAATAGTGATGGATCTGATAAAAAAACTATGACAGTGATCGGAAAATCAGCTAAGCCACGATGTTTTAAAAATTTTAATCCTGCTCTTTATGTAGATTATAAGAATAATAACAAAGCGTGGATGACTTCAGTATTATTTCAAAAATGGTTAGCGAATTTCAACATAGAAATGAAAAGAGGCAAACGCCATATTTTATTGATTTTGGATAATGCCCTTGTCACAAAGCATATCCAATGAGCAATATCCGCATTGAATTTTTACCTCCTGACTGTACTGGATTTTTGCAACCTTTGGATGCGGGTATAATAAACTCATTCAAAGATCATTATCGAAAGTATCACGTCGGCCATATCATTGAAAAAATCAGTAAAGATGATTTTTCTCCAATCCTTTTACATGATGCTATCGCATGATAAAAAAAGCATGGGATGAAATTTCATCAGAAACTATTGTTAACTTCTGTAAACATACTGGATTGATTAAATCTGGAGGATCTACTAGAAAACAAAACAGTACAGCACTTCAGGAACTACAAGACGAAATACACAAATTAACAGATATTGAGCATCCTCTATCGGCAATTGAGTACATTAATATTGACAAAAGTGTTTCAACATTTGAAGATTTGACAATCGAAGAAATTGTTGCCAATCAAAATGAAAATTCAAATTTATCTGACAGCGAATCTGAAGAAGCTGAAACGCCGCATATTACATCTGATGAAGTTAAAAATTGCATTGGGAAAATAAGAATTTTCTTAGAAAAACATGCAACTGATAAAAAAATGATGAACAATCTTTTAGTTGTAGTAAAAGATATTGAAAAAATCAATTTTGAAAGGAAAACTGAAACTAGCATTTTAAAATATTTTCCTGTAAAGGATAATTAAAGTAAAATAAATTCAGTGTGAGATTTAATGTATGTGTGTGTCTGTTATGTGCATAATTATCTACTTTATCTAAAATTGACTATATAAAGGGGTAAGTGCATGTTAATTTCATACATTAATTGGATAGTTTTGAATCGTGTAGCATTAATTATATTATGTATATTAATTATATTTTATTAATTTATACTATTATAATATACTATATACTATTGGATAATTTAATAAAAAGGCATTATGATGTTTATTTTAATAATAATAATAATACTAGTATAATAGTATGAAAATTAATTTTTATTGTATTCTAATTCGATATACCGCCAAACTCGTTATAGCGCCAAAAATTTCTCGAACGGATAATGGCGGTATAACGAGGTTTGGCTGTATATAATTTTTTAAGTTCTCTCGGCAATGGCTGTAATTGTAGTGTTTTAGTTTAAACCCCCCTCAGGTTTCAAGAGAGGCGGTATGTTTGATAAAGTGTTATTAAAATTTATACTGGCAGATGTCGCACAATGCAGGCGACTGAAATGTAAGAATTTTGCTATCAAAACTACAAGCTGTGTGTTAAAGATATTACCCTTTTGATTCTGTAGTCTCTTCTAAGCTGTGTGAAAAAGACATTTTTTGAAAAAATATTTCAAGTGTATCAGTTTTGAAGTAGAGATGAGTGTCAGGCAGCCCCTCTCATTACTATGGATTTTGGGTAAGCAAGTGTTATACATCCTTTCTGCTTCAGCATGAGTTAATTTGTTTTAAACCTCATTTTAAAGTCATTGACTTTAAGTAATCGAAAGGGTTTATTTGAAGAATTATAGGAAAAGTGACATGCGTTAAGTTCAAAATTGTATCTAGGGAATAATTCCTGATGACCATAAATTAATTATGAATTAAGGAAATTCAATGAATGTTTTATAAATAATTGGATAACGTATTCATTTTCCACAAATTTCTGTTCTCTTGATTTGATGTGTATCTGTTAATGATTGCTTTCTAATTTAATAAATGTATTTTAAATTCAAAACATTTTTGTTATAATTTAGTTTAGCATGTTTTTATTAGGAAACGTAACGCAATGCACCACGGCCGATCTTTGTGTTAATATTTTACAAACTTAATTTATAGTAATGTCTTTAAGAAATCATGTTTAGGAAATAGTGAAATTCTTTCATGACAATTAATAATTTATATAGAGAAATCGTAAATTTAAGAAAAGGGGATGAGTGTCCCAACAACATAATTGCCACTTCTTACCAATGTCAGATAATTGCCACTTCTTGCAATGTCAGCTTAATAGAAGAAGATATTGGAGCAAAAGCTTCTTGGCATTTCTTTGCCACTTCCCATGGCAAAGGGCCAGTGGCCGGAATTGGTGGTCAATTAAAGCACCATATTTGGGTGGAAACCAAAGCACGTAGGTACATTGTAAATGACATTGAAAATTTTGTTAAATGTGCAGAAACTGTATGCAAGAAGAAAGTAGTCATCTTCATTCCAAAATCTAAAGTTTTTTCAATAGTTAATAAACTTGAAGACAGGTGGATAGGCATTCAAGTAATACCTTCAACCCATTGTACCAATGCTGAAGGAAAATACTGCCGGCAAACAGCCCTACAATGACTAAATTCAACTTTCAAACTGGAAAATCTTAAACTATGAAAACTGAATTAGAAACCACATGGAATCCAAAGCCTGCTACATATGGGAAATGGGTTTTGGTTGAGTTTCAGTCAGAGAAGAAAAAATGCCATCACTTTGTTGGTCTGTTTTTGATTCTCCAAGTACCAATATATCAGTGAAATTTCTTAAGAATGTTGGAGAAAAGTTCGTGTTGTCTAAAAATGATGTTTCTACAATCAATGAACAAGAAATAATATAATTACTCCCAGAACCTTCATTCGACAACAGGGAAAGACTCATTTGAACATAACTTCACAGAGTACAACTTGAAATAAGCTGCAATTCTTTAATACTAATAAATACATTTATATGAATTTAACTGTTTCTGTTTACTTGAAATGAGCTGTGATTATTATCTAAAAGCTTTAAAACAAAAGAAAACTTACAAAAAGCTTAATAAATTCAGAGCTGATACGTCCGTTACTTCTGGTGATACGTCCGTTACAACATGTATTTATATAAATGGACAATTTAACCCCATTTTTTTAATTCATAAGAATCTTGTAAAGTCATATATAATTATCATACTTCTGTTGTTTAAAAAAATTTTAAATAAATGTTTTACATGTGAAATATCGGAAAAAATGAAATTTTTATGAAGGTATAAAAATAATTTTCATTTGTGAGATAAATCCCTTACTGAGCAAAAAAATTTTTTATAAATATTGTTTCTGGAAATATTTAAAATTTAATTGCAAAATATAGAAGTGAAGTCCATGTTCTTCATAAAGTTCATGCAATGAAACAAGGATCTAACATATTTAGAGACTTTATAGGGTCTTGATACGTCTGTTACCATGGAATTGCCCTTTAGTTAGTTCTATACTATACAATCCAGCAAATTCCATGTGTTCAGAATACATTAACCTCTTGAGACCCAAACTCATATTTTTTGAGAAAATTTTACAATTTTTGTGATTTATGTTTCTTTTGAGTTTAGAAATAAATACATATTTTCATTTATTTAAAAAAAATTAAAAATACTTTGTTTTTTAGCGTATCCAATAGAATAGATATTGGGTCTTAGTCCTGTAAAAAACTTGCTATTGAATTAGATGAATCCAAATGTAAAATTCTTAATATTCGAAAAAAAATAATGACACAAAATTGAATTCTACATAAAATAATGATACAAAATTTAATTAGACATCAAATAATAAAAATAAGAGTTTTAAAAAGTTCATTACCCGTAAAAAATAAATAGATGAACCTGAAATTCAGTAGTTTATAAATATGCTTATGCAAGTCAATTATTAATTATAGTTAAACGGATATACGAATACAAGTTGCATTTCATGCGCACAATCTTATTTAATATTATAATACTTATCAAGTAAGATAAGATCGCTACATAGGCTTAAAAAACCGATTTTTAAACAAAACACTCAAAAAACAGCATCAAGTTCTTTTTTCTACAAACTGTTCTATCATGAGAAGTGTGTTTTTATCGTTTATACGCCACTTCTAAATACAGTAAACTTCCGATTATCCCCGAGTCTAAATTTCTTTTTTTTTTCTTTTCTTATTCTTGAGAAGAAACTTATTTCTGCGATGTAGGATGAGTTTTCGATCCTTTTTACTAAATGTGATTTCCATTGTAAAACGTGGAACAATCACGTGCACAAAGCAGGTGCAGCTAATCTTGAGTGCGTCATAAGGCCACACACCTGCTGATAAACAATGTACGGGTACTGAAAGTCACGCCGGTTATGATTTTGTTTCTCCCGTATTTCATAAAGCACATCAGTTTGCTTGTTTTAGCTGAGCTGTGAACACTTACAGAAGTTCGTGTTTGTATTTAAATTTTATAGTTTTGCATTTTCAATATTTGAAAAATGTCACAAAAAAGAAAAAGAGTTGTGTTAACGATTCAAGATAAATTAGAACTGATTAGAAAAATTTGAAAATGGTGCTACAAGAAAACAAATAAGCTTGGAATTTGAGAATGCACAGTTAGGGACATTTTAAAACGGAAAATTAAATTGATGCAATTCTCAGCCTCATCAGACAACTTTTCATCGATGAAAAAAAGAAAAAGTATGAAAAGCAGCACTTTTGAAGAACTGGATGCAGCACTTACGTTGGGTAAGACAAGTGAGAAGTGAGGGAACGCCTGTTTCAGAGCCTATTGTTGTTGCAAAAGCAAAACAATTTTTTGAAATGCTGGGACTAGAGGGTTCAGTTGATGCATCGTCAGGATGGCTGACAAGATTCAAACAACTCCACGGGATAAGAGAAATAGGTCTTTACGGCGAGAAATTAAGTCGCGACGAACAAGCTGCAGAAAATTTCAAAGAAGATCTTGTACAATTTCTTCAATCAGAAGGAATTTCTTTCGAACAAGTATACAACGCCGATGAGTCAGGACTGTTCTGGAAATGTTTGCCTATACGAACTCTGACATTTCAAAGCGAAAATCAAGCTCCAGGACATAAGTGCAGTAAAGAGCGTCTAACAATATTGCCTTGCAGTAATGCTACAAGATCCCATAAACTAAAGTTAGTAGTAATTGGAAAATAAAAAAACCGATATCTTTAAAGGGAACAAGAGCTGAGAACCTACCAGTACATTATTTCAACACAAAGAAAGGTTGGATGTATCAAACAATATTTATAAAATGGTTTGAAGAAATGTTTATTCCCGAAGTTAGGAAATATCTGGCGTCTCAAAATTTACCCCAGAAAACTGTGTTGCTAATTGACAACGCCCCATCTCACCCTGGAGAACTACAATTGAAATCAGAAGATGGAAATATTTTTGCAAAATTTTTGCCTCCCAATGTTACAGCTTTTATCCAGCCTATGGACCAGGGCGTAATCGCTTCAATTAAGAAAAAATACAGAACGAAATTACTGAAAAGAAGAATTGAAGAGGGAGATGATTTTAAAAGCTTTTTCAAAGATTTCACGATTCTCGATAGCATTTATGATGTAAACAGTGCTTGGGAATCGGTACAGAAATCTACATTAATATAATCCTGGCGGAAGATTTTGCCAAGTATAGAAAAATCTCTAGTAGAATCAGAAAAGGAAGCTTCCGTTCATAATTTAGCGAATTTAGCAAAATCTGTTGCTGGTGGAGAAAATGTCGATGAAGATATCATTGAGTGCATTAATTGTGATGATGACGATCCAGGCTTCGAACATGCAACTGATGACCAAAATATTGAAGAAGCGTTAGGTATGAATTTGAAGAGAGTGACGAAGAAGATAAGGTACAAAAGAAAATGAGCCACGACGCAGCTTTAGCTCACGTTGAAGGACTTATCCAATATCTAGAGGAAGAGGATGACGCGTCACTTTGTGATAAAATAGTACTTAAAAAACTTCAATCGCAAATATAGAAGAAGTGTTTCAGTACAAAAAAACAGACACTTTTGACGGATTTTCTAAAGAAATAAACCTACAAGTTTGTAAGTAATGAATAATTTTATTATTCCTGAAGTAATAAGTATCTTTATGTTACCCATTGTGCGTAGAAACTGTAAAATGTATGCTTGTGTTACTTATTATGTGTATAAATTGTTCAAGTACATATTTGTGCCCTTTTTTCAAAATTTTGTGGATTATCCGCGATAGTCGCACCACTCAATTCCGTGGATAATCGAGAGTTTACTGTAACGCATAAATTCAATTTTTGCATCATTAAATCGAAAAAGTGTACTTTAAATTCGAAACGTGTTGATCAATGTACTAATTTTCAAAATAATAATAACATTTTATTTTGTTTCTTAACTCTTCCCAACACCAGTCGTTTGTTTGTTAGAATAATAATATTAGAATAATATAGATAATTAGTGGCACAGCTACCACAATTGCAAAGTAAATGCCAAGAAGAAATGTAAAAGAAATCAAAATGAGCTTATTTATAATATTATATTCTTATCTTCAAATATACTGTCTTTAAAATTTGTTTTTATTTAAATATTATTAAATTTATTAATTCAATTATGAATAGCATAGTAACAGAAAAGTAAAAACCAAAAATAGTTACAATGAATAATACTAACCCATAATAAAAGCTTAATTCTAAGTATCTATTTACCAAATGCCGCAAAAAAAACTCTCACTATATATATATTTTTTTTTTATTTAAGAAAATACATTATCTACTTCTGTATCTATTACTTATTTCAATACTGTTTTGATTTTTATGTAAAAACTTAGTCTTTCTTCGGTCAACAAGTGTCTAATATGAATAAAAACAACCCAACGTCCAATAGAATAGACATTGAAGTTTTTTTGGTTTATTCTCTAAAATATACATTAAATTACTTAAACCGGGATGTCATTTCATTGATACAACATTTAAATTTAGATTTGTGTAGCATTAATATCAAAATATATTAAAAATATATATAAAATTAGAGTTAAAACTGCCTGCTTACCTTCAACAGTCTTTTTCTTGCTCTCTGCCACTTTTAAATGATTAAAAACGTATTTAGCTACAATTGTTTTATTATTTTGGTGCACAGATAGCAGCACTAGACTATATAGTATAAAAGGACAGCAAGTATTTACAAGTTCGAACTGAAATTAAGTATTTTATATAAAAAATAAAAATGTCCAATAGAATGGACGCGGGGTCTCAAGAGGTTATTGATTTTCATTCTAAAAGACAGTAATTTAACAAAAGCAGTTTTTAGACAAGTGTCTTAGCTCTCACACTGAGCAAAATAAGTTTACTATAGAACAATGTACAGAAAAACACAATAACCAACAAACAATATAGTAAAACTATATAGAAAAAAAAAGACACATGCATAAAATATTTGAGATCACAAAATAGCACATTTATCTGTGTATAATATATAAATATATATGAGAAATTCCCTTTAACTAAAGCTCAAAAATTTAAGCGGACACTGGACGTTCGGAATGGCAACAATTTATGTTATATTTTTTAACGTGGGTATGGCTGTAACCCTTTGCAAAGAGCAGGGTAACATGAATGCCTCTGCATATGCCATGACGTACATAGTGATGTCACAAAGAAAGATGTGGCAGCATATTTAACCCTCTCATGCATTAAAACCTCATATGAGGTTATCCGATAAAAAAATTTTAAAAAAAATTATTTCTAATTATTTGGATTATCAATTGCATAGCAGCCTCATATGAAGCCAAAATCAGCTTGTAAAAAGAATCAAGAGATGGCAGCAGACGTTTTTCATGTTTGTATAGTTTTTATCTTCTATTGTCAAAAGCCAAGTATGCTAAAACAACAGAATTAGAAAGTACTTCTCACCACCCAGATGAGCACAACAATTAAGTAAAAATATTTTTTATATTTCTTACATCATTTTTATTACGAAAAGAAAAAAGATGAGATTTAAATATATTTTTTTTTGGTGAATGCGAGGCTGTTTTAGTGTGAAACTTTAAATGTGGCTTCCATGCAGTTATAGTATTTACAGCTGTCTCTGCATGCAAACCTCATTTGAGGCTGATAATTATATCATGAGAATTTTAGAAATATAAACTATAAAAAAGGCAATGCTAATGAATTTTATATTTCGATATAGTTTTATAACGGTTTGTTTTATAAATTGCTATTATATTATTATTTCTTGCCTTTTGTAGAATTTATAACAGGCAACAAATGAGGCCTCTCAGAAAGAGATATTTGCCACAAAGAAATAGAAGAATTTATGGTTCTTCCTTGTGATTCCAAAGATGATATGTTTGATGATGATGATGACTACTTCGATCTGTATTACATACTAGCTGAGAAAAATAAACATGACAATGAAGCAAAGAGTGATGAAGAGGGAGAGAATATTACACACTCTACGTCAACTATTAGTAAGAATGATATTGATAATGACATACATTTCATTTCTAAGACACCAGCTATAAAAACCAGTATGATCAGTGAAACACGTTGGTTCGCTAACAAAGATAATGATTTCCTTAAAGAATCCAGTTTTTCAAAGTGAAATGAATCAGAATTTTCTGGAGATACTCCTTTATATTATTTTTATTGGCTTTTCCCAGAATGTTACTTAGAAGACACATTTGTTATGCAACTAAGTACATTGTAGAAATAGATACACCACACTCAGTGCAAATGTCTAACCATCCTGTGGAAGGTGTGTATTTAATGGATTCATTTGTGGCACTTTATCGCCATTCTCAAATAAATAAACGTTGGTATTTGCATATTTTCTTTCACTTTTTGAATGTTGCTGCTGTCAATGCCTAACTATGCTAGGCTAACAATGCTTAGGCTAACAATGCCTAATGCTTCTTCCTATTTTTTGAGAAAAGAAGGAAGAGCTGCTAATGACTTACTACAGTTCAAAAGTAGCGTAGCACCAAGCCTAATATATACGGGAACCTCATCATTGATGTTGAAGAAAAGGGTCGACCATCCTCAAGCTGTTCTCCTGTTTTCAAGCGTCCAGAAAAGAAAAGAAAATTGTCTTTTAGTTTCAAAAGAAGGTATGACAATGGCAAACATTGACCAAAAAAGACTGATGGTAAATTTGCTCTGACGTTCAAGAATGAAAGCTGTTCGAATAAAACAAGATATATTTGGGGCCGCAGTCAAGTATATTTATGTACAGAATGTTCCGGAAAATCAAAATTTAATTTTTTCCCAGAAGCAAAATAAGTGAATTGTAATAAATGTAACCTTACAACACTATTGTAACAAATGTAACATTACTGCATACAAGCCTTATATGAGGTTACTCACAAAACTGCCTTAAGAATTAAAAAAAAAAATTAGAAATCAAGTTTCTTGTGATTATTCTCGTCTATTTCATGATAATTTGCCAGACAAATTTTTTCTGACAATTGCAAAATAACTCATGCATGAGAGGGTTAAGCACGAAGGATAAGAGTTTAAAGAGTAAACAACAAGAGGAAAACATGGCGGCCTAGGTATGTTGTGTTAGCTTAGCGCCCTGTTAACATTAAATATAATTAATCATTAGACCGTTTTTTTTCGCCATAATTAATCATATTTATTAAAATGGGTATGGCTGCAGTCTGTGCAAAGAGCATTTTAAAATGAATACCTTAAATAAAAACTTTAAAAAAATGTTTTGAACGTCCACTGTCGCTTTAAAACACTTTTTTAAAATAAACAAAATATTTGAATATTTGTTTATCATAATTCACTGCACATTCATGAATGGATGAATCAAAATTTGACATCTATGAAGAAAAAAAAAGTTTGATACTGATTTATTGCTTTTCTTATCAGGATTCTAGATCTAAATTACTAATTTATATTAAGTATATGAATTTATATTTTTGTAAAATATTTTTTGACAAATGAACTCTTGAGTAATTATTAAATAGAGATTTTACTTTGATGACATTCATCAGGTTGTCGCTAGCATAAATTAAATTTAAAATGCCAACTTTTACAGCTATTTCTAGAAGACTTCCTGCTTTTGTCGAAAAATTGGAAAAACTGGTGGATTTTACAGTTTGTTTCTTTCTTTTTTTTTAAACTAGTCATTTTAAAAAGTAACTCTAATAAAAGTAATGCTTTAATCATATTTATTATAAAGTAGTATTAAAAAATTTGAACACATTGAAGTTTATGTGACATAGGAGGGTAAAGAATTGGATTGTCAAGATTTAATATATCACTTGACCAACGTAATTGCACAAAGCAAAATAAAATAATAATATAAATAATGCAGTTTTAGACACTAAATTACGGGGGTCCTGGGATAATACAGGAAACGCATAATCTTTTCAACTTTTGAATCCAAATTTATAATTTTATTTGTTAAAATCATAGCGCGAAACTGAGTGAAAATGTCGCACAAAATTGATCATATATTTTTTTAAACAATTTGACAACTAAGAAAAAAAGAGACATTCTTTAAGAACGGTACTCAGAAAACAGAAGTTAATGAGAGTAATTCATTAAGGAGATATATAAAAAACAAGAATGCATCACATAGCACAACATTATAGAGTAGAATTTGAAATCTCATTCATGAAGAGCCTTAAAAATTGTTTTTTAATGAGATAAATTATGAAAAAACATTTTATTAAGAAATCGGTATTTTCATTAATTATATTTTTTCAATTGTATTTAAGAAGTATATGAAAGATTGCTGAGATAGTTTTAAAAAGCATGCTTATCAATTATATAGAATTATTACACTTAGAAAGAAACTGCTAAAAAAAACCGTCCTCACATTGGCGATTTGACGCCTTTTCATGAGATGGCCATCCCGACTTTCTACAGAAAAAAGATATATTGCCTTATACGGATGACTTGCACGAACGCTCACTAAACGGAGCCTTACCTTTTTTTTTAAATAGAGAGATAAGTACAAGTGGCCCGACGCAGCTGTCCCCATGTTCGTGCATCAATCGGGGTGGCCTGCTACAAATGGACAGCTTTTATGAGTTATTGGTAAGCAGTTTTAAAATTTTGATTTCTTTGATAATTAAGAGTTGACTTTCACGAGGTGTTTGGATCACAATTTTTTGGTTTTATTTTTGGGTTTGAATCAAATAATTTAACTATTTCCTCTTACAGCAAAATAAAATAAACTTTTTGTGACATGCAGATTGTTACAACAGATACGGAAAAGTTTAAGCTATAGTACTACAAATTACAACTAGTAATTTTTGCATAGAAAACCAGAATCGCAATCTATTTATAATATAAATTTCAAAGGGGATCTTGATATTTATACAGACAGTAATAAATATGTGTTTAATCAATTATTTAGTAGATTTACTTTCCTAAATTCCACGCTCCTGCATCAAACTGCTGCTGAGATAGGGCGAAATAACCCAAAACATTCGACCCCCACCTCTTTAACCTACATCGGGAGGGGGGGGGGTGATTTTCAAAAACCTTTGTTATTGCTTGCTTAGGTCATAACAGCTATCTATTGTCCAAATTTCGTGGTCGTGACATTAATCGTTTCAACAGGGCGTTGATGAATCAGTCAGTCAGGCTTTCTCTCTTTATATAATAGTATAGATAATAACTGTGCTTTCGTACAAATGATTGAAAAACAAGGTTATTAAAAAAATGCGAATTGAATTGTCCTAAAAATGCTGTTAATTATTTCAAAAACTCCAATTCGACTAACTAATTTCACACCACCCCCTCATGAATAACGTATAATTAATTCACATACATTCAATACAATGGGAAAAACAGCTGTTTTATTTAATTACTTGTTAAGGCGAAACGCCAGGGGACCGTAAGAAATCAGATTTTAGATAGGATTCAATCTTAACAGGTATACTGTCCCCTATCATATATTTTAATAGGGGCAAATCTTGTGTGTGTGTGTGATTATATATATATATGCAAATTTTATCTTAAAAAAGGCTCTAACGATTTTGGCATTTTGTATCCTAACTTTTGGAGCACCAGAAAGCCATTGGGCTAGCTCACATGTTCAAGAAAATTGGATTAGTGGGTCATTTTGGGGTCAACATGGGTCAGGGTCTAGCTAATTGTATCTAAAAACGGTTCAAACAATTTTGAATAAATTTTGTATTAGACTATTTTCGGGCACGAGCAGACTATTGGGCAGGGTCACATGTTCAAGAACTTTTGATTGGTGGGAAAGTTTGGGGTCAACGCGGGTCAAGCTAATTTTATCATAAAAACGGCTCTAACGCTTATAATTAAATTTTGTATAATACGAGTTTCGGGCACGTGAAAATCATTGGGCTAGGTCACATATGCGAGAAAATTTTATTAGTGGGTGATTTTTGAGTCAAGCTAATTTTATCTAAAAAACTCCTCAGACTATTTAGAATAAATTTTGCATCCGATGGTTTCCGGGCACGAGAAGACTGTCGGGCTAGGTCGCATGTTCGAGAAAATTCGATTTGTGGGTCATTTTGGTCATGGGTCATTATGGGTGAAGCTATTTTTATCTAAAAAACAGCTCAGACGATTTGAACTAAATTATGTATCCTGCAGTTTCTAGGCACGAGAAAATCATTGGGCTGGGTGACATGTTCGAGGAAATCCGATTAGTGGGTCATTTTTGTTTCACTGTCGGTCAAAATAATTTTATCTAAAAAAACGGCTCAGATTATTTTGACTAAATTTTGTATCCTACGGGTTTTGGGCACGAGAAGACAATTGGGCTTGGTCACATGTTCTAGAAAATTTAATTAGTGGCTAAATTTTATTAGTAGCTAATTTCGACCGAGCAAATCTTGTGTGTGTGTGTGTGGTTATACACACACACATATATATAAGCAAATTTTATTTTAAAAACGGCTCTAACGATTTTGACGAAATTTTGTATCCTACGGTTTTGGGGCACCAGAAAACCATTCGGCTAGGTCACATGTTCAAGAAAATGCGGTAAGTGGGTCACCATGGGTCAGGGTCAATATAAATGTATCTAAAAAACTGTTCAAACGATTGACTAAATTTTGTATCCTAATATTTTCGGGCACGAGAAGACTATTCTGCTGGGTCACATGTTCGAGAACTTCCAATTAGTGGGTCATTTTTGGGTCAACGCGGGTTAAGTTAACTTTATCTGAAAAACGGCTCCAACAATTTAGATTAAATATTGTATCCTACGATTTTCGTGCGCGAGAAAATCATTGGGCTAGGTCACATGTGCGAGAAAATTCGATTAGTGGTTCATTTTTAGGACACTGTGGGTCAAGCTAATTTATCTAAAAAACGGATCAGACTATTCAGACTAAATTTTGCATCCTATGATTTTCGGGCATGAGAAGACTGTTGGGCTAGTTCACATGTTCGAGAAAATTCGATTGAAGGGTCCCTTTGGTCGTGAGTGATTATGTGTTAAGCTATTTTTATCTAAACAACGGCTCAGGGGATTTGAACTAAATTAGTATCCTACCATTTTAGGGAACGAGAAGACTATTGGGCAAGGTCACATGCTCAAGAAATATAGATTAGTGCGTTATTTTGGCCAAGGGTCATTATGTGTCAAATATTTATCGTAAAAACGGCTCAGACGATTTGAACTAAATTTTGTATGTTACAGTTTTAGGGAACGAGAAAATCATTGGCTTGGTCACATGCTCGAGAAAATGCGATTAGTGTGTCATTTTAGGGTCTTTGAGGGTCAAGCTAATTTTATCTAAAAAGGATTTGACTATTTTGACTAAATTTATATCCTACGAGTTTCGGGCATGAAAAGAGAATTGGGCTTGGTCACTTGTTCGAGAAAATTTGATTAGTGGGTAATTTTGATTATGGGTCATTATGGGGTAAAGCTATTTTTACAAAATAAAAGACATAATAGTAATAATACAGAAAAATATATAGATTTGAACTCAAAGCTAATTTTGACCGAGCGTAGCTCGGTCTTCCCTGCTCGTAAATGTTTTGAACGGTACCGAGTTTACGAAATTTTCCCTTTTAAAACACGATTCCGTTTTAACTGATTTTATTGTAACGCTTCGGTATTTTTCAAAGTAACTTCGTTCAGAATCATCGATCATATACATTTTATTGTTTATATTTCTGAAATTATCTCATAAATTATTACTATCTTACTGAGTGTTTATCTACAAGAAATTAATAACAAAATAGCTTTTTACATATGAAAAAAAAAATAATTTTCCGTGTAATATAAATCTTAAGGGGCAGTTCAATTGAAAAATTACCTTTTTTAAATCAAAGTTTTATAGAGGCTGATGACTGGATTCTGAAACCCAGTCTATCTAGCCTCTCATTCATAGGGTGGCTCTGAGTACCAAGGGATCCGAGATCGAACCCCGGTCTGGATTTTTTTTCACTCTGTTGGTTGTACGCTGTTTAGTACAGTGATAAATCACATCCTTTGTATATCTCGTTTGCATTTCAATAGTTGTATTTTTTTCTTTTTGCGTTGGATAACTGAGGTCTGTCTCTATGCATGTCCTTTTGTACTTTTTTGGTTATATATTTTTTTTTATTAAGATTCTTTCTCTTTCGAAACCGGGTTCGAAACTGAAAGTATCCTCAAAAACTGCAACCAAAATCGAAAAGTGAAAAAGACCTGCGTAAAGATTGACCTCAGCTATAAAATGCAAAAAATTGAAATGCGAACGTGATATCTCAAAATATTTCCCCCATAGGATTAACGTTTGTGAGCGGGTATTTTCGCATGAGTGAAGTAGCCTCTTAAGTAAATGAACCAAAAAAGTTATTATTTAAACACTAGCAAAACCCACTTTTTGGGGATTGTTGAAATGCCGCAAGTGGCGTTTGTGTGCCTGCTAATATTAGGGGGAAACTATAATGCTATAAATATTACCAATTAAATCACAATTTGATGAAACTTCACTCTTGTTCTGCATCAGGTGATTGCGATATTTGAAATGATTAGAGAACGTTCATTCCAACCAGTTTGTAGCCGCACTCTTCCAAAAAACAGATACAATGTAGCCTACTTGGGAGCTCTGTTTATCAGCTAAGGTTCTGTGAAAAATCTTTTACAATCTGTTTAGTTCTTTCAGAGTTTATTTCCTACGCACAAACAAATGTATTTGTTTATAGTATTAATCTGCATGCATTGATCGTAAACATCAAAATACAATTAAGTAATAATTAGAAAAACATTGATTTGCTATATTCAACCTTCATATGTGTTCGGCTGAATAATCCACCCATGTATTATCTCTTTATCTAGTTAGAAATCATGTTTCTTCATTGCTACCATTTTAATTATATTACAGCGGCATCCATATTTTTTCCATTGCTCAGAAAACTTACACGTAACACTGAGCATTCTTCTCTTTTCAATTTTTAAACTTTAAAAAAAAGCACGTTCTTCGTGTACATCTACGACTGCACCAAATTTAAAATTTCAAATCTGACATTTTTAGAGAATTCATAACAATATAAAACGTTTTCCTCCTATTTCACTTATTTGAAATCACATTTTTTTTCTTTTACTTTTCTTAAAGAGACAGCTTTTAGAGCATCACGTTTCATAGAAACTTGCTTGTCAAATTTAAAATTTCTATCCCCAAAAGTTCTAGATTAAACGTAATTGCTGTGATAATATTCCAATAATTTGATCCTTTTAAATCTAGTGTTTAAAAGAAAAACAGTCTTAGCAAGCATTTAGAAATCTGAACATTTTTTGCTTTTGCACCCAATTAAGGGTAGTTTGTACAGAAATAAAATATACCTTATTTTCAAGATTAGCTTATTTTTAATGAATGTCATATTTATTATCCTGAAAGAATATTGGAAATCTTTTGTAGCTCCAAGGTAATCCGGATTTTAGAACGTATTGCACTAATTTCACTCTTTTAAATTTCGATTATCTCGCAGCGACTTCCAGATAGTTATACTGCTCTACCCATAAATTTCACGGAAAATGTGGCGGAGAATAGAAGAAAAATATGTGCAACCGTGAAAGAGCTTTTTGAAAATTTGGCGTTTCACAGAAAAGCTTTTTGTTAATGTTGCAAGAAACGCTTCAAAGTAAGTGAGGTTGGCAAGTAAAAAAGTTTCATACATCGCATAGTTTTTTTTAACTAACACTGCCCTGGATAATGAAACTTTAGAGCTAAAATCCTTCTATATTAAAAAAAGTAATCTGGAACTGAGCCAAAAACGATTTAGAAATGGACCAATCAAATTCTGCGTAGATATTCCGGGTTATTCTCATCGCTTTTTTACTAGAGACTTATTTGAGGAGCTATTACTTTTTTTTCTAGCCACCCTACGGATTCGAAAATCATACCACCAGACGCAAAATATAACAAGCTTTCAGAAATTAATAAAAATTATCACGGTCGGACAATAAAAACTCAAAAAATTCTTAAAAAACGAGTAAAAAATCTTTTATTGAAAAAGTCATTTTTTTATATTGTTGCCAATTTCTAAATAAGCACAAAGGATTATGATTTATCTTAAATAAAAAAAGGATTTGCGCGAGACTATTAAAAACAATAATGAAAGTTTAAAATAATAATTAAATGATCACGTGTTGAAAGCAGGAAATAAAGAAAATTACGTCATAATAATCGGGTTTACACATGAATATTAAAAATAAAGATGAATTAAATGAAAAAGCATTATAACCTGATTACAGAAGATAGTCGCCGTTCGTGATATCATCATCATCATCTTTTTTAAAACAGGATACATTACCAGGTTTTAAGAGGCTGTGAAATCAGAACGGGGGTTTGTGAGCGTAGCGAGCAGGGGGCAGAGCCCCCTAGTGTTATATATTAAAGACTTTTATACATTATAAATTTTAGACTATTAATACATTTTATGAGGTGCTGGTCAGCAAATGCTCAGATTCGTTTTACTCATCATTTCCTACCACAAATTTATGTTAAATGGAACTACTCATCGCATAATGCGAATTTGGACAGACCAAAATGGGTATTTAAATGGTATAACCAAAATGAGTTAACACTGGTAGCCAAAGCAGGCATGACCCATTTTTAACACTTTCCAACCTAGTTGAAAAGTGTTTATGACTTCGGTTTGTCTGGCCGTATGGCCGTCTGCCCGTCCTCTAACTCCCGTAAATATGCTTGGATTGCTCTGCAATTTTTATATGTTATTGTCGTTATCTATAGCATGCTTTTTATTTCAACGGAAGTGTGTAGCACTTAGTTTTTTTTACAGGGGCACTCAAAAGAATTCCGTTACATTACGGTATATGGGGAAAAATCATTGGCGGTTTATTTAAATAATGTTTCACTATTTTAAACGCATTGAAATTTATATATATCACTACGGTGCATGACAAGAGGCTTACTACAGAATATTGTCTGTATAGCAGTCATCGTTCATTTACAGGGACACACAAAAGAATTATCTACTGTCTGTTAACCATAATTCCTGGAAGTGCGTTTAAGTTACTGAACGCGATTTTAATTTTAACTCGCTTTTTGTCTATTACGTGGTGTGTATAAATTCTGTAGATCCTATACAGGGAAGCACAAAAGTTCGCGAACACATTTCCGTTTATTGACAGAAACTCCAGAAAGAGAATTTTAAACTGTGCTACGCGTTTCCTAACTGAACTAAAATTTAGCATCCTATGTAGTATATATACAAATCTACAGATCCTATACAGGACTGAATAAAAGTATTCGGATATTTTTCCGAATATTGTGTATGTTGGAAATTCCTAAAATTATGTTTTTAAATATGTTATGCGTTTTCCAAATTGTTTACTTAGATGTTATCTTTTAGCTTATTAAACGGTATGATTTGTAAAATTATTTTGGAAGCGTTGGAAAGTGTTACATAATCTATGCTTGACGGATGATTTTTCGTTCTTGTTTTATATACATTTTATATTTTATTTTTTTTCTGTGCGTGAAACAGCTAACAGTAGTTAAGGTTTAAAGAATCAGAAGTACAAAGATTGCTATAAATAACGAAATATTACGGAATTGACCTGTGAAATGTCATCCATAAGAAACTGCGGAAAATGCCTTTGAGTGTAGTTGCTTGGCCATCTAAAAAACTGGAATCAAAATATCTATTACAGTTTCAAACTATAAACGAGTTTTATTTATGTTCTGTTCATCTGGCATCTTTAAGCAGTGTAGGATTTCCTGGTTCTTAAAGTGCTTAAAAAATGTATTGTGTACCTCAACGGTCTTTTAATATTGAGCGCCTTCCGATAAATAAAATCTCACGAATGTTGGAGCATAGAAAGGTTAAAGAAGGACAGCCAGTCGAATATACCAATTTTAGATCCTGATAAAATCTCTACTGTACGACCTTCCAAACAAGTCATAACAAATAAAATAATTACCAATATAGGAGACTCCGTCAAAAGTTACATTTGGACATACATTTAAAAAATTACTTACAAAATGTGTAATTTCCTTTATTGGAGGTTATTTTTTTGTAAAGTAAAAATTGAGAAGAAAATAAGTTTTCAAGCGTGCATGAAATTACACTATTTTAAAATTTATAGCATGTGACAGATTCTATGCAAGTGTATATTAAAATTATGTTAGGTCGTTTGACAATAAGAAAACCATGACTAAAACAAAAAAAATAAGGGATTATAGATAATTTCCGAATTATGGAATAGATTTTCAGCCTTCCATTTTCTTATTTTTTTAGAGAACTGCATCTGACAGAATACATTGGTTTTTTTATCAAATTTTATATAATATGCCTTATTGTCTCTAACGACACTTAATTGCTGTAAGTGGCATTGCTGCTTTATAACAATGAAACTCATAACTTTTACTTATAATTTTGATTTCACTTAACTTTTGCTTATAACTTTTGTAGACAAGAAGCTGAACGAGACGTGAAGTTAGATAAGAACAATTATTAAACACACAAGCTTGTTTATCTCTTACGGAATGCTATTGATTGAACGGCTCCAAATCAAGTTATAAATCACTGCATTTGAAGGCTATTTTTATGTTACCTGCTCCAAAATTTAAATCACTGTTCATCAAAAGAAAACATGTTTAGAAAATTTCAGTGAAGAAAACGAGCAACGGAAACGACTTCTTTTAGTTAAGTTTATTTTCCAACATAATGTTTCTCCAAAGAAAATAGTACATTCAGATTAGAAACCTACAGGATAATGATTATCCCCCCCCCCCCTATTAGAAAACGTTTCATGAGAAGTCAACTCCTAATGAAAATGGAACCACATTACCCACCGGGACCGAAACATTTTAAATGACTCAAACCGAAACGCAAAATTAAAGAAAATGGGAGCACAATTTAACTCTGGATTGATAATTCTTTCAGAAATGCCATCGTTACTAATCCTTTATAAATTTCATTACACGACAATTTTGTAACTTTTTAAATGTAGTTTATTTTAAACTTCCAATGACTAAAACATTTTAACCGTCATTTATAAAAATATTTAAATTATTGGCTTTAAGCAGGGAAATAACTAGAAAGCACTTATGTAGTAGGCAAGAAAAAAAGAAAACTAACAGTTCAGTGTGGAATATATTATTGTCTATAGCCAGTCCTATAACTTGTGAAAAAGTATTGCATGTATGATTTAAAATGTATTGAATGTGTGAGAGGAAATGTATTGCATGTGACTGAATGTGTATTGCATGTGATTGAATGTGTATTGCATGTGATTGAATGTGTATTGCATGTGATTGAATGTGTATTGCATGTGATTGAATGTGTATTGCATGTGATTGAATGTGTATTGCATGTGATTGAATGTGTATTGCATGTGATTGAATGTGTATTGCATGTGATTGAATGTGTATTGCATGTCACTGAAATTGTATTGCATGTCACTGAAATTGTATTGCATGTCACTGAAATTGTATTGCATGTGTGAATGAAAATGTATTGCATGTGTAAGGAAAAATGGCTTGCATGTGTGAATGAAAATATATTTTATGTGTGAGAGGAAATGTATTGTATACGTGTGAGTGAAATTGTATTGTATGTTTGAGTGAAATTGTATTGGATGTTTGAGTGAAATTGTATTGTATGTTTGAGTGAAATTGTATTGTATGTTTGAGTGAAATTGTATTGTATGTTTGAGTGAAATTGTATTGTATGTTTGAGTGAAATTGTATTGGATGTTTGAGTGAAATTGTATTGTATGTTTGAGTGAAATTGTATTGGATGTTTGAGTGAAATTATATGTGTGTGTGTGAAATTATATTGTATGTATGAGTGAGACTGTATTGTATGTGTGAGTGAAATTATATTGTACGTGCGAGTGAAATTATATTTTACGTGCGAGTGAAATGGCATTGTATGTGTGAGTGAAACTGCATTGTATGAGTGAGTGAAATTTTATTGTGTTTAAGTAAAATTGCATTGTATGTGTAAACTAAAAATTTTCATAAATGACTGCCGAAATAGTTTAATTGGAGGTTTAAAATAAACTACATGTTAATAGTTAAATTACAAAATTGACATGCAGTCAAATTTATAAAGGATGTATACATGTTGTTAATGTTATAAATGGTTATAAAGGTTAAAATGTTATAAAAGATTAAAAAGTTTATAAAAATTCTAATGTTATAAAGGGTTTATATTACGATGTTAAAAGGATTGTCAATCCAGAGTTTTTTTTTTCCATTTTCATTAATTTTGAGTTACGGTTTGCGTCTGTTAAATGTTTCAGGACCGACTAGTAACGTGGTTCATTTTCACGATTTGGGAGTTGACTTCTAATGAAGCGTTTCGAAATTGGGCTCAAAATCAAACTTCTGCAGTTTTCTCCTTTAAATATAGTAGTTTCATTGAAAAAACATTGCGTTCGGAACTAAACTAAAGGAAGAATCTAGTCTTTTCGGTTGCTCGTATTGCTCCCCTAAATTTTTTAAATATATTTTCTTTTGATGAAATTAAAAACTGTCATCGATTCAATGTATGCAGTTGTCAACAAGAAATTTTCCAGGAAATACAATGTTTTAGAAATTGATTTAGAGCTATTCAATCAATATCATTCAGTAAGCGAAAAGCAAAAATATACGTTTAATTATTATTCTTATCTAAATATCTGCACGTCTCGTTCAACAATAAAGTTAAGCATTTTTTTCTTTTTACAGAATTTATAAGCAAGTGTTAAGTAATATAAATGTTATAAGTAAATGTTACGGGCTTTATTTAAATTGTTATACAGTAGTAATACCACATTATAGTAATCAAAATGTCGTAAGCCTTTAGAAGTTTGGTCAGACAAAAAAACTAATTACAAATAACTATTAATAAACAAACCGGAAGGGAGAAAAACTAATTCCATAGTTAGGGAATTATCTATAATATGTTAATAGTTTGTTTGATTCAGCAATCTTTTTCTTATTTTCAAATGACCTAACGTAATTTTTAATAAGTACATAAAAAAATCTGCAATATGCTACAGATTTTTAAAAAGCGTACTTTCATAGACTCTTAAAATTTTTTAAACCCTAACAGCTGTAACAGAAATTGTCGTATAGTTACTATGAGTGGTGTCTGAGACCGCTTGATATAAAGATGGAATATAATTCATAGGACAGTGCTTCTCTGCTAAACACTGTGTACAGGACTAGTATAATCAAAATCCAACTACACAAAAGTCTCTAGTGCTCCAAATGAATGCAACAAATGAATGAAACAAATGCTAAAGCTCCAAATGAAAAACAATCATTAATAGCTATAGTTAAACTGAAAATTACAAATTTAACTGAAAACTGAAAAAAAAAAAAATCAGCGATCTGTTAGTCCGCGGAAAGAAGTTTAGAGTTAAAGAAAATTTTCACTTAAAAAGAATATGCTCCCATAAAGGAGGTTATACATTTAAGTTTTTTTTAAATGTAGATTCACATGCAACTTTTGAGGGTTACTCCAATTTTGGCGATTGTTTTTGATTTTTTGATGGACGCACAGTAGAGATTTTATTAGGATTCAAAATGGATATGTTCTTCTGCCTATCCTAAGATATTCTCTAACATTTGTGAGATCCGATCAATCGCAAGTCGTGCTATAGAAATAGACTGTTAAGGTAGACAAAGTAAAATCCTTTTTAATTTATAACGCTAAAAAGTTTTACATTTTTTTAGATTGGCCAACAACTACACCAAAATCAGTTTTTGGTATTATATAAGCCGCATACCAGATGTCAATCGAGAAATATTTCCTTATTTATAGAAACTTTTTTAAATTCTGATTGTTTTGGTGTTAAAGAGCCTACATCAGTCTTGCGAAATAACGCGCAAGCTAATAAGTCTATGGGGAAGGTTCTTGGCAGATTTCTCACTCGCATTTTAATATTTTTAAATGATGTTTTTTGCATAGGATAGCTGAGGTTGATCTCTACCGTTGTTAGTTTTTACTTTTTAGATTTTGGTTCCAGTTTTTTTTATATAAGGGCACTTCCACTTTCATAACAGTTTCCAACCGGTTCTAAAACTGAAAATGTCCGCTTATAAAAAAACTAACCAAAAGAAAGAACGTTAAAACTAACAACGTTAGAGATTGATCTCAGCTATCCTATGCAAAAAAACATTTAAAAATATTAAAATGCGAGTGAGAAATCTGCCAAGTACCTTCCCATAGACTTAACATTAGCTTGAGCGTTTCTTAGCATGACTATTGTAGGCTCTTAAGCATGTAGTTTAATTACATGTGTGTTAATTTTGTGTTTTATTTATTTGTGATATTTTAATTTCGGTTGGCAAATCAGTTAAGAATATTACACTGAAACAACAACAACAAAATCCTGAAATTTTACATTGTTTTAAGTACGGGTTGATTTTCTGTATTTGGGTTTCACGTAGATTAAAGTATTGCATGCGCGAGTGAAAACAAGCTATTTATGCTTGAAAATTACTCTAAAATCCATAAAACGCCAATAAATTAAGATGCAGTTTACAAAGAAATTGCATTTGAAAGTATATATTTTCTCGATGGTTTAAACTTCAAATCGTGCGATGTTTTGAAATTTAAAAAGATTACAGTGAACAAGAAAACGATTGCTAAGATAATTTCCAATATGACATCAGCGTTAATCATTGACATGACACAGCGAACAGAGAAACAAAAATATTTTTAACACATTTCTTTTTGGAACCGTATATAGA
Organism: Maratus michaelseni; assembly: GCA_963931845.1. Lineage (NCBI taxonomy): Eukaryota > Metazoa > Arthropoda > Arachnida > Araneae > Salticidae > Maratus > Maratus michaelseni. Next base: position 21,067,467 of record OZ007593.1, on the reverse strand, counting down.
ATGATTGGATATAAAATATATTATAGTAATAAACTGCGATAAAAAATATTTATCCTGGGATTGACAAGCATACATATGAAAATACAGGAAAATCCTCAAATGCGGAAAGGGTTTATAGTTTAAAAACGTGTTTTTAATTAGGCGAGTTTCACTGCACTTTGATTCCCAAACGCGATGTGTCATTATAAGATAATTTACATATTTAAGAAAAAAAAAGATTTAGCACAATTTTGTCAAATTTTCCTGTGATATTTAACAACTCTTACTGTCTATAAAATTTCTGACACATAGATATATGAATCTTATTGAATAAAATAATCTATTATTAACTGTAGATGTAAAAAAAATAATTCAATCATTAGTAATTATTTTTTTTAAATATTTCTTTTTCTGAGTAGAAATCCAATATGAAAACTGTTGCAAAAAAGGTCGAATTTCAAATTTTAAATAATACGCAGTGTCATGTAAAATAAAATTTTAAACAATATAATACGCTAACTAGCCCCCACAAAATGTATTGGAAGCGTATTTAATGTATAACCTTAATCTATAAAAAGCTTCATTTATTCAATGCTCTGTTAGTAATGAAAATGGGATCTGTCCGATGTCTCAAAGTTTTATTTTAAAATTTAATTTATTGTAAAGCTTAGATTTAATAAAAATCTTTTATTTGAAGAGGAAATTTAAGGCTTTTTCATAATTGCACAGACTTTTCTTCTATTGTATGCCGTATTTTCCGCAAACTATATTGGTACAGCTATAAAACGATCTCGAAGATGTCGCGAGATATTCGAAATTTAAAAGAGTGAAATACGTTCTAAAATCAGGATTACTTTGTAAATATTAAAACGATTTCCTATATTTTCTCCGGATAATAATAATAACAATCATTAAAAATAAGCTAATTTTGAAAATAAGGTATATTTTATCTCTGTACAAACTGCCCTCAAAAGGGGGTGAAAGAGCAAACAATGTACCGAATTTCCAATTTCTAAATGCTCACTAAGACATTTTTTTAGAACACGAATTATTGGAAAACGCTCTGTAATTATGTTTACACTAAAGCTTTTGGTGCTAAAAATTTTTAATTTGACAAGCAAGTTTCTATGCAATGTGATGCTGTTAAAGGTGCCTCTTAAACAAATATAAAATAACCAATTTCAAATAGGTGAAATAGGGGGAAAACGTTCTATATTGTCACTGTCATTTTTCTAAAAATGTCATATTTGTGCAAATTTAAAGTTTCTAATCTAACTAAGACGTAGATGCACACAAACAATTAAGCTTAAAAATTGAAAAAGAGAAAAAAAAATCAATTTTTTGTTATGACAGTGTTAAGGTATAACTTTTCTGAGCAAGGGAAAGGACACAGAACCAAGTAGCCGCTGTAATATAATTAAAGTGATAGCAATGAAGGAACATGACTTCCAACTAGATAAAGAAGTAAATCCATATTCAGCTGAACACATGACGGTTGAATATAATCAATCAATATTTTTCAACAAGTGCGACCCAATGGTATTTTGATTTTTATCGTAAATGAATGTATTAGAATTTATCAAAATAATTCTCGTTTTTTGAATTATTTTCTGTCAATGTATGCAGAGCTGACACTTTCTCATCCCTATTGTTCACATAAGATGTTATCTAAGAGCATATAAGCCCCTCTATTCAGACTTCTTTCTTTCATTATTATGAGATTTTATACATGTTTAAGGCAATATTTTAAACTAAGCCTGAATACCAATAAAGCTGTCTGCAAAATTTGGGCAGTTGAAAGCCAGGACAATTCAAAACGAATCTAAATGTAGGAAGGGAAATCAAACACAGAAGTGACAGTTTAGAATTTTGACCAGTTGAAGAAGAAATTAGAGGGGAGTACACCCTTTGACAACCGAAAACTAACGGAGGAACCAGGACACACAAAGCACACTATATGACAAGTTTTAAAAAATTGTAGAAGTCAAGAACAGTCAAAATACGAAAATTCTCTTGATACACCCTAATAGTACTGTAAACTGTTTGTTTCCAGGAAATAAACTCTGAAAGTACTGAACAGATAAAAAAAATTCACAGTACCTTAGCTGATAGAGTTCCCAAGTAGGCTGCATTGCATCTGTTTTATGGAAAAGTGCGGCTACAAACGGGTTGGAAGGAACGTTTACTCATCATTTCAAATATTAAAATCACCTAATAAAGAACAAGAAAGAAGCTTCGTAAAATTGTGATTTAATTAGTAATATACTATATGGCCAATGATGACCGGTCACTTGCGATTTTAGACGTTTTGTTAAATATTTAGAAAAATACATAAGGAATTATCTGAAACTTCAGACGTGTAAACAGCATAGTTGACGTCATATATTTCGGCGAAGATTTTTTTTCCCGAAACCCCATAGGGGGCCGTCAATAAGTTGAAGAAAAACGAATATATTTTGGATAACCCTGTAAAAACTAATATCGCAAAAGCGTTGAAACGGTAGCACATGCTTAGAAGGCTTCTTTTAATAAACTGTGCTCATTTTTATGAGGATAGCACGTATACTCGTGGAGAAATTATTTTTTTTTATAAAAACAATCCCAAATTTCACCAAGTGTTTTGCTTATAATTTTCAGAGTTCTTAATATAAAAGAATGTTCCTTTCAGGAACGATGACAAACAACATTATATACAACAACCTGCAATCAGAATTAAAAAATAAATATAGGATGAAAAATGAGCAGGTTCCCTAAATATTGTTTCACTGCGCATGCGCGAATGCAATGAAAATATACTGTGCATAATATATTAGCTAAATGTATAGAGCATTTTTTGGGAAAGTTTTAAAAACATACCTTGAAAATTCTTAGAGATACTCGATAGAATAAACTTGAAATTGGCTATCCCCAAAAGGAAGCGGAAAAATTAGGGGCGGTATCCAAATATACAATGAGAGACACTTCGTTCTTATTATGTCAACTTTCATAAGCTGGGGGAGGGAGCAAGGGGAGGGGGAGCAAGAGCATTTGCTATTTTAAGATAAATGATATGGTATTAACAATTTAAACACAAAACCTAGTTGAATGCAACGAATTAAAATTCTTATATATAGAACATAATTTTAATTTTTTACGTTTTTTTAAAACAAAATATTTAAAAGGAAATAAACTAATTGTTTAATAACTATTTGCATTACCATTACTTTCATAAAGCTTTTCTTTAAAGATAGTACATCTCCTATTCTTCTCATTTTATTCTATTAATATATATATTTTTTAAAGTTTCATTTTCACCACTATGATATGATTAATATATGATTAAAAAGCACAATTAATAAAATGAAATTCAAAGTTGTCCACATAAAAATGTTTAGAATTTTCGTTTCATAGAATTTAATTATTTGTTTAATAATACCAAACTTTGTTTTACTTGGTTTTTCATTTTTTTTTTTTTTGGGGGGGGGGTGTCTGATTTCGTTTATTCTGTACACGAAATGGGTCCGGGCTAAATCACCCATACATCACGATCCTTTCGTCATTTATCCTTCGTTTAATCTTGGCATAAAGAAATCAGTCCATCCTGAAAAACTTCATTTTATCAATTATCATTATCGTTTCTTATTTTTAATTTAGTAAAGGATTACCTTGGATGACTAAAAATATGAATTTAAGAAATCAAAAATATATCGCATATTTTGAGAAACTTACGATTTACTACAAAATTTAATCATGGCAACCATGTAATTTTTGTTTCATTTTTTTGCGTTAATTATTATCTAAATTTAAATTATTTAATGTATCTCTCATTGAAAAAAAAAGTATTCTTTGCTGAATAACTGATAGACATCCGTTCAGAAATTTAATTTACTAATAAAATCCACTAGAATAAGCAATAAGTTAAATTTTGATAATCTAGTGAAATTCAGTGTAGAAGTTTTCAATGTATTTAAAGTACATTTTTATAAACGGGGCAACCAAAAAAGTCCGAATCTATCCAATTCCATACACTCATTTTAAGCTCAGATATAAATTACTTCCGAATCCAAGAAACCGCACTCTTTAAATAATTCATTATCAATACTACGCAATAATCAACGCTCATCTTTTTCGTCATGACATATCAAAAGTTCACAGTTATCGGAATAAGTCTGGACCAATCACAGCAGCCAAACAAGGACCGCGCGATTATTGTTATTCAGTAGCGAAAGTGTTATTCAGTATTTATCTGTAACGAACAATAGAATTTGTGGTTTTTAAAGACTGAACGTGTTGGGATATATTGGAATATTCCTTACTTTGATATATGATAGAGAGATAATCAGCGGAGGTAATTTTCCGTTTTGGATGAAGCTGAATAGTGAATAAATAGATGGATCAAATGAAAAAAGGATTGAAGGACATATTGGTACGGGATATTTGTCGCTGTTTTTCGGGTCTCGATTTCGCGGTGATCGTAAAACAAAACATGAATATTATTGTTATTGGGATATATCGGCTGAGTCAGAGTTTAAATATTGTTATTGCGATATTTAAAAAATATCAATATTTGACCGATATATTGATAAATAATCCAGCCCTACTGTCTGCCCGTGCTCTAACTCACGTAAATATATTGGAAGTCGGATTTTCTAATATACTTCGAATAATTTTTATACATCAGTTGTTTAAATAACAATCTATACTGTAAAGAAAGCCATAGATGGAAAATTAATGTTAGATCTCTTAAGCGGGAAAGGCATAGACTACTGAATATGGATTAAAATATCTATTGCAGCTTAATGCTCCAACATAGGCTAAATTTTATGTCGGTGCCACTACCCCCAGGGGGGTGCAGGAGCGAAACACGTTCTAAAATATCAATTTTTTTTATACTGAATGAGCTAAAAACATGAAATTTGGCATTGTAGTTACTTATAATGTGTAAATGTTCTCTAAGAACAAATTCTAAAAAACTTCGAAATTTAAAAGCGTGAGAGACGCGAAAAGCGTTATAAAAACATTCTAAATTACAATTTCTATGCAATCTCTGAAACCACAGAACCTTTTCAAAAGTGATGGTAACTGACCCTGCTGTAACATAGACTATATTTATATTGGTGACACTACCACACTGGGGGGGGGGTGAAAAAGCGAAAATCGTTCTAAAATTTCGATTTTTTTTATATTAGTGGGGCTTAATTAGTAATTTCTGAATTATATGTGGCAGTAAAATTTCCTCTAATGAAAATAGGCCAACGAATACCACTTGGCATTTTCAAGAATTACGCGAGCAACGCCGCGGGTTTTGCCAGCTGAACAATAAAATCGATTTCTGTTTTCACACCATATACTTATTTTTCCTCATTTATTTTTGCCTGAAAATGCTCGAAAGAGATTTCGCTTTTTCGTTTCGGTACTGCTATAAAATGTGTATGAAAGTTTCTTTTTGTCTCTTATTTCTATCTCGCCAAGATACCTGCCAAAGAGAAGTACATAATAAAGTACGCAGTGTAAAATAATCATATATATTATTTCTGTTCTCAATATCTCTTTTTCGGAGCTAATATGCAGCGTACAATAACGAACAAGATATCAATGAATAATATTTTTGCTCACATTTGACATTGCACACTGCATTTAACTAATATGTAATATTAGAATCAATAAATAGTTGACAAAAAAAAGAAATCTGTCTACGAAGTCCTTCATATTACAAAGGATTCTAATTTAGTTGTATTTATTGTTTCTAAAAGTCTGATATTTTTTATACTGTTTTATGTCAAACAGGAACAATGTGGCAACAGCCTGATTTAAAAAATGGATATAAAAAAAGTTGTCATAAACACTCTATTGTGCCGAACTCTTCTTTTGAAAAAGTGATGGTAACTGTCCCTCATGTAACATAGGCTATATTTTATATTGGTGATACTACCACATTGGGGGGGGGGGAGGGGAGAGTGAAAATCGTTCTAAAATTTCGATTTTTTTTCAACATTAGTGGGGCTTAATTAGTAATTTCTGAATTATATGTGGCAGTAAAATTTCCTCTAGTGAAAATAGGCCAACGAATACCACTTGGCATTTTTCAAGAATTACGCGAGCAAAGCCGCGGGTTTTGCTAGTTGAATAATAACATCGATTTATGTTTTCACACCTTAAACTTATTTTTACTCTTATTTTCCCCTGAAAATGCTCGAATGAGATTTCGCTTGTTCGTTTCGGTACTGCTATAAAATGTGTATGAAGGTTTCTTTTTATCTCGTTAGTTCTATCTCGCCAATGTCCCTGCAAAAGAGTACTTTTTTCATAATAAAGTACTCAGTGTAAAATCATCATATATATTATTTCTGTTGTCAATATCTCTTTTTCGGAACTATTATGTAGCGTACAAACGAACGAGATATCAATGAATAATATTTTTTGCTCACATTTGACATTGCACACTGCATTTAACTAATATGTAATATTAGAATCAATAAATAGTTGACAAAAAAAAAGAAATCTGTCTACGAAGTCCTTCATATTACAAAGGATTCTAATTTACTTGTATTTATTGTTTCTAAAAGTCTGATGTCTTTTTATACTGTTTTATGTCAAACAGGAACAATGTGGCAACAGGCTGATTTAAAAAATGATTATATAAAAAAAAAATACGTTATATACTCGTTAAAATACGGGAACCGCCGATTCAGAAATATTTTTTAAATACGTTATAGACCACAATTAAGTTCCGACAATTAGCCTGCTAAAATAAAGTTAAAACAGGAAAATTGAAGAAATATAACTCCATAGCGTTTCATAGTTATGTAAAGAAATATTAGAGAAAGCGTATATATTGAAAAATTATTTTTTACACACTCTCAAATACACGTATGCACACACACTTGCCAAATGGTGGCTTAATCTAGAGATGCTTATCGATATAGCATTGGGGTGGCCCATTCAGCTTAACATAGATGGTTTCGATACCATCCGCTTCTGGTCGGGATGTAGATTTTTAAGGTTTTCCTACTCAAGAAGGATAATTTGGATCAGTTTCACTTCTAAAATCTTACCCGAATAAGACATCTCTTCTATAACAAAATAGCCGATATTTATCGGAATTTCTTTCGTTGCTCAAATTATGCTCCAAAAATAAATAGCCGCAAGTTTTTCTAACTGGCTAGTTAATTGAAATCCTTATTGTATAGTAATAACAAAAGCGATAAATCACAAAAACTTGGCAAGAGCCCCTTCTTCTGATTACCAAAGAAAACTACTTTAACGGGAACTTCTACTTTTTTGGATCAAAATATTTGATATTTTGAATCACCCACATTGTTGCTGTAAAGCAACCGTTCACTAAGCAAGGGCGCACCTCAGCTTGTGGCTCACATTTAAAGGGCGCCATTAATCACGTGATTCGAAAAAAATTCAAGATTATTCTCTCTCTTTTGTAGTTGTAGCTATGCCTAGACTTGCACGTCTGCAAGAAACGCTCTATCTCGCAGAGGTAATCATTGGCGTCATACGATGGAAGTGGTTCATCTAAGAAACTGAATAAAAAGCTTATATTAAATTAAACGTTACATTTTTCTGAGGTTTGGAAATGAGGGAGGGGGAATCTTGGAGACTTTCATAGATAAAATCCATAATAACACCTGTCATAAAAAAAATGCATGCAAATATTAATTATTCTATGGCAAATTAATTTTTGAGATTGATTTTTGTTTGAAAGAAATCTAGAAAAATGTAACATTCAAAGGGGCGCCAAGGAACCTTCAAAGGGAACCCGCTATAGACATCCCTGCTTTAAAGCAATTTTGTGATATTCCAATTCCTTACAAAACTTTTTCTCCTAGAATGTAACGCGGCTCGTTGAAAATAACGCTATTATAAAACCCTTGAACTCGAAACCCTATTTTCCAAATTGGGCAACAACTTTCCCTAAAGAACTAACTATTCGACAAATTTCCTTCAATAATAATAAAAAAAATAGGAAGTTAATATTTTTCTATGGAGCTTTTAACATTGAAAAGAATAGTTTTTATTGATTAATTATTTTTAAAGTACACACATATTACTGACGAATAATACAAACTCGCCAACAAATATTTGACCTACTTTGTAAATGCAAACAGGACAAAAGAAAATATGTTTAGAAAATTTCAGTGAGCCTTGAAACGAAAAATGGAAAAGATAAGATTCTCCATTTAGTTTACTTTAGTTCCTCAATGAAAATAGTACATTTACATTACAACCCTTCTAAACTTAGATTATGCCGATAAAATCAAAACTTTTCAGAAGTCACATCCCTAATCTGAAAAACTGTTTTCGTCGACCTGAATCACGTGACCGACCGGACGTGAAATATTTAAATGACCCAAACCGAAACACAAAACTAAAGAAAATGAAAACACAATTTAATTCCGGATTCTTTTAGGAATGACATTGTGACTAATCTAATATTAATTGTTACTTATGTGACTACACGACAATTTTGTACGTTAACATGTAGTTTATTTTAAACCTTCAATGATTTAATTATCAAAATATTGAATTTATCGGATGCAAGCAAAGAAATAAGTAGTATGCAAGTATGTAGTTGATAATAAAAATTAAAATAAGCAGTTAACCTTATCGCAATGTAAATATTATTGGGAGGTGATATCTTGTGCTAACTACAATTTACTCTACAATTAGATTTCTATACATCAGTTTTATTTTTTCTGAAGTAAATTTAATACGTATATGTATTTATATATATACGCTCGTTCACATTATTAGGCACTTTTTTTAAGAACCAACAATTCGGATTTCGAACCAACAGTTCGGATTTTGATTCGATTTTCGGTTTGTGCGGTGTACATTTTTTTTCCTTTGTATGTTTATTCAATGGTTTCTTTAAGCATTTGCTTGCACGCTTTTTTTTCTGAGTTTGTAAGTTAGTTTGTTAGTTTGGGTTTTTTGTACAATGGTTTGTGCGTTTTAAAGTTTGTTTTTTGTTTGTATGTACGTTTGATTCTTCATTTGTATTTATTGAACGTTTGTATGAGCGCTTCTTTGTATTTCTGTTTGTTCGTACATTTCTTTGTATTTTTGCACGTCTTTTTCTATTGGACGGTGTAAAAATTGAAACTGTTCAATATCTAGAAGTTAAAAGAATTGCAGTAAAGTTGCAGCAATTATCCATACATATAACCATTCATATAAACATGCATAAAATTATCCATACAACTATTCTTACAATGCCAACATAATATCCCATACATTAACATCCATTCAAACATACATTTAACCTTACATACAAACATAGATCCATACATAGATACATGGTACCATAAATTTATTTAAACAAAGTAACCATGAAGTTTATTTAATAATTAACTTTTTTTTGTGTTGTACTTATGGATTTTATTTCTTACGACAAATTCAAAGTGTTTATTTAAATTAAGAACCTTATACTGGCCACGCGGCGACACTAGCAAGATCATGTTAAACCAATAGCTTTCTTTTCAAATTTCTGCTTGCATTTTAATATATTTGTTTTTTTGCATAGTCTAATTGAGGAGACTGTCTCAACATTTTGGCTGCAACACTCACATTTGGAACGAGTTTCAAAATTACAAGTGGTTTATTAAAACTAAACAGGGACCCAAAAGCGAAGAGTCAAAATCCCCGGTTTGATATTGAATTACGAAACCTAAAAAAAAAAAATCATTTAAAAATATTAAAATGCAAAAGAGAAATTTGAGAAGAGAAAAACGCTGTCACCCGACTAACGACAGGAGCTTGCTACAGTTTGCACGTGTCATCGCGTTACCAGAGTTCGGCTTTTAAAGAGAAAAATTAACATATATTGTATAAATGTGTGTATAACTATTTAATTGTGAATAAATGAATGTACATGTATACATTCAATTTACTTCATAAAGGTAAACCGATGCTAGAAATGTATGTTTCACACTAGATATCGTATTTAACACTGAGTAATTTTTACGTTGCGATAACGTTTTTTCTGTCCTTGGAGGGGAGAGGAAACTACATAAACGCATACTACTTATTTCCTAGCTTGCAGCCGACAAAAATGACGTCAGAAGGAAATAGTTTAGTCATTGGAGTTTAAAATAAACTGCATTTTAAAAGTTAAATTACAAATTTGTTTTGTAGTCCTACTTATAAAGAATGTACAAATGTTACTAATGTTATAAAGGACTAATAAGGTTATAAAGGTTAAAATGTTAAAAAGAAATAAGAATTTTATAAATGTAATATAATATAATTCATAATAGCTAAAATACTAGTAGAATATAGTACATAGCTAATATAATATTTAATATATACATAATAGCTAATACATACTTAATAGCTAATATAATGTTATAAAGGATTTACATTACGATGTTATTCCTAATAAAAGTATCAATCCGGAGTAACATTTTGTTTCATTTCTTTATTTTTCGTCATTTAAATGTCCAGGTCCGGTCGGTAACGTGGCTCCATTTTCACAATTGGGGAGTTGACTTTCAATAAAACTTTTGGATATGGTGGGCAAAATCAATGCCCTGCAAGGTTTTTAATCTAAATGAAAAAAACGTTGAGTGGGAAAATTACCAAATTGTATTTAACTAAACTAAAACACTAGTTGTATCTTTTCCATTGATAATTTTGTGAGACTGACATTTTCTAAACATTTTTTGCTTTTATTCAGTCTGAATTTGGAAAGTAGGTCAAGTGAAATGAAGGAGTGAAAAAGTATAAAACTGCGAGGTCTTGTTTAATTTTTAAAAAAAGCTTTAAGAAATTGATTATTACGTTTACAGTTGACTATTTTTAAGCACCTATTTCATTACACATATGATCTCCTGACTTCCGGTTTATTTTCATATATTTTTGTGAGCATAGTTTGTTTATCATGCAGATCTCGATAATGCTGCCGTTTGTGCGTTCGAAGTATGTCGATCATTATATTAGAAAGATTTTCCACTTTTATTACTTAAGCATTTAAACTGTATTTAAAAAAAACTTCGGCCTTTTTGCATTATATTTATTTGAATTTCACTTATATATTTAATTTTTTGTGTGTAAAAAAATGAATAATACGCCGTATGGGACAATGAGTACCAACTCAAATGCGCATCATGAACTTAAAATCGGGCGACCGTTTTTCGTCGGTCACAAGCATTTGAACCATATTGTATCACCAAATTTTGAAAGAACATCACATTTTCAGGTTTTTATACCAACATTTAGTTTAAGAAATTGATTTTTCACAAATTGGTGATCATTTGAACAAAAAGTCATTTTTTCGATTTTTTTTAAACCTTTTGTGAGCTTTAAAAATAATCAATAAAAAATATTCTTTTTAATTGTATAAACTCCATCGAAATAGATTAACTTTCTTTTTTCTAATTGGAGGAAATAGGTCGAATAGTTTTCTAGGAAAATTGTTGCTCAGTTTGAAAATCAGAGTTTCGAGTAAAATAAGTTAAAAGTTTTACAATAGCGTTATTTTCACAGAGCGGCGTTACATTCTAGGAGAAAAAGTATTGTAAGGAATTGGAATATCACAAAATTGCTTTAAAGCAGGGATCTCTATAGCGGTTGCCCTTTGAAGGTTCCTTGGCGCCCCTTTGAATGTTACATTTTTCTAGATTTCTTTCAAACAAAAATCCCTCTCCAAAATTAATTTGCCTTAAAATAATTAATATTTGCTTGCATTTTATTTATTACAGGTGGTATGTGTTTTGTCTTTTTTACCTACAAAATTCCCGAGATTTCCCCCTCCCTCATTTCCAAACGTCAGAAAAATTTAACGTTTAATTTAATATTATATGCTTTTTGTTCCATTTCTTAGATGATCCATTACCATTGCAGGACGCTAATGATTACCACCGTGAGATAGATGTGTAGGCTTAGGTATAGCGATAATTGCTAAAGGGAGTTATAATCATGTGATTAATAGCGCCCTTTAATTTTGTGCCACAAACTGATGTGAGACCTTGAACGGTGTCCAGCTTTAGAGCAACAATGCGTGGGATGCCAAAAATTGAATTGATCCAAAGATGTAGAAGCTCCCCTTAAAGTGGTTTTCTTTCTTAATCAGAAGAAGATGCTCTTGCCGAGCTTTTGCGTTGTATCGCTTTGTTATTACTTTACAATGAGAATTTCAATAAACTTGCCAGTTAACAAAACACTACGACGACTTATTTTTTGGAGCATAATTTCATCGAAGAGAGAAATTCCGTTAAATATCGGCTATTTTGTTATAGAAAGGATGTCTTCGGGTAAGATTTATCCTTCTTGAGAAGAAAAAAAAACCTTAAAATCTATATCCCTCCCAGTTCCCACTTGTGTTGATCTGAGTGGGCAACCTCAACGATATATCGGTTAAGTATCGCTAGCTTTAGCCACTATTTGGCAAGTGTGTGCATACGTGTATTTGGGAGTGTGTAAAAAATCATTTTTCCATATAAATGCTTCCTCTAATGTTTCATGACACAACTATGCAACGCTATAAAGTTGTATTTCTTCAATTTTCTTGTTTTAACTTTATTTTAGTAGGCTAATTGTCGGAACTTGTTTGAGATCTATAACGTATTTAAAAAATATTTATGAATCGGCGGTTCACGTATTTTAAGGAGAAATGTTCGGAACAATACAGTGTTTATGACAACATTTATTTATATCCATTTTAAATCACCCTGTTGCCATATTGTTCATGTTACACATAAAACAGTATAAAAACACATCAGACTTTTAGAAACAATAAAAACAAGTAAATTAGAGTCCTTTTAATATGAAGGACTTCGTGGACAGATTTATTTTGTCTACTATTTATTAAATCTAAAATTACTTATTACTTAAATACGGTATGCAATGTCAAATGTGAGCAAAAAATCCTATTTATTAATACTTCGTTTGTTATTGTACGCTACATATTAGTTCTGAAAAAAAAAACATGTTTACAACAGAAATAATATATATGATGATTTTACAGTGGGTATTTTCTTTTGAAGGGACCTTGGCGAGATAGAAATAACTAGAGCTCGGCAAGATAAAACTTTCATAGACATTTTATTACAGTACCCAAACGGGAAAGCGAAATCGCTTGCAAGCATTTTAAAGCGAAATAAAAAGGAAAACTGCCCAGTTAAACTGAGGGCATTGAGCTCACAGGCTATTCACACTGATTGTATATTATACTCTTATTTCAAAGAATTTGAAATATGCTCCTCGAAAAATAAAGAAAACAACAGTATATTAAGGGGGGGGGGTCATCCCACCGTTACCCCCATCATAGTTAACTAATGAACCCCTTAAACTAATCAGGGAAGTCTCTAATTACAGTCAATATATATATATACAAAATTTGAAGAAAATCGGATAATTCTGCATGAAAAACCCATTTATCTAAATTAAGGGGGGATTAGCCCCCCCCTTTCCCCCCTTTATACTTAACCAATGAACCCCCAAAACTATTCAGAGAAGCGCATTATCAAAATGAACCTGTATACAAAATTTGAAGAAAATCTGATAATTCTGCATGAAAAACCCATTTATCTAAATTAGGGGGAGGGTTATCCCCCCCTTTCCCCCAGAATACTTAACCAATGAACCCCCAAAACTATTCAGAGAAGCGCATTATCAAAATGAACATATATACAAAATTTGAAGAGAATCGGATAATTCTGCATGAAAAACTCATTTATCTAAATTAGGGGGAGGGTTATCCCCCCCTTTCCCCCAGTATACTTAACCAATGAACCCCCAAAACTATTGACAGAAGCGCATTATCAAAATGAACCTATATACAAAATTTGAAGAAAATGAGACAATTCTGCATGAAAAACCCATTTATCTAAATTAAGGGGGGATTAGCCCCCCCCTTTCCCCCTTTATACTTAACCAATGAACCCCCAAAACTATTCAGAGAAGCACATCATCACAATGAACCTATATACAAAATTTGAAGAAAATCGGATAATTCTGCATGAAAAACCCATTTATCTAAATTATGGGGTGTTAGCCCCCCGTTTCCCCCCCTTTATGCTTAACCAATGAACCTCCAAAACTAATAAGGGAAGCACCTTATCACAAGGAACCTATAAACAAAATTTAAAGTAAAACGGTTAGTTCTATCAAGAGTTATCGCGTTACGTACATACATACGTACGTACATACAGAACCGGCAGCCACATAAGCTCTCAGGCTTTGATAGCCTGTGAGCTAAAAAAAGGGAGGAAAAATAAGTATATGGTGAGAAAAGAGAAATCGATTTTTTACAGAAATGAATGATGTGCCTTCTGCGACAATCAGTACCTACAAATGCGCGCTTTGAGCTTTCAATCAGGCGACCTTTTTTTCTTCGCTCATAATCATATGAACCATATTGGATCCCCCAAACCTTCAAAGAATATTACATTTTTCTTAGCTTATACCAAAATTAATAAAAAAAAGATTTTCGACAAAATGGTTATTATTTAAACAAAAAAGGTCCTTTTTCGACTTTAAATAAAATCTTTTCTGGGATTGGCCCAAACTGAATTTCGAAAACAATTGTGTAGAACTCAGGTACTTCGACAGAAGTACCTCATTCATCGTTGTACGTTGCATCTATATATTTAAAACGCTAAGCGATTTCTTTCGACAATCCGTGAGAACAAACTACTGCATCAAATTACATCATTCTTTTTTTAAATGAAAGATATTTGGACACAGATTTGTTATCATGCATTCGTTTGTTCGAAAGTTTAATTAATTAACCGTCATTTTCAATTAAACTTTTACTTCTGCTAATGACGTCATAATCGGATAACGCCTACTGTTGCGAAGCACAGAGTTTATTCTCTAAACTCTGTGGTTGAATAAAAGAGAAATAATAAATATTAAAAGCACGCGGTTTTAAAGCTGAATTTGTTAATTTGCAAGTTAAATTTCAGTAAAAATACTTATCCACGTGTTTTATAAGCGAATAAAAATTCATATTTATTGTGACATCACGGGAATATTGTCCATTGGGTTTATTGTATCATTATGCATTATAACTTTGTTGATGCTATTTTTTCATTCCAATTAAATGCAAAATATATTTGTATTTGTATGCATGGTGTTTAAGCGTTAAAGTAACGGATATAACGTAAGTGTGAAAAGTTTGCGCCGGTGAAAATCACGTTATGCTTACCTCGAAATGCATTTTAACATTGATAAAACTGAAGAGAAAAATGTATTGGTTATGATTGTGTCAACATGACTTTCGCTTTAGTTTTCGCTATCGCTTTAGTTTTCATCGCGCTTACATCAATTCGAAATACTACAAATTTCTATTTTTTACTACATTTTACAATTTTAATTCTTACATCATCAATTAGAAAAAAAAAATTAGCTTTCGATTGAAATTTATTTGAAAACTGCCGCTTAATTTAACGACTTTTTAAATATTTTTCAAGCATGAAATTTTTTTCAATCTATCTTATCAATGACCACCAGTTTACTTCAATAATGTAAAATAGCCCCTGGGAAAGTTGCCACAATTGAAAATAGATTTCTCTAACCATCACAAAAAGTGAATAATAATTTTTTTTAAAAAGTGATAAATCATAAGATCAGATTATCCATAAGATAGAACATTTTGGCGCTAAACAAAAATCTGTCAGGAAAAAAAAAAGAAAAATAGACTATTTTTAGTTTATGTTGAACATAAAATTGATATGTTGAATTCGTTGATGAATATGTTCAATCAGATATCAGGATATGCTAGGAATTGTATTTTTTTACATTTGCAAACTGTATAAGAGGAAAAATATCCCCGACTGTGATAGAAAAGGGATAATCATCCTGATTATGTCAAGGAACCGAAGAAACCATACAAATAAATTACACTTGAAAACATTAAAAATCTCCATCTGCAGATAGATTTATTACTGTAAAAAACTTCTTAATCTTTGCATAAAAATTGATTAGCTTAAAACAATTTATGCGTTTTAGAAGTTATGGATTTGAAACGAACAATGATTAAAGAGGACATTTTAAAACTTAATTTAATCATTTTAAAACTTTTTTAACGTCGAATTTTGACGGTGCTTTTGGGCAGCTGCAATGCACATGCGCATAGGAGCTCATTCGGTTGTATTATCACAGGGGGGGGGGGGGATGTGTGCTTTATTTACTATGTTCTGTTATTTACTGAACATGATATGAATGTAGGAATATACTATTTGTATATAATTCATAGGTCCATGAATTTTTTTTCTTGCCGTGGGGAATATGGTGGTAATGTCAAACTGATTTGCATTACACAGTTATTTACGGATTTTTTGTTTGGAGTTTGGAAATAGTACTGTATTTGACTGGGAAAAAAAAAATATTTGAAAGACTGTTTTATACGCAACCCTTCATAAATAATAAAGAAGCTTATTTTACTGATACTGTTAGTTTTTTTTTGCGTCAAGTTTTGACGGGTTCCATCTACTATAAGTTAAATTCCGTATGCAATGTCAAATGTGAGCACGAAATCCTATTCATTGACACCTCGTTCAACGGGTGTTGACCCTCCTAGATTAGCACGGTCAAAGTAGACTGAATCTGCTAATTAAAATAAAATGTCACTTTTTATTGGTAAATAAAAATAGCTTTATACTATTTTTTGAATAGATATACATATTTTACAACACTATAAATAAATTAATATGACATTTATTCTAAATTTATTTATCCTTAAACTAGTTGGGAAAAGACATCTAAATTTTAAAACTATTTACCAGTAACTCATAAAAATAACGAGCTATTATGCTTTTGAGCAAGTTTTTTGTTGTTGAAAGGACAGAGTACTGATACATCAAACGGCTGCAGTCTATGTATACAATTAAATAAAAATGTACAAAAGAAATGCCCTTTTTTCGAATGAACAGAATCCTACGTTATAACATTTAAAATTATATAAATGATTATCAATATACTTCATAAATACATATTTTGAAAGTCGCTTTAATTTAAACAATAAAGGCAATGTTCAAAACTGCCCCATTAGAATTGTTCAAATCTGCCCTTTATGCCACTATGTTAGAAAAGCAGGCTTCTATAGGTTATAAATATATTTAATCAAGATTTGTTATAATGATAAGAAAAGCATAAATATACTAACTAAACGTCACTAAAGATGAACAGCAGGAGACAACACATGCTTCAAAAGCTTACAAAAAGTAACTTAAAAGTTTAATCATTAGATGTCAAAACACAAAATCACTATTTATGACTAAACTGTAAATACATTGTAAAAATCATATTTTCAGGGAAATCTCAATTTTTCTGCGAAAAATTTAGATCTTTGTCATTAATAAAATAATGAAGTTATAGATAACTAGTATATAACGCCCGTCAAAAATGACGGGCGATAAAATTTCTGAAATAGTTCAACAATTGGACAAAACATTCAAAAATATTTAAAAAATAATCCATGTGCGAAAGGTTTTAATAAATATATATATATATATTAATGAGTTTCTAAAGAACTTGACATACAGCTCATTGTTTGGTTACATAAGAAAAATTAAATGCAAATTCTGAAATGGTTTAACGATTGCACAAAACATTAAAATTTTGTTCGTTTTAACCCTTTC
Source organism: Maratus michaelseni (assembly GCA_963931845.1). Classification (NCBI taxonomy): domain Eukaryota; kingdom Metazoa; phylum Arthropoda; class Arachnida; order Araneae; family Salticidae; genus Maratus; species Maratus michaelseni. The sequence continues at coordinate 21,049,912 of OZ007593.1, read as the reverse complement.
GGGACCGGCGGCTTTTACACAAATTTTATTCGGTTGGCACTGTTATGGCATAATTTATAGTCTTTATACGTACATCATACTATGTTTAGCTCATTGTATTATTTTTATCTAATTTACAATTTTATGTAATTTAGCTTCTCAAATTTGGAAACACTCTAAAGTTTTAGTTTTTGTTTAGATCTCAAACAGTTTTTTCTATGGAAATAAATCTGATAAGTTAAAACTTTAATAATGATGTCAGTATCTTTATTTGCAAATACACGTAATAGAATAATTTAGGATCGTATATGAAAATAGTCTCCCAAACAACTGGTGACCGGCATTTCTAAATAAACATTGCTCAATAATTGTATCAATCTATCTTTAAGTAAATATGCCTGCAGACGACGAAAAATCAAAAGATTCTACGCAAGAACTATGTAAGGTGAGGGTTAAAATGAAACCTTTTTGGATTGATCGTCTAGAAATTTGGTTTTTTCAAGTAGAGCCGCAGTTTAAGATAAGCGGAATTGTTTCTGGGGAAACCAAATTTAATTATTTAGTATCGCAATTGGAACCGAAATACGTAGAGAACATGTGGGATATTGTTACAAAAGATACCGATATGAAGTATACGGAATCTAAAACAAGACTTTTAGACTTGTTTAAAGAAAGCGAAAGCACTCGTATTAAAAAACTAATTACTGGAATTGATTTAGATAATTTAAAACCCAGTCAATTAATACAGAAACTGAAATCAGTCGCAACTGTATCTGAAAATTTAATAAAAACCTTATGGCTAGAAAAATTACCAGATTCTATGCAAAATATAATACTTGTTAGTGATGAAGAGCTACCAAAGTTGGCAATTATGGCTGACAAGATTGCCGATATGACACCTTCTAATGGTATTTTCAGCGCATCTTCTACTTGTAATTGCTCGAATACCGAATTACTATCAAAAATCAAATCTTTTGAACAGCAAATTGCCCAATTAAGTGTTGATCATATATCGCGACCACGATTACGGAATAACTCTGTTTCTGGCAGAAGATCTCGAAGCAATTCTAAAAAGAGATTTAATCCTCGAGGAAAATACTGTTTTTATCATTTCCGTTATGGTACCAAATGTCATCAAGATAAATGTACGCCATCGTGTAGTTAGTCAACTGATTATGCACCAAACCAGGGAAACGCCAAAATGCAGTAGAGAATGCGGCATGCTCTTCGGCTAATAAATTTACGGATTGTTGCAAATTTCACTTATTTGTTAAATTTAAAAATCGAAAGTGCGATTTTTGGTAAATAGCGGTGCAGATGTTAGTATTTTACCAGCTTCTAATCAAGATAAACAATCCGGGGATTATAAACTGTATGCAGCAAATGGTAGAGAAATTGAAACATATGGTATAAAGATGATAACACTAGATTTAGGACTTGGACGGGAATTTCAATTTCCTTTTATCGTTGCAGAGATCAATAAAAGGCATTTTGGGAGCTGATGTATAAACAAATTTAACTTGTTAATTGATTTGCATAATAAAAAACTGATTGACGGATTAACTCAGCTAACTATTACTGGCGAAGTTGCTACCGTCAGTGAAAATAGTGATGTCGGTACTGTAAATAATACCAATAAATTTTATAAACTGTTAAAAGAATATTCCGAGATAACCAAATCAAATTTATTTTTATCAAGTGTAAAAGACAACATCACATTATAACACAAGGTCAACCTGTCCATTCTAAAGCAAGACAATTGGATCATAAACGACTTGCAACAGCAAAACAAGAATTCCAATTCCTGCTCAATAATAATATAAAAAGACCCTCCAGTTCTCAATGCTCGAGTCCTCTTCATATGGTTACGATAAAGGATGATACTTTTCGCCCATGTGGAGATTACAGACAACTCAATGCCAGAACTGTTCCTGAGAGATATCCTATCCCTCGAATTGAAGATTTCCATGAAATTTTGAAAGATACAACTATATATTTTAAAATTGACTTATTAAAGCCTACTACCGAGTGCCCATTGCCGAAGAAGATAGGTGTAAAACAGCAATTATTACTCCGTTTGGTTTGTACGAGTTCAATGTAATGAGTTTCGGTTTGAAGAATGCACCAGCAACATTTCAAAGATTTATTAATGAAGTTTTTTCAGGTCTAGATTTTGTCTTCGCCTATTTAGATAATATTCTTATCGCATCTACAAGTGAAGAACAACACAAGAATCATCTCAAATTAGTGTTTGAAAGATTAAAACATTTTGGACTTCGCATTAACGTTTCCAAATCTGTCATGGGAACACAAGAAATATAATTTTGGGGATATTTAATTACTCCTCAAGGCTCATGGCCTTTACCTGACAAAGTTCAAGCCATCTTTAACTACAAATTTCCTACAACTATCCACGAACTTGGAACATTCCAAGGCATGATTAACTTTTATCGTCGATATTTAAATAACGCTTCAAAAACATCTATCTCTCTTACATGATTATCTCAAAGGAGCAAAAAAGAAAGATAGACGAAAAATTCCTTGGACAGATGAAGCGAAAGAACAGTTTCAACAATGCAAAGATGATTTAGTCAATCTTATCATTTCCAAAGTCTGAACTACCTCTGTCACTAAGTACGGACCCTTCAGATTCGGCGATTGGAGCAGTAATTGAACAGTATGAAGATAATGGATGGAAACCTATCGGATTTTTTTCTAAGAAACTAAATGATGCACAAAAGAACTACAGTACTTACGATAGAGAATTACTTGGTATTTACCTCTCCATTAAACACTTCAAGCATTTACTAGAAGGAAGAAAATTCACGATATATACAGACCACAAACCCTTAACCTTTGCATTCCTACAAAAGCCTGAAAAGCATCTCCTCGGCAACTTCGTCACTTGCACTACATTTCACAATTTTCAACTGACATCCAACATATTAAAGGTCAAGACAACATCATCGCAGATACCTTATCTAGAGTAGAAGAAATTTCTTTAATCGATTATGATAACATAGCAGATGAACAAGATCAAGATGAAGAATTCCAAACTATAAAGGCAACCACAACTTCCCTGAACTTGAAGCAATATCCGCTACCTTCTGGAAAGTCTTTGTGGTGTGAAACCTGAACAAGTAATATTAGACCATACATTCCTCAATCCCATCGCATGAAAATTTTTCATCTAGTGCATGGAGTATCCCATCTTGGAATTAAATGATCTGTGAAACTCCTGACATCAAAATTCATCTGACCAAGTATCCGAAAAGATTTACAGCTACGGACCGATCTTGCATGGCTTGCCAAAAAAGCAAAATTAATCGGCACATCAAATCAAGTTTCGGTGAATTTCAACCGCCATCGGAAAGGTTCAGTGACATCCATGTTGACCTGATAAGGACCTTTACCACCATCGAACGGAAATATCTAATGCCTGACCTGCATCGACCGGTATATACTAGCTGGATGGAAGTAATTCCACTGAACAACATTTCAGCCGAAACAGTTGCCAAAGCATTTTACGGTAATTGGATGCCGACTCGTCACGGATCGTGGTGCACAGTTTAGATCAGAGTTGTTGAACACCCTGTCAAAAATGTGTGGAATAAAATTGCAGCCCACGACTGCCAGTCACCCTCAATCCAATGGAAAAGTCGAACGGCTTCCCAGATCTTTAAAGACCGCACTAATGGCACACAGTAGACTGGCCTGCAAAGAAACAACGCTGCCAACTGTTCTTGTCCTACGCACTGCCATGCAGGAAGATTCGGGATACACCATTGCCCAGATTGTCTACGGACAAAACGTAAGATTATCTGGAGACTTTTTCCACGAAAGTACAACTCAAACAACACCTGATACTTTTGCAAAACAACCTCAACAATTAATGGAAGAAGTTGTACCAAGAACTGTGTCAAAAAAGTATGTTAAAAAATATTTGTTCCAAAAGATTTAAAAACCACGTCACATGTATTTATTCGCAAGGACAGAGTTAAAGAGCAACTGGAACCCCCATACGAAGGTCTCTTTCAAGTCATCGACAGAAATGAGATTTCACACTCAAAATCAGACAAAACAGTCACTGTGTGTCTATTGATAGATTAGAGCCGGCGTATTTCTTACAAACATGTAGACCTTCCTATAAAAAAAACCTTGCGAAAACGAAACAAGATTTACCTCCTCAAGTTCAAAATCTTCTTGAAAAACATTCACGTGTGGGACGAACGATCAAACTTCCTGTGCTATTTCGCGATTAATTTATAAGTTTTTTTTTTTTTTGTATATAGATTGTACCGTAACTTTGTTACTGGGAAGGGAGTACTGTTGACATAATTTATAGTCTTTATACGTACATCATATTATGTTTAGCTCATTGCATTATTTTTATCTAATTTACAATTTTATGTAATTTAGCTTCTCAAATTTGGAAACACTCTAAAGTTTTAGTTTTTGTTTAGATCTCAAACAGTTTTTTCTATGGAAATAAATCTGATAAGTTAAAGCTGAAATAGTGATGTCAGTATTTTTATTCGCAAATACACGTAATAGAATAATTTAGGATCGTATATAAAACTCGACTCTCCAACTGCGCCACTTCTTTTAAAAAAAGCTACCTTTACTTAAACTATCGCACAAAAATGCTCTAATTAGAAAAAGCACACAAATATTACTTTTATTTTTTACTAGTGCCTAAAACAAATTCTGCATGTTCTTTTTAAGCGTGCATATATGCAACCATGGTCCCGAATGGGTTAAATTATCTATGTTAGTAGTATAATAGAGTTGAATTTTAATATTTTTTGAAGAGCTAAGTTTTCCAGTCATGAAAAAAAAACTACATAGCAGAAAGACATAAAAAGAGACAGAAAATTGTCTGTTTATGATATTAGCTTCTTAATTCACAGTAGGAAAATATCCTATTTAAAATGACAGAAAAAACAAAGTTTTCCAGTAATGAAGAAATAGTTAAAATAAATACAACGATGAAAGTAGATTATATAACTTTAACTTTTAAAAGCATTCATCAAATTAAAACCAGATTTTGTCTTCTTAAAAATATGCCTGAAAAATCTATAATAAATTTTGATTATTAAAAATAGTCTTATTTTATTTCATAAGTAAATTCAAATTATTAAATGCAATAGTTGAACAGAAAAAAAGTCTCACATCTCTTATTAAATCTCTTATCTTTTATTCTCTTATTCACATCTCTTAATAAATTACAATTTTTATTTTCACTACAAAGTTAGGTTTAAATGTTACTATGTTAAAAATCTAAATTTGATCTGCATAGATATAATTAACATATGTGGTATGCGGTACTATATATTCCTTATGATTTAATTGTGTTTCATAAGAAATATTCATTTTACAATAAGCATAACTAGAGCTACTTCCCTATGTGTAAATTCATATCCACCATTTGATAACTTGCTATGAATGTCCATTAATCTGCTAAGGCAGAATTTCAGAGCCTCTTGAAGTATTAAAAAAACTTCTCTGGCTCTACTGCATTCACCAGTATAATCTAGAGAATGTGGACGAAGAAGTCTCACTCTTTATAATTTACGTACGTTGTGGCTCTGAGATCATATTCTGCAATAAAAATATATACGCTTTAAGTACTTTAATGTTAAAAACCTAGCAAAAACACAATCAGTAAATTATTAAGAATTTAATTATCAACGAAAATAGTATTATGAAAAATAAAATTAAAAATCAATACAATATATATAACCTAATACGATACATACTACTCTTTACTCTTTTAGCTTTCCTATCTTTCTGGTCATCATGTTCATCTAAAAAAGCACAAATAATGATAAATCATAATAGAATTTGAAAAATGAATAAAAAAACAAAAACTAAATTAATACGTACTGCTTTGTTTGGATTTTTTAGACCCATCTCTGCAGCATGAAGATGTATTTTGGTTTCCCCTCTTTCTCCTTCCAGCCACTAAAAAAATCAATGTATATATAAAATATATAAGTAAATTATATTTAATTTTTCAATTAATTTTCAGGAGTGAATAAATAATAAAAAAGGGAATTTTTACATTGATAACCGAGCATAAAACCAAAACAGTTGAAAATGTCCAAGCCGGGAATCGAACCAGGGCCCTTGCAATAACGTTTCAAGGCTCTAACACTGAGCTAAGAGGACGATACCCAACTTGGCATCTCTCACTCACATATGTGAGTAAGGCTGCAACCGCAGCGCAAGATAGTTATGTCATCACGAGAACACGAAAACTGTGGGAAATTTGAGACGACATAAAACCACACCAAGTCCAGCATAGATTTATACACCAGCGGAGAAGACAGAGATACACTTTGTTAAAGTTAGCTTGACCCATAGTGAACCCAAAATGACCCACTAATCGAATTTTCTCGAATATGTAACCTATCGCAATTGTCTTTTCTTACCTTAAAACGGTAGGATAACAATTTAGTCAAAATCATTGGAGTCGTTTTAGATAAAAATAGCTTGACCCATATTGACGCCAAAATGACTCACTACTCAAATTTTCTCCAACATTTGTGACCCACTCCTAGTGGTAATCCCGTACTCCAAAACGGTAGGATACCAAATTTAGTGAAACTCTTGGAGCCATTTTTCAGATAAAATCTGCTTTACGCGTAGTGACCCAAAAATGACCCACTAATCGAATTTCTAAATAATCAATCTAATTTCCACTAATTAATTTTCTCGAACATGTGACACACCCCAATATTCTTATCCTAATCAAAAGTGGTAGTATACAAAATTTAGTCAAAATTGTTTCAGCCATTTTTTAGATAAAATAAGCTTGACTGACCCGTAGTGACCCAAAATGACCCACTAATCTAATTCTCTGGAACATGCGATCCATCCCCAATGATCTTCTTGTACCCCAGAATGGTAGAATGCAAAATTTAATCAAAATTGTAAAAACAGTTTTTCAGATAAAATTAACTTGACCCGTAGCGATCCAAAAATGACACATTAATCGAATTTTCTCGAACATGTGACTTAGACAAATGACCTTCTCATATTTCAAAATGGTAGGATACAAAATTTAGTCAAAATCATATGAGCCGTTTTTAAGTAAAATTAGATTGGCCCTGATTGTGACCCAAAATGACCCACTAATTGAAATTTCTTGAACATGTCACCTAGAATAAGAGGGTATACATCAACTGCACCCGTCGATGGAGGAAATCATCAACTGCACCCGAAAGCACGGAACTCCACCAGTACGATCTGCACTTCAGGGGTTGGGGTAACAATCAATCATTGTATTAAGGGTTGTCTTTTGGGGCTTCATCTAAAAAGTCTCCATGGTCGAAATCAAGCGATCTTAAATCTTGGAGACAATAACATACTACTTATAATTATCAGTTGTAGTATTAATATTATTATTCAAATCAAGATGAATGGAGAATGGTTCAATTTAGGATTTTTTTTTTTGGTTAATCAATAAGTTAAATTTTTGTATCATAAAATATTTTCAGCCATTCATGTATAAAAGTATCTCATATTCTTATTCAGATACCAATAACTGATAGATTAGTTTTACTTAGAAAATTGGCTTTCAAAAGTAAGCAAAAATTTATTTAAAAATATTTTTATAATCAAAATCATAAAAAGTCAACAGTCATTTATTGTTAAAAGTTTATTTTATTTTTATAAGGAAGTCATCTATGATTAAATAGAATATTTTATCTTTGTAGATAAAACCCCATAACTTTATTTGAAGCAGATGAGTTAATTTAATTTGAAATTCAAAAATCTTAATCTTATGTGGATGAAAGCAATTTCTTTCCTGTGTCTAATGAGTATTAAGGGTAAGTGTTTTCACCGCGAAATTTTCTGACACATTTTAGAACTCATTTTTAAACGTGTAAATACGAGAATTGATTTGAAATCTAATAATCTTTTTCATTTTTCCGTAATTGTAAGAATTTTATATTCAGTAAAAGTTGAAATTTATCAATAAACTTCTATTTAAGCTTCAGTTATAAAACAGTACAATCTCATTAGAATTTTAAAACTTATTTTAGATTGTGGTAAAAAGTATTACTTTCCGAAGAAAATAAACAAATATTTTACTATCGCTAGAGTTTGAAACAAGTAATAATAGTAAAAACAACAACAACAATAGTATATACAATTTTATGTTGATAAGAGTACTTCAGCATCAAGAATATTCTTGTATTTAGAAAAAAAAATTTCAACATTTTTTATCAAAATACTAGAGAGAATAAATTTTAAGTTGATTCTAAAAATCTAGAAAACAATCTAAAAAAATATATTAAATGTAAAAAATCTATAAGCTCTTTCAATAATAATAATAATAATAATAATAATAATAAAAGGTTCTCACCACTCTTATTTGATTCTGGAACTCGAGGTGGCGTTCCCTAGTTAAATATAAAAGAAAAACTTAATTACATTCTAGGTAGATTAAGTAAGAAGAAAAAAAAACACTCGACATTTTAAAGAGTAAATTTAATAGATAGGGTAAACGAGAATTGAGAAATACTAAGTTTTATTATTATTACTACCCTCTTTGTTCAGGACAAATAGATAATGAATGTATATGTCCTGAACCAAAGTAAAACTCTAGTACCCAACTACCCCTCGTATATCCTATATGATTTAAGAAAATAATTCTTAGTTTTAATAATTAAATAAATTTCTAATAAAAGTACCTCTCTTGAGTCAGTAGAAGGGGATATTCGATGAGGGTTGGCAGGAGTTAGGAGTGGCTGTTCCATTTCGTCATCGCTGCCGGCTCGGAAAATTTCCACCGAATCTTCACTTTGCCTTTGGGCTCCAGATCCAGAAGACAATACTCTGTCGGCCCGTACATTTTCCCTCTGGTCATCAATTTGGCGCAGGGCTGCGGATCCAAAAGAGAACGCCCTGCCTGTAAATAACGGAATACTTCATAACGTGTCTACATTTTAAAATGGAATACATGTTATTTTAAAACAGACATTGCTCTCTACTAAAATTTGAATGGTAAGGTAAGCTCATTAGGTATCATGTGAATCTAAAAAGTACGTGTGTTCAAAATTGAAATCATCAGTACCTATCATTTGGAGGCACACAGAATCTGTCATATGAATGATCTGCAAAGGAATGTGTGTGTGGTGTGTATTTTTCATGAACATTGCTACCTATGAATATCAAGTGTACGCAAATGTCGCTTACCAATCCTGTTACCTGAAAATATATCATGCAAATGTCTGAAAAGAAAAAAAATCATGTCCGACATGTTTAAAACTGTAAATATTTTTCTGTACACGCCGTATACCATAGTGCGAGAGAAAAGTATAAAGTGAACATGTAATAATTATTAACAAAATGCAAATAAATAACAAGTAAATGATTTAAAATAGCATACATAGTAACCATATTAATATGTAATATTACCTACAGCAGCGTATATTTTTTTAATCAAAGTGGCATTGATAGTTTCATGATAAATTATATAAGTTAAAATTAAATTGTATGCAAATTTAAGAGATTTATCAACAAACATCATATTATAATGTAAATAAGAGCAAAAGTATGCAAAATGAGATTTGAAAAGTGACAAGATAAAATAGAAACATGAGCATTTTTGTGTTGGAATTGAAATGTTCAGTACGATGTGTCTTGCATGTCATCCCCTCTAAAGAAACTAGGATAATTTTTTTGTCTAGCTAGAGAAGTAACAAATGAAACATAAATTGTAATGTTAATGTGTCTGAATTACAAAGTGGACAATTGAACAAAACCAGCGGTATGTGTAGTCTACCCACAAACTCTTTTTGCCTAGTATTTTGAGTAAGACAAAACTGTATGGGTATGTAAATGTAAACAAAAACTTCTCGTTATGAACAGCACCAGACACAATGAAACGTGTAATATGTAACCTATGAACCGAAAAGAGTAAAAATTACCGTTGAATTTTTCTTTCTTTTTTTTTTTTGGCGGGGGAGGGGGCAAATGGGGAAAAAATACATATGACATTTACTTCCAAAAATATGAAAATATATGAATATATAGTCACCACTGAACACATTGTGAATACACGCATGGTATTAACTTTAGGAATAAACATGACAAATTTACTTATTGACATATCTATAAAGCTCAAGACAGGTTAAAAAATGTAAAATTAAATTTACAAGCTACGTCCGTACCTCGAAATTTTTACACTCATATTATTACTTTATAATCACTTATCTTTTCAATTTTATGCAATCTAAAAAAAAATGTCATGCGCACATCACTATAATTGAATAAAATCAAAAATATTGTATAAAAATAGCATATTTTGAAGAATATATAAAATATGTATGAGTGAGTAATATTAACCTAAAATGTCAGGTTAAAAACCAATTAAAAAATATAAAACTATCTTTACTAAAAAATGACTAATACTTTAAATTAACATATTTACAATGTTTTGAAAAAGAGCCTAAAAACACTGAAACGGGTTATGCATACGAATCAATTCAAAAAAACATTTAAATTAATAAAAAGGGTTTTTTTATAAGGTCCTCCTCACATTTTATTTACAAATTAAATTAAATAGGATGACTGCATAAATATGTCATAGAGATGTAAATACACAACTGGATCAAAATTAAATTTTCAACTTGCCCCATTTATTTACATTACTTTCGGTTTCGGGTTGAGGCTCCAAAACAAGAGCCCGAACTCATCTCTAATGTGTAAAAATATTTTATTTGAATACTAAAATTTGATAGAATGCATACATTTTGTGTTCTACATCATACTTTGTATAGAAAATAATCGTCGTAATCATTTCCCTACTTTTAATGCATAATAATAAACGCAGAAAGCATAGAAAGACTAGCCGTCGAATACTTCGCCATTGAAATTTGACCGCTATTAATGTATTTCGCATCGGACACGTTGCCTGTCTGTTGAACTTTTTTGAAAAGTTCACAAATTGTTTTTCCATCTGGGCCTTTTGCGACTTGAAATCGCCTCCATGTGGCAGTAGGACTCTGATTTAATCGGTGGTACTCCAACACAATAACCACACGTTCCACCACGGTATGCTTCACTTTCGGAATTATTTTCACTATACGCTAATAGCGGTCAGATTTCAATGGCGATATCTTCGATGGCTAGTCTTTCTATGCTTCTGAACTCTTTAGAAGGATTCTTAACGCTCTCAACGCCCTCTATCGGTGCTATTTTTAACTAAATTTTGAGATCTATGTATAATATTCTTACGATTTTTTTAATAAACATACCACTGGTTTCATGCTTCTATCTATCACCGTTTCCGGGTTATTGATTTTTAAAGATAGGGGTCCTTTGTGAAACACCCTGTATAAACTTGTCGATGACCTTGGCGTACTCGTAATTGCGTGGCTGCTATAACAAGGAAGTACCAAAAATATTTATAAATAAAACCCTATAAAATATGCGGAAATTTTACCACTAAAATTTAAAAGTACTTTTCATATCGTTAAATCTCAGTATTTTGTCATTAAAAACGGAAAATATTTCTTTTAGAAAATACTGGTATAATTTCCGCATATTTCATAAGGCCCTACACTACGGACAAATAAAATATTAAGATTTTTATTTTTAATCATCATTATTGTTAAAAATTAGCTCTTTATGAAAGCATGGGATAATAAAGTACCACATATTTTGGTCAAGGGTTGCATTAAAGTAACGCTACTAATTTGAGGCGTTATTATTAAAAATTAAATCAGAATGGAAACTTCAAAAATGGATTTCGTTCCATTTAAGAAGCTTAATAACATCCCTTTAAAGATATACAAATTTATGTTCAACAGGTCTTACATTTCAAAAATGATTTACTGATTCTTACCCATTCTTCGCCTTGCCTGCAATTGTGGGCGACCGGGATCTAAAGAGTCGTTGGGAGTAAAGCTTTCATAGTCTGAAAATAGAGAAAATAAAATACATTAAAATGTGTTATATATTTTAAAATTTAGATAATACATATAGTTCGAGCTGCGGCTGCACAAAACAACACCTCATAGACATCATGGCTACAGTTCCAGGAATAGATAGAACTCTATTATCATATTATAATGAAATTCTTGCATCCTTTTATCTCTTTTCCGATCTAAACAGTTTTCACATAAACATGCTATCTGATGCAGGATTTTCATTCGAAAACTCAATGGTGACCTATTAATCAACCACAAAATTTTATATACAGGTGGTTTCCATCAAGATATGACTTGGCAGACCAGTTCCATTTTAATATGCTAATCGAGTTCTTTCTACATCTGGAAATGTAACCGTGAACTCGATGACGTGTTTTGTATACAGAATATGAAATTTTAAATATGAAAAATACGAATTAATGATAATAATAAATTAATAATGAATTAAATAGTACATTAATAATATGAAATTAAAAATATGTTAAAAAGATAGAAATGAATCTGAGCTTACAGATTATTTGTGCTCTTTCGGGGGTGTCAAGCACAGGGGGTGGATTCAAATGATAAGGCCTCTCATTGCTCCTCATTACATCTTCACCCCCCTCTTCCTCCAGAATTTCGCCAGATACTTCATTTTCATTTGGATGAAGGATGGACGGTTCTGTACTGGTGAGGTCCTCAGCGTTCTCCTCTTCCTCATTATTATGCACTTCTTCATCGTGATTTTGTTGTTGAGGAAGACTCCCAATGCTATGAAAATATAAATAATAGTAATGTTTAAGATGAAATAGATTTTGCATGTATAATAAAAAACAAAATTCATAATTAAGAACAAGTAACACATTTAAAAAATATAAATTACAAAATTTTAAAAACAATCCGGATACAACGTTTGAAAACACTAAAAATTACTTTTTAAGAATTATTAAATATTATTAAATATATATTTTTTTTAATGAAAAATCGGAATTTTACTTAAAAGTGAAAATTCTTTTTTTCAAAATCATAAAAATTTAATTGATTAAATAAAATTAATTAAAAACACTTACGAATTCGACCTGTCAGAAACATCATTGGACCCGCGATCTTCAATTTCATTGTGTGCATCAGACAAAGGGTGTCCGATGACTGGGTTGCGGGCCTGTTTAAAAAATAAAAAGAAAGGAGAAATGTTACTTTAACGTCTAAATACAACATAAAGTTACTGGTTACCAATTAAAATACCAAATAATAATAATCATTTTATAATTTCTACTGTACATTAACTTAAATTATTTCATTATTGAATAAAAAAATATTAAAGAGAAAGGAATTTACCCTCTGTTCTGCAGCTTCTTCCATACGTTGGCAGCGGGTTTTATAATTATTATTATCCTCATCTAAGTCTTGGACCCGCTTGCACAACTGATCCACTGTGTCCATCAGGTGTACTCTATAGTACGGATTAGCTAAATTAAAATAAAATTCGAAATATAATTTAAAGCTTCCAACAAGACTTACATATGAAAAATAATTTACATACAACAGATTATAAATTATCACAACACTCATGAATGAAACAAGAGACTACGTCACTGCGACCATGCATTCTATGCGGGTCCATCATGTCTGAAAGTATGTCTTAGTGCAATCTTGAAATGGATATCAATTAAATTATGTTTGGAAGGTCTGTTTCAAAAGTTTAAGCACAAGCATAAAATGTCGATTTTCAAAGAATTATAAAAAGTTAGAATGAATAACATTTTTTTATTTAGGGATTTCGCAACATTATTTAAATAAATGATATCAAAAGTAGAAAAAATAAATTACATACTTGTAAAAAATAAAATTAAAATTTCAAAAAAAAAAAAAAAAAAACTGTCTCAAAAGTTTATACACAATGTCAAAAACAACCAGATTTATAATTTTTACAGTACTTACAAATTATTTTCCCGCGATTTCGGATTAGTTCAAATAAACGTGCGTCCATCGAAATTATTAGTTTTTGTAGGGCTTCTGGTGGCAAATAGTACCATGCTTTCTCAATAGCCTCTTGAGTTCTTCAATAGAGTCATACTGCTTTCCATTGCCGTAAACCTGGCGGGTTAAAATACCCCAGACATTCTCAATCGGATTTAAATATGAACTTAAAACTGGCCAGTCAAGAAGTTTAATATTTTTCAGAGAAAGCCAAAATTTTGTAGAATGCGATATGTGGATTGAGGCATTGTCTTGTTGAAAAGTCCATTCAAGATCCTCCAAAATGTCACCAAATGGAAGCAAATGTCGGTTTAGCGTCTCTTGATATACATTTTTTAATCTTGTCTTCCTTTTAGAAAAGCCAGAGAGGTCTGGCTATTGAATACAAATCCCCCCCCCCCCCTCAAACCATAACAGATTTACCGCCTTGCTGCCTGCTGAAAAATGCGCTTCGTTCCTTTCGTAAATCATGCCAATATGCTTTCTAACCATCAGGGCCATCTAAGTTCCACTTTTTCTCATCGCTGAATAAAACAGGAAGCCATTTGTCCCCGTAGGTTATGTGTTTTTTTAGCCAAGTTCATTCTTGCCTGTTTGTGATGTAATTTGAGAGACGGTTTGCAAGCCATTTTCTTTTGTATGATGTAATCACATTCTTTAATACGTCCATGTACAGTGTCTTTTTGACACCTGTACACTGAGGTTATTTTTAATTTACCGTATGGACATATTTTGTCTAGATACCAATCTCCGTATTCTCCGGTGGCTGAGAGGTTGTGCTCTCGAAGCTGGTAGACGGGAGGTGCTGGCTTTGATCCCAATCGCGCCCGTCGGCCTAATCGATCGGAGTTTCCGTGGTTTTCTTCGAGCCGTGGATTTATCCATTAGGATTAGGTTCCCTTAGAAAGACCCCCACGAAGGACACTCCCCCCGGGCCTCTATCCCTAGTGTAGATAATTGGCCGTCAATAATAATCCCAACCCAACCTGTATTCTCCGATCAGTCTGAGCAGTCGTCATACGTGGTCGTCCACATCTTGGTTTCCGCTTAAAATTATCATTTTTAGAGAGTACTTGATATATACCTCGCTTTGATCGATTTTAAACTCTTCCAATTTCAGTAACAGTTTTATTTTGCGATTTCAATTTAAAACCTTTCAAAATCTCACATTTTGTGAATTTAATGTGTATCATAAAAAGGAAATAAATTCTTCTTTGAAAACAAAAGACGAGTTACGTAATTATTTTTTCAACTTATTTATATAATTAGAATTCAAAATTTCATTTTTCATACTTACAAAATGAATAAATCGTGTTTTAGATTCTTTAACCAGAAGTGCACTTTTTTATTAATCAGATCATTTTTCACACTTTCCAAGAAAGTTGAAAAGTGTTTATGAATTCGGTTTGTCTGCCTGTCAATGCTCTAAATCACGTAAATATACCAGGATTGCCATTAAATTTATATATGACATTCAGGCTTACTATGACATGCTCGGTATTGAAAATGAAGCGCGTAGCATTCATAAGTTATTTACAAGGACACTCAAAGGATTTCCGTAACATTACGGCTAATGATAAAAAAAATGGTTTGCAGTGTATTTTAATATTGTTAACACACTTCAAACATGTTGAAACTGATATACAGGGTTTTCCTAAACTCATGGTACAAATTTTAAGGGTTGGTACACGACACTGTCACAAAAAAATTTTGTATAGGAAACCAGGGTCGGATATACATTTATATAGTATAATACTCACTCCAATCCGAAGTTGCGTTTTAGTTCTTAACTTTAACAATAGTGAATATATTTTAACGAAATCCTCAGAATATGCTTACAAATCATGCAAAGATGAGTCTGTTGCAAATTTTGTTAAAATATATTCACTACTGATAATATATGACTTAGGATTGGAGTGGGACGTCCTGTAATTTTGACTAAATAAATAGATTTTTGACCCTGGTTTCCTATACAATAAATGCTTTTTACAGTAAAATAAAGAAGTAAAACAAAGTAAAATAAATAAGATTTATTTAATAGAAAATCATGACTTACGATCTGCAGTGACCATGAATACGGGCAGGCAGACCGAGTCGATTATGATAACCAACTCGTATTCCCCAGGTTCATGGACGACGAAGAACCCGGAGAGTCCGCCTGCATTCCTTCTGCTGTACACCTCGCAGACTTCCTCGCTGTCTTTCTGGAAGAGGGCCATTTCTAGAGCGGGTGTCTGCTCCTCTCCCAATCTAATGTTGAACGTCGACAGCTTTCCTTTAATGATAGAAGGAAAAAAATTAAGATCAGTTAGCAAGCAAAAACGAAAAAAAAATGGATTCATTTTGTTTCTACACTATAGGGCAACACTATAGGGCAACTCATATAAAAGGGCCAAACATCGTGAAAACTCAAAAAGTTACAGCAATAATTGATAAATTGAGGAGGAAATCCCATAGGATTATATGGCATTTCCTCCACACTTTATCAATTATTGCTGTAATTTTGAGTTTTCATTATATTTCACTGTTTTTTTTTTATATGAGTTGCCCCTATCAAATCATGACTAAAAATGTTTGTTGTAATTCGTGCATGCGTAGTTAAAATTTATTTCATACAAATACCTATATCTCATGAAATATTGAACATTAGTATTTTTATTCCTGTATACTATTTCTATGATTTTTTGTCAATTTTTAATACAGTTTTTTCAGTATTTATAACAAGTAAATATAGATGAAAATTATTTTGGAAATAAACAAAACAAATATGTTTTGATTTAAAAAACAAGATGGCGGACAGCAGGCTAATCCCAAAGCTGTTCCTTTTTAATTTTAATGTATAGTTATTAATAAATTTATTTATAACTATACATTAAAATAAAATAATAATAATCAATTTTGTAATACATCATTTTAATATATAATAGCGCTCCATAGATTTAATAATATGATTATATATATATATATATAATTTAATTTAATTCAATTCTAATACATTGTAACTTAATTGTCAGTGTAATAATATATCATTCGAACTACTGAATTAAATCATAATTAATTTTCTTATAATTCCTTAATTTGTTGGTTAATTTTATAAGAATTTCTTAATTTGTTGTTAACTTTATAAAACCATCCATCTAATTTAATAAACTTTATTCATTTTAATAGTACTGTAATTTTTATTAAAATATTTTAATCTAAAGTATACATATTTAAACAATTGCTTCAGTTTTAACAAATAATTTATTAGACTTTTAAATATCTTTACAAGACTATATGATTGGGAATGCAAATCACAAAAGATATAAAGTTTAAATAGTGTATTAACTGTCAATGGTTGTATCATACTGAAAGTATTGGTTCTTTGTCCGATCACTGAAGTCAAGCAGCATCGAGCGGCGTTACTACTTGGGAGGGTGACCACTTGGATACTGTATAGTTTTTATAGAAGCTCTGTATTTTTTCTATAGATATTTTTATAGAAGCTCTACAGAGATTTCTATTGAACTTCTACAGATATTTCTATAGGTTTAGATTAAACAAGCTTATAGAAAAACGGGCCGTAATTCTATAGGATTCTATAATGCATTTTCTATAAAAAATATTTATAGAATTCTATAAGAAATTTTTTTGTAAGGGGTAGCTGACTGTAACAACATATAAAATTACATTCGCATTTAAAGTTCTCCATACCCCGCGTTTTACATATATCCATTCACATATTCATATTCTTTTGCGCGGTTGGCACTGTGCAATAACCAAAAATTCTAAATACATACTCTTTAATTAAAAACATGCTATAGGTGACTGTAATAATATAGTAAAATTACATTACCGTCAGCTTTCTACAAACTCTACATTTAACATATATTCGTATTCTTTTGCACGGCCTTTTAAAATAACTATAAATACTGTGTACACCCACTTCAAGAAAGAACATGCTATCAGTGACTGAGAAAAAGATACTAAAATTACATTACCGTCACATATGCTTTCTACAAACTCCGCATTTAACATATATTCTTTTATCAGTCGTTTCATAACACTTTTATATATTGGATGAAAGAAAAAGTTTATAGTTATTTTTCACCAAAATTAAAATACATTTTTATATATTTCAAATTATCTTTATTAAACCAAATATTGATCGATAATCTTTTGCCATTTTTCTATGTATTGCCATTTTTCTATATATATTTTTTTGCCATGGTCTGGTAAAAACATTATGTCATCACTGTAGAGCTCCTGGAATTTCTGAAAGAAAAACAGATTTTCACAAAGCTCTTTTGAAGCCAGGTTTACAGCATTAAGAGAGTTCTGCTAAAATCGAAACAAATGGTATTCAAATGGGTCGACAACCGGGAATGCATCAAAACTTCCCAAACGGATATTTCAAGAGTCCGAAAAAAATAGTTCCTGTTAATCGAGGTTATTGAAATTAAATAGGCTTCTTCCCATTATTACATACTAAGTACATACCAAATTGCAAATCTCTATTTCAATTTTTTCGGGAGATAGAGCGTTTACAGACACACAGACGGACGGCAAAATTTTTTTTTCTAAAAATATGTTTTTCGGAATCTCCAGTGTCTGAAACGTGTAAATCCGTCAAAAAAAATTTTTCGATTTTCAAAACGATTACAAGACTTAACCTATACTACGTATGATGGGTAAGTAATAGCTGAATGAGCAATTAAAAAAAAACACGTAATTCAATAAAACTCCATTTGCAGCAATTGCCATCCATAGCCGGTAATGTGTGTGAATTCTTCCGTGTTTTTATGCGATCTATGGAATTTATACACACTACCTAACAAACTCAAAATTAGATTAGTCAACAATTGCATAACGCACTCTTCCAGAAACTATCGATCTTAGTCAGTCCTGTAACCATATACCATTGTGTGTGCCTCTGTAAATGAACAATAAATTCAATGCTCTACATAATCTAGAAAAAACATCTTGTAGTGCACTTTAGTGATCTTTTCAATTTTGATCATGTTTGAAGTATCACAAGGTTATTAACATGCACAACAAACGATAGATCATAATATAAATCGAATTTTTCGTCGTCTCTGTAAAACAACTACAAATGCTATCTCATTATGTTTGAAATATCGTGAAATCAATAAGATACACCTGAAACGAGTTTACCCCATTAAAACCGTAATGTAACGGAATTCTATTGCGTCTCCCTGCAATAGAACACAATTCAATGTCAATACCCGACAATCTATGATAAACCTCAATAACATATCAAAATTTCATGGGAATTTAAGTATATTTACAAGAGTTATTGTACGGGCAGATAGATAAACCGAATCCATAAACGCCTTGGAGTGTTAAAAAATCAAATTTCCTGCAACATAAATGTCTACGTAAAAATATCGGAGCATTTCTTATGATTTGCATACATAACAAATTGGAAATTGTACGTCAATGAGGTGCGCGTTCGTACTATAACTAGTTTCAGTGAAATTAATTTCTATTATATGCTATTATATGATACGATTCATTTTCGTAATAAATTAAGTATATTTTAAGTTGGCAATATTTTATCATTTGTTTTACATTTACTAGAAATTCCAATGGTAAATTTACGCCTAGCTTTGAAAATTTCTGAACTTGAAATCCATATTTTCACGCCCCACCAGTGGCTGAGAGGTTGTGCTCTCGAATCTGGTAGACGGGAGGTGCTGGGTTCGATCCCAATCGCGCCCGTCGGCCTAATCGTTCGGAATTTTCGTGGTTTTCTTCGAGCCGTGGATTTATCCATGCGTAAATGCGGGTTAGGTTCCCTTAGAAAGACCCCCACGAAGGGCACTCCCCCCGGGCCTATATCCCTCGTGTAGATAATTGGCCGTCAATAATCAACCAACCAACCAACCAACCCTTTTTTCACTCTTTTTTACATCTAATATCTATCCAAAAAACTGCCGGCAGATCATATGATTGCTATAATTAAACAATTTTAGTACACAAATTCGGTTTTTAAATTCAGAAATAAGGAAATAATGACTCCATCTTAAATAGGACGTGATCACTATGGCAACCTAGAACCATTACCTATCATGGGATATCATCTAATTAATTATGTATGATAGGATTTAATAGAAGGTTGGTTGGTTGCATGGGGTTTACTGGCATAAGATCCCAATGCATTAAAAATCCACAAAAAGATTTAATAGAATGAAGAGTGAGACTATAACTTGGTCATAGAGGTTATAAATGGTGATATATGATACGTGATACATGACTATAACATCATACATGTCAGGTAACTTAGCGATACATCTTGGTCGCTTGACGATTAATCCTCGAAAGCTGCTATAACAAGGAAATATCAATTTTTAAATAAATCAAATTATTTAATGAATATTTTTATAAATCTCTTTAAATTTTTGATTCTATTTTCATAAAATTTGAAATGACTCAATAAAATTACGCAACTATTAAGTATATTAAATTTCAAGCTATTCGGTTGAGTACATTTTGTGCTGTTATATGCGATAATTAACCTAAAAACGGAAAATTGTCAGATATGAAACTAAGTCATTATGAAAAAACTTACCCGGTGTTGTCCGCCGTAATGCTTCTCCCTCCAGAGTTATACGGGAGCGGCGGTGAATATATTTAACACCTAAAAAAAAGACAATTAATTGTGCATATTGTTTAAATAAATTATGAAGACATGGCAAAGGCATGGCAATTAAAAACAATATTTATGAAAACTAATATTTTTTTGTTACATTTTCTGGTAAATGTCATTGCAAAAGAAAGTACTTTTGTTGCTTAATGTTGAAATGATTGAATGACAGCAGGATTTACGAGCAAATTTCTTTCATAAATAAAATAAATCCAAAATTCAGATATCATCGTGGCATTTGGGGATTTAAATTAAGAGGAATATATTAAATACTACTTATCCGCTTTATCCGATATATTATATCCCACCGCCCTTCAACAGATTAAAACGGAAAATTTGGAGACAGATTTGAAATATCCTTTGATTTTGGGTAGCTGCTGTGGTTATAGGAGGTATGAATGAAATTTGAGATTTATATACAAAAAGATGAAATATAATCAAATGCGACTCTTAAAAAATATATATAGAAAATAGGATATTTTTCTTTCTTATTAAAAAATCCCTGTTCTTCATAATTAAAAAACCGGGCGCCTGTTTGTAGGGAATTGCGGAAGAAATTACCTTTTTGCCATGATACGGCAGATGGGAACCGCCCACTTTGGAACCTAACTTGTTTGCAGACGGAGCCAGCAGGGATTTTTTTTATTTTTTATTTTATTTTGCTATAAGGGTTGGTCTTATAAAAAACTTATCAATATAGAAGTTTTAGATAATATTAAGAGGATTAATAATAAATTTAGGCGGATTCGATATCTTGTGAATTGACGAAGTGATGATTTTTTTCTTCTAAAACCCCCCTTTCCCCCGCTCTTTCGGGCCATTTTTAATGATATCAAAAATCCTTCATACATAAATTTTCGACCCTTTTCCTAGAAGTAATAATAACTTCAAACGGATTCGATACGTATCATAATTAAGAAATTATGGGTTTTTTTCTGTTTTCACAAAAGCCCCCCCCCCCCCCCTCGGTTCGATTTTGCCCATTAACGAATTTGACCGAGATTTTATGCCCCTTGATTTTATGTATGAGTTTGGAAGAGATTTGTGCAGAATTATTGCTGTTATCGTGTCTAAAAAAAGTGACATAGATAGATAGATAAAGTTTTGAACCGGGGATGGTTTTGGGTTCAGATATTCGAAAAAACGAGAAAAATAGACCGGTAAATTTTTTCTTTATAAAAAAATGACTTTTTTTTCTTTGGAAAATTAAATTTATTTGGATTTATTAAAGAAAAGATAAAGTGTTTTGACAACCTTATAAATCTACCTGCCTAGACTAAAACCTGTCTAACACTCATTTTTGTAGTTCCTAGCTATTCGTTTTCACAAATTTGACTGTACTCTATTCAGTAAACTTCGTGTATACCTTTTTCATAACGGAATTGGGTTTTAAAAGTAAATATTTCACGGTGCTTACTATAGGAATACTATACAATAACATCTGCTCAATTAGAATTTTGTTTCAATCCCTAGCGATAACGCTTTCACAGAGTTTACTGCAGAAGATTGTTGTGTTTATTTAGTACAACGAAACCTGCTACGAAGAAATCGCAAGGAACAGAAGAAAAATCCTTTTTGAACAGTCTTATGTCTTAGCAGGTAGAATTGTGCGGTTTTCCTACCCTAAAGGAAAATGAAGTCTTTACGTTCAAGACAAGATTCAGTTACAGACAGGTTCCATTTTCAAAAGGTTTACTGTACTTTTAGATCCTGACTTAGAAGCTACTGTCCCATTTTTTTTCTCCCTGTCTCTCTCTTTGTAACTCTGGACCTGGCAACATTACATACAACCAAAGACTTCCTTTCAACGTTTTTTTTATTGATCCCAGAGCTTGATTCTACAAAAGGCAAAACATATCAGATCTAGGACGAATTATCCATGGTGATAACCTTCATTCACTGTTAAAAATTTGCAGCAAACTGTCGAAAGTCATTTGACCGTTTTTATAGAAAACGGTTTGATAACCGCAATTAAACTGTTCTGACCATAATATTTCACAGATTATGGTCAGATTATAGTTAAATTACGGTTATGTAACCGTTTTCTATAAAAACGATCAAATGACTGGACCGTTTGCTGCAAATTTTTAACAGTGTTGGAATTACCAGTACATATACGCAAAATCTTATATTTAGAAAAAGAAGTCTTCAACTATTTGCTTTCATATTTCCCATTCTTACTTTTTAATCTACTCACGCCATTGATAGCATGTTTCACTAACATACCGGCGTATCAAATCGTTGATTTTAATTTTGAATTATATACAAAACTTGTATCTTTTTAATAAGTGAACTGTAAGAAAAGCAAGACATTGATATTGGATCCATATTCCAACTAATGGAACTGGAAAAAGACTACAGGTGTCTTATCAGGAAATTATATTTTAAAACTATTAAGGATGAATGACCCTTGAAATGTTTTATATTTTGTAAAAAAAAATATATATATATTTGATGCGTTGTGCGAGTCATTTTACTAATAATAAAACTAATTTCAGTACTTTATGAGAGTTTCTTCGATAAAAGGAGATCAGAAAAAAATCAGAGTTAGATATACTATTTCGTAAAAATACATTGAGTTAAATTGCAAGAAAATCTGTTAAAGGTTTGTCATAAATTTTGAAAAATAAAATTTTACAAGCAAAAATTACCTGGAATATTTAATTATATACAAAAAAATCCTGTATACAATTTTTAAATATAAAATAAACTAATTTTAAATGAAAAAAATTTCTAGAAAATATTTGCGGTTATTTTTAATGTTTTCTTTTCTATGGATTTCATAGATAATAGGTGATGGTCCCATTAGACGCTTGAAAATTCCTCCGTATCTAGAAAACTAACGGTAGGTATGAATTGCAAATGCACATAGCTATGCTTTGGACTAAATTCATTATTTTTATATAACAGTTAATATAAATCATACTTCATAAATATTTTGAATATGAATTTATTAATAATTTCCATAATTAAAAGGTACGTTTTAGAACAAAAAAATATATTTGTGTCCATTCATAATATCTCATTAAAAAAGAAAGATTTCATACGATTGAACTTTTGGGAAAATAAAAATTAAAGTTTGTGACGTGTATATACCATTAGCATCCACAAAATTTTATATATGTCAACTCTATGATGTTTAAAGAAAAAACATACAAAACTACTCTTTTTGCTGTGCTACTTTCATCCAAGAAATTCAAAGTATCTAAAGTGGGTGTTACCATTTATAATATGTGGGTTTAATTTTTAATATGTATACGACCCTTATTTCAAAATTTTGTATTCTTATTAGCATTGTAGACAATATTCCCAATCGAATGGTACTTCACACATCTCCCTGCGACAATTTAGCGACAAAAAAGCCCCAGTTTTCCAATCGACTCTACTTATTTCCATTTCGCGTTAATTAAAACAGAAAAATTATAATGCGAAAAACAAATAAGTCAAACATAGATTATGAAACACTTTCTAACACTTCAAGAATATTTCAACAAAACTTTGCTGTTTAAAAATGGAAATAAGATACCTAAGCAAAACTTTTAGAAAACACAACACCTTTGAAAACCAGATTTCAGCAAAATTACCGGAAAAAGTATTCCAAATATTTCGCCTTGTACATAATCCAGATTTTTTTATATTTTACATAGTATGCTAAAATTTAGTTCAGTAATAAAACGCATAACATAGGTGAAAATTCACTTTCAGCAATTTCTAGAGAGGGAAACATACCTGAAATCTTTTGTATAGCCCTGTATATTACCTACAGATTATTATAAACCCAATATAATAAGCTAACATTTCAGTCAGGCAAAAAAAGGCTCAAAACTACTGTTCAATCAAAGTTCCAGAAATTATCATTCATAGGCGGCCATGTATCCAGCTCTTTGCGTAGCCTTGTGACTTTATCCATATTCTATAAACATTTCTTAGCACATCTCTTATTCCACAAACTTCTACAAGTCTACTAATTATAATTTAGCTTGAAAGTGTAGAACTCAGTTAAAAAGCCCTTTAAACAATTCAGGCACATATTTAGTAATGTTTGCGAATTCTTTTGTGTAGAGCTGTATATGATCTATAGCATTTTACACACACCATGTTAGTTAAACTTGAGAACACATAATATAACTTAAAAATGCATAGTATAACTTAAAACACTCTTCCAGGAATTATCGCTAATAGACAGAACTTCAAATACAGTACATCATCCAAAATTCTTTGTGTGTCCCTGTATATGAACATTAAATGCTATGCACATTCTATTCTACAGAAAGTATCGTGTAGTAAACCTTAGTAAAGTATATGAAATTCATTATATTTGAAATAATGTAACTTAAAATACGTTACAAACAGTTTTCTCGCGTAGATCATTATGTAACCGAATTCTTCTGCGTGGTCTTGTAAATGAATGATAACTACTGTGCACTCCATATTCTACAGAAAGCATGTTTTAGTACAGCTCAGAAATGCCTATCAATTTCATTATGTTGGCAATAGCGTAAAACGACGGAAATGCACCGTGAACGATTTTCAGTTTATTGACGGAAACTCCAGAAGGAGAATTTTAAACTGTGCTACGCTTTTCTTAACTGAACTAAAATTTAGCATTCCATGCAGTATACATACAAATCTGTAGATCATATGCAGGGCTGAATGAAAGTATTCGGATATTTTTCCGAATATTGTATACGTTGGAAATTCCTGAAATTATGTTTTTAAATATGTTATGCGTTTTCCAAATTGTTTACTTAGATGTTATCTTTCAGCTTATTAAACGGTATGATTTGTAAAATTATTTTAGAAGCGTTGGAAAGTGTTACATAATCTATGCTTGACGCATGATTTTTAGTTCTTGTTAAGGTAAACATTGAATGTTATTTAAAAATACTTTTTTTTAAATAAATCTACTTTTATGAAATATAGATGATAAAAAGAATTTGAAAAGAATTACCGGTTACTAAGTCCAGACGTTCATACTCGGTGGGCGGGTCAGTTTGCTGAAAAAGAAAAGAGAATGTTAAAATATTAATCAGTATTTTAAATAAAAAGTATGAAAATAAAAATTTACATGATTTAACCTTTTCAGTAATACACCCCCGTATAATGTAAGGATTTTTTTTTCCCTGTTACCCAGGTAGCGCGCCCGTATTGATACATTTTCATACTTTACTTATGAGGAATAAAGTCTTATTTTACGATAACGTAACGACAAATTAAGGGTCTATTTTTTTAGAAGACTTTTAAGGTGCAAAACAATATGAATTTGAGAAAAGCAGTTACTATGCTTTCATACTGTAAAATAAAGTTTTAAAAATTTTTACTTTTTCTCAATTAAAAAAAACTCACTACATGGTATTCGATGGAACAGAAAAATCGTATTTCTGAAAAGGTTTAAAAAGCATATTAATAAAATTAAAATATGACTAATTTAAAACACATTTTCTGATATTCTGACACAACATAAAATAATAAATAATTTATTCAAACAAGATCGGCGTTAACAATAATGCTTGGAGTGTCAAAGTAACTACCATTTTAACCCTTTCAGGGGCAAAGTACTTTTATTCGTAAAATGCTGAAATGATTGACAGCAGATTTTTCAAACAAATTTATTTGAAAATAAGTAAAATCTTTTCGTCAAGTAGTTAATAGGAAAATTTTAATTCCAAAATTCTGGTACCAATGTGGCCTTAAGGGATTAAAATTAGGTGGTCCAAAAATGAACCACCGCCCTTGAATGGGTTAAAAAGATAGATTTAATCTTAATAACATATCTAATTAGTGTTCATGAAAAGTATTTTTACACTCTCAGAATATTATAAAACACAACAGACGACATGTATTCATAAATTTCTATATAACGTAAGGAAGGTATCAAATGTTTATTATTATTACGGTATTAAACTTCGGTTCCGTCCCTGAAATCCACATTAGTGCGATTTGGATTTCCGTATCTTCAACTTTGTATAACTTTGTTGGCAATACAGTTATAATGAAATATAACACATGATTCTTACATGAAATTTAAGGAGGAATAAAATTGCGATATTTATTTTCATATTAAATTGTCTTGATGGAAAGTACAAATTAATAAAAGCATATTTCTAGACACGCAGACGATTCGAAATTTTGGTGGGTGCGACTTAGTTCTATAGTATTAAGTTCACGGGTTAATACTTAGACAATTTCAATGTACTAGGGGACTCAGCCCCCTACTCGCTAACGATCGCCAACCCCCGCGAATCACGAAACAATTCACATTAAGACCGCTACGTGGTCCCAGTTCGCTTCGCTCGCTTGACCCTTTTCATTTTTGCAGAAACTCTAGCCGAATAAGTACTACCATAAATACACCAAAAACCACCATAAAATTGACAATTTTTTAATGTAAAAAAATAATTTAAAACTTCGTTGAAAACACAATTAAAAATGCATTTAGTTGGTGCTACCAATGTGCATAAATCATTTAAATATACTATGAAAAAAAAAATCTTGAAAACACAATTAGTTTAAAACTCATTACACCTATAATATTGTACAGCAAGGCTTAAATTCATAAAAAACTACGTGATAGGAACAATCATTGTTTAAATTTCGTAAAACTGTTCTAATTGATTAGATTAGACATATTTGCAAAATAAATTATTTTTTTACTTCAATAATTTACATCTACAGCAATAGATGACAGCATGTGCGATCTAGACAGTTGATATTTTTAATTCTCTCCGATTTTGTATGAGGGAAATTCATAAATAAATTCTAAATAAGCGTTGAGAATTCATTTGAAATTAACGAAATTACTCATAATTAAAATGAGTTATCTCAATCTCTTTGTATTACGTACACGTTATTTTATTTTTAATTATTTTCTAGTTTGAGTTTCACTCGTTTCACTGCTGTTTCGCTGGCCGCCATATTGGGAGATTCGTGAAACTACGCTTGTTGCCAAACGATAATATAGAAATTCAGCCCTTTTTCCGCGCCACGTAAGACTAATATATATATATATACATAGATAATGTCGTTCAATGTATAATCCGGCTCTTTGCAAAGATACTCGCCTGTTTCAAACGAGCCAGGCTAATTTGAGGATCATCTCTCTTTTCTCAATCAGACTGATATTTTACAGGCTTATCGCAAAGACCTTTATGCTTATTGGAAAAATGGCCTCGTGTTTCCCTCGTGATAATTTTCAGAATTATTGCGACGAGCCTACGCAGCTTCAGACTAGTTGGAAAATGACCAATTGTTTGTTAATCAGCCTAATTTTTAACAGGCTCATTGCAGGGAAACCTACGCAATTTTAGCATAGATTTGTTCATAGAAAATGACCCACAGTTTGTCCAAACAGCCGGGTTTTATACATCAAGCAGGGCGGTCGCTAAGCCAAGCCAAGCTTAAAAAAAACGCCACACAAACAACGCCAAGAACTGGAATAAAGACCGCTAATGCTTATATACAGAAAGCAACTTCGCAATGTTAAATCGACAAAACATGCCAGATTAAAATATCAGATATCAAACAAACCAAGCGTCGTAGAAAAAAAAAAACGAAAACTAGAAGAATCTAAGGAAGAATTTCTTCAATTTAAGACCAAACTCATCTTCATAAGTGATTTATAAACAGAGATATAGCTTTTTTTATAAAACGTCGAGTTACTTAAAATGATCACTATTTTCTTCGTCAAACTTTTTTTTTCAAACAAGCTACAGGCCTTAATATTGGGCAGAATAAAAAAAGGATTGCATTTTTGGACAAGTAATTAAGTAATCTGCTTTTATAAAATTCAGTGTAAAAAAAAATATTTTCTATCCTTAATTAGCAAAATACTGTTAATTAACTTGGCGATTAAAAAATTATGCCAAAACAGAGATAAAACCCGCCAACGACCATGTACCATCTGTATTAAAATAGCACAAATCAGTTACAGGTTATAATATAACCACATCAAATTTCATCTGCAAGTCAGCCATTTTCTTCTAAAGATATATTTTTTTTTAAATAAAACTTCACAATTATAAGAACACATATTTTATCAAATAATTAAATATGACTAAACTGTGGCAGATGATTGTTTCTAACATGAATAAGTATGAGAAATTGCCGGTTACGGATATGGATCTGGGTAGCTCAGTCGCAGAGCGTCGGCATGGTACGCATAAGGTCCCAGGTTCGAGTCCAGGCCCAGGTCAATTTTTCACTCATGTTTGTTTAGTGCATTTAATTGTCTGATAAAATGCGTGTTCTTATAAATATTGTAAAATAAAGTAATCAGACGTAGTGTTTATGCTTTAAAAATATTTTAAATATATAATTTACGTTTTTAGAAAGATCTTTAAAAATAAATTAGTTTTTGAGGGAAGATGTACCTTCTAAAATGTATACATTAAGAGTTATCGCCATTTAAATTTTCTTTCCAAACGTAAACAAAAATTTTGAAATGAATTAAATGTGATTCATTTATTTCTAAAAATAAAAAAAACACGGTAAAGGACAGGCATTTCGTTCGCAGGAATACCTTCCACGTCATCTACTATATATACGAGGCTAGCGAAAAAGAAAGGCTACCGCGGTGCTTTACGCGTATCTTTTTTTACAGACCGCGGGAATCACGTGAGGCTCGAATCCACCAATGCAGGTGTACGAAAAGAGCATCACCTCACTCTAGCGGTCTGTAAAAAAAGAGAAGTGGAACGCACCGCGGTAGCCTGTCTTTTTCGTTAGCCTCGCTATATATATATAACACAAACGGAAATTTCGTTCCGTTCCTTTATAACTCGAGATCTGCTGAATGGAATTTGATGGA
The DNA here is from genome assembly GCA_963931845.1 of Maratus michaelseni. Taxonomy (NCBI): domain Eukaryota; kingdom Metazoa; phylum Arthropoda; class Arachnida; order Araneae; family Salticidae; genus Maratus; species Maratus michaelseni. The sequence goes on along the minus strand of OZ007593.1, from coordinate 21,020,577 downwards.
ACTTGCACTGTTCGAGAGATAATTTTTCAGGGAAGGTTTTAGTATGTAACACAACGTTCTACGTATATTAGCTATCGAATTATGATAGAAAGTTCTGTTATTTTGACCGAAAAGGTTACCATTGCTAATTTTTTGGCGATCATTACTTGTGCAGAAAGAAATGAAAAGGCTGTACATCTCGAAAATAAAAGAAAAACTGTTACTAATTTTATTTAAAAAAAAAGAAAAAGATAGAAAGAAAGAAAAAAGAGTTTTGATGAGAGAATATTATAAAACGAAAATATTTAATTTAAACATGATTAGAAATGTTCATAATGCTTAAAAAATTATTCAAGGGGCAACATTTCTATTGAAACAAATTTGGCGATTTATCTTTTGTTTTTGGCGATTTTGATTTTACTTTTGACCCCAAACAATTTGATTTTAAGCCAAAAAGTGTCTTTTTTTGTTGCAGAAAGAATTGAAATAGCTATACATCTGGAAAAATAAAAGAAAAAACTGTTACTAATTTTATTTTTTTTAAAAGAAAGAAAAGAAAAAAAGAAAAACAGTTTTGATGAGAGATTTTAGGCCAAAAGGTGTTTTTTTTTCAAGTGTACGACTGCATTTTCGCAGTATTTTCTTTTTTTTGGTAATTTTTGGTTAGCCGGGCGCCAGTGATATATATATATATATATATATATATATATACATGTATATACATACACACACATATATATACACATATATCTACACAAATACATATATATATATATATACACTTATATGTATGAATATATATATGTGTGTGTGTGTGTGTTCATATATCACTGGCGCCCGGCTAACCGAAAAGTACCTTTTTTATTCAAATGCAAACTATATTAATGGCAATATACTTCTATTTACTTCTACATATATGAAATTTCGTTCCGGCTGCTTATAACTCGAGTTCTGCTGAATGCATTTTCGTAGAACTTAAACTAAGATAATTTTTAAGGGAATGTTTTAATGTATAACATATCGTAGAACGATAGCTTAGTTATATAATTATTCTGGGAAGTTCTATAATCAGATCAATCCGATTATGAAAGATTAGCCTTTTTAAAAGATTTTGCCGAATGTATTTCGATGGAACCTATACTGTTAAATAATTTTCTAGGGAACGTTTTATTATATAACGTTGCTTAGTTCTAGAATTATAGGGGGAAATTCGAAAATCGGGTGACCATTTTTTTTATCAAATATTAGCCTTTTCAATATTTGATTCCGATTAGGAAAGATTAGCCTTCTAAAAAAGTTCTACTGAACGGATTTTGATAAGAATTGTATTGTTAGTTAGATGCTATTTCAGAAATGGTTTTAATGTACTATATATTGTCCTACGTTGCTGAGTCCAACAGTTATGTGTGAAGGTTATATAGTCAAGTGAACCCGATTCCGAAATATTAGCCTTTTTGATAGTTTTTACTGGGCGTATTTTTTGCGACTTGCATTGTTAAGTAGATAATTTGTAAGGATTGTTTTAGTATATTTTATAGCGTTTTGTTGTTTTAGAATTATGTGGAAAAGTTCAATAATCAGATTATCAAAGGTTAGCCTTTATAAAAACTTCTTCTGAATGGATTTTGTTAGTTAATTTGTTTGCATTGTTATTTCGATAATTTTTAGTGATGGTTTTAGTATATTGCATATAGTTTTATCATTCTTTAGCAAACCCTAACTGTAAATGACCAAATAAAAGAGTTGGTCCTTAACAGCTAAAAGTTTGACTGCACATTAGAAAATATAATAGCGCAATCGCGTCATTTTTCAGTAATGTGGAAGGATATTCCACGTAAATATACAGATTGCTTTCAAATACAAGGTCAAATTAAACGATATATTTCGTTTGATTCAGGGTTCATTTATAGAAACCGACCAGCGCAGCGGGCGTAGCTTGCTAGTTTTCCTATAAATTAATGAAATCCAGTTGTTAAATTATTTTTGTTTTAGAAGTGAAGTTTCCATTTAAATTTATTGTAACAGTACAATGTTTAATTGAATAAAATAAGGTAAATCTAAGAAATTGCTAAGAAATTCCAAACATGCACAGAGCAACGCAAAAAAAAAAAAAAATAAATAAAAAATAAAAAATAGATAAATAAATAAAATAAATAAAAATCAGCTTTCAGAAATTCTAAAAATTGTTCCGCTATTCATATTATGTATCTTCGGAGTCCATCCTCCCACTTTCAGCCCTCCCACCCAAAGGGGGCACTTTTCTAAATTTTGCCGACACCTCTCATGTGATATATCGTTGGAAAAGTCTGAACGCTTAATCATAATATGCAGGGGGGGGGGGGGTATTTTCTAAATTTTGCACATACCCCTCATGTGATACATCGTTGGAAAGGTCTGTGACCGCTTAATCCTATTATGCATCTCCGGTGTTCATCCCCCCTTTTGCCCCACCCCCAAGCGCGATTAGCTTTCACCACCAGGGGACGCTTTCCTATATCTGTTCCTACGAGTCTGATTACGACCGGGTATGGCTCATTCGACTCAACATCAATAGAGCTTTCCGATTTTAGTTCGTTTTTTCACCACCAGGGGGCACTTTTCTATCTCTGGTTCTATGGGCTAGATCACGACGGGGTATATCTCATTCGACTCGACATCTCTAGCCTTAACGATTTCAGTGCCCGAGGTTCATACAGAACAGATTGCGCTACCTGGTGGTGGAAGATGGAACTTGCAGCACGACTGCTATCCGGTGCCGAAGGCAGCGGAGAACCAGGTCGGAGGTTCGTTCGGTTCGAGGTTTATCTTATTCGAGGTTTTACAAGATTCGAGGCCCCGATATAAATTAGGGGTCCGCTAGCGGGCGAAGCCAGCTAGTGCTAATAATAAAAGAGCGTGATATCACGTTTGATTTCAAATGCAGCGCTGACACGCTATGTACGTATTGCATTTTTATTCATTTCATCGATAAGTCAGTGATATTTTTTAACGGGGGATAACAAGTGTTATAACAAGCCACATTTAGTATGTTGTTATTAGTTTAATTTAAAAATCTACTGGTATTTCTAGTTAACCTTTTAAACAATGACTGAAAGTAAAATGTAATTTTAAATTATTTCTCATGTTTAGATTATTTAAATTATGTTTATTCTGTTTAAAAAAAAAGAAATGATATCTACAAAAACAACTTTTCAAAAGTAAAAAAAAAAAGCCAAGCGTAAAAAAAAAAAAAAAAGTGGCTAAAAAATGGTGTGATATCAAATTTCCAAGCTATTATATTACATTAACTTTTTTCCATTAAATAAGTTATCATATATATAAGTCGAGTGCCTACGTATATGTTAATAGAAATCGTTTTCTCCTGTACTAAATACATCCTAACAAGTTTCTGAAAATTCAATTTTTTTCAAATTATGCATGATGGGCTTGGCGGCCATCTTTTCATATTTCTAAGCACCCAAATTTCTAAAGTAAAAGCGTAATATGTTTGCAATGTAATATGTTTATAACAATTTCGAACTTCAGATTTTAACTACGGACAGATAAATTAGATAAGACTGATATTTTGAGAAATTGATTTTTACTAGTTTGAAATTATTAATTACTGTAAAAAATAAATCATAAGATGAATCTTAAAATAAGTCATCATTATCTTAAGACACAATTTTCAGATCATACAAATCTATAAATGAAACGCTTAAAATATTTGATTAAATAACAATTTTGAACTTCGGATTTTAACTACGGATTTGGATGCTTAGAATTTTGTGAATAATATGCAAAGATGGCCGCCAAGCCCATCATGCATAATTTGAAAAAAATTGAATTTTCAGAAACTGGTTAGGATGTATTTAGTACAGGAGAAAACGATTTCTATTAACATATACGTAGGCACTTGACTTATATATATGATAACTTATTTAATGGAAAAAAGTTTAAAAAGTAATATAATAGCTTGGAAATTTGATATCACACCATTTTTTAGCCACAACTTTTTTTTTTTTTACGCTTGGCTTTTTTTTTACTTTTGAAAAGTTGTTTTTGTAGATAGTTATTACAGTAACTCCAATATAGAGAACGTCTATAATTTGCCATTTAATCGCTAAGCTTGGCGAAAATTTTGCCACCGGGCGTGTATATGTGTACCCGGGTAGAGTGTAAATGACCATTAAAATTTTTGTTAGAAATTTGTTCTTCGGATAGGTCTCAAAATTTGCATTTTGAGACACTAAATATCAGGTTAATTTTTTATTTCATTTGGATTTAATCTTTAGGGCTCTACCAGGTCTTAAAAGTTATTCTCTTTATACGTGAAAAGCCAAGATTGCAACCAAGATAGTGTAACTTATTCAAATTTATTTTTTTACAGAATTTCTCCGATTTTTGTAAAATAACTCATAAAACTTGACTGATTAAAGTATTACTTGTGAACAATATAATTGCCGCTATATTTTGGCACCTTAAATGGTAAATGTGACACTAAAATGGCAATTGTTTGCAAATAAGATAAAGAAAAAGCACAATGATCTATACTAATAAAATTGTGCAACCCTAGAAATGAACAACAGAAACTGAAGTACATATTTGGAACACCTACAATGTGTGAACCCCAGTAACATATCTAAATCTATACTAATAGAATACAGTTTCACTCTGTGTGTGTCTGTTGGCGATGGCTAGAAAAATAGAGCCCACCTAGAAGTCTGAAAATTTACGTGTAGATAGTCCAAGGTCTGACCATGTGCACCTGAGTCTCAGAATTTTAATATTTTGATAATTACTCAAGATATGAATTAGAATATCATTAAACATCGCATAGAAAATGCCATCCTTTAAATCAAAATGGCTAAAGAAAAGTACTGCTGTTGTGGATTTGCAAGCGGAAATGAACGAATTCGAAATTATTTTACTAATTAGCGAATTTTAAGAAAACTAATTGAGATATCAATTTGAAAATTTCTGAGCCTATGTAAAAATAAATTCTGCATCCGACTGAGATTTTTAAAAAAATCGGCCGGTAATTTTTGTTAATTTATGCAAAACACTACCTATATTTTGCCGGCGCCAGTGAAAAAAAAAAATCCGAGAAAGTTTCAAACATGGATCTGCTTTCATTAAAAACTGAACTACAAAGAGATCTGTTTCTCTGGCCGATCCCTCCATTTAGTTTGCGAAAATGAAAGGAAATAATTGGCAAAATCTACTAATGAAGAAAAATTTAGATAACAAATCAAGGTATAGATCTGAAATTGAGGTTGGGAAGTGTTGTCATCAGCCGGCTATTTTAGCGTTGCGTCTTCTTTCTGTTCTAATTATCAGAAAAAATTATTTTTTAATGATCGGGTTAATGTTGGTGTCGGTGGTTTTTTTAACATATTATTCGTTATATTTTTGGATATGTGGGGGGGAGGGGGTTAATTCTTTGCTCTGAGATTGTTATTATCTCAGGCCCGGGCAACGCCGGGTGGGTAGCTAGTCTATACTAATAAAATAAAGTTTCGCCCTTTGTGTGTGTCTGTTGGCGATGGCTAGGAAAATCTAGCCCACCTAGAAGCCTGAAAATTTAGATTTAGGTAGTCCAAACCCTCTCTTGATGCACCTGAACCTCAGAATTTTAATGTTTCAATTATTTACTGAAATATTAATTAATATCCACAAAGAACTCTCATAAAAAAATACGCATTTTTCTCTCGGGTTGGTTGGTTGCATCGATGCTTCACAGAAGTAATTAAATAAACCAGAGTACCGATGAATAGATAAGGATTTCTAACTTAATTAGTGCTAATATGGACTGAAGTTATCAAGTGTACAGCCATGCTAATGTCGCGCCATCTGCACATGACAAATTACACAGACGTCCCCCTGTGTCGAATATTTTCCAGGCACATTTTTCTTCATGACAATTAGCCGGGTGTATTTTTTTTTTTTTTTTTTTTTTTTTTTTTTTTAAATAGAGATTATTAATACAGAAAACTTTAACAGATTATTTTTTATATTTGCGGGAATGGAGAGGAGCAAGGGTCTAGTTATATTTAACAATTTTAACTGCACCCGAAGCGTTTAATTGCTGTTTTATATATTGAATACCGCTATTTTAAATCTCAGCTAATAGTGTTCCGAACTTCTCCAAACCAGTTCCATTTTTACTAAATTATCGTAAAAATCAGCATTCATAGCTTCGAGGTGTATTTCTAGAAAGCAGCTACCAGAATTTCTGAATAATAGTCTAAGCCAAATTTCAAATTAAGTTCCTAGCTTAACCAAAAGAACCATCTTTAAATATGTATGCTGATCCTCCTAATTAGTTATTTGCTGACGAGCAATTGAACAATCCCTCCCTCCCCCACGTCCCCTCCTACAAGGTTTTTTCTCTAACTATGCTCCGTTTCCATATCTCAGCAACTATCTTTCCGATTTCAACGCAAGTGATTCCAAACATTATATTTAATTTAATAGTCACACTTTATAACGTTAAACTAAATTTATAAGTAGCGATTACCCACTATTTCCGAATAATAGTTTAAGCCAAATTTTAATTAATTTCCTAGCTTGACCAAACGAACAATATTTTAAACATGCATAGTGGGTCTCCTAATTACTCATTTTCTGAAGGACACTGGAACATCCCCTCCCCCCTGCAACTCATTAAAGGTTATTTTCTCTATCAGTGCCTTATTTCAGTAACTCGGCTAATAATGTTCCCATCTTCTTGAAACCAGCTCAATTTTCTACCACGCCTACTATACAGTTACGTAGGCAACGGGGACCTGTCTCAGAAGTTCATTCGGAAAGAGATTTGTTTAGAACAGAATGCTCCCCTGGCGGTGGTAGGGGGAAATAACAGATTTTCTAGAGCGTACGAGCATGCCGGGTATACGGTTCCGAATCCATCGTAGACCGTGGTCAGAGTTCCATTTTTTAAAGAGATTTAAGTTTATTACAAGGGCTCGGGCAACGCCGGGTGGGTGAGCGAGTAAGATATAAAGTTCACTTTTATTTTTTGAATATAGATGAAAGATAGTTCTCTGAATATATAGGAATACAATAAAAAGTGATATATACGACGTACTGTAGAACGGTCTGATATTTCACTAATTTATATTGGTCTTTGGTATCAAAACTGGGCATTATCTTTCGTAATCTGATTTTTTCCCGTCCCTTGCTTCTATACTACTAATGGTGCTTCAGTAACTAATTTTACGCATCTTTCTACTGCTTTAATATGACTCAGACTTGGATAATTGAAAAGATGGGACTTGTGATTTACTCATCAGAACTTTCTGCTCCTCTTTTGATACGCTATTAAGAATGGGAGGTGATGTAATTTCACATTCTTGCCAGTGAATAATCTCAATATAGTCTGCAGCACTGTAGTTGAATATTGGAATATGAAACTGCTTTATTTTTTAACATTCTATTTCCATTGCCTTCAACATTCTTCTGAATCAAAGTTATCGAAAATGTTTTTTTTCATCAGATATCATTCCTAGTAAAATGTTCTCTGGAAGATAGGAGTATACGTTTCGTTGAATAACGATCGACAATCTCCTTTAAATCTTCCCTCAAATAACAAGACAACGTAATTGTTTTTAAAACATTTTAAGCTACAATTTAGCAGGAAGAAACATTCGTAACGTGAACCCACATAAGCGCATATACTTTCATTAAAAATTCAGCCATTGTGACTTCCAGTCTAAGTAGTTGAGTGGCACTTGTCAACCATCTAGAGTAAAACATTTTACTTTGATTACGATTTTCTAGATTTAAGGAGCTTTGTACATATAAAACGGCTTTACACATGTCGTAAAAATATTTTTGTCAGTATTTAACTCTCGAGATTTCATTTCTGGAGGACAAGAGCAGATTTTTTTTTAATTCCACAACTGGCATTAAATTCCACAACAGTGTTCACATTGATTTAATGGTTTTCCAATAGGACCAGAAAATGCTCTTGCTCGCGGGTCTGTTGTTTGTCCATCAAATTCAGAAATTAGCTATGTAATGACAATTCGTTTGCGTGAAGCTGGCAGAACTGCATTTAACCAATTCCAGCTCACTGGATCGTATTGACAACTGTACTGCAGTTAACCATTGCAAGGCACGACTAACTTTGTTTCAAAAACTCCAGTAGCACTATTCTTTCTCCCAGTGTTTACAGTTGTTCTGTCACAACATATAGCCATATGTTTGGCAAGGTTTAAGCCGTTTTCCGTGCAGTATTTTACCATTATTTCTGCAATATGTTTTCCTGGTCCAGAAGGTGGTTTAATGTGTCCCCGATACAGTGAATTTGACTCTTCAATCTGAGGTACATGTTCTTCACTTATAATTCTTCGATGTAATCTCCAATTTTCTCTTCATGTAGTGTTTTATGTTTTCTTACATCAAAAAATTTACTTTAGATTCCTGCTTCTAAAGCTTTCAGGTCATCTTTTTAACCCTAATCTCTAGTTTTCTTTCGTTCTCTGAGTTTGTTTCTGTCAATTATATGTGATGAATAGTTTTCTGTTACAATGCCAACATCTTGTAGAATTACAGAAGCTATTGCGGCCACACATCTATTAGAAACCCCTACTCAACTGAGACACTGGAAACCGCAGGTAGATGCGTGTTTTCATTTGTCTTTCTGACTCTTCTGTAGAAGTAGATGTTTTTGATAAGGATATTAATTATTTACACCCTGATGAAGAACTACAACTTCTTTATTCATCACCACTGTCACAATAAATAACAACTGTAATGTCCTAATTAGCAGCAGATTTTAAAGTTGTACTTTCAGCCCTCATCGAGTCCCTTGTTTTCCTATGTCTTCCCTTATTTGTTTCAATTTACTTGTCTCGGTGTTATCGAGCGTGACAATAACCATCTTTATTGTTGACCTTTGGTCAAAAAGAAATTCCGGTTCTTTTTGCGCCATCTTCTTTGATTTTTCACAAGTACACTTACGAATTGGCTCACATTTGCACGCCAACATGTCTAGAAATTTATTTCCAGCCTCCGCTTTGAAAAACAACCTTCTTCATGTAATTATGTCTTTTAGGTTTGCTTAATCGAATAGGGTTTTGTATTCAGAAAAATTGTTGCTTATCATTTGATCAATACGCCTCTGGGAAACTACAGGAATTCATGCTTTATTCCAAATTTCTTCGATCTTTTCTTTTAGGATTTGATTTACCTCCGACTTTGGTGGATCTTTACCATTCCTCTTGTTTTAATTATTTTCTTGTATTTAAGTAACATTTTATAACGGCTAAAATTATTGGCAAAAGAACTTCATTTAGATTTGAAGGATATCGGACATTCCACTGCACTAGTAATGGTAAACTTGTGTTTGCCTCCACTCGCGCTCACTTTGATCAAAAATTATAAAAAGCAATTTGCTAAACTCAATAAAACGCTTAAAATTTTTTAAAATAAAGACTTAAGTTTTATAACTGATAAAGGAATTTACAAAACATTTTAAATATAAAAATGTCAAACGAGATTACCAACAAACACTGTAAATTGACAATTTATTGTAAGAACCTATTGTGTGAAACAGTGAAAATATAGAAAGGTCCTGGTAGAGCCCTAAAGGAGTTTTTCAAAATTCATGAAATTTTGTACGTATATTATTAGGTACTAAAAGGCAACTTTTGCCTGCTATCCAAAATCAAAATTCCAACTTTCGTTTTTTCACTCCACCCCAGTTATTTATGATTCATTTACAGGGTCAAACAAAATAATTCTCTTACACATTGTTCTATAGGGAAAAAATCGTTTGCAGTGTAATTTAGTGATATTTCACTATTTAAAAACATAATGAAAATTAAATGAATTACTGAGATGCACTATAAATTCCTCTCTTGAAAGTGTGGTGTGAATTGCGTTTATTTACAGGGACACACAAAAGATATCGGTTACAGTAGATGTGCGATATTTATAGTCTATACGTGATAAGTTCGTTTTCAAATTTGGTTTGCGTTTTTAACACTTTCCAACATAGTTCAAAAGTGTTTATGAATTCGGTTTGTCTGTCTGTATGCCGTCTGTCTGTCTGCCGTCTGTCTGTCCGTACGCTAACTCGCGTAAATATATACGTATTGCCATGCAGTTGATATATGTTATTGAGGTTTACTATGGCATGTTCGGTATTGAATATGAAGTTTATAGCACTTAGGTATTTTACAGGGAAGTTATTTTACTTTATCAAAAGAATTCCGTTACATTACGGTCTATGGGGGAAAATCCTTTGCGGTTTATTTTATTGATGTTACACAATTTCAAACATATTTAAATTGATATATATCGCTGAGGTGCACTATAAGAGGATTACTACAGAATATAGTATGTATACCACTTAAATTTGTTTTTACAGTGACACTCAAAACAATTCCGTACAAATTCCAAACAAATTCCATACGAAAAAAAATTCGCTTGCGGTTTATTTTAACAAGGTTTAACTATTTCAAACGTACTAAAATTTATATATGTCACTAATGTTCATTACAAGAGGCTTACTATAGAATATTGTGCGTATAGCATTTATCGTTGATTTACAGGGACACACAAAAGAATTTGGTAGTCTGTTAACAATAATTGCTGGAAGTGTTTTTTCAGTTGCTGAACGTATTTTTAAATTTAACTTTTTTTGTCTATTACTTGCTGTGTATAAATTCTATAGATCATATGCAGGGCAGCAAAAAAGTTCTGGAATACATTCACGTTTATTGACGTAAATTCCAAAATGGGAATTTTATACCGTGCTACGCGTTTTCTATCTGAACGGAAATTTAGCATTCTATGTAATATATATATACAAATCTATAGATCATATACAGGGCTGCACAAAATAATTCTGATTTTCTCGGAATATCGTTGATAATTCCTAAACCTGGGTTTTTAAATGTGTTATGCGTTTTCCAAATTTTTTGCTTTTACCGCTTGCTTTATTTCACAGTATAAAACGGTAAATATTTGTAAAATTATTTTTGACGTGTTGGAAAGTGTTACATAATTTATGCTTGACGCATAATTTTTCGTTCTTGTTAAACATAAAAGCGCGATACATGCAGGCATGATTATAGAAGTGATTTCAAAATCGAACGGTTTTTTTTATTATAAATGAATTATATACCGAGTTATAAGCATGTACTCTCTCAAAAATACTGACTTTTATTGTCTTGTGTTATTTTTATTGTATTATTTATATTGCATTATTTTTTAATAATTGCCTTCAATAATTGAATTCAATTTGAATTAGAAACGTTGACTATTTATCACTGTGATTCGGCTTCCCTAAAACAAAGACCTAGTACAAAGTTTAAACTTGGCATTGCGTCAAGCAAAGGTGATCGCTAATTTGCAACGCCATTTATGTCCGTGCCGCCTTTTTCTAGCAAATGTAGATTTTTAATTAACCTTTAAGGACACGTGCGGCATATTGAGTGCTCCATAGGGCGAAAACCAATTTCGAACCCCAAAGTAATTACGCGATTAATTCTAATTAAATTAGACTTTTAAAAAAAAAAATTCCAATTTATTGCTCTTATACTGCTACTGGGCATTGCACTACACAAATATATCATTAAAAGTTGTTACTTAGGCTTTAAAAAACAATGACGCATAGAGTGCCGCCCGTATCTTAATGTATGTACAGATCGTTCGTGTTCTTTAAGGTTAATATTTTGCCTAATTACAGACTATTTTTTTCGAAAATCATTATCAACGCTCTTTGGATGCTTCCGCGTCGATGGCTATCTCAAACGCCCCTATATTCCCCGCTGATCAAGTAAAGTTTGTGTGTAATGGAAAATACAATTTCCTCAAAAAATATGTGAACTAGAAAAATCGCTATATTTTTCCTGCAATGTTTAACACTAGAACCACAGAGCGGGTCAATTTGACCCAAATGTATGTTTAATTTACCACGCGAAAAATTTTAATTGAAAAAAATCTTTCCTTTTCTGAGATTTAATATTTTAAGGTAAACAACAATTTATCGTATTTGAAAACTCATAGCATAAGTAAATTTCCACTTATAATTACTCATACCTAGAACCGCGGAGCGGGTGCATTTGACCCGTAATATGTTTTTACGAATAAATGAAGAAAGAGAGATACGTTTTCTTGGAAGTAACGCGAAAGTACATCTGCCTCACCCCGAATTCCTCTAATTGGCAGAACCGGAAGGGGAAATAGTAAAGGTTTTCAATCAAGGTCATATTTACTTGGTGTGAAGAGGAGTCGAATGCTGCGGAAAATTTTAACAGATATTTAGACGAATTCTTCAGGGTGCTTTTTTCTGCGTTTATTGCAAGTATAAATGAGATGTCACGACGTTGTAATATTACCGTTAAAGAAGCTTTGGAATATTTGCAACAATTATCTAACAATGATTCGGAAAGTGACAATAATGACTGTCTTTCGATTTCGAGTAGCGAGGATCTGCCACCAAGTGAAGAAAGATTTAATTCTGATGAAGAAAGTAAAAGTGACGCCGACTCTGCCAGTGCCCTAAAAATTGCTGGACCTTCCCACCTCAATGATGATGGTAATTTATCAGCGTTAAACGAAAATTCGTTGTATTTATCAGATAAAAACGAAGAATCAAGAGTTCGAAAAAAAGGCACCTACACTCAGGGAAATCTAAAAAAGAAATCAGCAGTATCGTGTGCATTGAAACTTGGAAATAAAGAATTTGGCAAAGATGGGACAGTTTGGAACGTTGTACAAATCGGTACTAGCAACAAAGGACGAAAAGGACAGCATAATGTTTTGAAGGAAATTGGGGGCCCAACACCATATGCTAAATGCAATATTATGGATAACAGTCCATCAAGTGCCTGGAGACTTCTCATTGATGAATGGATATTGAAGCATATAAAGAAATGTACCGAAGAGAAAGCTCATTGACAGATTCGGAAAAATGATTGGGTTATTAATTTGGAAGAAATTGATGCTTTTATATCAATATTATATGAACGGGGTATATATTGTGCAAAAGGGCTTGAACCGGATAGCCTTTGGTCAATGAACTGGGGACCGCCGTTTTTCTGAAATACAATGGCAAGAGAAATTTCGTCAAATAATGAGATTCTTACGCTTCGATATAAAATCAACCCGAACAAGTTGTCTAGAGACAGACAAATTTGCTCCGATTTCGGATATTTGGAATCGTTTCATTGACAATTGCAAGACTAACAATACATAAGCGACCTAACATAAGCGTAGATGGGCAATTATTTGCTACAAAAGCTAGGTGTAAGTTTACTCAATATATGCCTAACAAACCAGATAAATTTGGTATCAAGTTCTGGTTGGCTGCAGATGACTCAAAATACCTTATTAATGGATCTCGAAAAAGATAACCTATGTCCCTGTAACGTTTCTCTTTCTGAATATGTAGTACTGCGACTAATCATTCCATATGAAAACAAAGGCAAAAATGTCAATACCGACAACTTTACGACATTGAAGCTCTCACAGGCATTCAAATACAAGCATTGTAGGAACTGTAAAGAGAGATACCAGTCTCTGTAAAATTGTCAAAATCTGAATTGCATGCCACTACTGTACTAACCCATAAAGACACCAGTCTAACTGTTTACCAGGGAAAAAAAGATAAAAATGTTTTGTTGCTCAGCAGTCTACATCCAACTGTTGAAATTTTAGATAATTCTAAAAAACTACCCGATACAGTCGCTTAATACAACGCAACTAAATTCGGTGTAGATGTGATTGACCGGTGTAGATGCGATTGACTGTGTGTAACTGGTATTTTTTTTATATTTCTTTAAATTATTCTTAGAAATTATGCATAAACTTATTTAAATGAGATGATCTATATTCTTTTAAAGTTATGAAGTCTAAATTTATTTTTTAATATATTATTAAACTTAATGAAATAACATTTTGAACATCATTTTCTATAAAGTTAAGTAATTTCTGCTGACTTAATATTATATAAATGTTAAGAAATATTGATAATTGTATGACAATATAATGTTGAAGGCAACTAAATTAAACATTTGTTCATATTTATATATATATATTTAGTCTAGGGTCACACTGACCCGCTCCGCGGTTCTACACATACGGAAAGTCCTGCGGTTCTAGTGTTAAACTCCTACCACCCTTATTTTTTCATAATGTTATTTTTAGTAGATTCAGAAAAAGGGTATGGGGATATATTTTCAAAGTGCATTTTCGACAATATCTCTAAAAATTACAATTAAAACAATTATATTTTTGAGTTTGGTGTTACGAGATCTTTCGAAAGATACTCCTCGCACCATATACATGAAAAGCTTATTTTTTAATGTAACAGACTCCCTAAATATTTCCTAAAAATATTTTTGAATGGCTAATAAGCTATAAATATGTGGGTCAATAGCCTTTATAACTCGCCAATTTTGAACTTCCCACGTTCCATAGTTTTCGAGAAAAACGCTGTGACAGACGAACGGACAGACAGACAGACACGAGTGGCCTTATAATGGTTCCGTTACTACTTTTTAAGTACGGAACCTTAGAAAGTAAGTAACGATTATATCGCTTTCCTAATGGAATTTATTATGTACGGGGCCCACTCTCGGTTTATATTTAAAAATCTATTTAAACAACAAATTAAAGTATGTGTAAAAATATGCAAAAATACGTGATAAACACGCTGATGCAGAAAATGTTTAAATCTAAGAATTGTTTTAAGTGGTATTTAATATTCAAATAGGTCAAAACAGTTCAGTTTAAAAGTTTTATAGGATGAACATCTATGCATAGCATTTTAATAATCTGTTACAGGCATATACTAGATTAAATTACGATGTACAGTGTTTAATTTTTTAATTAGTCCAATTTTTTGAAGATTTTTTTAAATGTTTTATTAAAAATTTAATTATTTGAATAGAGATTCGATTCCTATTTCGAAAAAGTGAGTTTTTCACCTACTGTCGCCAGATTAATCATAAGCTCAAATAATGTTTCTTTAAATACATCTTTTAATCGAAAAATATAATTACACGAACACTGTTTTCCCTCAAGTATTGCTTCAAGAAATATATTTGTTCAACTAATAGCCTAAATAACAAAACAATACTAAATCATAATGAATTCTCTCCATGCTATAGAACAGGCATGTCAAACTCTTATCTCAGAGGGTCAAATTACACATTGCATATAAAGCCGGATTACAAAAAATAAATTTTCCATCACACATTTGTTATTAAATTTGAAGTGGAGACTATAGGGGAGACTGGTACACAGTGGAACACTTTTTCAGATTTTTTTCTCTTTAATGGATAAACCTATCTGCATGAAAATATTTTTGAATATCCCTTAAATCTTTATACATTCATCATAATTTTCTCAGAACATAGTTTTCAATACACTTTTCAAAAAAAAAATTAAATGCACCCGTAAAGTAGACCACTGTGCCCCAGAAGTGGAGCACAGTGGGCCGCTATTAGGTATTATCTGAAATACAATATAAAGCTATTTTTCATTAATCTAATTCTTTTTTATTTCCTCTTTACCACCAAAATAACATAGAAATAAAAATTTGCGAGTAACATTTTGAAACAAAAACAAATTAATTATATTTTGAAAAGGATAACAGATTAATACAGAAACAATTGCAATTTAGATGAAGTTATTACTTAAGTACAAAAAAGCAGCTCACATTAAAATTTGCAAATGAAATTCCAAAATACTTATGAGTAAGGTTGAGCCTGGAATTTTCCTGAAATACTTTTGGGTCTGAGAGCAATGAAATAATTGACAACAACAGATTCACCTACAGTTTCGGGAAAAATGAACTGATTTCCATTCAATTTGCTTCCCATAAATCTTACTTGAATAGAATCATCATCAATTAGACTACAGTTGTATTTATCAAAGGCAGTAAATACAAAACAAAATTTTCCTTATGTTAAATAAATTGTTATTTTTCTTTGTTTACTTTATTTTACAATTAATTAACTACTTAAAAACAATATTTCTTTAAATAAAATAAGCAATTATTAAATATTTTGAACAGTTCGCATTACAGGAACAGAGTTGATTGTGGACCACTGTGCCCCAGCAGTGGGTGGTCCACTCTGCCCCATGTTGAAGTTCAATAAATAATCATACTAATATTGTTTATAGCTTTCTTTTAAACATATTGACTTTACAGTTAAATAAAGACAAGTGTCTTAGATTTTCTAAAAAGCTGTTTTATCTTTTTTATCTACAACCTTTAATTACTAAAAAATTAAAAATATGATGAAAAATTTTACTTTTAGAAGATCAAAACAACCAATCAGTATAAAATAGTTGAATCTGAGCTAAACACATTTTTTGAAGGCTATAAATAATCAGTCAAGTGCTGTTGTCTATTAGGATAGGAGAGAAGCTAAATTTTTTTTTTAAATAAATAAAATATTACGGGGTGGTCCACTGTGCCCATAGGTCCAGTGTGTACCGGTCTCCCCTACGGTATAACATCTGGAACCAAGTATTTTATATTAACAAAAATTTATTCAAATAAATGTTGACTGTATACTAATTTTGCTAATAAAATTTTACATACCTCCCTTATGAAATCTCTAATATTCGTTCTGTTGTCCCCATCAACAGGTTCATTTAATTGAACGTCTGGATCATCTACATCTGCAGGCACATTTTCATTAATATTTTCATTAAAGTTTTCAACAAAATCTTCGAAAAAAACTCTTGGAAAATCCTCAGAATTATTATCAGGAGCATCAGAAATATCTCCAGCGATATCCCGTTCAAATTGTTCAGCAATTGCTGCTGCTTCGTCCACAAATCTTTCAAAATTATCACCCATTCTGTAAAAAAAAAATAGTAAAAAGAATTCACAAATACATCAAATAAAAAATTACAATTTCTAAAGTTTATAGAATAAACACGAAAGATTTAATCAAATGTTTTTAAAAGATTTGAAAAAGGTTTAATCAAATAATTATGACTAGAACAAAATTCTCTTTTAAAAGTGATGGTGAGAAATACCACCATCTATATCTAAACTAGCACACACTATAAAAAAAAAGGAATTTGGTTTTTTTCTGCATATTAGCAGAGTATTTGGTATCATTTTAAGCAGTGAACAGTGAACAATACAAATTAAAGATCCATTTTAGGATCAGCGCATACAGGTAGATAATTGTGGAACAAAGTGAACCACGGCAGTCAAGAAAATATTTGTTTTTCTGTTTCCACGAATGATTTAACTACACCTAATAAAAATGTCATGGAGAAAATTGTCAGAACAATAATATGACACATTTATTTATGAGAGCTTAAATAGGCACGAAGGCCTCCCAAGTCAGAGCATATTTACCTCCCAGACACAGCACGGCGTCAAGAGGAATCGCTATTGTACCGATTGGCCTATGAAACACTCAAGGGGAGTACCAAATTTCTCCCGCCTGCCAATGGTCATCTCTCTAAAATTAGAGGTATGGCCGAAACATGCAAATTTTCAAGAAGTTAAAATGTATAAGGCCTTAATTTGATGTGAAAGGGAAAAATGATTCCATCCCTTTTTTCTCCACGAAAAAGAATGATTTTTTTGTTGAGAGTTCAGATTTAAAAAAGATGGAAAAGTAGAAGGTTGACTGCTCTCTAACTAAACAGATTTTGATTGTGTGTGCCAATAGATGGAAATGTGTGCGCTAAGAAAAAGCGAAAACGCGTCTGCCATTACCTCATGCTGTCAACGTTATCTAGTAATATAAGGTAACAAACAATCTTCCTTCACCATTGTTCCATTTTATTTAATTAAGCTATATTCTTTTAATAATATGAACTTACGTGTATATGAGAAACCTTCCCCAACCTAAACATAAAAAGGCTAATTAAAAATGTACTTCTAGGATATGGATCTCTGCCTTTCAAAATTGAGTTTGTTAATTCAGAAAGATAAACTGAAATGCTCAAAAAAAATAAATGTTGAGAATACAGTTTTCAACTAGAATTGAATATGTTTTTTTTTTTTTTTTAAACATTTATGTTTGT
Source organism: Maratus michaelseni (assembly GCA_963931845.1). Lineage (NCBI taxonomy): Eukaryota > Metazoa > Arthropoda > Arachnida > Araneae > Salticidae > Maratus > Maratus michaelseni. The sequence continues at coordinate 21,002,598 of OZ007593.1, read as the reverse complement.
TTTCTAATTAAATGCTTATAATTATCTTGTAAATAAACTCAATATTATATTCAATTAATTTTAGTCAGTTTTCCTTTTGTTTACTTAATTTATTGAATTAATATTAATTCTTTTATTTTAGGAAATGTTTTCTTTAATATTACAATCTAGGTTTTAAAATAAGCCATTATTTATTTAATGTTATACAACTCTCTGCAGGTAACCTTTGATGATTGTAATTGGTTCAAAGAGGATCCGAACTTCAAAAATAATTCACAACGCAACTTTCTTTTCTATAATTAATTGATAATTTATCTAATAAAATTTTCTAAGTATAAATCATTATATCAGATCCTTAGAGTCATAGGCGCAAAATAAATACTATACGTCTCGGATAATTTAAAATACTCATATTAATAAATATACCGCAATATAGTGGTAAATCCTATGCAGTCAGACTTAAATTCAAATAATTTAATTGATCACTCTGTAGCATTCCATCAAAAAGTAATAAGTGTTTCGGTTAAAATTGTCACAAAATTTGAGCATTTATTTTGCGAACAGAATAAATTACCTTAATAATCAAACTACCGTCCATTATTAGCTATGACGACTTCCCTTTTGTTTGGCAAGAGATGGATTTCGCGTCGATAAAACAACTCATCCTTTGAAACGACCCAATTTTGGATTTCTTCGAAAGAATTGAAGTTTTATGCTGAGATTCCGTGCTGCATCTATCGAAATAGTTCGAGTGGGTAGGATAGGATGACTCATTTAGCGTTTTCCAAATAGACTACACATTTAGCAATATGGGCTAGAGCATTGTTACGTTGAAATTGATTTTATCGTGTCTTAGGGCTATTCTGGTGGATTGGCCAACATTCAATGCTTCTGCCAATTGTTTGAGTTGAGTCTCTTCATCCAATAATGCTTGCAAATCTGAATCTTCTAACTTTTTAAGCTGTACTAAATGCTCCTTGTATTTTTATACCAAATTCATCAGTTTTAAGGCGTTTAAACCATCGTTCACAAGTTCCTTGAGTTAGAATATGTTTACGATAAACTTCAACCAACAATAGCTAACTTTCAGCTGCCGTTTTCTTCAAATGAAAAAAAAGATTAAACTCCCCGCAAAACTTCTTTTTCTTGTCCCAAATTAGACATAATCAAAGCTATGAAAAACTATGTTTTTTTGCACAATGCCAATTCATAACGAAATGCCGTTTGATGGCCTATGTTTACCCTTCAAAACGCCATAGACTTCATTAGCTTATACCAACAAATGTGCTAGTAACTCCATTCCTTAGCAGTCATCCGATTAGCAGTTTATATGAAAGTCTGTATTTAATTATTTAAAACAAATTTTCTAAAAGTGGTCGAAATTATCCCAGACTGCAGTGGTCGAAATTACCTGACCCTATTTGATTTGAATAAAACGCGGAAGATTGGAAGGTATTTTTATGTTCGATCATGGCTCAGGCATATAGGGTCGTAGTAGTTCGATATCCATTTTAAGCAGAAAGTTATTTAGAACTTTTGTGCAAAAGATGCTCGTAGTAACCAACGAATAAAGTTGCATCTCAAATAACTAAACATATTACGTCGGAATCAAAGTTTTGAAATTAAACAGACATTTAATAAAACTAAAAAAAAATACACGTTAATATCACATAATAAAATCAATTACAGTAGACGTTTCAAACTCTATAAAAGCTCCTCATGAGTACAAATGCCAAATGAGCTTCGGTTATCCACTGACATTTGCGCTAATGAGGAGCTTGTATAGAGCATGAAACGTCTAGAATTTATTTTATTATGCGATATTAATTGTTTTTTAATTGTATTAAATTTATGATTTTGCATTTTTCAGTTACATCTCCTTTATGGCAATATGTCCCTTTGTCTATGAATTGAAAATATATATTTTTTTAAATTATATGATTCTGGGTGAAGCACATGAATATTTTATCCAACCTGTAGACTAAAGTACCATTAAATATCGTTTCGATGGGCTAGTTAGAATGGGTGGGATCAGAGTGCATTTTGGCATGCGTTATTTTTAACGGGCAACAATACTTGCGATATACTATATAAAATAGCTAACATTGAAGTAACTTTTTTAGAACTAAACGAAGTGATTTAAATATTTGAGAGACTAAACTAGAAGTTGATCCTTCGGCAAGAAATTAAATTAAAAAATGCAATATTTTCGTGATTCACTACTATGTTTTTTAATTAGCATTACTAAAAGAAATCGATTTGTTTAAAAATAAAACAAGCTATTTATAATACTAAAAATGAATATTCAAATTGTTATAGTACAAATTATGTACGTTAACCCTTAACTGCTATGACAGAAATTGTTTCATAACTACTGTGAACGGTTCATGCAGCCGCTTGATCGAAAAATGAGTAAAAGGCAGTACGAAATTAATGTCAGATGTATTGCGTAGGGTTTCTTAACTGTCTTTCCCCTGAAATCTGTCATATTAAGCTGCTATATTTGTATAACACGATTTATAATGACAGAAAAAGCTATTCAAAGTTTATTTAAAGTAAATGCTTTAACTATTTCACTTATTAATTATGACTTTCTTTCTATTCAATGAACTATTCAATTGTATAACCTATTTTCGTGCAATCGATATTACATAAAAGTTAAAAGTGTTTCAAATGAAAAGGCATTATCTGTATGTAATTACTCTACTGGTATGATAAGTCTCAAAGAAGAAGAGAATTGGTTTTGATTGACGTGTCATCCCAGACCTAGTTACCTAACTAGGATGCTATAAAACATGATTCCAGCGGAAGGTTAGGTATTTCAAAACATTTAAAATTCAGCTATAATTGCCCCCCCCCCTCCTATTAATTTATTTTAAAGACAAACTACTTATGATGAACTCATTTTTATAAATAGTGCATTTTTATGGCTATAATTCTTATTCAAAAACAGCAATTCAAAGTATTTCGTTTTTTAAATAGGGCACGGGTAAAACATATGAACACTTTTCTAACCTGTAATTAAAAGCACGTTTAACGTTTCCGCTACTAATTTATTTTTCATGTTAAATTCATGCAAGCAACAGAGCAATAAATTTACATTATATCTAGTAATAACTTATAAATGTCTAGTCATTTTTAGCATGGGTATTGCCAACCAAGTGTGAGTGAGTCCCCCCCCCCCCGCCTAAATTTGAGACATTTTGGTGATTGTCCGGGAAATTTGAGAAAATTTTGTAGAGAGGCCCCATACGTAAATTCCCCATTATTTTCCACTTTTGGGGGCCCCCCCTACAAAAGAATTCCCCAAAAATTCCAGGAAAATCTGCTAAATCTCTTCAAAAAGCCTCTTTTTCTCAAATTTAGGAGGGGGGGGACCTCTCGCCCTTGGTTCGCTACGCCCAAGATCAAAATTACTAGACATGTATCAGTTATTAATAGATATAATGTAAATTTATTTAATTGTAGACATAATAAAAATTGGGAAAATTAAAAAACTGGGAAATTGCCTTTTTTTTTTTTTTTAAATGATGGCCGCCCCTGCGTCGGTAATATAAATTATTTCACCATAATGAAATTTTATGTGAACATTAATCTTGACGTAGCAGTTGAATTCTATTAGAAATTGTATTGCTAAGGTTGAATAAATATTGTTTATTTTTGAAAAAAAAAAAAACTTTCGCGATTTTTTCGAAACATTGGCCGCCTTTGCGGCGGTATAACATAACCATTAACATTAACCATAAACCATTTGGTGTTATGTTTTGCCAATTTATTCCTTTATTACTAATGACAACTTTCCGCACTATTATGTTTCGATTATATAAATTTAGATTTTTTTGCCCCACCCTAATATATATCCAGTAACTAGTTAACGGGTTAAAAATATGAGTAAACCATGGACATTTAACTTATCTATAAATTCTTTTAAACTTATCACTTAGATTAAAACGTTAACTGCAATACTACGCGCCAATCGTCGTCTGTACTTTTGAATAACTGCATTGTATTACAGCCTGGTGAGAACTTGATAATCACTTTTGTCAAAATTTCTAGCCCTGTCGCGCTCGTCGACCTAACCGTTCGGAGTTTTCCGTGGTTTTCTTTGAACCTTGCCGTAAATACGGGTTAGGATCCCTTAGAAAGACCCCCCATGGAGGGCACTCCCCCCTAGGGCCTATATCCCTCGAGTTAAAATTGGATTTAATGATTATATGATAATCGGCAGTCATAAATCAACCAACCAACCAAAATTCCTAGCAGCAATTTGTACATTTAAATGTAAAACTTATTGATAAGTTGTAGCAATTAATTACAGACACAAGAAAAAGTAAAAACGTTGTTATAGAGTTACATAAACAATAACTTTTATAGTACAGTATTTAGGTAAACTATTCATTATAAAAGTAATAAATTTTACGAACGCAAGATTGATAATTCTTTACAATACATTGAATTGCTTAGAAAATTTGATTATTTAAAACATTTAGCTAAAGATTTTTTACTTTAAAATATGTTAGATAAATTTCAGAATGAAATACTACTCTCACTATTGGCAGTAAATAATAAAAAGTAGAACGAAAATTTATGCATCAAGTATAGATTATGAAACACTTTCCAGCACATCTAGAAAACAAATGAAACTTCACCGTTACATAAGGTGAAATAAATAGTTTAGAAAACATATAACACATTTACCGTCCATAGCCAAAAAAGTAATCGAATTATTTAGTATAGGATCCAAAGATTTGCATATATTCTACATAGCATGCAAAAATTTAGTTTAGTTAGAAAATTCACTTTTAGCAAATTTCGCCGATAGTTGAGAAATGCAGTAGAATTCGTTTGCACAGTCCTGAATATTATCTAAATACTACTGTAGACACTACATATTAAGCTCAAATTTAATGCAGGTAAAAAACGCATAACACAACCTAAACGCATTTTTAACAACTGCAAATCATAAACGGCAATGTATCTTGTTCTTTCCGTAGTCCTTTACATGAATTTATATTCCACAAACTTCTATTAGTACACTGAATATGGTGAATTTACCAATGCAGTAAAATGCATAAAACAATTGAAAACTACCTTTAGGCAATCCACTCCCATAGTGAGTAATTCAAACGAATTCCTTTGTGTAACCCTGTATAGGGTCAACAGAATTTATACGCACCACGTACTATGCAAGAAATTAGTTAAATATAAAAACACAAGCTAAAGTTCAAATAGCATTTCCGACAATTAAGACTGACAGTTCTGCGACCGAAATATTTTGTGTGACCCTTTAATTAAACGAGAAATGCAATGAACACCATACCACTCAGTAAGACACTTATAGTGCACCTCAGTAATGGGTATAAATTTAATTATGTTTGAAACTGCGTAACAACACTAAAAATTTAGTGCAAACGCTTTTTCCCTTAGACCATTCTGTAACAGTATTTTTTGTATGACCCTGTAAATGAATAACAGTTGCTTTGCACTCCATGTCGCGCAGAAAGCATGTTTTAGTGCACTTCATAAATGAGAATAAATTTCATTATGTTTAAAAGTTTAACATCATTAAAGAGTATAAACCGTAATGTAACGGAATACTTTTGACTGTTCCTGTAAATGAACGATACATGTAATGCACACCATATTTTCAGTAAGAAACTTATAATACTCATCAGTAATGCACATAAATTTTATTCTGTTTGAAATAGTGTAACATTAAAATACATTGCAAAAGATTTTCCCTCGTATACCATTATGTAACAATTCTTTTGTGTGACCCTGTAAATGAATAATAAAATATTTGGACTTCATATTCTACAGATAACATGTTTTAATACACTTCATAAATTCATATAAATTTCATTATGTTTGAAATTTTTTAACCCTAAAATGCACCGCAGACTATTTTTCCCCACAGACCGCAATGTAACGGTATAACACTCAGTAATATACAAAATATTAGTTACATTCATAACCGCCTACCACCACTGAAAACGCACGTCCAGCAATTATTATTGATAGACAATAATGTAACCGAATTCTTTTGTGTGTCCCTGTAAATACACAAGTAAAGCTATACATCTGTGTACAGGAGTTTCGTGAGTCGTGATCGTAAGATATTAAAAATTTAAAGAAGACACAGGAGAGACATCTTGAAGAAAGAGTCGAAAATGAAATATGTATGCAGGTTTAATCCAGGTTCAGATAAAGCACAGGTATATCGTCGAATAGGTACAGCTTCCGAAGGCAATGGTACCCGGGACTCCAAACGTACACTTAATACAACTTTTACATGTTGTTATCAGTCACAAGGTTCGATAGAGAATGATTATTAATTAGAATAATTTCTTCGGTGGATATCGAGCAGTGATGACAGAGTTACATAAAGCCAAGTAGCCACATTAACGTACATTTGGCGAGAGGAATGCGATAGAAACGCAGGTGTTGTTTTCCGTTAAATGTTAAGTCAATGGGAGATTGATGACGATCAAATATGAATTTTTAGATGCCAACAGTGAGGAATGAATATAGTAGCCTCGCAAACCACAAAAGTCTGGTTCACATAGGATTATATTAAGGAGTGTTACTAAAAATTAAAAATAGGCATGTACGTTACAATGATAATACAATTTCAGAAGATAGAGGAACAAAAATGTAAAACGAAAAAGGGTAGCAGAAGGCATCTGGTAAATTTGACTGAGCGTGGGATAGAGATAAATTCACAGTTGCTAAGCGAGCTAAATAATTTATTTACTTTTTTTTTTTTTTATAAGAGAACGCAGAGCGAATGAATTACAAATGAATTGAAAAGGAGTTATAATAAAAGGAACAACAGGCTGGGACTAGATACATTTACAGTGTAGAAAAATAAAATATTTAGGATGGTAAATTGAAAAAAAAAAAGTTATTTTAGGTGGGGGGGGCTAAGGTGTAAATTAATTTGAAGTGTAATGTGTGAAGATAATTCCTCTTCACAGCACCACACTTTATACTAAACATTATCTAGTGCGCCTCAGTAATATATATCAATTTCAATATATTTGAAACAGAGTAACATCACAAAAATTACACCGCAAACGATTTTTTCACATAGACCGGAATGTAATAGAATACTTTTGACTGTCTCTGTAAAAGAACTATTAATGCTACACACATCATTTTCAATTGCGATCGTGCTGTATTCAATAACATACAAAAATTTTAGGGCAATCAGAGAATATTTACGAGAGTTAAAGCACAGACAGACAAACACCAGTCTAACATTTTTCAACTATGTTGGAAATATGTAATGATATTATTAACCAATGTCAGCAAAACAAGTAGTATTTTTCAGTTCTGTTAGATTTTATGTTATGCTATCAATATCTTGTTATCACGCTTGTGTGTAGTCCGATTCGTTCATATTTCAATTCAGAAAATATAAAGGTTGAAATGCACTAACACGCTTTATCATTTTATCAAATGTTAGAAGCTATAAGACCTCGATAAGTACTATATCCCATTTATTTATTGGAAAATACATAAATTATTAAATGTATAATGGTGATATATGAAATGAATAATGGCTCAAATATGCATGCCACAACTACAATTTTGCAAAAAAAGCATTTCTGATTTAAATCTCCATGTATTTTATATGTCCCATTGTTGTAAATCATATTCTAAACCTGATAGTGAACTTCACTATGAATATCAATCATGAAACTGTTGATTTCTTTACTATAATACCAGAGGAAAACAATTTCGCTTCCTCTTCTGCTTGCCGATAGAATTTTTTAATTATTCATATAGAAAATTTAAATTTAAAACCATCATCTGAAACATGGTTGGACGAACAGAAATGGTGGCATCTGATAAATATTTACCTGAAGTCCACAGTGCTTTTTAAGTGTGTAATATAACTAATATAACTTAAAAACTGGATGAACAAACCAAGTATCAGAAAATGACTGGCTGAAAAAATTACTACATAAACATTTATTTGTTGCATTAAAATTTAGTATCTTATCATAAATTATAAAACATTAGACTCTAAAAGTGTATGTCCGGGGAAATTTGAAAAATACCGATGGATTTTTTTTTCGGTTGGGCCATTGGATAGAGAAAATTTCCGCGCTCATTATGATGCATAATATACCGATATAACCATGTTTTTTGATAAAAAAAATTTGGTATTTTTCACATGTTTTGGTCTTAAAGTTTCCCATTGGAATTTTTTTTTCACCTTGGCGACCGCATATTATCGTCGGTTAAAGAATTGAAAATGCTATTAGAATATAATACAAAAACCTCGAAATATAACAAAAAAAATGGTTACCGATTTTATATAAAATAGAAAGAAAAAAGTATGTTTAAATAAGCGATACTTTTATAAATCGAAATTATTTAATTTAAAAACAAAAGGAATGTTTGCGATGCTTAATAAAATTTTCAATGCAAAAATTGAGAGTACATTTGGTTACTTATCGTTTGCGCCAGGATAATATATATATATATATATATATATATATATATATATATATATATATATATTAGCTGACCGGCCCGGCGTTGCCCGAGCCCTTGTAATAAACTTATATCTCTTAAAAAACGGAACACTGGCCACGGTCTACGATGGATTCGGAACCGTATACCCGGCATGCTCGTACGCTCTAGAAAGTCTTATTTCCCCCTACCACCGCCAGGGGAGCATTCTGTTCTAAACAAACCTCTTTCCGAACGAACTTCTGAGACAGGTCCCCGCTGCCTACGTTACTGTATAGTAGGCGCACTACAAAATTGAGCTGGTTTAGAGAAGATTGGAACATTATTAGCCCAGTTATTGCAATAAGGTACAGTTAGAGAAAATAACCTTGAATGAGGTGCCGAGGGGAGGGGATGTTCGAGTGTCCTTCAGAAAAGGACTAATTAGGAGGCCCACCATGCATGCATAAAAATTCGTTCGATTTGTTAAGCTAGTAACTTAATTACAAAGTTGGCTTAAACTATTATTCGTAAATAGTGGTAACCGCTACTCATAATTTTAGTTTCATGTTATAAAGAGTGACAATTAAGTTAATTATAATGTTTGGAATCACTTTTATTGAAATCGGAAAGATAGTTGCTGAGATATGGAAACGGAGCAGAGTTAGAGAAAAAACCTTGAAGGACGGGCCGGGGGGGGGGGGGGTGTTGGTCAAGTGTCCTTCGGCAAATGTAATTAGAAGGACCACTATGCATCTTTCGAAATTCGTTCGTTTGCTTAAGCTAGGAACTTAATTACAAATTTGGCTTACACACTTATTCGGAAATAGTGGTAACCGCTACTCATAATTTTAGTTTCATGTTATAAAGAGTGACTATTAAGTTAATTATAATGTTTGGAATCACTTGCGTTGAAATCAGAAAGATAGTTGCTGATATATGGAAACTGAGCATAGTTAGAGAAAAATCCTTGCAAGAGGGGCCATAGGGGGGGGGTGTTCAAGTGCCCTTCAGCAAATGACAAATTAGGAGGATCACAATACATCTTTAAAGATTGATTCATTTGGTTAAGCTAGGAACTTAATTTGAAATTTGGCTTACACTATTATTCGGAAATTCTGGTAACTGCTTTCTAGAAATACACCTTGAAGCTTAAATGTAATTAGACCCTTGTCACTCTTCATTCCCGCAAATATAAAAAAGAATCTGTTAAATAAAGTTTTCTGTATTAACAATCTCCTTCATAATAATAGCCCCACCAGTGGCTGAGAGGTTGTGCTCTCGAAGCTGGTAGACGGGAGGTGCTGGGTTCGATCCCAATCGCGCCCGTCGGCCTAATCGCTCGGAGTTTTCGTGGTTTTCTTTCGAGCCGTGGATTTTCTCCATGCGTAAATACGGATTAGGTTCCCTTAGAAAGACCCCCACGAAGGGCACTCCCCCCGGGCCTATATCCCTAGTGTCGATAATTGGCCGTCAATAATCAACCCAACCCAACCCTTCATAATAATAAATGTCATGTAAAAAAATCTTATACCCGACTAATTGTCATGAAGAAAAATGTATCTGGGAAATATTTCAATCAGTGGGACGTATGTGTAATTTGTCATGTACAGGTGGCGCGACATTCGCATGGCTCCTCTACGCTGATAATTTCAATCCATATTGACACTATTTAGTTAGAAATCCTTATTTATGCATCGCTACTCTGGTTTATTTAATTACTTCTGTGAAGAATCGATGCAACCAACCAGTGAACCAACCAACCCAAGAGAATAAAAGCGTATTTTTTATGAGAGTTCTTTGTGCATTTTAATTAATATTTCAGAAAGTAATTAAAATTCTGACGTTCAGGTATACCAGGAGAGGGTTTGGACTACCTAAATCTAAATTTACAGACTTCTAAGTGCGCTAAATTTTCCTAGCCATCGCCCACACACACACACACACACACACACACACACACACACACACACACACACACACACACACAGATCGAAACTTTCTTTTATTAGTATAGATATGTATAATTTGATTGGATAAAATCCGTATGATATAATTTTTTTTTCAGATTTTTTAAATTTTATTTTCGATTTTTTTTTTTACTTAATAAGCTAGCGAATCCACTCCGGGATTGCAGGGTTAAAGAATACAGGTAAAAACGTCTTTTTTGTACTCTTATAGATGGAAACTGTAATGAATTCTTAAAATTTAATATATTTTTCTAGATAAAATAGAGATTATAAAGTTTTGAAATTTATCAAAAGAAATACTTTCGTATTGACATCGTGCCAGGAGATAAAAGCAAAAAAAATCGCCGAAGATAGCTATTTTCGGTAGCCATTTTGATTCTGATAAGTTCGGGGGATTTAAGACCGTCGTTCGATTACATGCCTTAAAATTGGATTAGAATTATATATATATATATATTTATTTATTTATTATTTAATAAATAAACTATTTAATAAATTTGATTGAAGTCTTAATTTCTTTATGGAATGTAAGCCAGAACAAACTGTTGAACTATCAATTGCATTAATTTATATTATAATATTATATACTAGCTGATCCAACCAGCGTTGCCCGGGCGTCCCGTTAAATAATATATATATATATGTATGAAATGCGAAATCATTCTAAAAATCGCTGCACGAAACCGTTCTCCCGGTAACTATTTAGTCTTTCGGAAATTAAACAGAGCGATGGGCTCCGATGCGGAAATAAATTCAATAACACCCCCTCAAATGTCTGGATCATATGATTAACAAAAGGTCAGTGTTGGGTAAAATTTAAAAAAAAAAAAAAAGGTTACCGTTTGATTTTCACAAAATTTGCATTTTCGTAACCAGAAAAATAAACTGTGTCAATCGAATCGGTACCTCCAGTACTTTTATTAATACTAGAGGATGAGTCATAAGAATATTTCTTAGTCTGGGATTATCAAATTTGTAAATTTCTTTGGCGGTTTCGATAAAAATAGCCAGTTTCGGCACACGCGCAAAAAAATCTTTTAGTTCCACCACCAAGGGGTGCATTCTGTTCTACACAAACTTCCGGCACGTGATCCCGATGCATACGGTACAGTATATCAGACGTGTTGCGCACGCACTACAAAATCATTTAGTTCCAGTTTCCAACACCAGGTGGAACAATCTGTTCTAAATAAACGTCTTTCCGAATGAACCTCCAGCATTCCCTCCCGCTGCTTATTGCACCGTATAGAAGGCGTTCTGTGCAAGCACGAAAATCTGTTAGTTCCACTTTCCATCGCCAGGGGTACCAAATCTATGTCTTAGTTATCCATATCTTAATTAGTTCATGTTAAGTTGAATGAACCATTTTCTGTTGAAATTGGGCCCCGTAGAACGAGAAAATAAATACAACCCGCTGGAGATTAATATTCATAAATGGTGGTAATCAACGGCTGAAAACATGATACAGAACTTTATTTAGTACCTGGGAGACCTAGAAAGAATGTTCGAAAAGATTTTGTTTGAATCGGATCAATTTTAAATGCAAATTTTAGTTCCACTTTCCACCGCAAGGTGGCGCACAAATGAAGACATTTCCGATCGAAACTCTTGAAGGCGTCCTCGCTGCCTACGATACCGTAAATCAGGCTTCCTACGCACGCGCTGCAAAATATATTAGTTCCGCTTTCTACCGCCAGGGGGTGTCAAACCTGTAACTTAATTAGTTATCTATAGCTTAATTAGTTCGTGTTAAGTTGAAAGAACTATTTCTCGTTGAAACCGGGTCCATGAAACTCGAGAAAATAAATTCCCAACCACGAAAATTAATATTAATAAATGGTGGTAACCAAGGACTGAAAAAATGATACCGAAGTTCATTACTTGAGAGAACTGGGAAGAATGTTAGAAAATATTTTGTTTGAATCGGACCAATTTTAAATGCAAAATTCTCTAGTTCCACTTCCTACCGCTAGGGGCGTATTCTGTTCTAAATAAAACTTTCGGATCAAAACTTCGGCACGTGTCTCCGCTGACTACGACACCGTATAGCAGGAGTGCTGCGCATGCACTGCAAAATCTTTTACTACCCCTGTCTACCGCCAGGGGGAATCTAATCAGTATCTTAATTAGTTATCTATATATTAATTAGATCGTGTTAAGTTGAATGAACTAATTCTCGTTGAAATTGGGCCCATAGAACCCGATAAAATATTCCTGCCTGGTCATTAATTTTCAGAAATAGTGCTAACCAAGGATTGAAAAAATTATACCGAAGTTTATCTAGTACCTGGGGACCTTCGAAAAGGTTTCGTTTGAATCGGACTAATAATTAGTTCTCATTTAGGAGGCAGGGGGGGGGGAAGGAGGGAGTTTCGATCAGAGCATTAACACTATATTTAAATTACTACCGGACAATTCCCCCTCCCTCTTCGAAATTAAACCAAACTAACATTAGGAATTTTCGTTAACTTTTGAAACACACTAAATGACTTTTTTTTTTTGTTTTGGCACACAAATACAGTAAATTATCGTTGCCAATTTCTAAAATAAAATAAATAAATGACGTCACGTACATTAAAAAACTCATAAAAATCGCATAAAACTTTTCACGAAAAATTCACAAATCGCTGTTCGAATTGCAATTAGCTGATGGCCTTTTCATGCGCCAATCACAATTGCCCGGTTGACTTCTAGCTGTGCCTACAATCGTCTGAGTTACCCATTAACACTGTACTCTAACGTTGACTTCCAATAGAGGATTTGTGACGTAATTTGAAAGAAAAAATGCTGCAAAACAAGAAAAACGTCAAAAAATGCATAAAAAATAAAATTTAAAAAATGTAATAACAAGATTCAAATCGGGATAATTAATAACCGCCCTTCCTTTTTAAAATCATGACCATTTTTATCTGTAAAGAATTATCAACACTCTCTAAGCTATAAAGGGGGAAAAAATGACAAATTTGAGCAAAACTGTGCCCAAAATGGAAGCAACCAACAACCAATCAAGCATTCTTGGGAAATGTTCTTAGTGTCAAAGGAAAAAAATCGCCAAAAATTCAAGAATCGTTTTACGATTTTCAAATAAACTTTATTGAAATGAGGACAAAATTTACTATATTGAGATAAACGACAGGATCAGGATTGAAGTTACTGATGTGGAAAGATTGCAGTGAAACAAAAAAAAACCTCTAAAAATCTAATTAAAAATTTAATTAAAAAAAAATCTATTCAAAAATTCCAAAATCGGGCTTTGATGTGTAAAACTGCATATATAAAAGTATTTCCCCACAAAATGTTATAGATCTGCCTGCAGCGGTATCTTCAGAACACAGACGACAAACACACATATAGACAGATACTCAAACTTCATTTTTTTATTATAGTTAGAGATTAACTTAAGTGCAAACGAATTTAGCTTTCGTAATCTTCTGCACGCGAAAGAGGTTGATTAAAAAGATCATTCTTGAAAATTGTTTAAATTTATAAAAAAAAAAAGACTAAATTGCTATAAAGTTTCCAAACAAATTGTATTTAAAAAGTACATCGTTTTACCTTATTCGACGGTATAAAAATTTAAAATGTGCGATGGTAACAGATTTATTAAAAACTGTAGTAAAAGGGAAATCGAATATTCTTGTATCGCCAACGTCAAAATGACGTCAGCGTTAAGAACGGACGCTTTTGTCCTTTATAATATAGAGTAGCATATGTAACCTATATTAATAAAAGAAAGTTTCGCTTAACCAGTGGGTTTGTTTCGGTCTGTGATGGCTATGGAAATCTACCGCACATAGAAATTTTGGGTGAGAATAGTCTAAGACAGGTCATGATGCACCTGAGTGTCAAAAGTTTCATTTTTTGATAATTAGCAGAGATATTAATTAAAAACTCATATCTTTCTTTACAAGCCGGCCAAAGTTCTAGCGCATGCCCAGAAACATATTTACGCATCGAGAGTTAATGAAGACCGAACTCGCGGGTTTTTGTTTTGCTATTTCGTAGTTCTGAATTGGCCAAAGCTTTCCGTACAATTAAAATTGGAAGACATTCAGAAAAATCTTATTCTTACGTCTCAAATATTCCAATCAATTTGAAAAAATATCTTTGTTAACCTTTAAAAAATTTATACATATTATAAAAACTAAGACAACCCAACATTCCATAAATTTAAATTTTAAACGAAATAAATAACTAAAACAAACCTAAAGCACAAAAATATCAAATGAACAAGCAGAAAACATTAATGATGAAATGAATTTAAAAAACCAACAAAACCAAATAGGAGACAGGCGGCATGACTAACGACAAGCACTGCGGGGTTAATGTAGATTTACGTGCACAAAGTCCCCCCCCCCACCCCCAACTGTCAAAACCAGAAAATCAACCAGAAAAAACCGATATGAGAACTGAAGAGATAAAATGTAGACCAAACAATTAATTCCCATAACGTGCAAACAAAACACCTCTAGAATCGAACAGTGAATATAACTTATTTTTAGTAAAACCATAAACTAAACCAACAACAGAACTCTGAGAATAACCCTGCGAACTGCCGTACCACAATATTCAAACAGCCCACCAACAATCCATCCGAACTTGATGTCAATCTATGTGGTTTAAACCATTTACAAAGATGTTTCTAAAATTGGATTATATGCATATTATTTTGAAAATTCAAAAGTTTCAAAGTTTCAAAACTAAAACTATTCCTTTTATCACATACTCCTGTAACTAGTGGTAAATTGATCAATGTCTGTATCATGTACATTATATTTCTCATAAAACGCCATGAGTTTGTTCTTTAAATCAATACTGTTATACAGATCCTCGAAGCCATAAGTATATAAACCTGT
Organism: Maratus michaelseni; assembly: GCA_963931845.1. NCBI lineage: Eukaryota > Metazoa > Arthropoda > Arachnida > Araneae > Salticidae > Maratus > Maratus michaelseni. The sequence goes on along the minus strand of OZ007593.1, from coordinate 20,987,330 downwards.
TATATTTTTCAGTTGTTTAAAACTTTTAATAGTTTATAACTGTTCTTGATTATAAATGACTTTTCATTCAAAACACGATTGAATAACTAATTTTTCCAATAGATTTCTGAACTTCCTCCAAATAGACAAGTTGTAAATTTCCAACTGGACGAAAAATCTCCGGGCCAGGATTCGAACCTGGGATCGCTTGGCTGAAGCCGCCACGCTCTACCACTGAGCTATCCCGGTCGAACCTGGAGGGCATAATTCATCCAGTTAACCTTATTGATCGAAGCATCTTGTCTGATATTTTAATCAGCTCAACAGAAAAGATCGCAGGTAATTTTTCGCAGGACCCGGACATTTTTCGTCCAGTTAGAAATTTACCCGGACATTTTTTGTCCAGTTGGAAATTTACAACTTGTATGATTACTTTACCAAATTGAAATAATTGTGTTATAAAAAAATAATCTAGTTCCTCCAAATAGGTATTAAAATCACATGTACCTGCTCTAAATTTTATAGGTTATTTATGAAATTTAGGAATCATTACTAAATACGGAAAATCTGTACTAGTATGTTTTAACACTAACCGTTTTATACAAAGCCTTGACTCCGTAATAACGTGTTTGCTGGAATTTAAAAGTTCATAATTACAATTGTTATAAGCCTCTTTAAGTATATTAACCATACAATTTCTTACAAATTACAGCGTAATTAGAGTCAGCTTTGTCAACGTATGTAACTATAAAATTATCCCCTTTCTTTATAGATTCAATCAAATCTTTATAATATTCCACAGAGACACCCTCATAATTTTAGTGTATGCAATAATTAGATCTTTTAGAACGTGGTAGTTCCCTTCTTCAAATACTTTAATTGGTAGTCCAAATCGATAGATCATTTTCTGTATGAATATATATATATATTTGTTTTTAATAGCTTTATAGCATAACCCTTTGACAAAATTCTCTTCAATCTAAATTTTGTTCCATAACTCATTTTTTCTAAGATTAACATCAGAAATAATATCTAAACTATCCGTTATAATATGTCCATAGTCTGAATTCAAGAATTTGTTGTATATTTCTTCATTACAATGGCATATGTATCTCAATACCATTTTGCAACTCCTTTGCAAAACTACTATAATTAAAAAATATTCCTTCCCAATGGTTTATCATATTTAAAGTCTCTTTCCATCAAAATATTTTTATCTGGAAGATATTTGTTAAATCTATTTAAAATGTTTTTAAACTTCACTCCTTTGAAAGCATCTCCCATATAATCTATTACAAAATAGATTTTATTATCTGTATCTATATTGTTAGATTTTGAATTCAATAATACTTTTAAGTTCTGTTCATTAACTAAATCTCAACGAATCCAATGCCATACCCACGTTACTATTCCCGTTATATCGATATAAAATTGTTTAATAAATCAGAAATTAACTTTCTTTTTAAACTAAAAACAATCTACTTAATAACTTTTCGTTGTTACTTTAAAGTTAACACTTTTTTCAACGTCTTTGACACATTTTAACTGATCATATGTTGTTATATGATATTTATAGGCAACCATTTTCATTGCAAAAATCGTGATTAATTCTTCCGTATACTGAAGTATTCCAATAAATTATTCCTAAAATTTCTAAGCACATTACTTTTATCAAACAAAACATTTAAACCATATTGATAAGCAGAACCAAACCTTACCATCATATTTCTTTCGCATATAAGTCTCTCCTCCTTATTTAGTACAATCTGTATCATGAAATTACGATTTTATTAATCCCATGTTTTGCAAAATGGGCAATTTCTATTTCCTGTTCCTCCTTATTACTTTTTAAGGCACGAATGTTAATTTTTTTATTAATTGCACCGGACGTTTGTCAGATGACATATTACAAACATTACATTTTAGTCTATAAACGCAATTGTATACCTTTCAAAATTTCAAAAGAATATATCATTATTATTTTGATTATAAACATCATCAGCACTGACACACACTTAACAGTGCTTATCCCTATACTTTTTCTGTTTAAGTAAATTGCCCTCGTGACTCTTCCTCATATTTCTGTTCTACACTATATTGCCAAAGGTGGCCGGTCACTCGCGATTTTAGACGTTTTGTTAACTATCTAGAAAAATACATAAGGAATTAACCTGAAACTGCAGGTGTATAAACAGTATAGTATAGGTTATATATTTCCGCGAAGATTTTTTCACGAAACCCCATAGGGGACTGTCAACAAATTGAAAAAAACGAATATCTTTTGGATAACCCTGTAAAAACTAATGTAGCAAAGGCGTTAAAACTCGAGATTATTCATAAGTGGCTTATTGTAATATACTGTGTTCATTTTTATGAGAATAGCATGTATACTCGTAGAGAAATTAGGGTTTTTATAAAAACAGTCCCAAATTTCGCCTTGTTTTTTGCTTATAATTTGCAGAGTTCTTAATATAAAAAAAAGTTCTTTTCAGAAAATATGATAAACAACATTGTACATATGTCGTTCGTAGATATTTAAAATCAGAATGAAAAACCAATAAAAATTGGATAAAAAACGAGCAGGTATACTAAAAAATGTTTCACTGCGCATGCGCGAATGCAATCAAAATATAATATACATAATGTATTAGCTAAGTATATAGAGCAACTTTTGTTAAAGTCTCAAAATCATAGCTTGAAAATTCTGAAAATTATCGTCAGTAGAATAAGGTCGAAATCCGTTGTTCCCAAAAAGAAGCAGAAGTATGAGGGGTTGTATCCAAATATAGTAGTACTTGCAATATTGTGTACGCTATCGTGGCACTAATCAACATATGTTTGATACAACCCCAACAGATATTTGGAAAAACGGATTTCGAGCTTATTGTATCAACGATAATTTTCAAAATTTTCAAGCTATGATTTTGAAACTTTCACAGAAGGTGCTCTATATACTTAGCTAATACATTATGCATATTATATTTTGATTGCATTCGCGATGCGCAGTGAAACATTTTTTAGTAAACCTCATTTTTCATCCAATTTTTATTATTTTTTCATTCTGATTGCAGAGTATTATGTACAGTGTTGTTTGTCATATTTTCTGAAAAGAACTTTTTTATATTAAGAACTCTGCAATCTATAAGCAAAAAACTAGGCGAAATTTGGGACTGTTTTATAAAAATCTTAATTTCTCTACGAGTATACATGCTATCTTCATAAAAATGAACGCAGTATATTACAATCTCGAGTTTGAATGCCTTTGCTACATTAGTTTTTACAGGGTTATCCAAAAGATATTCGGTCTTTTTCAATTTGTTGACAGCCTCCTATGGGGTTTCGTGAAAAAATCTTCGCGGAAATATATAACCTATACTATACTGTTTATACACCTGCAGTTTAAGGTTAATTCCTCATGTATTTTTCTAGATAGTTAACAAAATGTCTAAAATCGCAAGTGACCGGTCACCTTTGGCAATATAGTGTAGAAGAGTCTTGTATTATAACTTTTAATAGATGTTAAATTACTTTTATTTCCATTCAAGCCACGTATAAAATCTCTATTATAAAAATATATGGTCTTATATTTAGAGCAGCTTATATTTAGCGCTTATAATATACAAGTCTGTTTCACGGAAGACTTTCTCCTTATGGAACGCTCCTCCAGAACGCAACTCTAGAGGTTCCGACAAACCAAAAGTATGCTTTTAAAGTTGAAACTTTCTTTTAATCGACTGTGTAATCAGTTTTTAAAGAATCCAATTTTAACCCGTTAATAAACACCGGTAAACGAAATCACTTCGCCTCTCACGGGATGATCCTACTTCTACACTAAAAGTAACTAAACGTCCGTATTTCGACAATATTTTCAGAGAATCTTGGTAGACCAGATTTACATCACCTAAAAATTTTTCTAAATATTTGGACGTGTAGAAGTACTTAAAAAATAAAATCTTAAAATTTTTCGAAAAAAGCGAGGCTTTGGGGCATGGCTTCGCTTTGGTTAGACTAGTGTTTTCATTACTAAATATGCATATTTTTCAACGAAATTTTAAAGAGAGCTTGGATACTGTTATATCCCCGACGGGGAAACAAACGAACAAACAAAACAGAAGAAAACCTATTTCTTTTACAAGTAGATAACAATATTTTTTCACGAAATTTTTACGCGGATTGTAAAATCATTATATTTTATAAACTATAGAAATTTCAAAAGAGTTCGGACAACAAGAACTTTTTTTTAATTACTAAAACGACACTGTGAAAAAACAAGAAAACGACTTTTTACGAGCGCTTTTATCGCTAAATATCAATATTTTATCACGAATTTTTCAATAATACAACTTCATAGAAATTAGGTTAAAGATATAAAATCATACAAACTTTTGAGGTTTCTTTAAATGTATTATCACTGGTTCGTGCAATGCCTGGCGGGTCAGCTAATATTTTAAATAAAGTTGATTTTGCGAATGAAACGCAGCAACTCTCATCTATGAATGTCCAACATACTTTAGACACTCTGTATGACTTCATTTTTGAAATTATTTTGGTTTAAGAAATTTTTCAAATAAATTCTATGAAGCTCAGATTGCAGAAAGATTTATCACAGAATCTGTAATTTTTAGAAAAAGGATATTGGGACAACGTAAAAGAAAAAAATTTGTATTACTTTATAGGAGATCATTTCATTTAAAACAATTTTTTTCCTTTTTATACTCGATCAAACATTTGGTTTTTAAGCGGGAAGTAACTTTATTAAAAGAACATATTTTATTCAATTCAGTCAATTTAATTTTTGTACTTTTAAGGGGACAGGGGACCTTAAAACTCATTTTTTATTTATTTTTTATTTCACTTTAAATACTATTCAAGGACACACTATATGCATTATGGCATGTATTTATCACACCAGATTTAAAATTTTTTTTTTTTTTTTGGAGAAAAATAAGGAATTTTTCTGAATTTTTTAACCGTTACGCAGAATTTTTCAAAATGTCTCATGCACATTCCATATCAATTAAAATCATCAATATTTTTTATGCAGGTTTGGTTTATATATACAAATAAAACTTGGCATCAAATTTTATATATTTGAATATAAAGGTAAAAAAAAAAATCAAAATTTTTTGAAATTTTCCGCATTTTTGCATCATTTTTTCAATTAACTACATTTTAATTTTTTAAAATTATACCTCATTTCAAAAAAACATGCCAAGTTTTGTGACAAATATAATGATAAATAGCTACAAAAAATTTCAAACTATTTAGATGAAATAGTATGCGCATGGAGCATTTTGAAAAAATGGAAACCGACAAAATTTTCGAAATGAGAAAAACAATTTTAAAGTTTTAGTATTGGTAAACATAAGAAAATATACCCTGAAATGGACTAAAATCATATATATGCAAACCCTTTACATGTTTAATGTATGATTCCACCAAAATAATTATTTATAATCTCCCCCCCTCCCCCCCCCCCCCCTGTTGAGTGTCTGAAAATTTTTTTTTACTGCGATTGAGTAATAAATTTTGAGATTTTTCTTCGCAACCAATTATAGAATTTCTCAGTTTCATCTTTTTACAGATTACTAAAATTCTGTATTCTCGCCCCCCCTTCCCTCCTGCCCCCCCCCCCTTGAAAAAGTTAATTTTTTCTGAGATTGACTAATAAAGTTTGAGATTTTTCTTCACAACCAATTGATGAATTTTTCGGTTTCATCTTGAAATAGATTACCAAAATTCTCGATTCTCCCCCCCCCGCCGCCCCCCCCCCCTGTTGAGTGACAGAAAAAATTCATTTTTTACTGCGATTGACTAATAAAGTTTGATATTTTTCTTCGCAACCAATTATATGATTTCTCAGTTTCATCTTTTTACAGATTACTAAATTTCTGCATTCTACCCCCCTGCCCCCCTGCCCCCCCCTTTGAAAAAATTCATTTTTTCTGTGATTGACTAATAAAGTTGGAGATTTTTCTTCACAACCAATTGATGAATTTTTCGGTTTCATCTTGAGATAGATTACCAAAATTCTCGATTCCCCCCCCCCCTGTTGAGTGACTAAAAAATTCATTTTTTAGGGCGATTGACTAATAAATTTTGAGATTTATCTTCGAAACCAGTTACTGAATTTATTGGTTTCATCTTGCGACAGATTACCAAAATTCTGGATTCTCCCCTCCCCCTTGATAAAATTAAATTTTTACTGCAATTGATTAATAAATTTTTATATTTTTCTTCGCAAACATCTGATGAATTTCTTGGTTTTATCTAGAGGCAGATTAGCAAAACTTTGGAATTCTTAATTTTTTCAGTCGTTCAACAGGGGTAGGGGGGTGGGGCTAGGGGGTTTTCGTTATCTGTCGCAAGATCAAACCGACAAATTTATCAAGTCGTTGCGAAGAAAAAAAAATTAATTTTTTCAGTTACTCGCAGTAAAAATGACTTTTTTTAGTCACTCAAAAAGGGGGAGGGGGAATCAAGAATTTTGCTAATCTGTCGCAAGATGAAACTGAGAAATTCATCAATTGGTTGTAATTAAATGAAAATTAAAAATAAACAGTTTTAGAAGAAAAAATGCATTTGCAAATATTTGTAAACAAACATCAGCTGATCACGACGGCCGTTTAATTAATTATAAAAATGTAAATAAAATCCGAAAAAATCATCCGATTGTAATTATTTAAGTTGGAGATGAAAGCTTACATGGAGCTTTATTTTTTGGGGACAAGAAATTTTTTTCGAAAATTTGAGCGATTTTGCTGATTTTGAGGGTCCCTTGTCCCCTTAATTACTTCACAAAAAGGCTATTATTTTGTAGAATCCTGCAATTAAAATCGATACGTAATGACATCAAACAGATACGGACGCAGGCGATTTATGAGAAGACCATTTTACACTTTTAATCACAAATTTATAATTTTGAAAAATATATATACCATATTTGTTTGCATATTTTAAGCGCGCATGTATTTTCCGTGCTTCTATCTTTGAAAGGACGTTCCAGAAAAGAAAATAATTGTGCAATTTAACCAATTTCGAAGTCACATTTCCCATAGCGAGTCAAATTTAATTGTAATAACCGAAATAAAACTAAACTAACAAAATTCCAGTAACGGACATCCTTCATTCCAATAACGGACACCCACTATTTCAGTAATGAACATCCCACATAAAGTAAGTTATTGTTTTAATATCGTATTTAGGATCAGAATTTAATTAAAGAATAGTAATGAAACAAAATAGTTATTTTCAAATGAATTTAAAACACTTAGAATATAAATAAAATATTTATGAGAATAATTGTTTAAATTAAAAATTGTCATGATCCCTAAGTCAAAATTTTAATTATTTTCGATAGAAAATTCAAAATACAGAATTTCAGATAACTACTAAGTTATTGAGACGATGTGAAGGAGGGATTGGGAAGATAATAAAGAAATCTGAAAAAAAAAATTGTTAGAGCACCAGCGCATTGAATCGTATTTTACTTTACAATTCTCAACAGTTAAATTTCCTAAAACTACCTGAAACAATACTTGTAATTAGTAACAGAAATATAAAAGAAATGAAACTGCTGGTTGATTTTTTTTATATATTGAATACAAGGATTTCAATTTAAAACTGTAGAATTAATGTTTGCTGTCCCTAATTTGCTGGTGTACTATTTTCATTACTACTATAAATGCATTTAATAATTATAGTATTTTGTTATGTACAGAGTTGTGTTGTCACAGCTTTAAAAATCAAACACATAAGACTGAAAATAATATAGGAATTTTAACAATTCCTGTGAATTTAAATATTGTCTTTATTTAAATGGAGAGGGTTTGAGAGCCCCATTAGCCCCTCTTTTTCCTAAACCTATGAATATTATTTTCTGCTTTCTTATTGATTTGAATGATTCACAGATAATGACATATGCAGGGCAAAATTATAAAGCGCATTAATCTGCTTTAATATTAACGATTTTATTAACTATGATATTAATTAAAAGCAGCTTTTATAAACATTTTGTTCTTATTACATTCTGGTAAATGCATTTAAAATATTAAATTGGATTACTTAACTCTTCAGTTAAATCAAAATATTTTATTTAGTATGAACGTCACTGTAAGTGCACGTTTATTAATGTCCACACTGCAAATTGACTATTTAAACATTGCATCAATGGACCTATGGTTCTAAAACCTTAAAAATAAAGGACATTTTGTAAATCGCCATTAGCTAAAAGTCTTCTATTATTTTGAAAATCAAAATATGCATTTTTTCCCAAGAAAATAAAAGGAGATATAAATTTAAACCAGATCATTAAAATTTTCACTTAAATACAGTAAAACTGAAACATTTTCTGCTTCCTGATTAGTTTGATTAAGGTTGTCAAAGTTAATGCAGGTTATAAATCATGCAAGGGAGAGTTGTAAAAAAAATAATAAAAACTGAATTTTTGTTGATTTCTTTTTTTATTAACTAAAAACTTTGGAGGATGCGCATTACTGGTACATTTACTCTATATATAGTCTGAAAATCGTTTCATTTTTAACCTGTACTAAAATCAAGTTTCATTATCTTTCTGTGATTTGAAGGAAACCCATCCGCTATTTTATAACTGCGTTTTATATCGCCTGCTTTAAAAGTGAATGAAAATGGTTAATGCAACAAATATGGCTATCATCAGCCATATATTACACTTATCTGGTAAAGATAAAGTTTCACAGACTTTTTGGCATTCGTTTAAGAATTTAAAATTATATCTTTAATATAGTCCAATTTGCTGGGAAAAAATTAAATTAAAATTTTATTCGATTAAAATTTTACTCGAATTTTTTATGCGGGAACAAAAATGTATGCCAAATAAAGTATAATATTCGGGAAAACATTTTGTAATTTCAAAGTTAACCCTTAACTACTGCTTTCTTCTATTTTCACAGTTTAACTATAGATACTAATCAATTTTTGTCTCGTTTTAAGTCCTAGACCTATCTCTAAAAACTTCTGATTATATGAATTTTAATTCTAATAGCCATGTACATAAAGTTTAGTACAGAAACAGTATCCTTTGAGTTAATCGAACTTTTTGTTCATCTTTCTATCAATCTGTCTCCGAGGCCGCTCACAGTAGTTATGCGACAATTTCTATCAAATAAGTTAAGTTTTAAGAAATACCCTTAATTAGAATAAGAGTTCAGTGTTTGAATGTTACAAAAACCACAAATTTAGTTTCACTAAATGTGTCTATGACAGCATTTAAAGCTATTTCTTAAACGTAATGGAGAATTTAGTCTCTAATAAAAACGCTCACGTAAAATAACTATTTAAACTGCGATAAAGTTTTCTAAATATTAATAATTTATTTATTAAAATATTATATTCTTGTTAAAGATATTTATATGTTTATTTTATTATCATTTTTGTTATTTCAAGTTTTCCTTCAGTAACTTAATATAAATAAATACTTATAAAAAAAATCGCGTATTTGCCACACTCCTATTTTCACATCAACATGTAACTTAATTACCAGTTCATCAAAATACTTTTTTTTTCTGGGATTTTTTGTCAATGCCGATATTTTTAATTTCTGAGGAACAATCATTTTCTAAACTTAAAATTATTAAAACTACTTACGCTCTCAAATAGTAAAAGGCAGAATTTAAAACTTTGCTACTTTATCAAAAGATCTCAGGAGCCGGAAGGTTTGGATAAAAGTGATGTTCTTGTCAAATCATATAAAGTTACGTACCAAAAAAAAATTACATTAAAAAAACTTCATATACATAACACAATATATAGTACAATCCGTATTTAATTTTCTGGATACATAACGTAAATTATCTTATTTTCTTATAAGTTATTTTTGCTGTCTTCTATGTACCTTTAAATATTGATTTTATTCAGCAAATTTATGATAAATAAACGTCATTGTATTAAGTGAATGAGATATTTTTCTGTACCTAATTGATGTTCTCACACAGGGAGCGTACACTGCTGCCCCCCCCCCCTGTTCACAATTAGTCTATTATTCTATAAAACCCCTCTTATTTCATAAACACGTCACTTATTTCACAGATGGTCGTTTATTCATTTTCAGAATCTCTCTATCGTGGCAAAAGAATTTTTATGACCTAAACGTGAAGTTCTACCGGCAAGTTACCTATGATTAGAAATCACCTGAAAATTCTGCAAGTATGTATTGCACCGCTGCCAAAAGTTCTCTCGATGAACTTTTAACAAGAACGAAAAATCATGCGTCAAGCATAGATTAAAATTTTTCCAACACATTTATAATACTATAAACAAACTTCCCCGCTTTAAAGTGAAATAGGATGTCTAAGTAACCAATTAGAAAACACGTGACACAATTGGAATACCAATGCGAGGCACTACCGTCAACAGTCGGAAAAGCATATGAATTATTTTGTTCACTCCTGTATAGGATTTAGAAATTTGTATATTTACTACATAGTGTTCTACAATTAATTTCTCTTGGGAAAAGCATAGCTGAGTTCAAAATTCCCCTACAGAAAATTCCGCCAGTAAGCGGAAATGTACTTGAAATATTTTTTGCAGCCGCATATACACTGTAAAAAATTACTGCAGTAAAATTACTGCAGCAGAGATTCCAGACAATGTCCGTAAGAAAACGGGTTTTGTCCTTAGATAAACGGACTCTGCTCTTACATAAACGGTTTTTGCAAATTATTGTATCCTACATATTATTTGTTTCTAATGTCACTTTGTGCCAGCATATGTGCCAGGTTTCGTTCCCCCCCCCCTGACGTTTATGCCCCCAATGAAGATAGCTAATGTACAAAAGACGCAATAGTAATATTATTCAAGTAATGCCATATTTTTATTCAGAATATCTCAAATGTTACTAAGACATTGGCAAAAATACTTTGTTACATATCTTGATTTAAATATTTGCTCTAACTTTCAAATTGATATATCTCAGAAGTTTACAAATGTGGCTTAGCACTTTCTTGCCCCGACCCCCTCAAAGTTTTGCCTGTCACTGTAAATACACAAGGAATGCTATGCGCACCACATTTTGTCTTAAACATCATGTAGTGCGCCTCAGTAATATATATCACTTTCAATATGTTTGATACAGTGTAAAATCATTAAAATACACCGCAAAGGATTTTTCCACATAGACCGTTATGTAAGGGAATTCTTTTAAGTCTCCCTGCAAATTAACTATATTCTACATATTTCACTTTCAACACGAAACAAGTCATAGTAAACACCAATATAATATATCGATTGCATGGCATTCAGAGTATATTTATGAGAGTCAGAGCACGAACAGACGGCAGACAGATCGAGTTCATAAACTCTTTTCAACAATATTGGAAAATGTTAAAAAGAGAAAAATGCATTGTCGTGTTTTTATATATTTTGCCCTCGAATTTAAGTTAAAAAATTGAGGACTTAAAATCTTTCGTGGAAAGTTTTCTATAACTAATGTGTATTTTAAATATTAAATATTATGTGCTTACTATTAATAAAAATCAATGTATAGAATGAAATAGCAATATATTGCAGCAAAGTTAAGCCATGTAAAAAAATTCTGAAACCTTCAGCATATTAAAATTTTAAAACTGTAGCTTATATCATTTGAAAGAAACCGTGCACTCAATCTCAAAATTTGCTAATCTGAGAAAACGCATCCTAAAGTTTCAATACCCTTCTTACCGAATTACGTGTAAAGACATCTATAAATGTTTACAACTCAAGAAAAAATGCAGTTTTTTTTTAATGCGATTTTTACATTTTGTTTAGAAATGTTTCAAAATTCAAAATAAAACAAAAACAGAAAATTGATTTTTTTTTAAGTTTAAATTTCCTTTCCTACATAAATCAAACCCTTTCTTACACTGCCTGTATCAGTAGCCTCAAACAAAAGAAGTTTTATCAACATTAAATTCATATGTAAGTAATCGAATAAAAGGAAGCGGTTCAAAATACTAAATAATTTATAGTTTTCGAGTATTTATCTTTCACAAACTGTCTTATATTTATATAATAAAACTTGTGCAGTAAAAATGTTAGTAAAATAATTTTTATCTAACTTTAGATGCATTTTCTGTCATTTGCTTTAAACTTATTTAAATTAAGATATTAAAATGATTTAAATGTCATACAAACAATGTGCTTATATAACAACGCTTATATAACAATGTGCTTATATAGCAGGTTGTTATATAACAACCTGCACCTTAAAAATATAGATGTGTAAATAGCGAGTATATTTAAACTACGTTAACAATTATTTTCACAAATTTTCACCTACAAATATTTATAGGGTGTTGAAGAGGCCACTCTACCATCTTACCCAGTGTGAAATTAAGTGGAGTTTCATCACTACATGATAAGATTAATAAGTAGCAATTCAGATGAAATTTTTAAACAACCAAAATATAAGCATATTTAACAGCATATCTATACCATATAGCTTTTGAGAAATGCATAAAAATAGAAACAAAAGTTGTGACCCTCACCCCTCCCTTATCTACTATTTACATTTATCTCTCCCTCCTCTTTCCCTCATTTACTATCTAGATTTATTTTCAGTCTTGAATATAAATTGCTTTATCAAAAACAATATATTAAGTGGAGTTTCGTAACTGTTTTTATCTCATCACTACATCACAAGATTAATAAGTAGCAATTCAGATGAAATTTTTAAGCAACCAAAATATAAGCATATTTACCAGCATCGATACCATATAGCTTTCGAAAAATGCATAAAAATAGAAACAAAAGGTGTGACTAATTTCATACATTTTCTATAAATTCAGAATAATAAATTCAAATAGCGGTAGATCAAAGAAGGGTGTAGACGTTATGATTCGCGTTATTTCGCTATAGAAATTTTCTTTATAAATTAGCATCATAAAAATTTTTAGAAATGTAAAAAGGACTCACCTTATACAATAATCAAAACAATACTCTTTCAGCTTGAAAGGTAAAATAAAAATTTACTGTTACTTTCAGTAATTAAATAATATATAAATAGATTTAGAGTCACAATACACATTGGGTAGCAATAGCACTGAATAGAACGTAAATTCTTTACATCTAACTCAAATGAACTTGGCGAGAATTTATTTCGCCAGTAGCCAAATTAGAGCTCAGACGCAGGTTTTGATGGTTTTGCGTCGATTCAAGCATAGAACATGATTCGTTGATTCGTTTGGGAAAAAATCGAGACTTCTATGGTTGGTGTTTTATCCTCTTCTTACTCTGTTTTAGTTTTAGATGATTATGTTTTCACTCGTGATATTTCAATGTGTTCAGACACTAAGAAAAATTAAGCATTCTTCTAAATACTTCACTTTTTTGGATTGACTGTCAAAATTATCTTATGAAACCATTTACTTGATAATTATTCAAATTCACAATTGTATATATATATACATATATATATATATATATATATGAGAGAGAGAGAAAGGTAAGAGAAAAACATCTTAAATTAAGATATGGTACAACAAACACTTTTTGTATAGGAATAGCGCAATCAATTTATTTTGTCACAAATACTCCGTGCGTCTCACTCCAATCTCGATACAGATTTTCCCTACAATAATTCAGACATTTTTAACGACATTTTAACCTTGCTTTATGTAAAATGCAAAGCTATCACGAGACAGCGTGGAAGCGGTGCCACTATCCGCATTCAAACAGTATAGAACAAAGTACACCCTTTTTCGGAAATTATTTCACATTACATACGGTGTCAAAGTGAATCTGTTGTAAGTTTCGTTAACATATCTAACTAATTGTTCAAGTTATGGAAAATAATCTATGTTCAGATGGGAGTGAGACACGTTTTATTTTACACAGAATAAATGGATTTCGCCCCCCATTTCCCATACAAAAATTGTTTGTCATAGTGTCCCTTAAAATTTGTGCAATCTTTATTTAACCACCCTGTATATATAGTTATAATCCTAATAACTTTAATTCTTTGCATGTCTCCATACTTTGTAATAATGAATTTACTACACAGCGTGTATCTGAATTGATGAGCAGAAGTGTAAGAGGTGGCAATACATGTCAAGGTAAAGGTTTTTTTCTTTTTAGGGAGGGGTGGTCCCAATTAACTTATTCATTGAAAAATACAGAGTACCACACATGAAGCCGAATGCGAATTTCATTTCAAAAGAGTAACAATAATGAAAATATTATAGCGAATTCTTGAACAGATTTACTTTGCTTCCTGTGAAATGCGAAGAAATCGCAATAAGTTTCTGTCATCCTCATACAAACAATACTGAAGTAGACTCTTAAAATTTCGATGGTAGCTGACAGTGCACACTATGTCACTGACCGAATAGCAATGCAATTTAGTCACTTTTTTTGATAGCATGCTTTTAGAAAGAAAAGGGATTTGTTAACAATTTATCTTAAATATCTTCATTATTGTTAGCGTTGTGAATGGAAATCCTGATTCTGTTTGGTGTGAGACTGCCTGTTTTTTTTCATGGAACGCGCAGATTGCGACCGTGCTTTCCTTCACAAAAATTCTTTACCTTCACGTGTATTTTCATTTGAATCATCATTTTCCCTCTACAGTATCCTTTAACTTGAGTTTTGTGCTTTTCTGCTCCGATTTGGAAGCGAAGTTATTAAAGTTGAAAAAAAGAATTTCCTGTAGCATTTCTAAAATGGATTAAAACGTTCAAAAAAAGGAAGGAAAGTAATAATGTGTTATTTTTCTAAAGAGCCACAAAACACCTAATGTTTTATAAGAGGAATGTAAATCATTTTAAAGCATGAATTTAAAAATCCTTTTCATTGTAAAATGAATCTGAATATATTGAAGGATATTCAATGAAAACAACAGTTGTGGAAAACACTAAATTTCGAAAAATAGAAAAAAAACTATCTGGTCACGTTTTGATTTTATGCGATGGCTTTTAATAATGAGAATCTCACAACTTTGTAAGTAATCTGTATCAGTCCAACTACAAATATTGAACGATTTAAGAACAATACAGCTTTGGAACGCCATTCTTTCAGGACTTATAAGGAAAGTATGATATTTCATTAG
Organism: Maratus michaelseni; assembly: GCA_963931845.1. Classification (NCBI taxonomy): domain Eukaryota; kingdom Metazoa; phylum Arthropoda; class Arachnida; order Araneae; family Salticidae; genus Maratus; species Maratus michaelseni. The sequence goes on along the minus strand of OZ007593.1, from coordinate 20,972,293 downwards.
TTTAACGGTTTCACAGAATTATGAGTAACGTTAATAACAATATTACATCATTCTAGGGGATTTTTTCTGACTTTTAGAAAAGTTTAGTGGAGGAGAAAGAAACCTTTATTCATAATAAGTTCAAAAAAGTTTATCTGTTTCCAATTGATTACAAAAATTTGACAAATTGAGAAAAATAATGCTTTGCAATGCTATACTTCCTTGCTTCATAAAGAAAGTATGTTTTTTTTCTTAGTTAAATGGTTTCACAGCATTTATACTAATAAAAAGTTGTTTGTGTGTGATGGCTAGCAAAATCTACCGCACGTAGAAGGCTGAAAATTTGGGTGCGGATAGTTTTAGGTAGGTCTTGATGCACCCGATGCTCGGATTTTTAATCTTTTAAGACCCGGGCTTCTTGAGGCCCCTTTAATATTTTTGTCCTAAATTGCTAATAAAGTGCCCCATTTTTATCGGAACTTCTTCGTTTTTGAGGCTCTTTCTACATTTAACTTTTCCCCCATTTCTATGTTTCATTTAAGACCTTGGCCTCCTGGGGTCACGTACGGGGAAGTTTTCCCCCTTGAAGTTTTTGTTTATTTAATTGTTAATAACATGACCCCGTTTAATCCGATGTTCTTCGTTTTGGGGGCCTTTTCTCCATTTAATTATTTCCCCATTTTTACATTCCAGTTAGGATCCTCCATCTTAGGGCCCTGCTCAAAGCTATCAGCTGGCCCTTTTTGGGCACTATTATAGCTACCTTAAAAACGTCCGATTCACTAGCTTATTTATTTCTAACAACTTCTTAGGACTATATGAACGAAAAAAAAATTCGAATAAGACCCGGGCCCAATGGGAAACAATTTTTTGTTGAAAGAAATTTGTAATAACTTGCCCCCTTTTTATCCGATCTTCTTCGTTTTGGGGCCCTTTTATCCATTTAGATATTCCCCCATTTATACCGGGTGCGCCATAAATTCGTGCAAACTTTAAAAAAATCCCTATTAAAAGAAGTAATGCTCTGAAAAATTTTCGGTTTGCGCGAAATATGATCAGAAGGATTTTGGATTTTTTTCCATGTATAATAAAAAAATATTTCAAAAGTAACCGATAGAGGGTGCTCACACGTCATACTGAGGCGTTTTATGCAAATCGGGACACTGTGCATTTATTTTAAGGTAAAAGATGTTCAACATGACCACCATCAGCACCAGGTATCAGGCAAGTGAGGCGCATCAATACGCTTGTTACATCTGTGTGTAGTAGGCATCTATGCCACCTACGGTCCGTCGAATGGCATCTTTCAGTTCCACCAAAGTGGCAGGGGAGCGCCGGTATACAAAAGACTTTTAGTATCCCCACAACCAAAAATCTGCCGGGGTGAAGTCTGGAGATCGAGCGGGCCACTCAAATTTACAACCTCGACTTATCACTCGGTCTTCAGTGAAAGTGTCCAACAGGAACATCTTGACTTCACTTGCAAAGTGGGGTGGGACACCATCCTGCGTGAAAGTGACGACAGGTAACGCATGTCTTTCCTGCAATGCAGGCACAACGTGGTCACGCAAAATCGTAAGATACCGTTCTGCAGTGACTGTACAGGTTTTCCAGCCGGATTCAGGGCAAGGCTCTTCAAAAAAGAAAGAACCCAGAATGAAAGACGGGGTGAAACCACACAAACAGTCACATAAAGAGCATGCAGTGACTTGGTCAGTTACTCACGAGGGTTTGACGTTGCCTAGATAAGACTGTTTTGCATATTGACGTCATCATGCAGTGAAAATTGTGCTTCATCCGTTCCCATGACGTTCAGTAACCATTGTGGGTCACGCTCCACTTGTGACAGCGCCCATGTAACAAACTTTAGTCTTTTACCTGTATCTGCCGGTAATAACTGGTGAAGTCCCTGTATCTTGTACGGATACAGATCCAAGATTCCGTGCAGAATACGCCGTATCCGAATTCCCCCAGCTTCACGAACACTGCTACTCCCCGTTGATGTTTCGGCTGCCAATTCTTCCATGACACTTTTTACAACATGGACGCGATCTACGCTCGAGGATGGTCTGCCACTACGTGGACGATCCTCCAAACTCCCCGTTTTCTCAAAACGTCGTACTAAATTGAGTATCCTATTCAATGAAATAGGGTTTTTTGCGCCTGAAGTCCTTTCTCCGTGCGAAACTTTTGCAATGAAATAACTGTGGATTAACCATTCTTGTAAAAAAGTTTAACCACCAGCACTCGATCTGGTAACAATAGCATGCTGCCGAGATCGAATGACGAATCCATTTCCAGCCAGGTGTTTTATTGAGAGCCTGATTAGCATAAAACGCCTCAGTATGACGTGTGAGTGCTCTCTATCGTTTATTTTTGGAATCGTTTTTTATTATACATGGAAAAAAATCCAAAATCTTTCTGATCATACTTGCGTAAACCGAAAATTTTTCCGAGCATCACTTCTTTTATTATGAATTTTTAAAGTTTGCACGAATTTATGACGCACCAGGTACATCCCAGTTAGAATCACGGACCCCCTTATACGGCCCCTTGAATTTTTGTTCCCTAAATTGTTAACTTCCCTCTTTTAATCCGATATTCTTCGTTTTTGGGGCCATTTTTTCATTTAATTATTCTCCCATTATTACATTCCAGTTAGGACCCTTCATATTAGGGCCTTGTTCAAAACCATCAGCTGGCCCTTTTTGGACCCCCTATAATAATAGTTCCCTTAAAAATCGTCCTATTCATAGTTTTTTTTCTAACAACTTCTTAGGAATTCCAGCAGCAACATGAACGACAAAAATAAATTGGACAAGACCCGGTCCCTTTGGTGCCTTTACGTTTTTATGCCCTAAATTGCTAATAAATTGCATGATTTTTATCCGATATTCTTCATTTTTGAGGCTCTTTCTACATTTAATTTTCCCCCGTTTCTACGTTCCTGTCAAGACCCTGGTCCCCTGCGTCTTACTACGGGGACCCCCGTTATGTTCCCCCGTTTCTACATTCCAAATAGGACCCTTTATCTTAGGGCCCTGATCAAAACTATCAGCTGGCTCCTTTTGGAACCCCTACTATAGCTTCCTTGAAAATCGCCCGATTCACATTTTTTTTTCTGACAACTTGTTAAGACTTCCAGCAACTACATGAACCAACAAAAAATATCTCTGTCCTCAGCTACCCCCAATTTTGGATATTAATCTCCTTCTTAATGCAGCATTTTAAAGAATAATCCGATTATCTTTCAATTTTCTTTACATAGTTCTAGGGTCCTCCAACTGCTTTATAAACTACTAAACATTTCCTTTGACTCCTCCCAGCTACCATCTTTTAAAAATATTAATCTTCTTTTTCGGCATCAACTTACGTTTACTCACTACAGCCGGAAATCAAATTCTAGTTATTGTTAAAGACAATTGGTTACGTTTAGAGAGGAGGGATTTCATCCGTAAATTAAAGATAGGTTTAATGCTAAAGAGGTAATTCGTTAAATTTACAGGGTGCACCTTACACCGCCTGGTTGAGCATTCTTTTCTCGGGTACTATGGGTCCGATTTGAACAGGGTTTGGGTTATTCGACTTGATATAAAAAATTGAGGGAATTTTTTATCTATTATAATGGGCCCGGGCAACGCCGCACGGGTTAACTAGTTTTAAATAAAGTTAAGAATCTACCATTAGTCACGTGAAGAAACTCTCAAGCTAATGTTAAACCTATGTTAGAGTTATTTTCAAAGTACCCTATATAGATTTCAATATTTTTAAACTATTTTTTTGCATAGGATAGCTGAAATCATTCTGCAACCGGCCCTGTTTTAACTTTTTTTTATTTCTATGTTAGATTAATTCTGGGACCGTCTTATTTAGGTTCCAGTGAGAATCGAGGTGTCGGGTAAAATCTATACCAGGAAAATTCAGAAAAAATTAAAAACGCTCAACAATAGCTGGGAGTTTATGTTTTCAAATTCTTTTCATAATTCTACTGCAATCAGGGTGAGCAAAATTAAGAAAGATTTTAGTGCAAAATTTAGGAAAAGCACCTGAATCCACAAATCATCGCCTTCATAAAAACCACGCCTCTTGATAGTTGATTGGATTATACCGATTTTTCAAATTTCGGTGTAGCAAATAGAAACGTTCGTAAGAGTGATTGGAGATATTGTAATGTGCTTAAATACTTTATTTGAGACTGTTGATTTATTTTTTCTTCGATTAATTTTAAATTTCAACAAAATTATCTTGAAAAAAATGAGTAAATTTCAATTTCTTTAAGTTTAATGCTACTATTTAAATTACACACGATTTCCAACAAAGAAAATTATACGATTCCTTTGGATATATATTTCTTTATATATATCCACACAAAACATTTGAACGAATGGTCCAATTTTTATCATTTGTTTGGCTGGAAAGGTATTATTTCTGCAAGGTAATCTTGTTTCAGTTGCATTAGAATGTAACAATGATATGTTTGTCTCTCTGAATATTTCGTGACTATTTATATTTTCTAAGTTAACATTCGTAAGAATTGACAAAGTCATAGAATATGGTGTTAAATTACAGAGTACGACTTTGCATTTTGAAAATAATCGTTGTATAATGTATTGTTTCTGCACAGACACACTTCAAAATTGTCAATATATTATTACTATATTACTGTCAACTGCGCTTCAAAATAAACGATACTGGCAACAATCATATTTAAATTGAATGTACATTAGTGTAAATTATCAGAACGGAAAACCCGGTTATGGCCAAACCCGACCAGCCCGCGGTTCGGGTCGGGTCCTTTTGTCAATTTACTTCGGTGGGAGTCCATTCTAGATCTGGTTTGAATAATTGTTTCAAGTTATGAGTCAGTTTCTAGTTGCGTGTGATCCTAACGGGTCAGGTTCTTAGCCGTTTTTCTAAAGGAAAAAAAGCCACAATATTCTTTCTGATGATAAAATCATTTTACACCTTGTGCACACGCTTTGGCATATACATTTTCACTTTCTTCAATCTATAACAGAAAAAAGTATTGTAATCGAAATTTTTCTAAACTTCCGGTGTTCGATGGATTTACAGGTTTCAAAGAACCCGAAAAATATGTTTTTACAAAGAGTCTTTATGTACGTGTGTCTTATTTGTATCATCGAAAAGTGTATGAAGTTATGCATAGAAAAGAACCAAACTTCATATATATGTTTTTAGATATACCAGAAGGTCTCAGATGAAATTGGGGATAATCTGCCGGAAGGGGACGCTGTGATAGCGAGTTTTTCGCCATTTTCCTTATGTATCAATGGAAAATGTACGACGCTACACTCAGAATTAATTCAAACGCCATATATATGTCATAATAATGGAGAGGGGAAAGTTTTTTCAACTAGGTAAATCGCATTCAACGGTTGAAATATCATAGTTGAGGTTTATTCAAACAGAACGAAAAATGTCCGGGCCAGGAATTGAACCTGGGTATCTTGGCATGCCGTGGCAATGCTCTTTCTACTGAGCTACCTGAAAGATATCCTGGCTGGCATAATTCACTCTTACTTGTTGGACATGACATGGCTGCAAACTTCAATGCTAATTTCATTAATCCGAGCTACAACTATAGCATTTACATGATGAAAGTGTGATATAGCATGGAAACTCCTAATCTCAAAATGCTATATAAATAACTATAACTAAAGTTTATGTAAAATATCAATTATTGTAACAATTTTAACGTTTGCCCAGCCTTGCGGCAAAATTGGGTAACTTTTATACTTCGTAAAATCTTAGTTTAACTTGTAATTATTGTAGCTAGCGCCGGATAGAAATATTTTTCCCTCCCTAGGCTTAGGGGTTGGCTATTAGCCAAAAGCTGGTCACTAGGTTGGGCGCTGTCTGTCTGTCTGTATGCTATGCAATTAGGTCATATTAATGAGGAATGGAATTATTTTTCAATAGATAAATCATATTCAATGGTTGGAGTTTATTCCAACAGAGCAATACATGTCTGGGCCAGGACACGAACCTAGGTACCTTGGTTTGCAATCACCACAAAATAAGAGTGAATTATGCAAGCCAGGATATCGTTCAGGTAGCTCAGTGGGAAGAGGTACCTGATGATCCAATGGCAGATCAGGCCAAGGTACTAAGGTTCTAGTCCTGGCCCGGATACTTTTGCTCTGTTGGAAAAAACCTTCATATGTATGTTTTTTTCCTATGACGGGTAGGACCCAGTTGAAATTGTGGATATTCCCCTGGAAGGGGCAGTGGGGTACCAATTTTTGTACGATTTGCCTTTTGTATAATCGAAAAGTGTATGAAGTTATGGATAGAATTGAACCAAACTTCATGTATACGTTTTATATGCGTTTTTGACTATGGAAGGCAGGTCCCAGTTTAAAATGGGGAAATTACCATAGAATGAGGTGCTGTAATAGTGTTTCTTGTGCAATTTCTCGATATTTTTCAGTTTAAGGGGAAAATACATGAATATTTTTCAACGAAATTGTAATATTTAAGTGTAATTCAATAGCTCGAGGTTCGTATAAAATTTTGGAGAAAATCGGCCTCAAGAATTCGAAATCACTCTTAGACCGGGAGGAGGCAGCACAGACAATCACCTCATCGAGTTCATGGCTGAAATTCCAGAATTAGTTAAAACTCGATTCGCATATTAAAACGCAATCGGTCTTCCAAGTCATATCTTGGTGGAAAACACCATTAAACCCGATTTTAGCGGTTGACTCGAGGTTTACCATTGTGTTTTCCTGCACCCAAATGTATGAAAACATGGCGGACTGGGAGCAGGAACACACAATGGTAAACCTACGAGCCAACCGCTAAAATCGGTTTTTCGGGTGTTTTCCACCAAGATAGGACTTGGCAGACCGACTGCGTTTTAATATGCGAATCAAGTTTTAAATAATTCTGGAATTTCAGCCGTGAACTCGATGAGGTGATTGTCTGTGCTGCCGCCTCCCAGCCTATCTGTGATAGCGACTTCTGTTCGATTTTCGGGAAGGGCACTGTACCTGTTGAAAAAAAGCATAATGATTCACCCAACTGTCTTATCTAGATTTAAATTGAGTATTTGTAATAAGCAAAATTTTTTACGTTTTTGATATGTTACACGTTGATTAGACTTCATTACTAAATTATCCCCCCCCTCCCCTAATAGTTTTGAAATACTTATTGAGAAAAAAAATTGAAGTGTAATTAGTAATTCAATACTAGATCTGTTAAGTACTCATTTTTAACACTTTCCAATCTGGTTGAAAAGTGTTTATGACTTCGGTTTGACTGCTGTCTGGCCATGCTCTAACTCACGTAAATATGCTCGGATTGCCCTGAAATTTTTGTATGTTATTGTCGTTTACCACAGCATGTTCCCCATTTCAAATGAAGTGTGTAGCATTTATACTTTTATCAGAGGGACAGTCAAAAGTATTCCATTACATGACAGTCAATGGGGAAATGATTGTTTCAAATGCATTTTTGATGATGCTACGCCATTTGAAACATGGTAAAATAGATGTATACAATTGTGAAGCGCATTAAAACATACTTTTTGTAGAATATGGGTTGTAAAGCATTTATTATCCATTTACAGCGTCAAACAAAAGAATTCTGTTACACATTGTTCTACGAGGAAAATCGTTTGCAGTGTAAATTTAATAATGTTTCACTGATTCAATCATAATTATAATTATATGCATTACTGAGGTGCAGTATAAATTGCTTGATTAAAAATATGGTGTGAATGCGTTTATATCCATTTACAGTGTCAAACAAAAAGAATTATGTTGCACATTGTTCTACGGGGGAAAAAATTTGCAGTGTAATTTAATGATGTTTCACTATTTGAAACACAATGAAATTACATGCATTACTATAAATTGCTCACTTAAAAGTATGGTGTGCATTGCGTTTATCGTTCATTTACAGGGACATGCAAAATATATCGGTTACAGTATACGTGCGATAATTACAGTCTACGTGTGATAAGTAATTTCAAGTTTGGTTTGCGTTTTTAAATTTAACTAAATTTTTCCATATTACGTAGTGTGCATAAATTCGTTTTATCATATACAGCGGTACACAAGGGAATTCGTAAGTATTACAGACTCTGGGAGTAAATTTCTTAAGGGTAGTTTTTAATTGTGTTATGCATTTTCTAGCTGAACTATATTTAATAGACTAATATAAGTTTGTGGAATATAAATAAATTCATATACAGGGCTACGCAAAGAACAAAATACATTGTCATTTACGGTTGATAATTGCTGGAAGTGAGTTTTAAGTTGCCTTATGAGTTTTTTATATGAATTAAATTTTAGCTTAATACGTGGTGTGTACGAAAGTCTTTAGATAATTTACAGGGCTGTACAAAATATTTTGAGTGCATTTCCATCGATTGGCGAAAACTGCTAAATGTGAATTTTCAAACTGAACTCAAATTTATCATGCTATGTGTTATATATCCAAATCTACAGATCACATACAGGGCTGCACAAAATAATTCGACTACTTTTCTACAATGGAAGGTAATTTTGAAAACTATTTTTCAATGTGGCATATGCTTTCTATAAACTGTTTACTTACATATCTTCTTTACCTTTTTTAACGGTGAATTTTCGTTAGAGTTTTCTGGATGTGCTGGAAAGTGTTTCTTAAAGCATTCGTGACACATGATTTTTCGTTCTTGTTTGTGTTAAAATACATAATTAAAAAGTTTTACGTAATTTTGAAGTATTATAGCATGTATGAGATAGACAAAAGTTTTGGGATTTGCACATAAGACTAGTTTTCTTTTACTTTGGGTATCGTGAGGTTTTTGTATTGAACTGCATAGAGTTCCGGTGGGTTTAGAGTTAACTTCATACAGAATTTTCGCGTTCGAGTGACGTATAACCTGAATGTATTAGAACCATAAATATATATATTTTTTGAAAGAATAGTTTTACTTACAGTAGCCAGGTGTAATAAATAAGTTTTGTTTAAAAAAATGATTCGCTATTTGAAGTCAGAAATAGCTTCAGAAAAATAACTCGCATATTACTGTATAAAATTTTTGGTTATAAACATGTTTATGTGAGCCACGAATTATAAACAAAATTTTCTTCACCCATCTGAAAATACTGTTATTTGGAATTTCGTTAAATTGTGTTTATTTTTATAGTATTCTGCGCACATTTATATTTTTAAAATAAGTTTAATGATATTAAAGCATTCATTTCAAAGAATATTCAGAACATGAAAAACAGAGTAATAATCATTACATTTTGAAAACAAAAATGTATAGCACAATGAGAGGTGTTTACCTACATTAATAAAACTAAGTCAATTTGGGCGATGGGCAATAAAGTCTATCGTACGTCAAGTTCTATAAATTTGATTCCGCATAGACGGATTGAAATGCTCCAAGGCGTTATATTTCCGATATCGTTAAAAATATTATTAAATGCGAGTTTTTACGTTTATTATTTTCTTTTTTATGGTTCCGTACTTAAAGAGTAAAAACGGAACTATTATAAGATAATTCCTGTGTCTGTCTGTCCGTCCTTCCTTCAGAACCCTTTTTCTCGTAAACTATGGAACGTAGACAGTTCAAACTGGAATGATACAAAGCCTTTTTACCCATATATTTTACAGATTATTAGCCATTCACAAATATATTTAAGAAAAATTTAGGGAGCTAATTAAGTTACTCGAAGATTTTTTCTTTCTTTTTGTATATCATGTGAGATATCGTGTGAAATCTCTTAATATCGAACTAAAAGTATATATTTGTTTTGATTTTAGAAATTATATTTTCAGGGATACCGTTGAAAATGCACTGTAAAAATATGACCCCTCCCCCCCCCCCTCTATTTCCGAATCTACTGAAACTAAAATTATGAAAAAATTAGGGGTAGTATGAGTTTATTTAAACCTTGCAGGAATACATAACAATTTTTCTAGTTAACATAGTTTTTGAGAAAAACGCATTTTTCTGTTACACACAAACTTTAATTCACGGATGGTCAGAGAGGGTGGGTTGACGGGGAATCCAGATATCATCGACGCAGAATCATACAAGGATATTTGATAATGTTTTTTGAAAAAAAATATTGTTAATTAGCCGATATATTAAGTTACTTGAAAAACACTTTCTCTCTATATACCGTGTAGCGTATCGTTCGAAAGATCTCGTAACATCGAACTACTCAAAAAGAAATTGTTTTAATCTTATGTATTATATTTTCAGAGATATCGTCAAAAGTATACTGGAAAAAGATGTGTCCCGCCCTCCTATTTCCCAGTCTACTGGAACTAAAATTATGAAAAATTTAAGGGTAGTAGGTGTTTAGTAATTAAGGAATTTAATGTACGGGACCCTTTTAGTGCGAGTTATAGACGTACTTGGTCGATTTATCTTTTCTTTCTCTTCTTTTTTTCCGCCAGCGACTTTTAACATTCATATCAGCAACCCGATTTTAATATTTATACTGTCAATTAGGAAATTTTGTACTCTTTCATATGAACTTTATTCAGATTTCTTAGAGAAATTTATCGATTTTCTGTGGTTTGTTTTCCTTCATTTTCGTTGTGCAGAAAGATGTGAACATTTTTTTTTTTATCAAAATAATTTCGATATGAAATATTTGCTTCTTAGATAATTTTTAAATCGTTATATAGAGAGAACGCACACTTGTCAAAAATCGAAAAAAGCTGGCCGAAAGTCGAAAAATAAATGTTTCTTAATTCATTTCAGTACCTCCTTTTTACGTTCAGAGGGAGCATCTGCGCCTTATCCCGCATAGAGTAAGGGGTATCTTTTATACCTGCTTATGTATCTAAGGTCTAAGTCAGCTGCTGTGTAACGCTCGCTCGCACGTGCTCTTACGCGGTAAATGTTGCGCGCGTTCTACAGTGAATAACTTTTGTTGTACGTGTGCAAATTACATTCTGCAAAATGTGTGATCTTCCGATAGGTAAGAAGAATATTTGCACATATTTATTTTATGTAATTCATTATAAATTATGTCTTAAAAGTGAAAAGAAAAGACACAAAAAAATCACGTATTGATGCACAAAGTAAAAGTTAATTAACGAAATATTTTTTATCTTGCGTTATCCAGAGTTCTCACTATATTTACGTAATTCCTGATGATGTTTTTTATGAAATATAAAAAAACCAGCTGCATTGGTTTGCATTCTTGGAAGTATAGTTTTTTTTAAATTTAACAATTTCAAACTGCTTATATGAAATAATGCACTGTATTTTTATTATTAACTAGCAAGCTACGCCCGCTGCGCTGGTCGGTTTCTACAAATGAACCTTGAATCAAACGAAATATTGTTTTATTTGACCTTGTATATGAAAGCAATCTGCATATTTACCTGGAATATCCTTCCCCATTACTGAAAAATGACCTCATTGCGCTATTATATTTTTTAATGTGCAGTCAAAATTTTAGCTGTTAAGGACCAACTCTTTTATTTGGTCATTTACAGTTAGGGTTTGCTAAAGAATGATAAAACTATATGCAATATAATAAAACCATCACTAAAAATTATCGAACTAACAATGCAAACAAATTAACTAACAAAGTCCATTCAGTAGAAGTTTTTATAAAGGCGAATCTTTGGAAATCGGGTTCATCTGATTATAGAACTTTTGCAGATAATTCTAAAACTAACAGAACGATATGAAATATACTAAAACCATCCTTAAAAATTATCTACTTAACAATGCAAGTCGCAAAAAATACGCCCAGTACAAACTTTCAAAAAGGCTAATCTTTCGGAATCGGGTTCACCTGACTATATAACCTTCACACATAACTGTTTGACTAAGCAACGTAGAACAATATGTACTACACTCAATTCCTGAAATAGCATCTAACTAACTAACAATACAATTCTCATCAAAATCCGTCCAGTAGACCTTTCAGAAGGCTAATCTTTCATAATCGGAATCAAATATTGAAAAGGCTTATATTTGGTTAAAAAAATGGTCACCCGATTTTCGAATTTCCCCCTGTAATTCTAGAACGAAGCAACGTAGAATGATATGTTATATAATAAAACTTTCCCTAGAAAATTATCTAACAATGTAGGTTCCATCGAAATCCATTCAGCAAAATCTTTTAAAAAGGCTAATCTTTCATAATCGGATTGATCTGATAATAGAACTTCCCATAATAATTCTATAACTAAGCTACGTAAAACGATATGTTATACAATAGAGCATTCCCTGAAAAATTATCTATCTAACAGTTTAAGTTCTACGAAAATCCATTCAGGAGAACTCGAGTTATAAGCAGCCGGAACGAAATTTCATGTATGTAGAACTAAATAGAAGTATATTACCATTAATATAGTTTGCATTTGGATAAAAAAGGTACTTTTCGGTTAGCCGGACGCCAGTGATATGTGTACATATATAAATATATATGTATATACATATAGATATGCATATATTCATACATATAAGTGTATATATATGTATGTATTTGCGTAGATATATGTGTATATATATGTGTGTGTATATATATATATATGAGTGTGTATATATACATGTATATACCTATCACAGGCGCCCGGCTAACTGAAAAGTACAAAAAAAAATACTGCAAAAATGCTGTCGTACACTTGAAAAAACGCCTTTTCGCTTAAAATCTCTCATTAAAACTGTTTTCCTTTTCTTTCCTTTTCTTTCCTTTTTTAAATAAAATTAGTAACAGTTTTCTCTTTTATTTTTTCAGTTGTATAGCCATTTCAATTATTTCTGCAACAACAACAACAAAAAAACACCTTTTGGCTTAAAATCAAATTGTTTGGGGTCAAAAGTAAAATCAAAATCGCCAAAAACAAAAGATAAATCGCCAAATATTGTGTTTCAAGAGCAATCTTGCCCCTTAAATAATTTTTTAAGCATTACGAATATTCCCAATCATGTTTAAATTAAATATTTTCGTTTTATAATATTACCTCTCATCAAAATTCTTTTTTTTCTTTTTTTATCTTCTCTTTCTCTCTTTTTAAAAAAAAATAAAATTAGCAACAGTTTTTTTTTTTTCGAGATGTACAGCCTTTTAATTTCTTTCTGCAACAATAATGGTCTCCAAAAAATTAGCAATGGTAACCTTTTCGGCCAAAATAACAGGACTTTTTCTCATAATTATATAACTAATGTACGTAGAACGTTGTGTTATATACTAAAACCTTCCCTGAAAAATTATCTATCGAACAGTGCAAGTTTCATCAAAATCCAGTCAGCGGAACTTGAGTTATAAGGGAACGGAACGAAATTTCCGTTTGTGTTTTATATATATAGTAGATAATACAAAACATTTATATTTCACAAAATATAAGCTCTTTTCATTTATTTGCTTACCATATTGAATGCGCTAATGTATTTTGTTTTCATTATAATATCAAATTAGTACAAAGTAACCTCCAGAATCCCCTTAAACAAACTTTTACAGAAAAAAAATATATCAAAATGTCCGCCATATTGGATTTGCTATTTTGAATTTTTGAATTTTAATATCAAATACGTAATCAGCGACCTCAAAAACCACCTTAAAGAAACTTTTACAGAAAAAAACAATTAAAAAAAAAGTGCGCCATATTGGATCCGCCATTTTGAATTTTTGAATTTCGATATCAAATTCGTAATCAGCAACCTCAAAAACCTATATGTAAAAATTTTTAGAAGGATCTACAACCTCTTTTGTTTTTCGGCCAGCTTTTTTCGATTTTTGACCACTGTGGCACGTCAGGTTAACTTTAGAAAAGGTATTTTCGAACATATTAACTGAATTATTTAACTTAAAAAATGTAATGAGTCAGATCGGCGGATGTAGAAAATATGGAAATGGAAGGATTTTTTCCTTCAAAAGAAGAATCAGAGAAATAAATTGAAGGGAAGAGTTCGGTTTTCCCAACGCGTCATGATGCAGATATTGTTGAGGCCACTACTTAGAGTTATTGTTGTAGATTACTGTTAAAACTAAAGTTTTCGGAACCTGTTTACAAAATAAACCACTATACAAAGAATAAGAAAGAAAAATGATGCATCACGCATAGATTAGGAAACACATTACTACATTTCCAGAACACTGTAACAAAACATTTTTAAATAAAGCAAAAGAAACAATTTAGAATTTCAGCAATTAACGGACAGAGTCGATAAGATAGTTGAATTCTTTTAAGCAGCCATTTATTGATTTTCTAAAATTTAATTCATCTAAAAAACGTAAAACACATTTGATTACTTTTTCACCATTTACTGCTCATATATGATGACTTTAAGTATTATATTTATCATCTACAAGTTTTATACCCACCAAATATTATCACTTATACGCAGTACAGTAATTCTTTTTTTTATGTCCCTGTACACGAACAAAAAAGTACTATATTCTAGAATAAGCATCTTGTAGTGCACGTTAGAAATACACATGTATATGTTACATATAATATGTTACAATAATAACGCACAATAATCAATATGTTTAAAATAGTCAAAAATTTTTATAATACATGGCAAATAATTTTTCCCTATAGACCACGATGTAACGTAATTATTTTGAGTGTCCCTGTATCTGAAAGGTAACTCCATATTCTACAAATCACCTCCATATTCTCAAAAACGCAAATCAATTTCAGTATGTTTTAAATAGTGTCATTTTATTAAAATACTTCTCAAACAATTTTTCTGTATCCATGTATTCTGTATCCATGTAGCCCTGTAACCATGTATCATAATGTAACTGAATTATTTTGTGTGTCCTGTAAACGACTCCTATAAATGAAATAAATGCTACAAATTCCATTTTCAATAGGTAATGTTCTGTGTTAAGCCTTATTTACATATACTAAGTTCATGGTAATTCAATTCCGGGCGTTACAGCACATACAGGCGGCCAGACAAATCGAAGTCCTAAATGCTTTTCAACTATGTTAGAACGTGTTAAAAAATAACTATAATTTAGTAAACAGACTATTATACTATATATAATAATTACTCTTAATGAAATAAAGTGGAACGGAGTCTGCATACAACAGAAACCTGTATAAAATGAAAAGAATCACTTAAAAATAAATACGGAAAAATAAGTAACTAAACGGCTTATTTACCAATGGTCTCCGATTTACCGATCGCCTTGTTAACGAGAGAAAGGAAAAAGCTAGTACTCTGGTTTACGCTGCCGAAGGAAGTGGTGCTCCTACCACTAATGCTCCCGTTATATTCACCGCCGTATTGTTAACTCATGAAAGCGAATACGGGCTATTCCCGCGCCTATGCAACGCCGATTCCAGTAGCGGCTATAAAACCACTGGAGACCATGTGATTTGACGTCATGAACGCCGTTTTTTTTTTTGTAAGGAGAAATAAATTTCATATCGATGCAGTTCGTGTGTTTTGATTTGCTCGCCGCTTATCTTTTGGCTTATTATGCTTATAGTATATCGTATTGTATTATTTCTATTTAATTATATTAATTACAATTTAGTTATTTTCTGGAATGCCTGTCCGTTGCTGAGTTACTGTTCTTCAAATTAAGACTTATGTTTCAGTCTTAAAATTTCCAAAGGATGCAGTCAAGAAACAACCGTGGTGCGGAATATTCCAACGAAAGACTGGTATCCGTCAGATCGTAGAGTTGTTTGCGTGAAATACAGGGTTATTAAAAATGAATCATCGGGTTTTGATACGTTACTACGTGCGAACTAGGAAACATATTTCCATGACAATTCAAACGAGAGGGCGTTAACTATATTTTCGTGCTGCGTATGTGTCATGCGCATGTGGTTGCCATGGTTGCTGCGCAAACGTCATATTCAAATGGCGACTGGACAACAGAAAGCAACTGGAACACGATATAAACGATTTCATTTACCAACGGGATGGGACTCCGCCACACTGGCACAAAGAGGTTCGTGACTACCTTAATCGACAACTCCCACAACGACGGATTGGTCGTTGATGTGGCCGAGATGATAAGACACTGTTTTCATGGCCACCCAGGTCGCCCGACCTTTCGCCGTGTGACTTCTTCGTTTGGGAATATGTTAAAGACTTAGTTTACGTACCACCGTTACCTAATACTTTGGCTGAATTGCGAAACCGCATCACGACTGCATTCGCGACCATGCTGACTATTGTGTGGAGCGAACTGAACTATCGTCTTGACATCTGCCGTATCACGCAAGGAGCACCTATTGAACATCTGTAGTATGGACGTCAATCTTGTATACTTTCGGTTTATTTTCATGTATAACTCATTGTTGTAACTCAGTTATGTTCCGAAATAAACGCTTCCACGCTTCTCGATGATTCTTTTGTAATAACTCTTCATTTTAGAAATTCTTATGTTATTCGGATTATGTTATTCGGTTTAAGTGGCAGGAATAGACAAAAAATGCATGCAACAAGAAAATGTTTGAAGTTCAAAGAAAATGAATATCCATGTACATTTGAAAATTGCCCTGAATATTTATTAGAAAACGCCTCCTCACAAACCAATTAGGAATTAAAAACTTCAAAATTCGTATGATATTAAAATTCTTAAAAATACAACTAAATGTAAATATATTGCTTGAAGGTGCGTAAAAACATACATAAAACTCTTAAAAGCACATTAAAGTCCTTTTAAAAATTCTAAACGTTTTCAACCGAACTACTCGGTCATCATCGGTGAAAAACTAATTGTTGAGTTGAGTTGTTGTCTCTTCGCGTTTTCTTGTTTGCCCGGAATAAACTATTTTACTTCAAGGGTGGGATGGGAAAGTAATCAATGATGTATTAATTCATTCCAGACTGCGTGGATATCATATGATAATACATCGTTACAGACTATTTCTTTTTTAGTTATTTTTTCTAAAGACTCTCTTATGATAGCTTCCTGGTGATTATTTGTGCGGAATATAATTTTGGATCCATTGAAATCTACTTTTATAGATTCAGTTTGTGCTAATCTTGCTAACGCAGTGTGGGGTCTATTTAATCTCAGATCTGTTCTTTTATTCTGTCACGAAATTTCCTCAGTGTCATACCTACGTACATAAAATCTTTGTTATCTTTCTTGAATGGTATAATATATACCCCTGATCTATTGATAGCCTGAATTGGGTCCATTTTTCTGTTTAACAAAACCCGCAACTTTGGGGGAGGGACTGCGATTAATGTAATGCCAAACTTAAAGAGGGAATATCTCATACTTTCCAAAAACCTTGGGATGTAGTTAACTTTACAAAACTTTTAATTGTACCTGTATTTCGTTTTCCTTCATCTTTCACTTTAAATTTGTTTATGATTTTTTCAATGAAACGGGATGAAACTGAATTCTCGGCTGCTATTTTTCTAATTACATCTAATTCTTCATTAAGGAAAAGGCATGAACAAACTTCAAACGCTCTTTTTACATAAAAATTGAAAGGTGCTAACTTGTACCTAATGGGTGAACTGCAATTAAACGGGATTGTGGAGTTAAATCTGTTAATTTTCCTAAACACCGTGCAATCAAGATTCTGTTTATCCATATTTCTAATTAGTTGTACATCCATAAAAGCAAGCTTTTGATTTTGTTCTATTTCTAGTGAGAATTTTATTTTATTGTTTAGGCTATTGATTTTACCTAGAAAGGAGTATAATTCATCTTTACCGTGATTCCATGTAATGTAAATATCATCCACATATCTTAACCAGCCAACCGGACCCGGTTTTATGGTCTCCATGATTATATTTTCCAGAGGACGTAGTTTAAACTCTGCAAGCAAACCTGAAATGGGGGAACCCATTGACTTGTCTGTAAACTTGATTGTTGAAAACAAAAAACGTTGTTGTTGATAATTAAATTTAAACCCGACTTGACTGTATTTTTAATATTTTCTGTAAACGTAGGATCAGAATCGATCAGACTCTCTATGGCAGCCATACTCAACCTGCGGCCCGGCGACCTTTTATGTGCGGCCCGAGACACATAATCATTAGTCCATATTTATAAATTAATTGTGATTGCATAAAAAGTATTTAAGACATTCACTGTTGTTTTATATATTTGTTTTACCTTTTTTCAGACAAAATCTGCCCTGTTGTTTATAATTAATTTAAAATCATGTTGAAGCATTTTAAACGCCGTTTTCTCTGTCAAAAGTTCCCTGTACATGTAGTCTTATTTGTGTAAATATTTTCTAAATCTTCAACACTAATCAAACATTATTCCAAATTGATTAACACTAGAACGGTGATGAGGGGTCATTTTGACCCGTACCGAATGAAAAAATGTCGATTCGAACCAGAAATTTCTTTAGAAAATAAGTTTAATATATTCCGCATAAAAATAAGTTAAATGAATAATTTAAAAGTTTTAAATAAAAATTCTGGTGTGAAATATTTTTTATAACACTTGAGTAAAATTTCCTGCCGTTCTAGTGTTAAATTTGCACTATGCAGTTCTACCATAAAAAAATAATTTAAAAAGTTTTGCATTCCTAGCAAAAAACTAATTTATTAGAAAAAATCTATTGACATTTTTTTCAGAACCTGGAAATTTTGCATTGTTATATAATCACGTTTAATACTCATTATACAGATAAAAGTGCCTTTTAGGGCTGAACGTTTGTCACAGAAAAAAAAATGGCACTAATAATTTTTATACCACTATTTTCAAACAACAAATTTCGCAGCATATTTCAACAACATTTGCAATATAAATCTATTACAAAGTTTATTGTTTGTAAATAGTGGTTTTAAAATTTTTGGCAACATTTCTTCCGTTACAAACGTTCAGCCCTATTAATAATATTCTTTGTTATATTGCTTTGCTGCATATGTTGCATCACTGTTTTAATTACCCTTTTTTTGCCATTTTATAAGTGTGTTGCGGCCCGCCTAACGTTGCAAACATATGTTTGCGGACATATGTTTCTTCGTTAAACTTATTTTTTCAAACAACCTAAAGTCTGAACTATTTGGCCCCACCAGTGGCTGAGAGGTTCTGCTCTCGAAGCTGGTAGACGGGAGGTGCTGGGTTCGATCCCAATCGCGCCGTCGGCTTAATCGTTCGGAGTTTTCGTGGTTTTCTTCGAGCCTGGATTTATCCATGCGTAAATACGGGTTAGGTTCCCTTAGAAAGGCCCCCACGAAGGGCACTCCCCCCGGGCCTATATCCCTCGTGTTGATAATTGGCCGTCATAAATCAACCCAACCCTTAACTATTGGACAGAAAAATCTAAGGATTGAATTTTTGGACAGGAAATTCCTTAATCTACGTGCTTTTATAAAGTTCAGATAAAAAAAATTGAATGTTCTACCGTTAATTATAAAAAAAACTGTTTATTAATTATAAAATTAACAAAATTTGCCAAAACAGCAATAAAGCAGCCAAACAACTGTGTACTATTTCCTTACGGAATATCGTTATGACTAAGTTATTTAAAACAGACAGACTAGAAAGGTTTTTTTTTTTGTCAATTCCATTTAAATGTATTGGAAGCTTACAGTGTTTTACATAAGACTCGCCGGTCTTCGCCCGTCTAGCCAGTTCCTTCCGACTGGAGCCCAGATACCTTCTGAAGCGTATATCCTAAATTTCGCTTGGGGCCATGAAAGTGCATTTTACATGCAAACAGAAAAATAAATAAAATATTTTATTTTAAACTATATGAAAATAACTAATATGAATATTAAAATAATAATAATAAAGTTTTAGCGACATAGGTTTTTTTTTTCTTCATGAGCCCCCTGAAAAAGTACTGCTCGGCACTGCCCGTGATTATACAGGGGGAAGGGAGAGGGTTTAGATGAAATAAAGAAAAATGGGATTGCATAAGATACAAGACGATCATTGGAAATGGGGACTGCGGTTTCACGCCCATAAATTGTAAATGCCGTGATAAAAATTACGCGGTCCTGTGTGTTTCCTCAGCCATACATCGTTAATACAGTGATCACTATAACGGCGTTCAGTTATTATGCGTGAATAAATCGTTAAAATTAAACTATTTTAACAGAGTTCTTTGAGTTTCACGCCTTTAAGCTGATTATACGGCAATCACTATAACACAACCTTGTGCATACCTGAGCCCATAAATATCGCGATCTGTATTTAAATCGAAAATATTTACTTCCAAAAAATGTATTTTGAACAAAGGAGGAATGTATCACATTTTTATACAAAATTAAATCCGATCGCTACAAGACGAAAGCGCAAAAACAATTTATAAGACATGAAATAAATAAAAATATATTTTCCTTAAACAATGACACGCAAAATATCTATTAAATAATCAGCAACAGTGGCCTTATTTGTCTAATCTTCCATAATTTTGTTCACAGCCGATGTGGGCAAAAAAACTCGCTAAATCTTAGATCGCTGAAATATGTTTAATTATTTTTTTAGTAGATTTGCAATGCTGAAATTCACGCTCGTACTTAAAACTGCTGTTGAGATATGGCGAAATGACCTAAAACTTCCTAACCCCGTTTAACCAACTTGGTGGATTAAAATCTACAATTACTAAAATACCTATTTAACTATTTTTAGTACATTTGTTATCCTGAATTTCACGATCCTTTCTATAACCTCTACATCGATATGACAATATGACCTAAAACATCCGAACCTCATTTAATCCGACCTTAGTGGCTGAATTTCTAAAATCGCTGAAATGAGTGTTTAACTATCTGTTTAGTAGATTTTTCATCCTGAAATTTACGCTCCTACCTAAAACCGCTGCTGAGATATGGCAAAAAGGCGAAATGACCTAAGACATTCGACCCCCCCCCCCTATTCAACCCCCTTAGGTGATGAATTCTGAAAAATCCTTTCTTAGTGGGTGCCTATATTATGTAAGGAACATGTCTTCCAAATTTCATTGTCCTGAGAGCAACGGTTGAGGCTCGGCGTTTATTATGAGTCAGAGATCAGATACCGATACGTAAATTAAGTAATTTATTAAAGATAATTAAAAAATTCAAGAGAGTTGCTTAACATATTCGCTTAAACAAGTGAAAAAACGTGGGTTTTCGCTTGTTTTAAGTTTGTTGTAATAAATAAAATTCTTGTCTTAACCGTAGAATACAGATATTCTATTAAATCTTATTCTATCATCTGGTTAAGTCAAATCAATATTTCGTAAACCGGTTACTTTTAAAACTAGTCGTTGGGGGCCACCGTAATACTTACCCATCATGGATATGCATAATGTAAAATATTAAAAGAAAAATGTGTAAACTACTTATAAAATGCATAGCAATTCAAATAAAATCGTGGCTTGATGACGTCATAACTTTATAGGCTCGATTACTGAATTGCTTGAAAGAGGTTTTCCCTTATAACTCCAAAAATAATAATCCTATTAACTAGCGGTTTATTGCATCTGATTAAGCGTCAAATGTCCAATTAAAATATATCTTTGAAGTGAAATTTGGATGAAATACAGGGTCATGAAAAATCGAAGAGTGTGGAAAATAGGATTCCAAATATCTCAGCAACTAATTATCCGATCGACTTCATGCTTTATGCAAAATTTATGTTTTTTTATTGTCTTTTATATTCATTTCTTAAAATAAACAATTTCGAAAATTTTTATATACCTTTTATCAGAACGAATATTTCGAGAGTCCGAAAAAAATAGATCCGGTTAATCGAGGTTATTGAAATGAAATAGGCTTCTTCCCATTATTACATACTAAGTACATACCAAATTGCAAGTCTGTATCTCAATTTTTTCGGGAGATAGAGCGTTTACAGACACACACACACGGACACACACACACACACACAGACGGACGGCAAATTTTTTTTTTTCTAAAAATATGTTTTTTGGAATCTCCAGTGTCTGAAACGTGTAAATCCGTCAAAAAAAAAAAATTTCGATTTTCAAAACGATTACAAGACTTACCCTATACTACGTATGATGGGTAAGTAATAACTGAAAATAAACTGTATTTCAACTTATATGGGTAAAAAATAATTTTTGTTATTTATATTGTTTATAAAAAAGTAAAATCTTCTATAGTATTGAAACTTTGAATTAAAAATGTATGAAGAATTCTTATACATTTATTTACATACATTACCTTAATCTACAACCAATGTAAATGTGAGTTTTAACTGATTCTTGGTGAGTATGTTATAAATGTATGCAAGGTCTGAATGAAATATAAACCGGTAGAGGGGGTGGGGTGCATCAAATTTACGATGCATTTTTAAAAAAAAAAGTTTTAAACAGATTAATTAAAAAATCAACAGGCGTTCCAGGTAAAGTCTTAAAACGATATTTTGAAATACGTTTACTTCTAAAAGCAACCGAAAATAAAGGAGGTTGATTCATTCCCTATGGATACAAAAATGTACTTGTTATCTATACTGTTTATAATAAAGTGAAATACTGTTCTTTTGAAATGGTGAATTATAAATCAATTAAGGGTTATCTCGTATCAATATACAACAAACTAATTTAAATATGAAATTTAATGGATTCTTAGTAAGCTTAAGTCGAAGTTATAGTATGTATATTGTATGTAAAGTTTGAATAAAGTATAAAACCGGCAGTTGGGAGGGGGGTGGGATGCATCAAATTCAGTATGTATATATTTTTTTAATAGTTTTAAAAATTTACAGGTGTCCCAGATAAAGTCTTCAAGCGGTATCTCGTAATACGTTTACTTTGATACAAGTAACCGAAAATAAAGGGGTTAATTCAACGTACATTGATAAAAATTGTACTTGTTATCTATATTGTTTATAATAAAGTGGAATAGTGTTCTATTGAAATGATGAATTATAAATCAATTAAAGGTTATCTCGTATCAATATACAGCAAACTAATGAAAATATGAAATTTATTTGACTCTTAGTAAGCTTAAGTCAAAGTTATAGTAAGTATATATTGTATGTGTACGAAAGGTCTGAATAAAATATAAACGGGCAGTGACATGGGTGACACACCAAATTTATTATATATTTTCTGCAAGTTTAAATAGTGTCATTAAAAAATTCTACAGGTGTTTCAGGTAAAGTTTTAAAACTATATTTTGCAATACGTTTATTTCTAAAAGCAACTGAAAATAAAAGTTGTAAATCCAACCTATATGGTTACAAAACGTACTTGTTATTTATATTGTTTATAATAAAGTGAAAAATTATTGAAATCATCAATTATAAATCAATCATGCATTTCTATACAAACTAATGTAAATATGAAATTGTATTAATTCTTAGTAAGCATAAGTCGAAGCTATAGTAACTATATTGTAAGTGTATGTGAGGTCTGATGAAGTATAAACCTTTTAGTGCTGGGAGGGGGGGTGTTACCAAATTTGGTATGCATTTTTTAAGTTTAAATAACTTAATTAAGCACTCTACAGGTGTTTCAGGTAAAGTTTTAATTTTTTTAAACGATAAAACTGTTGATATGTAAACAAAATGTATATGCATTCTGTTTGTCCCCTGCTTAGAAAGGTTCTACGAGAACTCCTGTTAATTTCAGAGAGCAGATTATTTATATTATATATATTTTGTTAAAAAAAGGAAATGATATCTACAAAAACAACTTTTCAAAAGTAAAAAAAAAGGTGGAAGTTGCGGCTAAAAAATGGTATGATATCAAATGAGTTACCATATGTAAGTCAAGTGCATACTCATATGTTGATACAACTTTTTTTCTCCTGTAATAAATACATTATACCATAATTCTGAAAATTATTTTTTTTTAATTATGCATGTTGGGCTTGGCGGCCATATTTCCATATTTTACACAAATTTCTAAGTACCCAATCCATAGTTAAAATCAGAAGTTCGTAATTGTTACTTAAGCAAATATTTTAAACTTTTCCTTACTGCATGTTTAGAAATTTGTGTTGTAAGATAATGGTGTCATATAGTAACAATTAATTTTATATTTGTTAGAGTAATAAATCATTTAAAAGCAGTGAAAATTCTCAATTTGTCTATCCGTAGTTACGCTTTTCTTTTGTGACCTGGGTGGTTGTAAAATTGTGTAAAATACGGAAAGATGGCCGCCAAGCCCATCATGCATAATTAAAAAAAACATTAAATTTTCGCAAACACGGTATGCTGTATTTAGTACAGGAGAAAAAAAATATCAACATATGAGTAGGCACTTGACTTGCATATGGTAACTTATTTAATGGAAAATATTAAATAAGTACCATAATATAAGCTTGGAAATTCGATATCACACCATATTTTAGCCACAACTTCCACCTCTTTTTTTACTTTTGAAACGTTGTTTTTGTAGATTTTCATATTCTTTAAAAGAGTATAAAAAGCAAATTTCCTTCTGAATAAAGTTTTTTCAATTTAATATGAATTGGTAGCCACAATCTTTATAATATTAAAATTTTCAGGACATATATATATAATTGAAATATTTTACGTTTTCTTTTAAAGTAATTACAAAATAAATAAAAATATATACTAGAAATTTTCTTAGCTGCCGCTTTATTTTTAAATGAAAGAAAGTATCATTGCTGTATATATGTTTAAGTGTTTTATTCAAAATTTCACTATTAAATCACCATAAATGTGTTGTTCCCTGAACTTCTTTTTGGTGTACTCACCATAGAATAAGAAAGGTTTTAAAATATTTTATTTAGCATAAAAAGGACAAACTCTGCATCATTTTACAAATAAATGTCTTATCATTAAACTTTAATTGTTTCTCCTCTATTTTTATGATCTGATTAGCGAAGTTCTGAAATTTTAAAAGAATTTGTTTTATTTTTTGTAGTTTATATAAGATCCTATAAACAAAACCTCTGAAATGACAAAAACCTACTTTGATTAAATGATTTAAGACTTCCTTACTATACTGCTATTTATATTTACTAACATATTACGTTACATTACTATTACGAGCAGGGACAAACGAGCTATGCTCGGTCAAAATTAGCTTTGAGTTCAACTCGATATCTTTTTCTCTCTGTATTATTACTATAACGCCTTTTATTTTATAAAAATAGCTTGACCCATAATCAAAATTATCCACTAATAATATTTTCTCGAACATGCGACCAAACCCAATTGTCTTCTCGTGCCCGAACCCCGTAGGATAGAAAATGTATTTAAAAAAACCTGAGCCTTTTTTAGATAAAATTAGCTTGACCCACAGGGACAGAAAAATGACTCACTAATCGAATTTTCTCGATCATGTGACCTAGCCCAACAGTCTTTTCGTGCTCGAAAAGCATAGAATGCAAAATTTAGTCTTTATAGTCTGAGCAGTTTTTTATATAAAATTAGCTTGATCCACAGTGTCCCAAAAGTGACCCACCAATTGAATTTTGTCGGACATGTGACCTAGTCCAATGATTTCCTCGTGCCCCAAAACTCGTAGGCAGGGGTCGGAAAAAGTACGTTTTTATTGTAGCAAATTACAATTACTTTATCGAAAACTAACCGGTCGCTTCCGTGTGGGGCCCCTGATAGTACAGTGTACCGCCCTGACTTCCCTTGGAGATCAGAAAGTGTATTTTACATGCAACCAGAAATATAAATAAAATACTTTAAATTAGAAGTATACGAAAATAACTAATAAGAATATAAAAAAGCACTTAAATAAAGATTTCGCGACATAAATATTTTTTTTTCATGAACACCCTGACAAAGTAATACTGGGCCCCGTATATATAGTAATATAAAACCCGTGATTATCTAAGGGATGAGGCCCAAGTAGTACTTCGGATCTGGGCCCCACCCGGAAGGGACCGGCTATATGGGCGAAGACCTGTAGAGTTATATATATGAGAAATAAAATGAGACACATAAGTAATATTTTTTATTATATATCATCGACTAAAAGAGGAATTCCGTCGAGCCGGATTCGAACCAGCGACCTATGGATTTCCGATTAGTCCGTCATCTACATTCCACCGCTCGGCCAACAGAGCTATCGACGGACGCACCGTTTGTTTCGATTAACACATTAAATGAACTACCAAACGAAGCTCCATTTTTTTAAACGCATTCTTACAACTTTTCTTACTGTAATTATATGCATGAGAAATAAAATTAGACACATATGTAATATTTTTATTATATATCATCGACTAAAAAAGGAATTCCGTCGAGCCGGATTCGAACCAGCGACCTATGGATTTCTGATTACTACGTCCTCTACAGTCCATCGCTCTGCCAAATGAGCTATCGACGGACATAGCCTTTTATTCGTTTAACACATTACATAAAATTCCAAATGAAACTCTTAGTTCTAAGCGCGTTCTTACAATTTCTCTCAATGTAATTATATATATGAGAAATAAAATGAGACACATAAGTAATATTTTTTTATTATATATCATTGACCAAAAAAGAAATTCCGTCGAGTCTGATGGATTTCTGATCTCTACATCTTCTACAGTCCACCGCTCTGCCAACTGACCTAACGACGGACACAGCGCATGTATGATGAGATAAGGTGAAATCGCCAAAAATTTTCGAAACTTCATTTAACCTCCTTTGTAGTTGAATTTCTAAAATCGCTTGAAATGCATGTTTAACTATCCTTTAGTAGATTTGTTATCCCGAATTTCACGCTCCTAACTATAACTTCTACTGAGATATGGCAAAATAGCGTAAAACATTCGACCCCATTTAACCCCCCTTAGTGTCTGAATTTCTAAAATCGCTGAAATAAGTGTTTAAAAAATTTTTTAGTAGATTTGTTATCTTGAGTTTCATGATTCTGCCTATAATTTCTACTGAGCTATGGTAAAATGACTTAAAATATTTGACCTCCTAACACATGGGCTGATAAGTTCCCGGTCTAATAAAGAAAACACAACTTTTTAACAAAACTTTATAGCTTCATTACTTTAATAAATAACATAACTTTAATAATAAAAATTTAATAATAATAATTTTATAATAATAATTTTAATAATAAAAGAATAAAAATAATAATTTTAATAATAAATGAATAAAAATAATAATTTTATAATAAAAAATATAATTTTATAACGAAAAAGCTCCAAACACTGCTCAAAATCATCGATTCGTAATTTTTGGTCAAAAGTCAACACGCGCGGCAGCCACTTTAACAACAGCTTTTTCATAAACAAATGTTCATTCAAAATAAAATCTACACGTTCCTTGGATATCTTCAGAATCTGAGCTATCTCCTGCAACTTCACTTTACGGTTCCCCAAAACGATTTTGTGGACTTTTTTTTATGTTTTCCGGAGTAACCATCTCTTTTGCGTGGTGCATCACTGTTGTCCGTACGACCACGTTTAAATTTAGCAAACTAGTCAATAATGGTTTATTTACCTGGTGCAGTGCCCGGATAACGCTTATCAAGCCAAGCTTTTGTTTGAACAATGTTTTTTCCCATCAAATAACAATTCTTGAAATTCATTTATCCATTTTCTTTTTGTTTATCAACAAAGTCGTTCAACTGAATTCACTAACGTTTTATCCACACGGCGAATCGTCATGACATTTTTTCTGCTACATTTTAAAGGTTAGTATTTACTAAAAAAAACATCGGTTCGGAGATTGCAACGCCATCTGTGTGCCAGACCGGGAACTTATCAGCCCATGTGTTATTTAACCCATCTTAGTTGCTGAATTTCTAAAATTGCTGAAATAAATGTTTGTCAATATTTTTTGTAGATTTGTTATCCCGAATTCCGAGCTCCTAACTAAAAATGCTGCTGAGATATGGCGAACAGGTAAAATGACCTAAAACTTTCGACACCCTCCACCCCCATTTAACCCTCATAATGAATGAATTTCTAAAATCGCTGAAATATGTTTAATTATTTTTTTAGTAGATTTGTTATCCTGAATTTCACGTTCCTACCTAAAACTGCTGCTGAGATATGGCGAAAACGTGGAATAACTAAATACTTTCGACCCCCCATTTAACCCTCTTAGCAGTTGAATTTTTAAAATCGCTGAAATATGTGTTTAAGTAACTTTTAGTACATTTGTTATCCTGAATTTCCCGCTTTTAACTAAAACTGTTGTTGAGATATGGCGAAAAGGCAAAATGACCTAAAACTTCAGATCCCCATTTATTCCCCTTAGTGGTTGAATTTCTAAAATCGTTTAAATACGTGTTTAATTATTTTTTTAGTAGATTTGTTATCTTGAATTTCACGCCTAAGTAACTACTAATCAATTTTTCTCGAACATGTGACCTACCCCAATAGTTTTCTGGTGCTCCAAAACGGTAGAATACAAAATCCGTCAAGATCGTTAGAGCCGTTTTTAAAATAGAATATACACACACACACACACACACACACACACACACACACACACACACACACACACACACACACAAAGATTTGCTCGTATTAAAATATATGATAAATTATTATATATTACTAATATAAGTTAAATCTATGTCAAATAAATACATTGTGAAAGGATGGGTTACTGGGCCCCATCTTTCCTTAGTTGTTTTGTTCGATTCTGGTCTAATTTTTTACCGTCATTTTGTTCATCCGAAAGTTATTATGTCTTAGGAATTTTAAGCATTTAAAGTTTTATTAAATTTATCTATTGTCAAAGAATAACTTTAAAATAAAACAACTAAAAACTAACTACTAACTCTTCTTAAATATAAGATACACCATGAAACAAACAATAGCTTTTTGACCCATATTAAAAAACTAATTCTGAAAAATTACTTCCGATTCCGTAACTTTTCGTACACTATGAGTGAGCTGATTTGAATTTTGGAAAATTTCGCCTTCTAATGTGTTTATGCTATGAAATCATGCAAAGTTTCTTAATTTTTGGGCGGTTAATATTTTCAGTTCATTAATAAATAAAAATTCTTAAAAAGGCCGTTTGGAGATATTCTGAAGATCTTGGGAAATGACACCCGCAAGCCAACACCTGAATTCATTACTGTGCACAGACATCTATTGTTTTCACCCTATTTAAGTAACAGTTTCAGGGTTAACATACACAGTTTAAAAACAAACTGTATGATTACAAACAATAATCTACAAATCTTATTTTGTTGTTTTAGCTAAGATAGCTGAGATTGAATTCCTGGCCAGAATTCGAAAAAACGAGTGATTTACCATCCTAAAGGAAAAGGTTGGGGGGGGGGGGTCAATTTTTGAAAATAATTATGCTATTACTGTGTTTGGCTTTGGTATTTAATGATCAAAGTTTAAACTTTCATTTAAATGGTTTAGAAGGTATATTTTTATGTTATAGATCAGGTGTGAGTGTGGTGGGAATATCGCACAATTGCTTGTGCTATCTGCATATGCAAAAAGATCCCTCATTTAAAAAAATGTATTGACTTTTATAAAAGCAAAAAGTTTTTACAATAAATTTTCAAAAATGTATTTAACAATTTAAAATTGTTATTTCATCGCTTTTCATTCCCAAGTAATAGTAGGAACATTTTTTAGTCCTGTTTGGAAAAAACTATCTCCGTGCAATTTTACATAGTAAAAAAATTACGCTGATTTTACACATTTTTATTAGATTCAGATCAATAAATATAAATATGGGTAGATTCTAAAAAGAGGTTGGGAGTTATGTTTCATGTTACCGTCTTGTAGATCCAATCTTCTTAAATTAGCATCATCAACATATTTTAGAAATGAAAAAAGGACTCGCGCAATCCAAGCCTAATCTTGGCAGAAAATGGAAAAAAGTATCTTAAGAAATATACCGTAAAATCCCGATTGTAAGCCCCCCTTTCTCAAAACCAAAAAGGGTTGAATGTAAGAAAGGGGCTTATAATCTGGATTTAAAAAACAAATCATTTAAAAACCTGTTTTATAATTAATTTAGAAGTAAAAAGGGGCGAGAATCTCCTGTATTTCGGCAGATTTTCACTCAAAAGTAAATAAATATATAAAATCTAACCACCCCCCCCCCAAAAAAAAAAAAAAAAAAAAAAATTGAAAATCTTAAAAAAAAAAATTATAATACTTTCCTTTATTTGTTATTTTATTGTAATACTAAATAATCAATCATCTAAATCCCTCTCAAAATTCCCCCCCCTTTCCATGCTTCCCCCTTTGCCCCCCTCTAGTACCAAAACCTCAATAGTTTAACCGATATAACTCTTTAAATTTAAATTTCTTTTCAGACTTATTTAAAACTAGATATTAACTATAAATAAACCTAATCTACCACCTAAATCAACCCCTCGTCCTAAAATCTCTGCTTTTCTACCCCTGACCCCCCCCCCCAGCCTCAGCTCATGAATACCCTCCCCCTGCAAATGCATTTCATTAAATTTAAAAATTCTTAATTTTTTTTCTGCTCAGTTTGTAATTTTTGTAACAATATTTAAATAACAATCTAAATTATTCCTCTTCTCTCCCCCAAAAAGTTCTCTTTATTTTCTTTGCTCCTCCTCCCCCCAGTACATACTTTAAAATCATAATTATTTTTTTAAAGATTTTTATGCTTTATTGTTAACTTTGTAGAAAAAAATAAATAAATGATCATGCAACTCTCCGCTTAAATTTTCATTCCCCATCCCCAGAAAAACGGGTGAATTTTTAGACATGGAGGGAGGGGGGGGGGGAGGCAGAGAAAAAAGTTTTTTTTAGGATTTCGATCATCTCACGAAACCCTATTACTCCTGCTTTGTTGTCTGTCTGTCACAGTTCCGGTTCTCTGAAACTAACTTACAGGCATAAAATTTTGTGTATATATAGCTGAATAGCTACTATGAAGTTCAAAATCATAAAATATGAAAAAAATCGTATTATTTTAATATAGAGATAAAAAACAAAAAATCTCACTCCCTTTTCCTATTAAATTTAAACATTTTTCCTTATAGCAGTTGCCAAAAATTAAAAATCCACAATAAAATTCTTTCTACAATAATTAATTTTCTATTGAAAGATTTCCACGTGAAAAATGAAAATGAAATAATAAGTTTCACCAATTGAAAAAAATATTAATATGACGTCATATTGGCAATAAAACGGAAATTTTCAAACATTTCTCAATAATACAAGGAGTATGAGTACGTGTAAATACAGAAAGCAGCTTAATATGACGTCATAAGAGAATTAAAAAGAAAATTAATCTGACGTCATATTGGAAGCTTGATGGATTATTCGAATGTTTGAGAATAATACAAAGAGCGTATCAATATGAGTAACAGAGAATAGTAAATATGAGTTTGAAGAACGTATTGAATCATGATAAAAACCCGATTATGGAAATATTGGCATATTTTAACATTTTGAATGTCTCTATACAACATTAGATTTTACTTTATAAAAAATTAAATAAATCCAGTAAATTTTTACTTTATAAAAAACACGACTTATTTATTTATTTTTTAAATGAAATTTATTAATTTATTTGGATTTGTTAAAGAAAGGATAAAATGTTTTGAAAGGAATATTAAACGAAACACTTTGTGCGATCTTTGATCACACTTACCCACTTGTTTGTAGTTTGTCTGTTCTTACAGCTGATATTTTGTTAATGGGAGGGGAGTTATTTTAGAGATCATATATATTTGTAAACATAAAATATACACATGATTCAGGGCGGAAAAAACAGCCACACTGCAAAAATGATGAAAATTTTTGCTTTCCTCTCACATATTTAGAAATCCTACCCCCTCCCTTGGGAGAAAAGGACAGAGCAAAAATTTCAAAGGGCATGATTATTTTAGATGAGTGGTGATACTTAGATGATGTAGGTGAGCTGAGTTACCTTACTATGAAATAAGATATAGAACAGTGTTTAAACAAATATATATTAAAGATTTTAAAGTATTTGCTGAGTGGGGAAAATAGAACTTTTCGGAGAAAGAACGGTATTTCAAATGATGGATTATTCATTAATTGTTACTAGAGATAAACAAATACAGCAGATTTAAAAAAAATAGTTTTAAAGATTTTAAATATTGTATGTGTGTTAAGGGGGGGGGGGGGAAGGGAGGCATTTTTGGAGTACAGAGAAAACTTAGGTGACAAATTAACTATTTATTACTTACCCCTCATACGTAGTATAGGGAAAGTCTTGTAATCGTTTTGAAAATCGAAAAAAAAAATGTTGACGGATTTACACGTTTCAGACACTGGAGATTACGAAAAACATATTTTTAGAAAAAAATATTTGCCGTCCGTCTGTGTGTCTGTGTGTGTGTCTGTGAACGCTCTATCTCCCGAAAAAATTGAGATAGAGACTTGCAATTTGGTATGTACTTAGTATGTAAAAATGGGAAGAAGCCTATTTCATTTCAATAACCTCGATTAACCGGAACTATTTTTTTCGGACTCTCGAAATATTCGTTCTGATAAAAGGTATATAAAAATTTTCGAAATTGGTCATTTTAAGAAATTAATATAAAAGACAATAAAAAAACATAAATTTTGCATAAAGCATGAAGTCGATCGGATAATGAGTTGCCGAGATATTTGGAATCCTATTTGCCACACTCTTCGATTTTGCATGACCCTGTATTTCATCCAAGTTTCACTTCAAAGATCTATTTTAATTGGAAATTTTACGCTTAATCAGATGCAATAACCCGCTAGTTAATAGGATTATTATTTTTGGAGTTATAAGGATGTTTCTTTCAAGCAATTCAGTAATCGAGCCTTTAAAGTTTGTGACGTCATCAACCCTCGATTTTATTTGAATTGCAATGCATTTTATAAGTAGTTTACACATTATTTTAATTATTTTACATTTTGCATATCCATGATGGGTAAGTATTACGGTGGCCCCTAACGACTAGTTTTTACTAGAGAGCAACAAATAGGACAAAAGATTTCTTCAAATAAGAGCTGTACAAATTTTAAACTTTGTATTTTCGAGGATAAGGGGTTAATATGAATTTCAAAGGAACAGGTTTGTATTTTAGATGATTTGTTATTTATTTATTATTAATAGAGAGCAACAAATAGGACAGAAGATTTTTTTTAAATAAATAGTTTAAAAAAATTATAGGGGTTGACAAAGAGGGGGGGAAGCAGAAATTTTGGGGGTAGAGAGGTAATTATAATGGTTGATTTATTTATTGTCACTAGACAGCAACAAATAGAGCATATATTTTTTAATAAAGAGTTTTAGAAGATTTTAAACTTTGTATGCTGAGAGGGAAGGGGGAAACATAAATTTTGGATGGATTGGGAGATTGTAGTTTGGAGGACTGATTTTTTTATTTATTGTTGTAATATTACTAGCGAGCAGTAAAAAGGCAAGAAGAATTTAAGATTCTCAAGATTGTGAACTTTTTGTTGGGGAGGGCAGAGAAGGGAATCGGACATTTCATGGGCGGAGGGGGGGTTATTTCCTTAACAAAATAACAAAATATAAAAGCAAAAGTGGAAATCTGCCAAAATTTTCAAAAGATTGAAAATTCTCTTGCTTGGATTTTTAAATTTTTTTTGTGAAAAAAAATTGCGAGAGGGGAGGGGATTATATTTGGGAATGGAAAAGAAAATCAAATTTGCTTAAAAGTGGGAGGAGGGCTTACTTTCAGGATTTTACGGTAAATAAATAGTTTGCAAATTTGAAAATAGTTTATAACATCTTTTGTAACTTTTATCAGAATTTAACTAGTGTTGCTTACACCCATCGCAAGTAAACTTGGCGATATATTATTTAGCCAGTAGCCAAATTAGAGCTCAAAGGAAGATTTTAATGGTTTTACTTCGATCATAGCATAAAACAAGATTGGTTTGGGGAAAAATGGAGACTTCTATGGTTGGCATTGTATCACCTTTTTACTTTGTTTTAGTGGATTGTTTTCACACGAAGTATTTTGAAATAGTCGAGACAAACTAAGATAAAGTAGAATTCATGTAAACAGTTCACTTTCCGGACTGACAATCCAAATCATCTTATGTAACCATTTACGGTTATAATTATTTAAATTCAAAAATTAATAATAAATAGAAGTAGATTGAAAAAACAAAGCTTAAACTAAGATATTGTAGAGCTAGTATAAAGTAAATAATTTTTGCATAGTAAAACGGTGGCGCAATCCATTTTTTCTGTCACAAATAGAGGGCGCCTCACTCCAATCTCAATCCAGATGTAACTTCATAAAATAATTAAGACATTTTTAACGACATTTTTATCTTGCTTTGTTTGAAATACGAAGATATCACGAGAAAGAGTGGAAGTCACCACTGTCAGCATTCAAACAATGCTGAACTAAATACGCCCTATTTCGAAACCTGGTTCACATTGCATACGGTGTCACTGACCGAATGACTTCCAATTGAACACTTTTAGTAATGCCATCGTTTTCACACAAAGCGAAGTAAATCTGTTTTAAAATACGTTAAAATATCTTCCTAAGTGTTTAAGTTATGAATAAATATGGATATTCTGATGGGTGAGAGACACCCTGTATTTTACACAGAATAAATGGATTTCGCCCTTAGTTTCCTATACAAAACTGTTTATTATAGTGCACAGCCCTTAAAATTTCTGCAATATTTTTTGAACGACGCTGTATGTATATAATCCTAATTACATTATGATTAATTCTTTGCATGGCTACATACTTTGGGATAATGCATTTACTATACTGTGTGTATCTGAACTGATAATCAGAACTTTAAGAGGTAACAATACATGTCAAGGTAAAGATTTTAGGGTGGATGTGGGTTACAGTCTACTTATTCAATCAAAAATGCCTCACATGAAGCCGAACACGAAAATTCGTTCTTAACTGTCAAAATAATGAAAATATAGCGAATTCTTCAACAGATTTACTTTGCTTTCTGTAGAATGCGATGAAACCAGAATAATTGCTAGAAATAGCTGCCATTCACATCTAAGCAATACTGAGGTAGACGCTTGAATACTCAAAGGTAGTTGACAGTATAAATTGTGTCACTGACTGAATGACAATGTAATGGTATGCCATGAAGAAAAGGGATACATTTTAAAAGATTTAAAAGTGATTAGGTTAAAAATCTCACTAAAATATCTAAACTTATTTTTATATTTGTGAATGGACATCTGTCTTCGGTTTGATAGGAGACTCCCTGTATTTTCCATGGAATAAGTGGGTTGCTTTCCTTTTCCTTTGATATGTATTAGCCCCCGTTACCTTATATATTATCATTTAGCCTGCGCGTTGCAATTTTCTGCTCTGATTACGAAGAGGAATTATTAAAGTGGAAAAATAGAATTTCAAGTCACTTTTAAAAGATGGATTAAAATGTTAAAATAAAAGTTAAAACTCATTTTTCTAAAGTGACATAACAAAGAAAATATTTTAAGAAGAAGGTGCGGCATTTTTTAAAAATGAAACAAAAATTCATTTTGAAATATATCGGGAAATATTCAAGGGTTTTAAATAAAACAAGACTTGCGCAAAATACTAGATTTAGGGTAAAAAAAAGTTTCTGGACGCGTTTTTATTTTATATTTTATGTGTTGTCTTTTATTTATGATAATGTCTCAATTTTGTATTTTATCTGTATCAGGCCAACTTCAAATATTGAAGGATTTATGAACAATACAGATTTGAAACGCGATACTTAACGACTTATCAGGAAGGTATAAGATTTCATTAGTTTACCGGTTTCACAGCGTTATCAGTTACCACTGGTAAAAACAATACATCATTGTCGGGAATATTTTGTGACTTTTGGAAAAGTTTAGATTTTTTTTTTTTTTTTGGGGGGGGGAAGGGGAGGGTGAGGTGAGGGGTGGGGGTACCTTTATTTATAAAAAGGTCAGAAATTTGTTATGTATCTTTATTAAAACGATTACAAAAATTTGATCAGTTGAGAACTTTGCAATGCTATAATTTCTTGCCTTTTGTATGAAAAGTATGTTTTTCCTTAGTTAAATGGTTTCACAGCATTATGAATAAAGTTAAGAAAATAATTATGTTCTTGGTTTTTTTGCGAGTTTTGGTCAATTGCAGTTTCTTTTTAAAAAACTCAACAATTTTTTATTAATCTTACATTACAAACGTATAATATTTTGAGAACAATACAGCTTTGCAACGCCCTACTTGAAAAAAAGTAAAATTGTTTTAGTCTGTCATACTTAAAGTTAGTTAAATGCATTTTCTATGGCACCTAGGAGTATATTTTAATGCTTTATTTGTAAAAAATGCTACAAAAGATATGTATTTTGAACTGTGTCACTTTAGGTATAAGAAAGCGATATATTAAAATCCTGGGCTCTTTTGTATCTCATGTGATACAAAATTTTCTACTTTTTTTTAAATATAGAATACAAGAAATTTAAACAATATTTTAATAAAATTGGCATCGGTTCAGCCAATTCTTGATGTCGTTTTCTATGCAAAATCTTTCATCTGTGTAGAAATGAAGGAAAACCCACATAGTATTCTAACGGTTTCATTTTTATGACGAAAATAAAATAGAGATTTACTGTAGTGGACTGAAAATTTTAAGGATGTTAAAAAGTTAACAAAAAACATTTTTAATTATTTTTCTTTTTATGTAATGACAAAATTAATAAAGATATAGACTGAAATTTTCTGATCTGCAGGTTTAATTTTAAATGAAAGAGTTGTATTAGTTTAATTTCACTATTAAGCTATCAATTTAGCTTAAATGAGTTGTCCACTGAGCCTCCTTTTGGGGTGTCCCACTGTTCCTAATGGAATAAAAAAGTTTTACAAAATTTTATTTGGAAGAAATTGACAAATTTTGCATTGATTTATCAACAAATAAGCGCCTTATACTTAACACTCCAATGATCAAGCCCTAAAAATTACAAGAACGATTGCGCTGGATCTATGAGATCCATTACCAAAATTTGAGTCTACTTTAAAAAATATCGCCATCAGTTGTTAGGTAACATTTACATACGACGAAAAATATCTTTAAAAGCTTTTATTTAAACTTGGAAGATTAATCAAATCACGGGAACGATCGCGTGGTACCTTAGAGATCTAGATCTGTCCAATGCAGCGCGGTTGTTGCAGTGTTAAACTTTAGTTTTTCCCCTTTAATGTTTTAATCTTTATTAGAAAAATTCTAAAATTTGAAAGAAGGAAAAATTTACTTTTTGCAGTTAAAAATATTCTATTAACAAACATTCCCTGAAAAGATAAGTCTTCTTTGACCAAGCGATTTAAGGTTAGAAATATTCCTTAGTATACTGCCATTTATGATTACTAATATAATAATGATTATGATTACTAATATTACGAATACAATTTACTAGATATAACTAATATGAAAAGTGTAACAATGTAAAGTAAACACATTTTAAAGGGTTGGTTTACTGTGCCTTATATTCCCCTACTTGATTTTTTCTATTTCTGGCCTGAATTTTTTTATCCTGTTTTTCTTGTTATATTCCTGTAAAATTTAGAAATTCTAGGAAATATCAGTTCTTCTTTTGCGGGCTAATTCTGATAACTGCCGCAAATAGTATTCACGCACATCTTATCTTTCAAAATTTCTTATTTTATGTTTCACACTGCGGCAGAAAGGAACCGAATTTTTTTTTCTTTATTCAAAAGATTTATTCTTCAAAAATAAATAAATAATAACTTACAAATGAAATACTCTATTTAACTTTAAAACACGCATAGAAACACGCAATGGCTTTTTCCCATATTAGAGGGCAAATCTAAAAAAATATTTCCAATTGCGTTACTTTTCATACTCTATATGGGAGTTGATTTGAATTTTGAAAAATTCCACTTCATAATGTATTTATTCTCAGAAACCCTTAATAATGCCAAGTTTCTTAATTTTTCGGCTACAGATATACAGACACTGTTGAATTGAGACATTTTTATCCGGGAGAAATTTCTGTAACTCCAGGTGGGATTGGAGAGAGAGGGAGAAGTTAACACTTCCATTCCATTAATAAACATAAAATCTTGAAACATCCGTTTGGGATATTTTAAAGCTCTGAGGTAATTTCCCCGGGCCACCCCCTTAATTCCTCACTGGACACAGACATCAATTGCCTTCCCCCCTGCCCCTTAACTGGGAATCTGAGGGGGGGGGGAGACAAATTTTAAAAACAAACTATGATTACATTCCAAAATCTTAAAAACCATACTTATTTTTTTGACTTGTTTTTAGATAATATAGCCCAGATTGAAACTCATGACAGAATTCGAAAATACAAGCATGATTTTCTGGCCTACAGGAAAAGCCAGGGACAGTAAATTTGAAATTAAATGTTCTATTACTGTGGTTCGTTACCAAAGTTGTATTTAATAATTTCAAATTATGATTTCAACGCTTTTCACACCAAATAATATTAGGAACATTTCGTAGATGTGTTTGAATAAACGATCGAACATAGGAAACAAAATTAATCTCATTTTACACATTTTCAATATACATTTTCAATTTTTAAAATAGAATCATAAATAAAATAAATTTTAGAAATGTAAAATGACCCACCTTATAAAAGTATATACAGAATATATCCTGACTTTGGGCAAAATATAAAATAACAATTCTGAATCTTTCAGGAAATAAAATTAAAATAGCTATAATTGAAAATTCGACAGGCATCAGCACAGTATATATCAGAATGTAACTAATTCTCTTTCATCCAACGCAAGTAAACTTAGCGATAATTTTTTTCGCCAGTAGCCAATTTAAACCTCAAAGTAAGATTTTGATGGTTTTATGTCGATCAGAGCTTCGAACAAGATTGGTTTGGAAAAATATCGAGACGTCTATGGTTGCCATTGTATCACCTTCTTACTCCGTTTTAGTTTGATTATTTTTTCACGCGGAGTATTTTGAAAGTGTTTAAGACACTGTAAGGTACAATATAATACTTGTAAATCGTTCGGTTTTCGGCCTGACAATCCACATCAACTTATGAAATAATTTACAATATAATTTATTTAAATTCGTAATTGTATTGAAAAAAAGCGTATTTGGAAAAGAAAAAACTAATTAGAATAATATGTGGTACAGCTAATAGTTATATAGGAATAAAGTGGCGCAGTCCATTTATTCGGACAAAAGCATAGGGCGTCTCACTCCAATCTCAACCCAGATGTCTCTCATAAATTTAACAACTAAAAAAAATTAACGACATTTTCGCCTTGTTTTGTGTGAAATGGTCACTAAAAAGGGTGGAAAAAGCCATCATCCGCATCAAACCAGTGCTGAACTACAAACTCTGTTTCAGAATGTGTGTAGTTCACATTACATACGATGTCACTGGCCTAATGAATGTTCTCTTTCAACACTTTTCGTAATTCTATCGTATTTCATACAAAGTGAAGTGAATCTGTTGAAAATTTCTTTAAATGTCTTCCGTTTTGATCAAGTTAAAAAATAATCTTTCTTCTGATTGGAATAACATAGAATGAATTTTTGACAGAGTAAATGGATTCCCTCACTCCCCCCCCCCCCCCAATTTCCTAAAAAAATTGTTGTAGTTTGCACCCCTTAAAACGTGTGCAATCTTTTCTGAACCTCTTATATATATACATATATATGTTGTGTTGTGTAGGGGATATTTCAAAGGTAATTTGGATTGGCTTTAATTGTGGTTGATAAAGTTGTGTGCTGGTGATTGTTTAGTATCGGCTTTCATCGAGGTTATATATGCATTGATTAATGAAGCTTCTTTTCAAGTTTTTCTAAACTGTATGGAGAGTAAAAATTATTATAGAAAAGAGAATGGCAAGATACGGACCTTCGGCAGCATACACGGTCGGTTGTGTATGAATTAAAAACATGAAAACCTTTAATATTAATCAAAATTTATTACTTATTACTAAAATGAAATAAAAGTTTTAATGTTTTAAAACTGTTATTTCATTTTACACCTTTTTGAGTAATAAGAAATACACTTTGATTCATTTTAAATGTTTTAATTTAAATACGAAGATTAATTTAATGTTCCAATATTAGCAAAAGTTTTTTCGATGTATTTAATGGTTGTATATATTTTTTTAAACGAAACTGTATCAGAATTATCTTAGAGTTGCGGCATCACTACCTTCGGAAACAACACCGGGCGCCAGGAC
The DNA here is from genome assembly GCA_963931845.1 of Maratus michaelseni. Classification (NCBI taxonomy): domain Eukaryota; kingdom Metazoa; phylum Arthropoda; class Arachnida; order Araneae; family Salticidae; genus Maratus; species Maratus michaelseni. The sequence goes on along the minus strand of OZ007593.1, from coordinate 20,932,390 downwards.
GGTAAAGGCGCCGAAGATTTCAGGTGAGGAGGAAGCATTTGGGAAAAATAAGTTAATTTAAACCTTAAATTGAACTACATTTTCTAGAAATGTCAATTACGTTTTATAGATTTTCTTCAAACAAATTATTTGTTTATTTGTTATTCTATTTTGAAAATTTAATTTTAATCTTATCCTATCTGTAATAAGTGTTACAATAAGTAATGTACAGAAAAGATTAAATTAGAACTTTGTATGAGTTTTCTCTATTAAAAACGTTTACTTCCCAACACTGTTTTTGCTCACTTGAGTTGCTACGAAAGTAGACAAAACAAACTGCGTCCTTAAAAAGTAAAATTTGTATTGTTAAGTTATAGCAATTAATTACAGACACAAAAAAGTGAAAAGCTCTGTTATGAAGACAAACAATAACTTTTATAGTACACTTTTTAGGTAAACTATTCGTTATACAAGTAATAAATTTTGCGATTGAAAGATTGAGAATTGTTTAGAATACATTGAGTCGCTAGGTAAATTTGATAATTTTAAACATTTACTAAAGATTTTTTGAATTTAAAATATGTTTTACTTGTTAGAAGATTAACTTCAGAATGATATACTCTCATTATTAGCAGTAAATAATAAAAACAAGAACGAAAAATTATGCGCCTAACACAGCTTATGAAACCCATTCCAACACCTCTAGAAAATGAAACTAAACCATTAAATAAGTTGAAAGAAGGTATGTAAGTAAATAGTTTAGAAAACATGTAACACATTCAAAAATCTAGTGTTATACATTGCCGTCTATAGTCAAAAGTAATCTAATTATTTTGCGTAGCCCTGTATATGATCTATAGATTTGCATATATTCTGCATAGAATGCTAAAATTTTGTTCAGTTAGGAGATTCACTCCAAGCAATTTCCACCAATAGATGGGAAATGCAGAATTCTTTTTTACAGTCCTGTACATTATCTAAATACTTTTGTACACACTACATAATTATGCTAAAATTTAATGCAGGTAAAAATTGCATAACACAACTTAAACGCATGTTTAACAATTACAAACCATAAGCGGCAGTGTATCTTCTTCTTTCCGTAGTCCTGTATATGAATTTATATTCCACAAACTTCTATTAGTACACTGGACATAGTGAATTTACCAATGCAGGAAAATACATAAAACAATTGAAAACTACCTTTAAGCAATCCACTCCCATAGTGAGTAATTCATACGAATACCTTTGTGTAACCATGTATATCGTCAACAGAATTTATACGAGCCCCGTACTATGCAAAAAAATAGTTTAACTTTAAAACTAACAAAACTTTCATTAGCACTTCCAACAATTAAGGTTGATAGACAGTACTGAAACCTAATTATTTTATGTTACCCTGTAATTAAACGAGAAAAGCAATAAACCACCATACCTTGCAGTAAGAAACTGATAGTGCACCTCAGTAATGCATATAAATTTAATTGTGTTTGAAATAGTGTAACAACACTAAAAATTTAGTGCAGACTATTTTTCCCCTTAGATCATTCTATTACAGAATTCTTTTGTATGACCCTGTAAATGAATAATAGATACTTTGCACTCCATATCGTACAGAAAGCATGTTTTAGTGCACTTCATAAATGCATATCAATTTCATTACGTTTTATAATAGTTTAACCCATTAAAATGCACCACAAACGAGTTTTCTTCATAAACCGTAATATAACGGAATACTTTTGACTGTTTCTGTAAATGAACGATACATGTAATGCATACCATACTTTTCAGTAAGAAACTTATAATGCACCTCAGTAACGCATATAAATTCCATTATGTTTGAAATAGTGTAACAATATTAAAATACATTACAAACGTTTTTCCCCGTATACCATCATGCAAGAGAATTCTTTTGCGTGACCCTGTAAATAAATAATAAAAGCTTTGGACTTCATATTTTACAGAAATCATGTTTTAATGCACTTCATAAATGAATATAAACTTCATTTTGTTTGAAATCGTTTAACAATATTAAAATGAACCGCTAACGATTTTCCCCCTTAAACTGAATAATTTTGTAAACTATACTGAAATATATTCTATACTGGAATAAAAACTATACCGGAATACTGAATGTAGCGGATTACTTTTGACTGTTCCTGTAAAAGAACTTATTAATGCGACACACATAATTTTCAATAGAGATCATGTTATAGTAAAGTTCAATAACATACAAAACTTTTAGGCAATCAGAGTATATTTACGAGAATTAGCAGGTGGACAGACAAACCGAAGTCAAACACTTTTCAACTATGTTGAAAATTGTTAATAATATTATTAACCAATATCAGCAACACATATAGTATTTTTTCAGTTATTTTAGAGATTGTAGGGTAGAACTATGTTATGCTATCAATATCTCCTTATCACGCTTGTGTGTAGTCCGATTCGTTCATATTTCAATTCAGAACATTAAAGGTTTGAAATGCACTAATACGTTTTATCATTTTATCAAATTTTAGAAGCTATAAGAGCTCGATAGGTAGTATTTATTTATTGAAAAAAAAATCATAAATTATTAAAGAGGTCAAAGCTACAATAATGGTTCTAATATACGTTGGAAAACTACAAGGTTTGCAAAAAAGAATTTCAGATTTAAATTCAAATGTCTATTATGCCCCATGTTCAAAACAGATTCTAAACCTGATAGTTAATTACACTATGAGTATCTATCATAAAACTGTTGATTTCTTTACTACAGTACCAGATATAAACAACTTCGATTCTTTTGCTGCTTGCCGATAGAATTTTAAATATTCATATAGAAAATTTAAACTTACAACCATTATCTGAAAACATGGTGGACGAACAGAAATGCTGGCATTGTAGAAATATTTACCTGAGGTCCCACAGCACTTTTTTAAATGTGTAATAGAATTCTTAAAAACTGGATGATCAATCCAAATATCAGACAAAATGACTAACTGAAAAAATTGCTACATTTACATTTATTTGTTGCATTCAAAATTGGAATCGTATCATAAATTATAAAGCAGGAGATTCTAAAAGTATGTTTGGGGTAATTTAAAAATTTAGGATTGTTTTTTTTTTCTTCCTTTTTTTTGCGGTTGCCACCATCGGAGAAAAAATTTCAGAGCTCATTATGATGTATAATATGCTGATATATCCATGATTTTTTATAGTAAAAATTGTTTTTACTTTTTTGGGACTCATTTTTTGGCTATTTATTTTCGTCTTGGTGACCGCATATTATCGTCGGTTAAAGAATTCAAAATGGTATTATTAGTATATAATACAGACACCTTGAAAAATAAAAGAGGGGAAAAAACTGAGAAAATGTTTAGATGAGCGATAATTTTATAAATCGAAATTACTTAATTTAGACATGAAAGGAATGTTTGTGATGCTTAACAAAATTTTCAATGTAAAAATTCTGATTGAAACAACATTCGGTTATTTATCGTTTGCGTCAGGATTTTTAAAAAAGTCTAAAATTTGATTGGATAAAATCCGTGTAACAATTGTTTAATTTTTTTTTTTCATTTTAGATTTATTTTTGTTTTTTACTTAATAAACTAGAAAATCCAACCTGGGCTTGCAAGGTTACAGAATACAAGTAAAAACGATTTTTTTAACACTTATAGATGGAAATTCTGATAAATTCTTTACATTTCATATACTTTTTTTTCGATAAAAGAGAGACTATAAAGTTTTGAAATTTATCAAAATAAATACTTTAGTATTGGCCTCGTGCAAGGAGTTAAAAGCCGAAGAACTTGCCAAAGTTTTCGGTAGCCATTTTGATTCTGATAATTTCAGGTGGTTTAAGAGCGTTGTTCGATTACACGTCTTAAATTTGTATTTTAATTCTATTTTATTTATTTATTGGTTAAGTTTTTATTTCTTTATGAAATGTCAGATAGAACAAAATGCTGAACTATCAATTCTATTCATTTATATTAATTTAAGTGCAAACTGATTCAGCTTTCTTAATCGTCTGCACGTGAAAGAGATATTTTAAAAAAAAAAATCATTCTTGAAAATTGATTAAATTTATAAACATGTTTGAAATTGTACGTCAAACGTGACAAATGAGGTGCGTTCGTGCTATAGCTAGTTATATAAATATTCAGATCTTGATGATTTTTAGAGGACGCAACTCTAGAGGCAATCACTAACCAAAAATATGCTCTTAAAGCTGAAACCTTCTAATCGACGATGTAATCAATTTTAAAAAATACGAATTTTAACTCTTATATAAACACCAGAAAACGCAAATCATTTCGCCCCTCACGGGAATGAAACCTTTTCTACGCTAAAAGTAACTAAACGTCCGCATTACGACAATCTTTTCAAAGCATCTCGGTACACCACATTTACATCACCTACAAAATTTTCGAAACATTTGGACATGTAGAAGTAATAAAAAAAATAAAATCTTAAAAATATTCGACAGAAAGTTAAAATGCGTGGTCTTTCGGCGTGGATTCGCTCTACTTAGACTCGTGTTTTAACTATTAATTATGCATATTTTTCCACGAAATTTTAAAGAGAGCTTGGATACAGTTACACTTAAAACGGATTTTAATTTCCGAGAGATCGGAAAATGGGAATTTTTTTTTTGTTATGTTAAAGGAGACGACGCAAAAAGAAACGAACAATTTTTTTTAACTCTAGATAATATATTTATCACGACATTTTTACACGAACTGTAAAACAGTTATATTTATAAAAATTTCAAAGAGTTCGGAGAAGATTTTTTTTAAAATTAATGAAACGACCTCATGTGAAAAAACAAGTAAATGTGTTCTTGCGAGCGCTTTTATCACTAAATATAAATATTTTTCATTTGAAAATACAATTTCGTACAAAATCGGGTTAAAGATATAAAAACATATAAACTTTTGAGTTTTCTTTAAATTTATTATCACTGGCCCGTGCAATGAAGGGCGGGTCATTTAGTATTTTAAATAAAGTTGATTTTGCTAATGAAACACAGCAACTGTCATCTATGAATGTCAAACATACTTTAGACACGCTGAATGACTTACATATTTTTTAAATTCTTTTTATTTTGTTTAATAAATTTTTCAAAAATATTCTATAAAACTGAAACCTGCAGAAAGATTTATCACAAGATCCGTATTTTTAAGTAAAAGAATTTTTGGTCAACGTAAAAGACAAAAAAAAAATTATTACGAAAAAGGAGATCAAAATATAGAAAATTTTGATCTTTCGTTGAAAACAATTTTTTTCCTTTTCACAGTTGATCAAACATTTTTTTTTTTTTTAAGGAAAGAATTACCTTATTAAAAGAGCATATCTATTCATTCAATATAGTTTTTGTGCTTTTAATTATCTCACAAAAAGGCTATTTATTATTTTGTAAAATCCTGCAACTAAAATCGATACGTAATGACATCAAACAGATACGGACGCAGGCGATTTATGCGATGATATTTTACCTTTTTAATCCCAAATTTCTAATTTTGAAAAGTATATACCATATATGTTTCAATAATTCATGCTCTCGTGTATTTTGCATGCTCCTATCTTTGAAATGGCGTTTCAAAAAAGAAAAATATCACTGAAATTTTAGCACCAATAATATTAAATAGGTTCATTTAATGAAATGTTATTTCATATAAATCTAACTATGTAAACGTGCCATTAATGGACACCCTTAAGGAATTTATTTAAACAATATTTTTTTTAATTATATGTGTTAAATTCCAGTTTTTTAATATTATAGTAATCTACAAAGAGTATTTTTTAACCAATCTCATAGTCACATTTCCAATAGTGCATCAAAATATATTTCTAATAACAAAAATAAAACGAACAAAATTCCAGTAATGCACATCCTTCGTTCCAATAAATGGACACCCACTATATTCCACTAATGGAAATCCCACATAAAGTAATTGTTCTATGATCTTATTTAGAATCAGAATTTAATTGCCGAAACGTCAGTGAAGGCTTACTGTGGAGACCCGAAAAGTTTTTGGTTTCTGTCTGTCTGTCTGTCTGTTCCGCGATAACTGCCGTAAAAATGATCCGATTAGTTTGATTTTTGGTAGGTATGTTGGTGAGATACCCGGAATTAGCTGTATAGTTTTTAGTTACATTTGGTTCATTCGTTCGGCATTATAGAACATTTCTTTTTTGATCATAATGCTTTCCTATGGGAATTCTGACGATTTTGAAATTTTTCAGTCGTTGAAAATAAAATGTCGCATTTGATTAATGTATTTAAACGGTAAGTTATGAAGGCTAAAATTTATCAAGTCAGGTGTTAAATTATTCAAATTAATTTGAAATTTTGTTTATACATTCGTCAGATTTTTTAAATTAGGTGTATAATTTTTGGTGCAATTTTATACATCTGTTCTAATAATATAATACATTTATTTTATCACTTTTTGCAAACATTAAAATGCATTCATTTTTATTTTCCTTTTCAATTTAACCGTAACCTAGCAACCATATTTCAAAGAATATCAAAATGATAAAATTCAAGTAACTCATACGATTTTGCTACAATATTTTATTCGCAAAATAAAATATTATTGGGTGATTTATATTTTATTGAAATAAATGAGAATTTATTTTGGTACAAGTTACCTTTTAACTACTATAGAATGATAGCCGAAACATTTTTATATGAGATATTATTAATTTTCTGGAAGAAATGTAGATTTTTCGTGGTTGAAAATTAGTATTATTTTAAAAATAGAATGTAATATCTCGTACAACGAGATAGTTAATCTAAAGAAATTAGCGAAGTAAAACGCATCCATACAGCCTGAAATAGCACAATTACTGGAAACTGATATCATAAAATGCTATCACAAAAAATACATTATAGCGCCAAATCAAGATTGCTATTTAGTGAATTGGCAGTGGGCACGATTATGAATGATTACACAATAGGTTTAAAAGTTTCCAAATAAGCCTATTTTGGGGAGATTTTAGTATGCTATTGCCATCGAATTAGATCAGGATGTACTTAGATCAAATAAATATTGTACAATGACCATCAAAACTGTTTTTCCGAAACAAAAATTGTAATAATACTAGATTTCTGAAATAGATAAGTGAAATATATAGTAGATTCAGTTTACATTTCCATAAGTTACTTTTGTACACGAGATATTATTCAACGTATCAATCAGATACGAGTGTTTCGTGATTGGTAAATATTGCTATTTAGGTATTAGGATAACATGAAATTATTTTCAAAATTTTTGCTTATCGTAATAAAACCACTTTGCAGAACGAAATGGAAGATATACTCGAATCATTCACACAAATAAATCACGAATAAAAATTTAATAAGATTACGGAGGGTTCAGTGGGGTTGAGCCCCCACCCCCTGAAGAAATGTATTTTTTTTTTAATCTAAAAAATAGAATAAGAAATTCATAAGAATGTCAGAATATTATTGCATAAACCGTGTTTAATTTAACGTTGAAGTTCTGAAACCTTCGAATTATTTTATATGCATATAAATATATAGGTAGTAATTTAAATAATTTAATTTGCGGATTGTAAGATATTAAATATTATGAAAAGTGAGTTTAAAAAACATTGACTTTCAGAGCTGACGTTGAGGCTCCTGATCTGTAGATTTACTAGTTAAAGTATAGTAATGAAACAAAATAGTTATTTTCAAATGAATTTATCAATTAGAATATAAATAATATTTATGTGAATAATTGTTCAAATAGCAATTATCATCCCAAGATCAATATTTTAATTAATTTCGATAGAAGATTCAAAGTACAGAATTTCAGATAATTATAAATTTATTGAGACAATGGGAAGGAGGGATTGGGGAGGATAGCCAAAAAAATAAATAAAAAAATAAGTAAATAAATAAATAATGAATTTTGAATAATTCCTGTAACTTAAAAAAAAATTGTCTTAATTTAAAAATGAGAGGACTTTACACCCCCCCCCCCATTACTTTCCCTAAACCCTTCAACATTTTCTGCTTTCTAATTGATTTTATTGATTCTCAGTTTATAAAATATGTAAGGCAAAGTTATAAACACATAAGTTATAAAAACAAAGACTCACCTTTATCACAGAATATGAAAGAAATACGTCACACTTGTGTAATGACTTGAAAAAACAGAAAGGATTCTCACTTCCAAATTGATACAGATAACAAAGACACTGTAATACAAAGAGAAAATAATAAAATAAAAAAAGTTTTCACAGCTCGTTAAAATCAGAAACAATTTAGTAAGTGAACAAACGTCGATCAGAGTTTAGAACAAGATTGGTTTGGCCATACTTCTATGGTTTGCATTGTTCTTACACTGTTTTAGTTTTAAAGGATTATATTTTAACACGCGGTATTTCGAAAATGGTGGGACACTCCAAGATAATGTAGAATGCTTGTAAATCAATCACTTTCCGGACTGACAATCTAAATCATCTTATGAAACCATTTACAATATAAGTATTTAAATTTGAAATTGTATATATATATATATATAGAAGATGATTGAAAAACAAAAAGCTAAGATATGGTAGAGAGTAGTAAAACAAATTTTGTATAGGAAAACAGTGGCACAATCCATGTATTCTGTCACCAAAACAGGACGTCTCACTCTAATCTCAACCCATATTTTCCTTCATAAATTTAAAAATAATTAAGGCATTTTTAAATACATTTTGACCTTGTGTTATGTTAAATGCGAATATATCACGAGAAAGGGTGGAATTGGACACTATCCATATTCAAACAGTGATTAGCTAAATACCCCCTGTCTCGAAAAATAGTTCACATCACATACAGTATCACCGTCTTAATGTCGTATTTCACACAAAGCGCAGCGAATCTGTTGTAAATTTTGTTAAAATATCTTCCAAATTGTTCAAGTTAAGAAAAAAATATATGATCTGATGAGAGTGAGACCTGTATTTTACACAGAATAAATAGATTTCACCAACCATTTCTCATAATTATTTTTGTTATAGTGCGTACCCCATAAAATATGTACTATCTTATATATATATATATATATATATATATATATAATCCTAATTACATTGCGTATTTATATACACTAAATTGCCAAAGGTGACCGGTCACTTGCGATTGTAAACGTTTTGTTAACTATCTAGAAAAATACATGAGGAATTAACCAGAAACTGCAGGTGTGTAAACAGTATAATATAGGTTATATATTTTCACGAAACCCCATAGGGGACTGTCAACAAATTGAAAAAGAACGAATATCTTTTGGATAACCCTGTAAAAACTATTGTAGCAAAGGCGTTTAAACTCGGGATTATTAATAAGTGGTTTATTGTAGTATACTGTGTTCATTTTTATGAGGATAGCATGTATACTCGTAGAGAAATTAAGGTTTTTGTAAAAACGGCCCAAACTTCGCCTAGTTTTTTGCTTATAATTTGCAGAGTTCTTAATATAAAAAAAAAAAGTTATTTTGAGAAAATATGACAAACAACATTGTACATAATACTCTGCAATCGGAATTAAAAAATAAAAATTGGATGAAAAATGAGCAGGTTTACTAAAAAATGTTTCACTGAGCAAGCGCGAATGCAATCAAAATATAATATACATAATGTATTAGCTAAGTATATAGAGCAACTTTTGTGAAAGTCTCAAAATCATAGCTTGAAAATTCTGAAAATTATCGTCAGTAGAATAAGGTCGAAATCCGTTGTTCCCAAAAAGAAGCAAAAAGATGAGGGGTTGTATCAAATATCTGTTGATTAGTGCCAAGATAGCGTACACAATATTGCAAGTACTACTATATTTGGATATAACCCCTCATATTTTTGCTTTCTTTTCGGAACAACGGATTTCGAACTTATTCTATCAACGATAATTTTCAGAATTATCCAGCTATGATTTTGAGACTTTCACAAAAGTTGCTCTATATACTTAGCTAATACATTATGCATTTTATATTTTGATTGCATTCGCCCATGCGCAGTGAACCACCATTTTTTAGTAAACCTGCTTATTTTTCATCCAATTTTTATTATTTTTTAATTCTGATTGCAGAGTATTATGTACAATGTTGTTTGTCATATTTTCTGAAAATAACTTTTTTTTATATTAAGAACTGCAAATTATGAGCAAAAAACTATGCGAAATTTGGGACTGTTTTTATAAAAACCCTAATTTCTCTACGAGTTTCTATGCTATCCTAATAAAAATAAACACAGTATATTACAATAAGCCACTTATGAATAATCTCGAGTTTTAACGCCTTTGCTACATTAGTTTTTACAGGGTAATCCAAAAGATATTCGTTCTTTTTCAATTTGTTGACAGTCCCCTATGGGGTGTCGTGAAAAGATCTTCGCGGAAATATATAACCTATACTATACTGTTTACACACCTGTTGTTTCAGGTTAATTCCTCATGTATTTTTCTAGATAGTTAACAAAACGTCTAAAATCGCAAGTGACCGGTCACCTTTGGCAATATAGTGTATAATCCTAATTACATTGATTAATCCTTTGCATGTCTACATACTTTGGGATAATGCATTTACTATACTGGGTGTATCTGAACTGATGCCCAAAACTGTAAGACGTGTTAATAAAGATTTTTTTAGGGGGGGGGGGGGGGCTCACAATCCTCTTATTCAATCAAAAATATAGGGTGCCTCATATGAAGCCGAACATGAATTACCGTTCAAAACTGTAACAAAAATTTAAATATTAAAGTGAATTCTTCAACAGATTTACTTTGCATACTGTGACGAAAACATGCGACGAAAACAGAATAAGTGCAGGAAATGTCTGTCATCCTCATCTAAACAATACTAAGGTATCGCTTGAAATTTCAATGGTAGATGACAGTGCATACCCAGTCACTTTCCGAATGACATATTACTTTTCTTGATGGCAAGGCATTTAATAGAAAGAAAAGTAATTGTGTTAAATTCTTATGTAAAATATCTTCATTATTGTTTGCGTTGTGAATGGAAATCCGGCTTCGGATTGTGTGAAACTCCTTGTATTTTTCATGAAATATGTGGATTGCAACTGTGCTCTCCTATACAAGAATTCTTTCCATTGATATGTATTATCTCTGTTCACCCTGTAATAATTATCCTGAGTTTTGCGATTTTCCGCTTTGATCTGGAGGCGAAATTATTATAGTTGAAAAATAGAATTTCAAATCGCATGTCTAAAATGGATTAAAAAGTGCAACAAAAAAAAAAGGGGGGGGGGATAATGTGCCTTTTTTTTCTAAAGTGACACAATACATCAAATGTTTTATTAAGTAAATCAGGGGAAAGTAAATCAGTTTAAAGAATGCATTAAAAAATACTTTTCGTTGTGAAATGTTTAGGTATCTATTAAAGGGTTTTGAATGAAAACAGCACTTGTAGGAAACATTCACCTTTCAAAAAAGAAAAAAGAGAATGTGGACGCATTTTAAGTTTGTGCGATAGTTTTTATTGATGAGAATCTCGTACCTTTGTCTGCATCAACCCAACTACAACTATTGAACGATTTAAGAAAAATACTGCTTTGGAACACAACGCCGTACATTCTAGACGTATAAGGAAAGTATGATGTTTCATTAGTTCAATGATTTCACAGCATTGATAAAAACAATACATCATCGTCGGGGACTTTTGTGACTTTTAGAAATGTTTAGCCAGGGGATTGTGGGAAAGGATAATTTTATTTATATAATAAGTTGAAAAAAAATGTATCTGTATCAAATTGTTTGCAAAAACTTGACGAATTTAAAACAATAATGCTTTAATAACCCCTTACTTATAAGCTGGCCTTACTTATAAGTAAGAGATGATTTTTCACAATTAAATGTTTTCACAGCATTATGAGTAATATAAAGAACAAGAATTCTGCATTTGTTTTGTGTGACTTAGTTTAGATATTCAAAATGCATTGGGATAGACAGTTAAGATTCAAACTATTTAAATACGTTTCAAAACATTTCTGATAATTTCTTTTTTTGTATAGCATGACGAGCTCTTCTCGTCAGAGGATCAGTTAGGAAAGAAGAAAACAAATATGTGGCTTGGAGTATATTAGGTATATATTATAAGGTACTTATTGTTTCTATGTTATTTTCTATTGTCATTGCTCTTACGTATTCTTTTTCGCAAATTGTTAGTGAATTCTGTGCTTCTTTTGTTTTAGTAAGTATTATATACTATGTCCTCTTTTTTTAAATATAAAATAAAATTGATGTTAGAAGTATAATTGTTGACTCTTATTCGATAATTGTACATAAATATGAATTAATTTTCTTCCATTTCAGGCTCTCGTTATAGTTTTCCGGTTCACAAATTCTTTTCTTCGGATTGGTTCGGGTTGTCTTTAAATATGAGTATAACCCGACGATTGTAGTATTATAGCGTGCACACCCCATCCTATGCGACAATTTATACATTTAAAACAAACACTATTTTATTTTTTGTATAGTGTGCCTGCAGTAAGCAAAATTTCACAATTAAGGGTGAAATTAATAGTCTGATGTGAGTCAGCATATTCATCAATAATGTTTTTAACCCTTATCCTTTTTAACATTCTCAGAGACCGCAGTTTTCTTTTTCAATTTTCTCGATTTTTCATTTCCTAGTTTAACTGTAAATATTACTAAAATTTTGTTTCGTTTGAAATATAATACTATTGCTAGATAATTCTGAATAGGCTAATTTTAATTATAATGGCAGTCCAGTCCATAATTTAATCAAGTTATATTATGTCCTATAAATGAATCTTTCCCCAACCGATGCAGTAGCCTATGACTTAATCTAGTCTTTTATTCCTCTTTCAATCATATGGACTCGGATTTCGGTCACAGTAGTTAAGTTTGAAATTTACATATAGAGAAGGAGGAACGTGCTAGAATTCGGTGTTGGAATTAACATGATATTGTAACAGTTCAGATTTAAATCCAATGGAAAATGTATAGGGAAAAAAAGGGGATCATTTTGTTGTTAGAACCTCGAACTTTAATGTATCTGCAAATCCTTATTTACAATGTACGGCATAATAAAATGGCTGCCAATTACATAAAGGAACAATGTAATTCGATTTCCAAATCATATACATTCGGTTCATTTAAATAAAAAGAGTGCTCTAATTAAAATCAGAGTAATTTTTTAGAACAAATGTATTTTTTTTAATATGTCTTTCGAACACTTATCCTTTTTTATTTTTCGTGAGCAGATTTCAGAATTATATTTAATAAGAAAATTTCATTTCATTTCACTGAAAATTGTGCAGAAATTAACTGGTCATCCAAAGTTGTGATCGGTTATTTATCTCTTTATATTTTTCTTTAATTATATGTAAATATATAATATACAAACATTGAATAGTCATAGCATGGGAAAATTATTTTATATTGTAATTTATTTAGAAGATATTTGAAATAAAAGAACTCAAAATCAAATTTTTTACTGTGAGTATCTATTTTCATAACAGATTCTAATAGTCACATTTATTTAGTGCAGGATCATGCTGGGTTAATTCAAAACACTTCCAACAAATTTGCTATTAAACATCGGCTTACATAGATATTATTTTATTTTTATTTAAAAAAAATTATCTATTGTTAATAGCAAAGAGCTAAAAACTAGGTTAACTTCAATTTATATATTATGAGATATATTACTTTCGAATGTCAGTAAATAAAATTACTATTCAAACATTTTTACACTGCGGTAAATTATAAATTATCTTTGAAAGTACTGGATGATGCTAAAAATGAATACGCTTAAAACATAAAATAAATATTTTATGTTTTTAGCCACATTCTTGTTTTCTAACCTTACAACGATTAGCTTATAATTAAGATGGTCGTAAATACTCCATGGTCGGAATTACCTCACCAAACACCGTTTATATGTTTCATGACACGAAGAGGTGGTGTTAAGTCGTCATAATTTTTCGTATAACCCTTCACTGCTGTTAGCCGTTTCAAAGACCGCTACTTTTTTTCCTAATTTTCCCAGTTTAATTTGTAATTTTCAGTTAAGCTAGAGATACTAGTGAAATTTGGAGCCCTAGAACTAGCGCTAGTGACTTCTGAAGAGGTGAATTTTAATTCTAATGCGCCTGTACATAAAGATTAGTATAGATACACTATTCCATGCTAATCAAGCCTTCTATGCATATTTCGATGAAGCTGTTTCAGAGACCACTCAACGATTTCTGGCACATCCAGTTAAGAGTTACGAAGCAAAATAAATAGGCAACTGGTACTTATATAGACTTTTAAATTTATTTGCATAATTTACATAATTTTATAACAAAACTTTTAAATTTATTTTACATAAGTAACTAGAACTAAACATAAGTAACTTTTACATAACTACTATTTTTGACAGAGAAATAAATTACATAAAATAATTTAGGTTACATTATAAAACACTTCCTTAATTATTTTTAATTGGAATTTGTACATTTTCTTAATAATATCTCAAAACATACCCTTTTTTCAACGACTTCGAAATTGAATTTTTTAAAACTTCGATTATTTTTTTATAATATTTATAACTGTCGATGTACTTTAAAGTAAATTCTAAAAAGATATTGAATTGCTAAAAGTAGTTATTACGTAGGAAGTAAATAGAAAACCAAAAATCTGAGATTTTAAAAAATCACATAAAAAATTTAAAAAGATAATTATACAGAGATCATATCTGTATATTTTGCTTTTAATATTTAATCCTTACAATACCAATTTTATTAGCAGACATTATGGCAGATCAATCTTTTAAAATAAGATAAAAAAGGTTCTATATAAAAACAGTTTAGCATTACAGAAACGTTTTCACTCTAACTAGAGCATATCTGTTGCTTCTAGAGTTATGCACTAGTTAGAGTGAAAACTATTTTGTAAATGGTGGTCCGTTTTCATACAGAATTTTTTATCGTAGTTTAAAAGCCTGCCATAATGTCTGATAATAAAATTGGTAATGTAGAGAATAATTATTTTAAAAAATATTTTTCAAAAGGGTCATGAATAATTTGAAATATTTGAACAATACAGCAAAATTCAAATAATACATTACAAATTTATATCACGTATTTTATATCGCGCATTTTTTTCACAAATTTATATCACGAGCTCTCAATTTTTATTTATTTTCACAACCGAGCGTGCAACTTGAAACGTAGTTATAACAAGAATGATATGCATTGTTATTTCTTTCAATGATAAATATTTCTTCTTATTAAAATATAGAAGTTAGGAAAAATTGAGAATTTCAGAAATGAAAAATGAGTAAACGTAGCCTAATTATTAACGTTTTCTTTGTACTGACGCATTGGCGCCGGCCAAGGCAGAAACTCAGGCAGTCATTTTTTTCACTCAGGGCAAGCATGAATTTTACCCCCTCTTTTTTTCCAAAATAAATTTATAAAGAGAAGTTTCAACCCATTCTCTTCATTTTTATTTTAAATAAGTAAAAGTAATAATTGTTAGAAAGTCTATTAATCTTAAATTATAATTACGATATTTAGGTTGCTTTCTTTAGAAATCGACCTACTGCAATCACTTCGTTTTTATATCTATCTATATGTAATGCAAATCCTATCATTACGATAATGTCCGAAATATTCAACCGATAGAAACCTAAGGTGCACTGTGTACTGTTCTTGCAAGTGTGTTCGATGAATTCGTTAATCAAATATTGTTTTTGCACCCCTAGGCGGTCACGTCACCTAATGAAAAAAAAAACAGCTCTGTTTAAAGCAAAGACTATCAAATTAACGAATACATCATTACGTTGTGCTCTCCTATTTCATGACATTTTTGCCTAAATTTCTTTATTTGATTTTTGTACCGAACGACGAATGAAATATTCTTTTGGCGACCCCTTCTACTCTGGCGCCCGGGACAAATGTCACGCTCGCTCCCCATTAGTTTTGGCCAAGGCCCCGACAGAGTGAAATCATGTACAAATTTTTTTAACCTGATCGCTTATTACAGGGCTTGCAGAGGCTAAAGCCATATGGTAGGCCTCCATGCTTGGTTGGATCTGAATCTGATCGCTTATGATCCACGATTTTCAATATATAAAAAATCAATAAGAAATATGCTAAGCTGAGAATTTTTTTAGAACCTTTATCTACGTACTATACATTTTTTAAACATAACATAAAAAGCAATACAGAAAATGAACAATTTATAATTAAAAATTCAAGAACATTTTTTCTCGTTTATTGTCAAAGAATACCTTACCGACCCCTCCCTCCCGGTTTAATCCGACTTATAAACATAAAAATACTTACAAATTATAATAAGAAATTAATATTAAAAATCTAAGAGGGAAGTAAAGGTAAAAATACCACCAATCTCCTTTTACGTATTTACCCCTACTTGAATTTATTCAACACAATTCATCGAAAAAGTGTAAAATGTGAGAATGTTTTTGTTTTCTTATGAGATTGCATGCAGATTCGTTCTTCGATACATAGAACTACAAAATTGGGAGTATATTACTTGAGATTAAAAGACTTGAAATCAGAATTTTAAAATTCTCAACTTCCAGTTTTGAATTATTTAAAAAATGTTAGTTTTATCTGTTTTCTAGATATAGAATATATGAATACTGAAGACTAGACATTTTTCTGAAAAGAGATGTAGATGCAAATGATAATAAAGAATTATTTTCACACCTATCGCATCAACTTTAAAAGTATAAAATACACTTTATAATTTATTTGGACCAAACAGTAGCTTTCTGATCTAAGCGCGGTAAAAGTATCGAAAAATGTTTCGAAATTTGATTTCCCCACTGTTTTTCGAAACTGGAAAAGTATAGGGGAAGATATGACACAGTGGACAGTACGAAATTTACAGAATGAAAAAATTCCCTGAATGTATCTCATTTTTCTTTTTTTTCTTTTTTCCATTTTTCAAAGCAAAAAACTTGGTATATATTTAAAGAAAAAACATTTTTAAAGCTTGGAAATGTGTCCCATTATACAGTATGTAATAGAACTGTTGACCATGAATGGTGAAAGGTACATATGAATTTGAATATGTATTTAAAGGATGAAGTACTTTATTAAAAATCGTTCTCTTCTTTTCAATAAATTAAAATAGCAAATAACGTAATAGCTTTACTTCTTATGCATACACGCATTTCAAAAACATGTTGTGTACAATGAGATTATTTGAATAAATATATTTAACAAGATTATATTCAGATATTTAATTTTAAAATAGAAAATTATTTACTACGTAGCAGTAATATGCAAATAATTTTTATTTGCAACATCATGACTTTTGTTTAGGCGTTAAAGTACATTAAAATAATACACATTTCAGCTTAGCTATTTATGTCCTAATTGGTATAATTTGTATGTTCTTAAAAGGCAGAATAAGCAAATCTCCTTCTGAATAGAGCTATCAATTTAATATGAATTGGTAGCCTCAATCTTTAAGCTATTAAAACCTTAAGAATATAGATATAATATTTTTATTTTCCTTTCAATGTAAATAAAGATATGTACTGGAAAGTTTCTTGGCTGCAGTTTTAATTTAAAATTAAACAAAGTATCATTTTTGTTTATCCGTTCAAGTCTTTTATTCAAAATTTCACTATTAAATCGGCATAAAGTGAATGATCCCCTGAGCCTTTTTTGCTGTACGCCACTGTATATCATGGTTTTAAAAAATGCAAAATATTTTATTTTCTAAAGGGCAAATTCTGCATCGATTTACCAATAAATAAGTGCCTTATATTTAATTTATTTCCCCTTTCATTTTTTATCTCTATTACCATAATTCTTCAATTTTAAAGAAGGGAAATTTTATTTCTTGTAGTTAAAAATATCCTATAAACAAACATCCTCCGAAATGCAAAAGTCTACTTCGACCGTCTGATTTTAAGCTCGAAATATTCGATGGTATACTGCCATTTATAACTACTAATATTATAACTTGTATTACAAATATAACTTATAATTTATTTCTAATATAATAAGATAAAACAATTTAAAATAAATACATTTAGAAGGGATTGTTTACTGTGCCACCTACTTGTCCATCCCCCAATTTTTTGTGTGGTTCTGGCTGTAATTTTTTTTATCGCCATTTTCTACAAATTTTCCTGTTAAATTTGGAAATTCTCAGAAATGTCAGCCTTTTTTGAGTGTTTGTCTAGGCTACTTTCTGTAATTACCACATATAATCTCTATACCTCACCCCATCTTTCGAAATATTCGATGGTATACTGCCATTTATAACTACTAATATTATAACTTGTATTACAAATATAACTTATAATTTATTTCTAATATAATAAGATAAAACAATTTAAAATAAATACATTTAGAAGGGATTGTTTACTGTGCCACCTACTTGTCCATCCCCCAATTTTTTGTGTGGTTCTGGCTGTAATTTTTTTTATCGCCATTTTCTACAAATTTTCCTGTTAAATTTGGAAATTCTCAGAAATGTCAGCCTTTTTTGAGTGTTTGTCTAGGCTACTTTCTGTAATTACCACATATAATCTCTATACCTCACCCCATCTTTCGACATATCTTATGGTTCAGACTGCGGGAGAAGGGGATCAAAAATTATCCTAAAGCTATGTATTAGGAATTTTTAGCAATCCTAGTTTCATTCTTTGAAAATAAATAAATAAATTTGATAACTTTCAAATAAAGCAACTAAAATAAAACCGTAACTCTAAGATACACCAGGAGATACACAAAAACGTTTTACTATATTAGAGGACAATTTTTGTAAAATTATTTCTAATTCCGTAACTTTTCTTACGCTACTTGACAGCTGAATTGAATTTGGAAAAGTCTCGCATTATAATGTGTTTATGTTCCAAAACACATAATCATACACTGTTTCTTAATTTTTGGACTACAAATATACAGACAGTGTTGAATTGAGACTTATCTCTTCGGGAGATATTTGCATACACGCACTACCGGGTAGAGGAAGGTAAAACAACATTTTCAGTCCAATAATAAATTGGATATTTCAAAACGTCAGTTTGGAAATATTTTGCACATCCGGGGGTGGGGGGTGCCCCAGGGATCCCCTTTAATTTATTACTGTACACACAAATCAATCTTTTTTTCCCCTTAACTGCTAGCCTGAGAGTGGGGGGGGGGGGGTGACGAATTTTAAATACAAACTATGCTTAGATTCCACAATCTACTATTGCGATATATTTTTTAGTTTTTAGTTAAGATAGCAGAGATTGAAACTCTGGCCAGAATTCGAAAAAATAAATGTGATTTTCGGCCTACAAGAAAAAGGTGTGTGTGTGTGGGGGGGGGAATGAATTTTTAAAAAGAATTATGCTAGTAACGTGCTTGGCTTCGAAACTTAAAGATCAAAGTTTAATCTTTTTATTACATGCCCTTTGATCCAAATGTTTTATTAAGTTTGTTAATTCGTGTTAAAGTTCAGATGGGGTAGAAAGAGAAAAATTATCCCACAATTATTTTATTATCCTTTACATATGCCTCGATATCCCTTCTTTTGAAAAAAAAATATTGTCTTTGTCCTCATAGATTCAAAATCTACACACATAAAACACGGACCGTTTTTCAAATTAAATTTTAAATATGTATTTAACAATTTAAAAACTAATTTTTTCAACGATTTTGATCCCAAATAATATTATGAACATTTTGTAGTCTTGTTTGGAAGAATCGACAGTCGAGCATAGTAAAAAAAACATTTCGTCTAATTTTACACATTTTTAATAAATTCATAACAATAAATTGAAATAGGGGTAGATCAAAAAGAGGGGTTTAAGTTTCCAGTAGTTTAAATTATCAAATTTAAACTATCAAAAAGTTATCAAATTTTTATAAATTAGCATTATAAAAATATTTTTGAAATGTAATAATGACTCACCAGTAAAATATACAGGAAAATATATTTTTCTTCAGCTTGAAGAAACGATAATAACTTAAATAACTTAAAAGACAATATATAACAATTAATTATAAGAATAGGTTAATTAATTAAACAAAAATCTTCAGTTCGAAGTTTTTCAAATAAATATAATAACTTTTAATAAACAATGAACTCATTTTAAGCACTATATTGATCACTATATATGACAGCCTGATCAGAATGTAATGAGACCTGCTTGCAACCAACTTAAGTAAACTAACTTGGCGAGAAATTAAGTCGCCAGTAGCCAAATTATTGCTCAAAGTTAAATTTTGATGGTTTTACCTTTATCAAAGCCTAGAACAATATTAGATTGTGCAAAAATAGAGACTTCTATGGTTGATGAAATATTAACTTTTTACTTTGTTTTAGTTTGGATGATTTTTTTTCACGCGTGGTATGTTGATAGTATGTAGAAACTCTCTAACATAAAATACAATCCTTGTAAATTGTTCACTTTTCGACAATCCAAATCAATTTATGAAACCATTTACATTATAATTATTTAAATTCATAATAGTATATATATATTTATATATATACAAAGGGATTAAAAAAAAACTTAGATTAAGATGTGGTAGTGAAGAGTACAACGAACAATTTTTGTACGGAAATACAGCGGCGCAATTCATTTATTTTGTCATTAATACAGGGCGTCTCATTTCAATCTCAACCCAGAATTTTCTTCATAAATTTAACATTAATTGAGACATTTTTAACGCCATTTTCACCTTGCTTTGTGCGAATATGAAAATATCACGAGAATGGTTTGAAGTGACCACAAACCTCATTCAAACGAACCTAAACTAGACGCTTAAATTTTATCTTAAGGCTGCTCGTCAGTAAACTTCCCGATTCCCCTCACTAATGTTATTCCTATGGGCGTAGGATGCATTCGTATTTTTAAAATATCTCCTCCGGAAATTAATATTTTAACTTCTGTTTCCTGAGTACGGCTCTTAAACAATGTGTCTTTTTTTCTTAGTTATCAAAATATTTCTAAACTATGTGCTTAATTTATAATTTTATGTGCTAAAATCTTAGAGAATATTTTAAGGCTGCTCGTCAGTAAACTTCCCGATTCCCCTCATTAATGTTATTCCTATGGGCGTAGTATTTTTAAAATATCTCCTCGGGAAATTAATATTTTTAACTTCTGTTTCCTGTGTACTGCTCTTAAAGAATGTCTCTTTTTTTCTTAGTTATCAAAATATTTCTAAACTATGTGCTTAATTTATAGTTTCATGTGTTAAAATCTTAGCGAAACTGAATACGATTTAAACATTTCATATAAAATTAAGTATATATTTTAGAAAAAAATTGACAACTAAGAAAAAAAGAGACATTCTTTAAGAACAACACAAAGAAAACAGAAGTTAAAAATATTAATTTTCCGAGGAGATATTTTAAAAATACGAATGCATCCTATACGAATGCTACGCCTATAGGAATAACACTAGCGAGTGTACTTAGCGAGTGTAGGGAGGAGAATCGGGAAGTTGACTGACGAGCAGCCTTAAAAACGGCTCTAACGATTTTGCCGAAATTTTGTATCCTACCGTTTTGGAGCACCAGAAAACCATTGGGCTAGGTCACGTGTTCGAGAAAATTCGATTAGTGGGTCATTTTGGGTCATCATGGGTCAGGGTTAAACTAATTCTATCTAAAAAACGGTTCAAACGATTTTGACTAAATTTTGTATCTTATCATTTTCGGGCACGAGAAGACTATTGGGCTGGGTCAACTGTTCGAGAACTTTCGATTAGGGGGTCATTTTTGGGTTAACGTGGGTCAAGTTAATTTTATCTAAAAAACGGCTCTAACGATTTTGATTAAATTTTGTATTCTACGAGTTTCGGGCACGACAAAATCATTGGGCTAGGTCACATGTCCGAGAAAATTCGATTAATGGGTCACTGTGGGTCAATCTAATTTTATCTAAAAAACGACTCACACTATTTACTAAATGTTGCATCCTATAGTTGTCGGGCACGAGAAGACTGTTGGGCTAGGTCACGTGTTCGAGAAAATCTGATTAGTGGGTCATTTTGGTCATGGGTCAGTATAGGTCAAGCTATTTTATCGTAAAAACGGCTCAGACTATTTACATTATATTTTGTATCCTATGGTTATCGGGCACGAGAAGACTGTTGGGCTAGGTCACATGTTCGAGAAAATTCGATTAGTGGGTCATTTTGGTCATGGGTCATTATGGGTCAAGCTATTTTTTCTGAAAAACGGCTCAAACGATTTCAATTAAATTTTGTATCCTACGGTTTTTGGGCTAGAGAAAATCATTTGGCTAGGTCACATGCTCCAGAAAATGGGTCATTAATGGGTCAATTTTGGGTCACTGTGGGTCAAGCTAACTGTATGCAGAAAACGGCTCAGATTATTTTAACTAAATGTTACATCCTACGGGTTTCTGGCACGAGAAGACAATTGGGCTTGGTCACATTTTCGAGAAAATTTGATTAGTGGGTCATTTTGGTAGTGGGCCATGATATTTAAACTTAAAGCTAATTTTGACCGAGCATAGCCCAGTCTTCCCTGCTGGTATATTCTAATACGAAGAAATATTGGGTGTGGTTATATATGTATAAATGCAAATTTTATCTTAGTAACGGCTCTACCGATTTTGACGAAATTTTGTACCCTACCATTTTGGGACACCGGAAAACCATTGGGCTAGGTCACATGTTCGAGAAAATTAGATTAGTGGGTCATTTTGGGTCACCATGGGTCAGGGTCAAGCTAATTGTATCTAAAAAACGGTTGAAATAATTTTGAAAAAATGTGTATCCTACCATTTTCGGGCACAAGAAGACGCCTGGGTCACATGTTCGAGAACTTTCGATTAGTAGGTCATTTTTGAGTCAACGCGGGTTAAGTTAATTTTATCTAAAAATCGGCTATAATGATTTTGATTAAATTTTGTATCCTACGAGTTTCCGGCAATAGAAAATCATTGGGCTAGATCACATGTCCAAGAAAATTCGATTAGTGGGTCATTTTGGGCCACTGTGGGTCAAGCTAATTTTATATAAAAAACGGCTGAGACGATTTAGACTAAGTTTTGCATCCTATAGTTTTCGGCCACGAGAAGACTGTCGGGCTAGGTCACATGTTCGTGAAAATTGAATTAGTGTGTCATTTTGGTCATGAATCATTATGGGTCAAGCTATTTTTATCTTAAAAATAGTTCAGAGGGTTTGAACTAAATTTAGTATCCTACAGTTTTAGGGAACGAGAAGACTATTGGGCTAGGTCACATGTTCGGGAAATTTCGATTAAAGGGTCATTTTGTTCATGGGTCTTTATGGGGTAAGCTACTTTTTTCTTATAAGCGGCTCAGACGACTTGAACTAACTTTTGTATCTGATGGTTTTTGTTCACGAAAAAACCATTGGGCTAGGTCACATGCTCGAAAAAAAAAATCCGATTAGTGGGTATTTTTTAGGTCACTGTGGGTCAAGCTAATTTTATCTCAGACTATTTTGACCAAATTTTATATCCTACGGGTTTCGAACACGAGAAGACTGTTGGGCTTGGTTACATGTTTTTGAAAATTTGATTAATGGTTCATTTTGGTCATTGGTCATGATATTTGAACTCAAAGCTAACTTTGACCGAGTATAGCTCGGTCTTCCCTGCTCCTATGGTGTGATTTGCCGAATGACAGTTCACTTTCACTTTCAACTCTTTTCGTAATGCCACCGTCTTTCAAACAAAGCGAAGTGAATCTTTTGAAAATTTCGTTAAAATATCTTTCTAATTTATCAAGTTAAGAATAAAAATTTGGGTTTGGATTGAAGTGGGTCACACAGTATTTTTGACAGAATAAATGGATTTAGCAACATTTTCCCCATACAAAAATTGTTTGTTCACACTTTAGAGTTTTTGCAATCTTTTTTGCATGTTTAGATGTTTGTGATACATGCTTTTACCGTGTGTATCTGAACTGATGGCCAGAACAGTATGAGGGGGCAATACATAATATCTATACAAAATAAGCGATTATTTCTGAGGTGTGTGGGGGGGGGGTGCATTTAATCAATCAAAAATAGAGATTGCCTCATATGAAGCCGAACACGAATTTTCGTTCCTATAAGTCACAATAAAGA
This sequence comes from Maratus michaelseni, assembly GCA_963931845.1. Taxonomy (NCBI): domain Eukaryota; kingdom Metazoa; phylum Arthropoda; class Arachnida; order Araneae; family Salticidae; genus Maratus; species Maratus michaelseni. The sequence goes on along the minus strand of OZ007593.1, from coordinate 20,908,342 downwards.
AGCTATTATAGCGAATTAGTTGATTGTGAATGTAAATCCGACTTTGGATTGTTGTGAGATGTCATGGAATAAATGGACTGCAACCTTTGCTTTCCTTTTTCCTTGACCTGTATTATCGCACTTAACCTTTTATAGCAGCAATCAGATTTGCGATTTTTGATCTGAAAGAGAATTTGAAGCCCCACTTATAAAATGTATTGAAATGTCAAAATAAAATTTTAACCCGGGAGAAGTCGCATGGGGTATGACATACCCCGAGTGCGTACGGATTTTACAATTACCACCACTACTTTTCGAAAAGTAATATTTAGCGTATTTTATCCTACAATTTGTAACAGTTGTCAGCGACTAAATAAGTTGAGAATTGTTGTTTGTATTTATTGGTGGCAAAGTAAAAACTGTTCATACCCTAGATGTGCGCGATTTCTCCCTTGTTAAGGGAAAAAATAATATGCTCCTTTTCCTAAACTGACATAAGACACAAATGTTTTTTTAGCGGAAAATAAAGCATTAATAAACATGAAACAAAAAAATTGTATTGTGATAATGTATCGGAATCTATTGAAGATTTTTCAGTGAAAACCAACACTTCCGCAAAACTCTAAATTAAAAAGAGAAAGGCCTTTATTTTAAATTTTTATGTAATGATTTTATTGATGAGAATGTCAAAATTTTGTAATGTATCTCTATCAGCCCAACTACAATTATTGCAAATCAATAATGTTTTGAAAAGCGATCTTTTTTTTTACTTATAACGATCATTAGATAAACGGTTTCACAACATTATGCGTAACATTGGTATAAACAGTAGATCATTATCGAGTTTTTTTAAGTGATTCTTGGAAAAGTTTAGTTTATTTTTTAGGGGAGGGGTGATAACTTTCTTTTATAAGAATGTCAAAAATACCTTATTTATCTGTATCAGACAGATTACAAAAATATCACGATTTGAAAACAATACTGCTTTGCAACGCCATACCTTCTTATAAGCAAGGTATGGATTTTTATTAGTTAAACGGTTTCACAGCATTATGAGTAAAGTAGTGAACAAGAATTCTGCATTGTTGGTTTATCTTTCTGACTTTTGGAAAAGTGCAGTTTTCTTGGGGAGAACTTTTCTTTATTAAAAAAGTCAAATATTTCTTATTTATATCAGCCAGATTACAAATATGTAATCATCTGAGAACAATACTGCTTTGCAACGCCATAATTAAAGAAGAACGAAAAATCATGCGCCAAGCATAGATTATGTAACACTTTCCAACGCTTCCAAAATAATTTTACAAATCATTACCGTTTAATAAGCTGAAAGATAACACCTAAGTAAACAATTTGGAAAATGCATAACATGTTTAAAAACGTAATTTCAGGAATTTCCAACATATACAGTGTCTCACAAAAGTGATGGGACACTTGTGCTTTATAAAAAGAAACTGCAATAAAATAAATAAACAAACATGTGCAAAAATTTTTTTTGGGTGTGTTTAATATTTAAAGTTAGTAACAATTATTACATAACATACATTTTGTCAAAATATTAAAATATTAATTTAGTAAAAATACAATTGTTCAGAACGGAGCAAAAAATGGCTCACATAAGTGATGGGACACTTACTTTTCCATCAAATATTTATCCAAAAATTTTACTTTTTAAAAGGTGTTAATATTTTGTTGGATTTCCTTTTACTTTTAAAACATGATTTAATCTTTTTGGGATGGATTCGACTAATTTTTTTGTGATTTCTGGAGTGATTTTACCCCATTCTTCTTGAAGCACCGATTTTAGTTGTTGTTTTGAAGAAATGGTGTGTTTGCGAATTCTTGATTCCAATTCTTGCCAAATATTCTCTATGGGATTTAAGTCTATAGATTGTGGTGGTGTTTTTATTATTTCAGGACAGTTATATAGCAGCCAGAGTCTAACGTTCAGAGCAGTGTGCTTGGGGTCATTGTCCTGGTAGAATTTAAAATCGTTATGAAGGTTCAATTTTCGTGCTGAAGATTTCAAATTTTGCTTTAAAATATCAATATACTTGTACTGATCCATTATACTGTCAATAAAAACAAGATTACCAACTCTAGCGGACGACATACACCCCCATACCATAACTCCTCCTCCACCATGTTTTACTGTTGGTACCAAGTTCTGTTTGCGAAATTCTTCCCTGGGTTTTCTCCACACCAAGATTCTACCGTCAGAACCAAATATATTAAATTTACTCTCATCAGCAAATATGACTTTATTCCAGTAATCAGATCTTATTTATGTTGGATTTTGCGAAAGCTAGTCTGAGTTTTCTATTCTTTTCACTTACGAAGAATTTTTTCCTGGCTACTCTACCGTGATATCCAGCAGATCGAATTACCCTTCTGATAGTCTCAGGATTAACAATTATTCCATATAATGCTTGTAAATCAGCAGCAACTTTTGAAGCACTAATTCTTGGATTTTTTTTAATATTTCGAACGATAATTCGCTTTATTCCATTGGATAGCTTTGATGGTCGGCCAGGTCTTCTTTTATCCTGAATCATATGATTCTTTTTATATCGTTTAATGATATTGAAAACTGTTGAACGACTCAAGTTAACTGTTTCAGCAGTTTTTCTAATAGATTTTCCACGTTCAATATGCAAATTAATAACTAATTTTCGAATTTCAGGCTAAGTTTCTTTTCGTTTAGCATTCATGGCTACACAGAGCTAAAAAACACAAAAATTCCAAAACAAACTGGAGAGAAATACTGCAGACGATTTTATAAATTATTGCCAATTGCTTTTAAGTAAAAATAAAACCCCAAAAAATATTTTTATTGCTTATTTCAGACGATTTTTGTTGCATATATAATGGTGTCCCATCACTTATGTGAGCTATTTTTTGCTCCGTTCTAAACATTTGTATTTTTATTAAATTAATATTTTAATATTTTGACAAAATGTATGTTATGTAATAATCTTTACTAAATTTAAGTATGAAACACACCCACAAAAAAATGTGTACATGTTTTTTTAATTTATTTGATTAGTTTCCTTTTGTAAAGCACAAGTGTCCCATCACTTATGTGAGACACTGTATAATATTCGGCAAAATATCCGAATAATTTTATTCAACTCTGTATATGATCTATAGATTTGTATATATACTACATAGGATGCTCAATTTTAGTTTAGTTAGGAAACGCATAGCTCAGCTTAAAATTCTCCTTCTGGAGTTTCTGTCAATAAACGGAAATGTGTTCGCAAACTTTTGTGCTGCCCTGTATATGAAATACAGAATTTATACAAGCCAAGTAATAGACAAAAAGTGAGTTAAATTTAAAATCGCGTTCAGAAACTTAAAACGCATTTCCTGGCATTATTGTGAACAGACAGAAGAGAATTCTTTTGTGTGTCCCTGTAAATGAACGATGACTACTGTACACATAATATGCTGTAGTAAGCCTCTTGTAATGCTCCTTAGTGATATATATATATAAATTTCAATGCGTTTAAAATAGTGAAAAATTATATAATTAAACCGCAGACGATTTTTCTCCATAGACGTAATGTTAACGGAATTATTTTGACTGTCCCTGTAAAGTAATTATAAGTGCTAATGCACACCCTATTCCATATTAAGTTTCTTGTAATACACCTTAGTGATATATATCAATTACAATGTGTTTGAGATTGTGTAACATCATTAAAATAAACCGCCAATGATTTATCCCCAAAGACGGTAATGTAACGGAATTGTTTTGAGTGTCCCTGTAAAAAAACTATAAGTGCTACACACTTCCGTTGAAATAGGGAACGTGCTATAGATAACGACAATAACATATAAAAATTGCAAGGCAATCCGAGCCTATTTACGGGAGCCAGACGGCCAGACAAACCGAAGTCATAAACACTTTTCAACTAGTTTGGAAAGTGTTAAAAATGATAGAATTTCTCTAAGTCGGCAATGCTTAAAGATACGTGAATACACTTTCTATGATATTTAGGATCGTATTTGAACGAATTATTCGTAAAAATACTATAAAAGATATACATTTTGAACTGTGTAACTTTAGTTGTAAGAGCTCTGGGTTCTTTTGTAACTCATGTGATTCTTGTGATTCTTTTGTAACTCATGTTCTTTTGTAACTCATTGTATGATGATTTTAACGAAATCGTCATCGGTTTAGCCGATCATTGATATTGCTTTAAATGAAAAATTATTCAGCTGTGTAGAAAAAAAATCTCAAAGTAGCCTAACGGTTTTTTTTTTATGAAGAAAAGAAAAGAGATATACTATTGTGGGTCTAATCATTGAAAAGTTTAAGGATTTTAAATCTATACTAATAAAAGAAAGATATTTGTGTGTTTGTATGTCTGTGTGCGATGGATAAGAATATCTACCGCACGTTGAAGTCTGAAAATTTGGGTGAGAATAGACCAAGGCAGGCCCTGATGCACCAGATGCTCAGATTTTTCATTTTTGATAATTAGCCAAGATAATAATTAAATAAAAAGAAAACTGCCCAGTTAAACTGAGGGCACTGAGCTCACAGGCTATTCACACTATTTGTATATTATACTCTTATTTCAAAGAATTTGAAATAAACCCCTCGAAAAATAAAATAATGGACAATATATTAAGGGGGTCATCTCCCGTAACCCCCCTCATAGTTAACTAATGAACCCCTTAAACTAATCAGGGAAGCTTCTAATTACAATGAATATATATACAAAATTTGAAGAAAATCTGATCATTCTGCATGAAAAACCCATTTATCTAAATTAATTTGGATTAGCCCCCCCTTTCCCCCTTTATATTTAACCAATGAACCCCCAAAACTATTCAGAGAAGCGCATTATCACAATGAACCAATATACAAAATTTGAAGAAAATGGGATAATTCTGCATGAAAAACCCATTTATCTAAATTAAGGGGGGTTAGCCCCCCGCTCCCCCCTTTATACTTAACCAATGAACCTTCAAAACTAATCAGGGAAGCGCCTTATCCCAATGTGCCTATAAACAAAATTTGAATCAAATCGGATGATTCTGCATGAAAAACCCATTTATATAAATTAAGGGGGGGGGATTAGCCCCCCGTCCCCCCCTTTATACTTAACCAATGAATCCCCAAAACTAATCAGGGAAGCGCCTTATCACAAGGAACCTATAACCAAAATTTTAATCAAATAGCATATTTCTATCAAGAGTTATCGCGTTACGTACATACATACAGAAGGGGCGGGCACATTAGCTCTCAGGCTTTTATAGCCTGTGAGCTAAAAACGCGTTTAAGGCATTAGGATTAAGTCGATCGCATCTCTGGGGCGCCGTAGCAGAGAAGAAACGGAGGCTCCTTTTTCATCGGCATATTTTCTCACGTGAAGATGCTCTCTAGCTAATGTTTAATCTATGGGCGAGTTCTTTTTCAAATTTCTGGTTTGAATTTGAATATTTTTAAAGGAATTTTTGCATAGAATATATCAGGTTGGTATCTAATGTCACCGTTTTTTATTTTTTCCATATTGGTTGCAATTTCTTTTTAATAAAGGTGCTTTTATTTCCGAAACTGGTTTCAAAAAGACGTGACAAAAATTGTTCCATAACTACTGTGAATCGGTCTCTGAGACCGATAGACCGAAAGATTAATAAAAGGCTCGATTAATGCATTAGAAACTCTTTCTGTACTAAACTTTCTGTACAGGCTATTTCGAATCAAAATTCACCCCTTCTGAAGTTTCTAGCGATAGTACTAGGGACCTAAATGTAGCAAATTTTCACTAGTATCTGTAGTTAAACTGATAGTTAAGAGTTGAACTCTGAAAAGTGGAAAATGCAGTGATCTGTTAGACCGATAACAGCAGTTAAGGGTTAATCTTAGAAAAAATGAGTTATGGAACAAAATCTAGATTGAAGAAAAATACGTCAAAGGGTTATGTATAAAGCGATTAACAACAAATATTGATCTTTTCATACCGAAAATGATCTATCGATTTGAATTACCAATCAAAGTATTAGAAGAATGGATATACCAAGTTCTAAAAGATCAAATTAGGGCATACAATAAAAATTATGAGGGATTCTTTGTGGAATATTATAAACATTTCATTGAATCTATAAAGAACTTTAGGGATAATTTTATAGTTACATACGTTGACAAAGCTGACTCTAATTACGCTGTAATTTATAAGAAATTGTATGGTAATATACTTACAGAGGCTTATAACAATTGTAATTATGAACTTTTAAATTCCAGCAATTACAGACTCAAGGCTTTGTATAAAACGGTTAGTGTTAAAACATACTAGTACTGATTTTACGTATTTAGTAATGATTCCTAAATTTCATAAATAACCTATAAAATTTAGAGCAGATACCTGGGTTTTAATACGTATTTGGAGGGAGTTAATAAAAATTTATTGGAAAAATGAAAAGTTATTCAATCGTGTTTTGGATGAAAAAAAGTCATTTATAATCAAAAACAGTTATGAACTGTTAAAACATTTTAAAAACTGAAAAATATAACAGGTTTATATACTTATGACTTCGAGGATCTGTGTAACAGTATCTATTTAATAGAATTAAAAAAAGGGCGTTTTATGATAAATATAATGTATATGATACAGACAAGGATCAATTTACCAATTTATTTAATTTTATCGTTTACGAAAACTAACTTTTTGAGGGGAAAAAAGTTTATAAACAGATTAGAGGAATGCCTATGGGAGGTAGTTGCAGTTCTACATTGGCGGACATTTATCTGTTTATGTCCGAAGATTGATTACAGTTAAATAAGAATTTATATTTCTACAGATATATAGAAGATATTTTATATGTTAAAACAAATAATATTCAAAACGATTGTGTTTTAGTTTTTTATCCTAATTTATTCATTTAAAAAAAATCTAATAGTAATCAAAAAGTGAGTTATTTAGACACTTTTTTGGAAATTGATGGAAAGGGTCTAGTTACAGGTGTATATGATAAAAGAAATAGTTTCAGTTTTGATACTTTGAAAATTATGAACTTTCAAAGTAATGGCCACAAATCTATTTTTAGGAACATCTTTGTAAATGGTTTAAACCGCATAGAGAGATTGACTTCAAGTTCGGATGGATTGGTTGGTGAAATGTTTGAATATTATAGTATCGCCAATTCGCAGGGTTATCCTCCGAATTTTTTTAATTGTTTAATTTATGATTTTAGCTAAAGTAAAAGTTTCGATTGGACGTAATGGGGGTTCATTGAATGGTTTACGTTTTATATATTTTTTGTTTTCATGTCTGTTTTTGCTGGTTGAATATTTGGTTTTGACAGGTGAGGGGGAACACTGTGCACGTAAATCTAGATTAACCCCGCAGTGCTTGTCGTAAGTCAAGCCGCCTGTCTTCTCTTTGGTTTTGTTGATTATCTTTTCGTTAATGGTTTATTTTGTTTATTTGATAATGTTGTGTTTTAAGTTTAGTATTTTGTTTGGTTTCAAATTTAAATTACGGAATCTTGGATTATCTTAGTTTTTATAATATATATATATATATATATATATATATATATATATATATATGTGTGTGTGTGTGTGTGTGTGTGTGTACATGCCACATTTTTAATATTTCTAACGTTTCGCTATTTAATTTGAAATTTTTCGCTTAAAAATACTTTTATTTCCTTTCCAAATGTTGATGACATTATTGAAGGCTTATAAATTTACTCTCCGTTTAAATTCATTCGATTTAAAAAAAATTCTATTTGATCATGAGTCTATTTTATTTTTGTTCGAGATATAAATACTCCGAATGTATTTAGTGCAATTTTGGGGACGTTTTACTGCGGTTTCATGTTTCCAAATTAATTTCTAGCGCGGCGTTTCAGTGGATTAGAGCTTTCGTCGCACTGCGTCTTTTGTACCTCTACGCGTTAGCTACAAAAATTTCTACACGAGCTCAGAAGCCATTTTCTTATATTGGCAACTGTCCAAATAACTTATTAAACATAATAGAATTGTTTCACCCGTCGATTTTCTCTCAATTTAATGAATCATTCTCATAGAAATTGATGAAGTATCGAATAGTTTAATGAAGTTTCGTAATGAAAGTTTCTACAGAAATTTGATATATTTATTTTGCGATTTTGTGACACCCTCATGAACATCGTGCTGCATATAGAGAGTTCTCCTACTTTGATTAAAAGAATTGGTAAAAAAAAAAATACTTACATTTTTTTGGCTGATTTATTTTTACAGTACCGTCAGATTCTAAAACTAGCTGTCTGTCACAATAACATACCTTACTCGAGACATTACGCCATGGAATTATCCCTCTGTTCGCTGCGGTACAAATTTTTATCTGCTGTTTGGATTATGCAGTCATAATTAAGCAGCTTTTAACATCTTATTCAAAATAACTTATGTTTGGCATACTCCATCGCTGAAAGTGAAAATTATTACATAACCTAAAGCCGGATACGATACGCGGAGTACCTATTCTACAAATCGTGAGAAGATAATTAAGTGTTAATAATAATAATATATATATATATATATATATATATATATATATATATATATATATATATATATATATATATTGCAAAATAATAAATTTTTCAATATATATATATGGAATATTATAAGAAGAAAAAAAATTATAGAATAAAAGTTAATTATCACGTAAAATAATAAATTTTTCAATACATATATATGGAATATTATAAAAAAAAATTATAGAATAAAAGTTAATTATCGCGTAAAATAATAAATTTTTCAATATATATACACATTTCAAAATTTATTATTTTACGCAATAATTAACTTTTATTCTATACTTATTTTTCTTTTTATAATATTCCATATATAATCCCGATTAATTAAATTTAAATCCCATCTTAAATTAAACAATCAATCTCCATATGTAAAGGTATAAACTTTTAATCTACTTAACATTATTTATTTCAAAGTATTTAAATCTAAAAATGGCGCTAACTACTTAAATTTATTCTTTAAATAGAACACTTTTATTTTTAATCCACTATTAAAAATTCATTATCAAGCCCGTGCATATCAAACCGCTATAAATTCTTCATTTAGATGTTAAAATGTCATATCTTTTAAATTATTCCGCTCTAAAAAAAAAAAAAAAATTATAAACCAGTCTATTAAATGTCTATTACAATATTTCAAAATGCTCTCATATTATTTTTCCTCCTCGTCAAGGATTCACTTATTTTTTCTTTATCGTTTGTTTTAAGTCGAAGCTATTTTTAACTGCAATCTCGAAACAGATATTTTGTTTTGCTTATACTTCATTAATTTGAGAACGAGACTATAGAAGAGGCTAGAACATGTTTGGCGCAGGAAGTCTGTTTTCTTCAAAATTAATGCACCGGAAATTTTAATAAAATCCCTTTAAAACGATTACGATTGGAACAAAAAGGTAATGTGACATGTTTTGTAATCTTACGCAAGCTAGGTTAAAATCACAAGCGCGCTCTGATTCCGGCAGAGAATTTGACGATAGGCAGTAGCTGAAGGAAAGAGTGAAACTTCAATGGGCGTCTAATATCCTCAAACATCCTTAATAATGCAGTGATGTAAAGTTCTACAATATTTTGATGGGTGTTTAATGCCAAATTTATACATTCAACTCATCTAAATAAACATCGTGAGTCTCAAAGTGGAGATTTGAAGAATGCCGACTGTAACATAGGAATGTATTACTTCTTCGGTATAATTTTGATCCACCGAAGTGATGTCTTCAAAATGCAAATAAAGTTTTTAGATCACAGGCTATCAAAGCCTGAGAGCTAATGTGCCCGCCCGTTCTGTATGTACGTATGTATGTATGTACGTAACGCGATAACTCTTGATAGAACTAACCGTTTTGCTTCAAATTTTGTTTATAAGTTCATTCTAATAAGGCGCTTCCCTGATTAGTTTTAGGAGTTCATTGGTTAAATATAAAGGGGGAAAGGGGGCTAACTCCCCCTTAATTTAGATAATGGGTTTTTCATGCAGAATTATCCGTTTTTCTTCAAATTTTGTATATAGGTTCATTGTGATAAGGTACTTCCATGATTATTTATGGGAGTTCACTAGTTAAGTATACAGAGGGTAAACGGGGGCCTAACCCCCCACCCTCTTAATCAATATAAATGGGGCTTTCATGCAGAATTATCCGATTTGTTTCAAATTTTGTATATAGGCTTATTGTGATAAGGCACTTCCCTGATTAATTTTGGGGGTTCATTTGATAAGTATAAAGAGGGGAAACGGGGGGCTACCCCCCCTTAATTTAGTTAAATGGGTTTTTCATGTAGAATAATCCGATTTTCTTCAAATTTTGCATATAGCTTCATTGTGGTAAGGAGCTTTCCTGATTAGTTTTGGGGGCTCATTGGTTAAGTATAAAGAGGGGAAACGGGGCTAACCCCCCCCTTTAATTTAGACAAATGGGTTTTTCATGCAGAATTATGCGATTTTCTTCAAATTTTCTATATTGGCTCATTGTGATAAGGCGCTTCTCTGATTAGTTTTGAGGGTTCATTGGTTAAGTATAAAGGGGAAAAGGGGAGCTAATCCCACTCCTCTTAATTTAGATAAATGGGTTTTCTTTGCAGACTTATCCGATTTTCTTCAAATTTTGTATATAGGTTCATTGTGGTAAGGAAGATTCCTGGTGAGTTTTGGGCGTTAATTGGTTAAGTATAAAGGAGGAAACGGGGGGCTATTCCCCCTTAATTTAGATAAATTGGTTTTTCATGCAGAATTATCTGATTATCTTCAAATTTTGTATATATGTTCATTGTGGTAAGGCGTTTACCTGATTAGTTTTGGGAGTTCATTAGTTAAGTATAAAGGGGGTAACGGGGGTCTAAACCCCCCCCCCTTAATTGAGATAAATGGGTTTTTCATACAGAATTATCCGATTTGCTTGAAATTTTGTATATAAGTTCATTGTAATAAGACGCTTCCCTGATTAATTTTGGGTGTTCATTGGCTAATTATAAGGCGGGAGGTGGATGACGCCCCCCCCCCTTAACTTATTGTTAATTTCTTTTTTTTTCGAGGGGCATTATTCTTTGAAATAAGAGTATAATATACAATTAGTGTGAATAGCCTGTGAGCTCAACGCCCTCAGTTTAACTGGGCACTTTTCTTTTTATTTACTTTCAATTCAATTGTGCGTGAACTGAGAATAATACCACAGGCAAACCTGGTGACGTTTGAAATGGGAATCCCTGTTCAGTTTTGTGAATGTTTATCTTTTACGACTGCAACGCATCGATCAAACCTCAGAGTCGAAATCGTGACATATATATATATATAATGGAAAAAATTGAAACTGTAGCCTAAAACAGAAAAATTCCTAAATATCAGAAACATAATTTACCACTGAAAAAGGTATATTTTTAATAGGAAATTTTAGATATCAGTACTAGATCTAAGGGTACTAATTGGTACTAAAGAATTACCAGTGTGTGTGCGTGTTTAAACGTCTTTCTTATAAAAATTTTTAATTATGATATTCCGTCATTTCCATTTAATACTTATTTTATACGATACTCGCGAGATTTCTCACACCCCATTATATATGCATTTACATTCAAATACTGTAAGATTCAAATAACAGCAGATTTCGTATCCTTTTAAAAATATCTAGCTTTTATGAATGAATTTTTTTTTAAGTTGAATTTATATAAATATGTGACAAGTTAAAAACGTTTTGTTGAAGGAATATTTCACAGAAAAAAAATTATTTTATCCTCTCGAAAGAGTTTTTTTTTTTTTTTTTTTTTTTTTTTTTTTTCGATAGAGAATGTCAAAAAGAAACAGTTATTTTCATAAAATTTCCGTTTTGGGATATTTGTTCACAAACGTTCGTGGTTTTAATAATTTTCTGAATTGTTTTTTAATTAATTTTTATTTAGTTGTTTTTTGTTCATATATTGGTAGCTCAAATACAAATATTAGAATAATAGCAGAAAACAGATCTTAATTTATAAAGAAAAAATTTAATCTCCATTTCTATGTTATAAAAGGAAAAATAAGGGCAAGCTAGATACGCGAAGAGACAACAACTTAACTATTAATTTTTCTGTGATGAAGAAATAGTGAGTTCGGTTGAAAACGTTTTGATTTTAAAAGGATTTCAATCTGTTTTTAAATGTTTTTATGTATGTTTTTACGCACCTTCAAGCAATATATTTACATTTAGTTGTATCTTTATAAATTTTAATTATTAAACAAGGACTGCTCTGAAATTGCATTTGCACTGAAATTTTACCTTTTTATTGAGTAGGTTTTTTAGAGAAGTGAGGTCGTTATTACAACGGTGAATAAAATGTTCTTTTATTGACTCATTACTTTAATAGAGATCACTCTAATGATTGCAGAGATTGTCTATTGCAACTAAATAATGCTCAGTTGATTCATTCTCGTTTGTTAGCTCTTGAACAACACCGGCTTTACTTTATACGTAATTCCAGTAGTTTATATGCAATCACACTTATATTTATACAGCATATATTTGGTAATACACGTCCTCTTCTGGAAGGTCTACCACGGTTTTCCATCCAGTAAATTAGACAATAGAAACCAAAAAGATTAAGTATCAACAATTATTTGTACACGAATAGTAGGAGAAAATTAAGAAGCAACGACGGAGAACTTTATGATTTAATTTCTACTGCCGAAACCAGGTACAGTAAAACACACTTTTTGAATACGTCATGAAAAGCTCGCACAAAAAAATAAAAAGAAGGGAAAAACATATCTTTTTTATTCATAACATCTTACGAAGAATGTATCAAAAATTATTATATTTTTTTCCAGTGATTAACGGAAGAAACGTCATTTTCATCATCTGAATTTTCTGTTGTGTTAACAATTAACACACCAAACAGTTAGATGTATCAAAGTTGAAAATTTTCCCGACTCCAATGAGCAAAGCCCGTTATATTAAGCTATAAAACATACTGATTGGTTCAGTAGTTTTCTCACAATAACTTTTAAATAACTTTTTTCTTACAGTACTGTGGAAGCAAGCCGGAGGCTAGCGAAGAGCCATATGCATGCACTCCAATCTGACAACGAAATGGACAACATTTCTTGGAAATGGAGCGGTAAATTACAACATAATTTGCAATCCAATTACGCTTCAAAAGTAAAAATAATTCAAAAAGTCCATGATTCGGTTCACATTGCGAAAACTCTTATAACAGCTTTACATATTGTCATATGTAGAGCTGTTGAACCATACGACTTCGCAAATGGTCGGAAGTTTTGTAGTAAAAAAAAATTCAAAGAAAATTTGAACTTTTTAGTTGTAAATATTTTTTCATAAAAGAGCCGACGCGTTGACAATGATTATGATACAAATCTTATCCAGATACGTAAATTTATTATTTTTAAGTTAATCTTTTAAATGCGAACAGAACTAAAGGGACACTCTGTATATCTCGAAACGAGGGAAGTTTTATTTTAATGTTTGACACAACCAAATTTATAACTTTATATTTTAAAACATTCCCATATCATAAATATTTGATTACCAATGACAAGAGTTCGAGTTCCGAAAGCAGAAATACGTAAAAGTAATTATTATCTGAATTCAGAACTATATATAGATTTGAATATGCAATGAATGTTGGATTCCTTGTTGATTTGTTCTGTAACGGAGCGGAGTTTTAGTAGTATCTGCATCATTTGCATCATTAATATTACAGAAATATGTTTAGTTTCTCGAATACAATTCACAAATATAGCACAGAATGTTCGTAATATCTTACATACGTAATCTCAATTGGAAATCTCCCAAAAGATTGAATTTTAGATTGCGAATGAATAAATCTTCATTAACATATATTGAATCTGTATTTAGAATGTCGTAACAAAAAGTTTCGATAAATAATAGATAAATTTCTTTACACTTGGAAACCATTCGTTTTAATTAGGTTCTGCACATAAATTTTTGGGGGTTTATTTTCATGTATTATTTGAGTTTCTTTAATATACTTCTTTAACGCCATATAAAAATAAACGGCTAAATGGCGGTTTGTATTTTATCTAAATAATCTCATATTGTAATCTATTTTACTTTCATTGAAATTTATTTGGATGATTTCTTCTAGAAGAAACCATCCAAATAGATTTCAATGAAAGTAAAATAATTTTTCTCTCCAATCTGTACTATCCATTCATAATACGAGAAACCATAAAGATATTAACACACAAAAATACAATATGTGACGATGCAGCATCTTTTAACTTAACGAAATTGTGGCTCGCGTGACTCCATGGTTACAGATAAGAAATAAACAACCAAGTAAAAATAAAAGATAACGTGCGAATTTTTAAAAAAGTACATGAAAATTAAATGATAGAATTTTAAATAATAACTTTAAAGACAGTGCAATTAGCGTACATTCTCATTTGTTTTTGAAAATGGCTCGGAGTGTGCCGAAACATATTAAACAACCTAATAAAAGTTATTTTACGGTCTTTTTATTATGTTATTAATTTACACCTTTTAACATTTAAAAGAAATATATTATTACAAGGTGTTATAATTTATTATAAGATGTTTATTAATTTATTTTTTGATTTTTGTTGAGTTCCTAAAAGAGTACTGAAACATTTTTAATGAAATTTAAACGGTACCAATTCGAGAGTATCATCTTTCAATTAAAAAAAAATCAAGTGAATTGATCATGCAGTTCCGAAGTAATCGATGAACTGATATAAAAAAGTACACACGCATCGAATTGAGATATTTCCCCATTTTTAACACTTTCCAACCTAGTCGTAAAGTGTTTATGACCGGTTTGTCTGCCGTCTGCCGTCTGTCCGTGCTCTAACTCCCGTAAATATGCTCGGATTGCCCTGCAATTTTTATGTTATTGTCGTAATCTATAGCATGTTCCCTATTTCAACTGAAGTGTGTAGCACTTATAGTTTTTTACAGGGACACTCAAAAGAATTCCGTTACATTACGGTCTATGAGGAAAAATCATTTGCGGTTTATTTTAATAATGTTACACAATTTCAAAGACATTGTAATTGATATATATCATTAAGGTGCATTACAAGAAGCTTAATATGGAATAGGGTGTGCATAGCACGTATAGTTACTTTACAGGGACAGTCAAAAGAATTCCGTTACATTACGTCTATGGAGAAAAATCGTTCGCGGTTTAATTAAATAATGTTTCACTATTTTAAACGCATTGAAATCTATATATATCACTAACGTGCTTTACAGGAGGCTTACTACAGAATCGTGTGTGTATGGCAGTCATCGTTCATTTACAGGGACACACAAAAGAATTCTCTACTGTCTGTTAAAAATAATTCCTGGAAGTGCGTTTTGTTTTAAGTTGCTGAATGCGATTTTAAATTTAACTCACTTTTTGTCTATTACTTGGTGGTATAAATTCTGTATTTCATTAACAGGGCAGCACAAAAGTTTGCGAGCACATTTCCGTTTATTGACAGAAACTCCAGAAGTAGAATTTTAAACTGTAATACGCGTTTCCAAACTAAACTAAAATTTAGCATTCTATGTAGTATATATACAAATCTATAGATCCTATACATAGGGCTGAATAAAAGTAATCGGATAATTTTACGAATATTGTATATGTTGGAAATTCCTGAAATTACGTGTTTAAATGTGTTATGCGTTTTCCAAATTGTTTACTTTGATGTTATCTTTCAGCTTATTAAACGGTAATGATTTGTAAAATAATTTTGGAAGCGTTGGAGAGTGTTACATAATCTATGCTTGACGCATGATTTTTCGTTCTTGTTAAATTTCGTTAAGAAAAATAAGGTGCCAGTACCAAATAAGGCCACGTTAAGGATTCATATCACAATAAATTGTGTTGTATCACCAATAATACATTAAATGTTGTTTGATGTAATAAATATACATGTTTTTACAATATTAAATCCTGCATACTCTTACCGCTGTTGAATATTAACAAAAGACACTTGAAAGTGGCCTTATTTGGAATATGTGTTCTAAATAAGGCCATAATTTATACTAAGTACATTTAACTTTAGCTAATAGATATTTTACAGGTATTACACCAAAATGAAACAAAATAAAAACACGTGTTTTTAAATTGCACAATTTAACTGCAGAAAACGAAATATTTAGTTATAAAAAAAATCAAAATAAAATCATTATTATTTTATGAAAACATTCAAATGAAGTTATTGACATTTGGGCAAAAAAATAGATATATGTACACATTCGGTTCAGTCCTATCAGGGCTACACTAGATACCGGGCTGGATCATTCATTATCATGACGTCACAAATGGTGGCTGGCCGCAAGCAGTGACTGGTACAAAGCGAAACGAAAAAACTAAAGACATACAGCGATTGGCACAAAACGATGGGCGCGTCGCTTTGTACCGCGACCTACGTTATACACGGCCGATGTATGACGTTTAAAACGTCACATATATTGGATCATTTTTTAACGGCAATTGGTGAAAAACGGGGGGCGCGTCGCTTTTCACCAATCGTCGTGTACAAATGATCCACTCCATGTGACGTTTTAAACGTCATGCACCGGCCGTGTAGAACGTAGGTCGCGTTTGTACCAATCGCTGGTCGGCCAGCCCCCATTTGTGATGTCTTGATAATGAATGAGCCAACCAGGTATTTAGTGTAGACCTGGTCCTGCACACTCTACATAGACATTTTTCTCCCACTTTGAACAAAGACACATATATAAGACAAACTCCTTTGGCCAAATGAAGCAATATCTTTCTAAGGGACGTCTGGTTTTTCACATATTTCACTTTCATATACAACCAGTGTTAAAAATATACAGGGTGATTCATAAAAGATGGGCAGAACTTTAAGGGGTTATAGTACACTTAAAGACAAATAATATTAAATAGGAGACTAAGGGTCCCAGACGTATTCCCAAGGAGATAGGGGGCATTAAAGTTTAGGGTCCGAAATTTCAAATGATTATAAAACATGGAAAAATTGGTCGATTCGTTTGCGGTTTTTGCAAAAAATTTTCTTTATGCCAGTATTTTCTTGAAATAAAATTTTAAAGTTCAATTTCAAAAAATGCCGATAGGGGGCGCTTTAGACTTTGGAGTAACAAACAACTATTTTTTAACGTTATTTTTTGTATTTCTTTAAATGATTTCGAAAGCTTAGACTTAAACTTAAATTTTGATCTAAAAATCTGAGTCCTAACGAGTAGTTAAGTAGCGTAAACTGAAATTTGAAATTTGAAACCCTTCTCCCCCCAGAACAAAAATCAGTTATTCGCGATCTTTGTGTCGTAGATTAGGCTCTAACTACTGCCGCGTTTTACTAAAATTATTCTTTATGTCAGTATTTTCTTAAAAATAAATTTTAAAGAAAATTTTCAAAAAATTCCGATAGAGGGCGCTTTAGACTTTGGAGTAACGAACAACTATTTTATACCGTTATTTTTTGTGTCTCATTAAATGCTTTCTAAAGCTTAGACTTAAACTTAAATTTTCAGCTCAAAATCTGAATCGCTGAGCGTGGTTCAGTAGCGAGGGGAGGGGGTTCAAATTTCAACTTCTGAACATAGTTCAGTTTGCACTACTTAACCATGCCCAACGATTCTGTGCTGTGATACGAGGCAAAAATACAACTTTCGTCAAGGACTGCATAGTCGGAATTCACTCATAAAGGCACTGGCACAGTTGGAAACGTCGCTCATGCAAACGTTAAAGCTCCATTCCTGACGCTAGTCACCGGGTGAAGAAGGAAACAGAAAGTATGCAAATGTCAAATGGGGAAGAAGAAGAACACGTATGCAAAATTTCGACACGATTCAGGCATAAAAACCACTGAACGGTGAGTCAAGTGTAAGTCGCTGTAGTAATGAATCGGAAGATGGTGCCCTTCACGAATAAGGAAAAGGCTGAGATGCATTTAATTTACGGAGCGGCAGATGGAAATGGTGCAGAGGCACAACGAATGTACGGAGAGCGATTTCCTAACAGGCGGTTGCCTAACCGCAAAACTTTCGAGCGCCTGCACAGACAGTTGTGTGAGACGGGATCATTTCTCGCTTCCCGGTCGAATGCAGGTCGTGCAAAAAAGGACGAATCAGTAGTTGTTGCAGAAGCCATTCTGGATGTAGTAGCGGCGCAGCCAAGTACAAGTACACGAACAGTGGCTAGCCAGGTGGATACCTCACAGTCCACGACTTGGAGGGTACTGAAGGATGAACATTTGCTCCCGTTTCATGTGCAACGAGTCCAGAAACTGTCTCCAGGGGATTATCCAAATCTTATTGAATTCGCCCGCTGGTTTCTGCAGCAGAACGCGCTAAATCCACATTTTGGACGAACTGTGCTTTTCACCGATGAATGTACCTTCACACGTGAAGGTACATTTAACACACACAATGCACATGTATGGGCGGATGTCAATCCACATGCTACGTATCCACATGCTCATCAGAGACGCTTTTCCATCAATGTTTGGGCAGGAATCCTCGGAGACCACCTAATCGGACCGTACCTTCTTCCTGAACGCCTCAACGGTAAAACATACCTCACATTTCTGCAACATGTGCTGCCAGACCTGTTAAACGTTGTTCCTCCACGCATCCGGCGGGTCATGTGGTTCCAGCACGATGGAGCGCCAGCCCATTACGTACGAGACGTCCGCAACTATCTGGACATCACATTTCCGAACAGATGGATTGGTCGAGGTGGTCCTGTTGCTTGGCCTGCTCGCTCGCCAGATCTTTCACCCCTCGATTTCTTTTTTTGGGGACGATTGAAGGCTCTTATGTATGAGACACCCATTGAATCCCCCGAGGAACTGGTCGCCAGACTTTCCGCCGCTGTAGGGGAAGTGCTCGAAAAGCCTGATGTTTTCGCGAATGTTCGCCGTTCCATTCGTCGCCGTTGTTCTGCGTGCATAACCTCTGGTGGTCACAATTTTGAACATTTATTGTGATTACATGTTAATAAATATGCTTTGGTAACATAATCCTAATTTGTGTCTTTTTACCTCGTATCACAGCACACAATGTGTGGACATGGTAAACTGAACTGTGCTCAGGAGTAGAAATTTCAAACCCCTCTCCCCAGAAACTTAACCACGTCTAACGATTCAGATTTTGGGCTGAAAATTTAAGTCTAAGCTTTAGAAAGCATTTAATGAGACACAAAAAATAACGGTATAAAATAGTTGTTCGTTACTCCAAAGTCTAAAGCGCCCTCTATCGGAATTTTTTGAAAATTTTCTTTAAAATTTATTTTCAAGAAAATACTGACATAAAGAATAATTTTAGCAAAACGCGGCAGTAGTTAGAGCCTAATCTACGACACAAAGATCGGGAATAACTGATTTTTGTTCTGGGGGGAGAAGGGTTTCAAATTTCAAATTTCAGTTTACGCTACTTAACTACTCGTTAGGACTCAGATTTTTAGATCAAAATTTAAGTTTAAGTCTAAGCTTTCGAAATCATTTAAAGAAATACAAAAAATAACGTTAAAAAATAGTTGTTTGTTACTCCAAAGTCTAAAGCGCCCCCTATCGGCATTTTTTGAAATTGAACTTTAAAATTTTATTTCAAGAAAATACTGGCATAAAGAAAATTTTTTGCAAAAACCGCAAACGAATCGACCAATTTTTCCATGTTTTATAATCATTTGAAATTTCGGACCCTAAACTTTAATGCCCCCTATCTCCTTGGGAATACGTCTGGGACCCTTAGTCTCCTATTTAATATTATTTGTCTTTAAGTGTACTATAACCCCTTAAAGTTCTGCCCATCTTTTATGAATCACCCTGTAGAATATTTCAATATACATTCTAAAAAATCATTAATTTATCTCATACATCATGCAAAGATTGTAAAATTCAATAAATAATTTAACTTATTTTTAAGAAAGTTTACTGTTTACAAAAATGACCTGTCAAAAGATTCAGTGGTTTGAAAATTGACTACGAAGCTGGTATCGGTTGTGATTGAAACTAAGACTCCTGTAAGGGGAGCTGACGCATCTCCATCTTTTAGTCCAACATAACCGCCATCCTGTAGTCCAAAGCAGCCTTTCGTCCAATCGCTGCCATCGACACATTCGCTGCCGGCTTCTTTCGTCCAATCGCTGCCTGCGATACAACTTTTACGTCCCATTAAATGGCAAATTGTTGAACTTGTATTGTAGGAGTTCTAGTTGATACAATTCGCATTTGTCAAGGACACATAAAATGTCAGGTATCTGCTGCCATATGTCGATCCAAGACTGTTTACTACAAGATATAAGATGATGGCTTTATTAAGAGCATGGTCTTACTTGGTAGAAGTACCTTGGTTTTTAATTAATAACTATTCGGAATTAAAAAGTCAATAATTAATTTATTAACATGTTTTAAATTCTGTAAATCGAACGTCGTAGCCCGAGTTTTTTATGCTTCAATTTGTTTTGATTTATTGTTTTCATTTTGAGTGATACGGTAACATTCACAAAAAGATTGGACCTCATTAATAAAATACAAGGTGCTCATAATTAGTAAAATATAGGTGTTTAGAGCTCAGTTAATAAGATTTTACTGGAGCAAACTTAACATAATTTCGTATACGTACTATTTAGACCATAGTGAATCGATTCATAAAGAAAAATATGGTTCGCATTTTTGGCATCAGGGTCAAACCGCTGCAGACTGATTTTGGCAGTAACGTAGGCATGAAAATTAAAATATTATTCTATTAAACGTTATTGAATCACGTAAAACGCAAACATTTTTAGTTTTATGCCTATTTCACGCCCAAAATCAATCTACACTGCCCCTTTTGCACTTGGTGTTGAAAATGTCAATTATGTCTTTTCTTTATAAATCGATTCACAATGGTCTAAATAGTATGTATATGAAATGGTGTTTTGTTTACATCAGTGGATTATTTATAATTGATCTCTAAACATTGTGATATCGCTGTTAATTATATGCAACCTATATGCAACCGTACCATGATTATTATTTCCTACTTTTATAACATCTTCTGCTTTTGCAAGCATTTACATTACGAACAGACATCATTGTGACTATAAAATTATGAAACATACGATAATAGCCAGTCTGATTCATAAATATACTCGCACATAGAATAAAACACTAAATGTAATGTTAATAACAAAATAATTTCTTCTACAATCCTTTAATTTCTCGCGTGCTGTAAAATTTATTATAACTACAAATTCTTTAAATATTTTTTTTTTCCTCACCCAGAAAAAAATTTTGTTCAATCAACAAAAATTTGGTTGACCCAACAAAACTTTTTGTTTAAATATAGATCATATTTGTATCAACAATTTTTTTTTTTTTTTTTTTGCAATTTCAAAAAAAAAAATTGTATCGTCAGCAAAAAATGTTTTGTTAATTCAAGTAAAATGGTTCAGTTTTACTTGAATTTTGCTAAAACAACCAAAATGTACTCAACAAAACATGTTTTGTAGTTTTAATCATTTCCTTTTTCTGGGTGTTTAAATGAAACAATATTGTTTAATATTGACTACATAAGGTAATCACCAAGTAGATAAGTTAAACTCTCTTGGTTCATTATAGATGTTCATTGAGATCTAATTAAGGGATTAAATAACCAGTATTTGTTTCCACAGATTTGTTTGCTCAGATTTGTTTGCTAAGATTTGTTGCCCATACCTGCCCAGACTTGTTAATTGCCACTCTTAAATTTATTCTAACTATGGATTATTTTTTAAATAAATATTTATTTTTAAAATAAATAAATAGTAGCAATAATAATTACAATAAAATATTTTGTTACATAATCCTTTAATGTCCTCGGTGACTTCAAAATTTCCTTTAACTACGAATACATTAAATAAATTATTTTTTCTTTAAACAAGTAAGTTGGTAATGACAATAAAATATTTTCTTATCTAATCATTTAACGCCTTTTATGACATTAAAATATTTTTCTAACAACAAATATGATAAATTATTTTTCTTAAAAAAAATAATAACAATAATAAACGTACAATGTAAACAAAAAAGCTCTCAAATTGTCAGAAAAAAATACTATCAAAACTGTCGATTTTAGTGCCAGTGGAAAACGGTTTAATTTATAGAAAATATCTGTATATTTTCATTAAAACAGTTTTTATGTGTAAAAAATATCGATATTTTCTGTAAAAATTACAAATCGATATTTTTTTACAGGAAGAAAATGCTTTTCTTTAAAATAGTTCTTTTCTGCAGAAAATACAACAATTTTCTGTCAAAATTACAGATTTTTTTAGCAATGTAATAATAATAACAACAATAATAAACATAATAATAATAATAACAATAATAACAAAACATGTTCCTATATACAGGGTGATTTTTTTTTAAGTCGTGAAAGTAAAACCCTATAACGAAAGAACCACTGATCCAAATGACCGGAAATTTCACCAGTATGCTCCCAAAGCAATGGGTATTTTTTAGGCATGGTTAAAAAAAACTTAAAATCTCACCGACAGATGGCGCTGTATATGCAGTAAAGTCGGGAGAGGAGCTTGTGCAAGACACACGCACAGTGGATACTCTTCACTCTGTTGTGGAACATGCGGTTTCACGTTTCCAACTCGTAGCTGAAAACATTGGACAGCACACTGAAAATCGTTTGGGTTAGTTGCGCAGTTCTGTATGAATGTTTTACTTCATATTTTT
The DNA here is from genome assembly GCA_963931845.1 of Maratus michaelseni. Lineage (NCBI taxonomy): Eukaryota > Metazoa > Arthropoda > Arachnida > Araneae > Salticidae > Maratus > Maratus michaelseni. The sequence goes on along the minus strand of OZ007593.1, from coordinate 20,885,673 downwards.
ATTTCGTTCTGTTTCTGCAGTTGTTTGCAGTTCCTTTTCCCAATTACTGCATTCTGTATGAGTATCCACAGGCGAGTGTCTTGCACAAGCTCCTCTCCCGACTTTACTGCATATACAGCGCCATCTGTCGGTGAGAATTTAAGTTTTTTTTAACCATGCCTAAAAAAATACCCATTGCTTTGGGAGCATACTGGTGAAATTTCCGGTCATTTGGATCAGTGGTTCTTTCGTTATAGGGTTTTACTTTCACAACTTTAAAAAAAATCATCCTGTACTTATTTATTTCATTTTGTACCTTTAAAGTATTGTCTAATCACAAATACTATAAATATTTTTTCTCCGTTAAATGAAAATTAATTATAATAATAATAATAATATAAACATATACTAATTTATTGTCGTTTGGAGAATTAAAATTCCTTCCCGCTCTTAAAAAAAATTACAACACAATACTCTGGATGTATATCATTAAAGTTTGAAGAACCGAAATATCTAGAAACATATACAACAGTGCCATGTTTATTATTGTAGATTTTCATAAAAATTTTCGCATTTGGAATCATACACATTACGAACGGACATTATTGTAAATATAGAATTTTGAAACATACAAAGATAGGCAGTCTCTCTTATTCACAAATATACATAAATTAGAATAATACTCTATGTAATTGGAAATTCCTTGTGGATTTCGAACGTGTCGAAAAGCGAAATATTTCACGAAACTTTTGAAACATGTATCTGAACCTTATTTGTATCATTGGTACTCTAAGAAATATTTTAGTATCCGTATTGCAAAATATAAACTCAGGACAAAATTATCTTCCAACTACCTCAGCATATCGCAAGATGTAATCTACATAAAAAGAAATTATATACGAATATTGCATGCATAATTACGGTCAAAATAGTTTGATTCATGTACGGTGTAATATTTTCATTATTTATTTGTGAAAGACACTCAAATATTTCTGAATTTATAAATATAATAAGAAGTAACATTTTATTACTTTTAATAATCTATATATATATTAGGCTATCGTACGTGGCACAGAAATCGCGATTATTTATCATTTGCCGATGACAACGAGAGGTTTGTTTTCACTAATTTGCGAATATTAAGAAAAGTATTTGAGGTATCGATTTAAAAGTCACCACACATATGTAGAATTTTTTTTTGCATCCGAAAATACAATTTTTCTAAAAATTGGCCGGCAATATTTCTTATTTATTTTAAAAAACTAGCTACTTTCTAAAAAGGAAAGAAAATAAAGTGCGAAATCAAACCAAGAAACGCGCCATTTTGTTATTAAATAAAACATTGACTCCATTGTTGTACCTTATGCAGTTTATCGTCATTGTTGTCCGCATCGTTATGACGTCAATGTTACGAATGCACGCATTTGTTATTTATAATGTAGATTGAGTAATAACAAATAAATAATAATAATCTATACTAATAAAAGAAAGTTTCGCTCTGTGTGTGTGTCTGTTGGCGATGGCTAGGAGAATCTAGCCCACCTAGAAGGCTGGTAATTTAGATTTAGGTAGTCCAAACCCTCTCCTGGTGCAACATTACATCATAATTTTAATATTTTAATTACTTTCTGAAATATTAATTAAAATGCACAAAGAACTCTCATTAAAAATACGCTTTTCTTCATCGGTTGGTTGGTTGTGTAGAATATCTTCTCAGAACACATTAAATAAATCAGAGTAACGATGCATAGATAAGGACTTATAACGAAATAGTGCCCACATTGATTGCAGTTACTTGCATATAGCCAAACTAATGCAGCGCCATCTACTCACGGCAAATTACATAAACGCCACCTGTTTAAGACATTTACAGGCACGTTTTTCTTCATTATAATTATCTGGGTTTAAGGTTTTTTTAAAACACGACATATATTATTCTGATAGAGACTATTATTACAGAAAACTTTATTGAACAAATTATTTGTTATATATTTGCGGGAATGGCGAGGGGTAGGGGTCTAATCACATTTAACAATTTTAACCCGTAGCGTTTAATTGTTGTTTTATATACAGAATACTGCTATTTTCAATCTCAGTTTCTCAGTAATAATGTTTCGAACTTCTCCATTTAGTTTCATTTTTACTAAATTATCGTAAAAATCAGCATTCATTGCTTCAAGGTGTATTTCTAAAAAGCAATTACCAGTATTTCCGAATAATAGCCTAAGCCAAATTTCAAATTAAGTTCCTAGCTTAACCAAATGAATCAATCTTTAAAGATGTATAGTGACCCTCCTAATTAGTTATTTGCTGAAGGTCACTTGAACATCCCCCCTCCCCTCCGGGGCCCTCCTTCAAAGTTTTCTCTAACTATTTCCCGTTTCCATATCTCAGCAACTATCTTTCCGATTTCAACGCAAGTGATTCCAAACATTATAATTAACTTAATAGTTACCCTTTATAACATTAAACTAAATTTATGAGTAGCGGTTACCACTATTTCCGAATAATAGTTTAAGCCAAATTTGTAATTAAGTTTCTAGCTTAACCAAACGAACGAATTTTTAAAGATGCATAGTGATCCTCCTAATTAGTCATTTGCTGAAGGGAACTTGAACATCCCCTCCCCCCTCCCCCCCGGTCCCTCCTTCAAATTTTTTCCTCTAACTATGCCCTGTTTCCGTATCTCCGCAACTATATTTCCGATTTCTACGCAACAGATTCCAAACATTATAATTAACTCAATAGTAACCTTCTATAACATTAAAGTAAATTTATAAGTAGCGGTTGTCACTATTTCTGAATAATAGTTTAAGCCAAATTTCTAATTAAGTTCGTAGCTTAACCAAACGAACGAATTTTTAAAGATGCATGGTGGTTGTCCTAATTAGTCATTTGCTGAACGGCACTTGAACATCCCCTTTCCTTCCCCCGACCCCTCTTTCAAGATTTTTTACCCAACTATGCACCATTTCCATATCTCAGCAACTATCTTTCCGATTTGAACGCAAGTGATTCCAAACATTATACTTAACTTAATAGACACTCTTTATAACATTAAACTTAATTTATGATTAGAGGCTACCACTATTTCTGAATAATAGTTTAAGCCAAATTTGTAATTAAGTTTCTAGCTTAACCAAACGAACGAATTTTTAAAGATGCATAGTGGTCCTCCTAATTAGTCATTTGCTGAAGGGAACTTGAACATCCTCTTCCCCCCTCCCCCTGGCCCCTCCTTCAAAGTTTTGTCTCTAACTATGCCCTGTTTCCGCATCTCCGCAACTATATTTCCGATTTCTACGCAACAGATTCCAAACATTATAATTAACTCAATAGTAACCTTCTATAACATTAAAGTAAATTTATGAGTAGCGGTTATCACTATTTCCGAAGAATAATTTATGGCAAATTTGTAATTAAGTTCCTAGCCTAAGCAAACGAACGAATTTTTAAAGATGCATCGTAGTCCTCCTAATTAGTAATTTTCTCAAGGACACTTGAACATCCCCTTCACCCGGCGCCTCACTCATGATTATTTTCTGTAACTGTGCCTTATTTCAATAGCTCGGCTTATAATGTTCCCATCTTCTCGAAACCAGCTCGATTTTGTCGCACGCCTACTATACAGTACCATAGGCAACTTTAACCTGTCTCAGATGTTCTTTCCGAAAGAGGTTGCTCACCTGGCGGTGGAAGGGGGAAATAAAAGATTTTCCGGAGCGTGCGAGCGTGCCCGGTATACGGTGTCGAAGCCATCGGAAACCTTGGCCAGAGTTTCGTTTTTTAAAAGATTTGAGTTTATTACACGGGCTCGAGCAACGCCGGGCGGGTCAGCTAGTTCAATATAAAATACTAACATAAATGCGCGCTATTGAAAATGTTTACCGTGTTTAAATTAATTTGTAATTTTACAGAACTTTTATGGACTGCAAAATGGCTTTTATTAGTTTCGCTGTTACTCTATTCTTATTAAAAATAATAAAAACTATACCCAATAAACACCTCCCCCTCCGTCCAAAAGAAAAACTTTTGAATTAGAAATATGTAGAATAAGACAGATGCAAAATATGCCATTCACCTGATAATTGCTTTCATTAAATTCATATATTAGAAATGAATTATAACGGGAAACTCCATATTGAACACTAAATGTAAATGAAAAAAAATAAAAACGTTGAAAGCATAATTTTGACGCAAGAATACTATTTTAGACCTTGGAAGTATCCCAATTATAAAGTTTCTATTAATTAGTCTGGATATATTCAATATTAAAAATTGAATTATTTATGGAGATAAATGCAGAAATAAAATCCGTGATTGTAAGTCGGAATTATAATGCTAAAATTATGATGCTTGTCAGTGCGAAATATCATTCGCAACAGAAATAATAAATCGTTTAGATATTCAATAAGTTATTGATAACGGCTCTGACATTTATTAATATATTTTTATTAAATTAATAATTTCTTCGCTGAATATACGGTCTTCCAATATGTAGTTAACATAATAGTGTTAAAGTAACTTTATACATTCGGGTTGACGTTTAATAAAATGTGAAGTATATTATATTCTTTTGAAATAAAATCATAAGTCTATTATGCGTAAATGCGACACGATTTCTAATACGTTTGACACATTTAAGATATATTTCGCATTTTAATAAATGTAAATTGTCATATATAAGCACAAAAATATTCAGTATTGCGCTTTTAAGTCAAAACTAGTTAGTTGAAAGAAATGTTGTTTTCAAATATGTTCTGAGCCCCACCAGTGGCTGAGAGGCTGTGCTCTCGAAGCTGGTAGACGGGAGGTGCTGGGTTCGATCCCAATCGCGCCCGTCGGCCTAATCGCTCGGAGTTTTCGTGGTTTTCTTTCGAGCCGTGGATTTTCTCCATGCGTAAATACGGATTAGGTTCCCTTAGAAAGACCCCCACGAAGGGCACTCCCCCTGGGCCTATATCCCTAGTGTCGATAATTGGCCGTCAATAATCAACCCAACCCAACCCAACTCAAATATGTTCTGCGTTTTCCAAATATCATCTTCCACATTAGTAAACGGTGATGTGTTGTATTTTAAATGTGTTGGGAAGTGTTTCATAATCTACGCAGGACGCATGATTTTTCATTACTGTTTTAAATATATATTTGGTAGTTTAGACAAAACAGAAAACATTTCTATTAATTATCCTTATTTAAAGTTTGTCTCTGGAATTAACCGTCATTCACATGGTACAAAGTAATTTTTCATACATCTCTCCCCTAGATGGCGTGTTTTTATAATAACGTTCATAGATGCTACAATTTTACATGTTTTTACGAGCAGTATTGTCCTTTTGTATTAATTATGTAAGTACTACTTTATTCTGTTTCTCTTATTCCAAATGTTTTTCAGCGTGATTTCTTCGAAACTGACAACCTAGAAACTTTAAATTTGGCATAGGGATATTCGCTTAGACGCAGATGCGCATGAAAAATGATTTTTTATTTTTATTTTTGTTTTTAAAAGTTGTAAAGAGAAGAAAAATTAAATGTCATGCTAGTGTTAGATACAACGTTTCTGAGCAATAAGAGTAATCGCAAGTACCAGTAACTACTAAAATGAATTCAAATGACAGTAATAAAGAAATATAATTGACAACTAAATAAGGAAGTGCTGAATATTTAGCCTTTCGCCACCCAAAAATGATAATTTAGACTCTGCCGGGCGCAATGTAGTTCCGAACAAGGACGAGCGCGTTGACTGTGGGAGGCCGCTTTTGATTGACTAATTTAGTTTATGTAAATTTTTTATTCTTCTTAAAAACGATGCTAAATATATCAAAATTTTAAACACTCTCAAGTTAAACATCGCATCTTTATGTTAATCCCGTCAAGCACAGTCACACTCCCTACCGGCATCCGTCAATTTATACCGATAGGTTTCGAACAGAAACCTTTGCGCTATGAAAGGTGAGATCGAGACGCATCGGTGGTCCTGAAGAATTGGTGATGACAAAATGGTCTTTCAGGCGGAGTTGTACGCAATTCTGAAGGCTTTGAAATAGTTTGTCGGTCATCCCTCTCCTCCCCATTTTCGGCTTTTCCCCGATAGCTTGTCGAGCCTGCAGGCTGTCTTTACCCACAGGACTAAGCATACACTAGTCTTCCAAATCAAACTTGTCCTCCTCCCCCTCTTCCAAAAAGTATCTTTAGGTCACGTCACAGCTCACATTGACGTTGTAGGAAGCGAGTTTGCTGGTATCCTTGCCAAAGAGGCAACCACCCATCTGGCTGTGGAGACCTCTCTTCCCTTCTCACATGTACAGCGCTTTCTTAAATCTAGAATTATTTTCGAGTGGCAAATTTACTGCAATTCCTCTAGAAAAGGCCGACCTACCCACAATCTGCTCCAAAAACTGTTTAGAACACTCCTAAATATTTCCTAACAAACAACAGCATTCTTTCCAGGTCAATACCTAAAATACTTTCATCGTTCCTGAACCCAAATTTGTGAGTATGGCGCCCTGGGATCACAGGAGCACTATTATTTCAATTGTACACTAACTGCTGCTTGGCATCTTAAAAAGCCCCCTTACCCCCACCTTCTTAGCTTCAGAATATTCTTTCCCGTCCCAAGCTCTTCGGGCAACTGGCGATACTTTTTAATGGATCTCTCGCTTCTTACCTCCTGAGATACAGTGAAATGCCTGCAGTCTCCAGAAAACCACTTCTCAAGTAGCTCTCGTGGGAGCGCTGCTCCGACGTATTTATTTTACTGCCCCATTCATCTAGGACTGTTTTTGGAACAAGCCTATGTAAGAACTGTTGTTTATTGATTGAATAGCTCAAAAACCACAACTTTCTCTGTCCGCTGCCAGTCGCGTGGGGGCTATGTGCTCCAGTGAATGGTCTTTGTTATGTGAATCTGCTTCATTTTCTGCCTATATCCTTCCCCTTGACGCGTGGATGTCACTGACCTGCCAGGACCGGCCACTTGGCCTAGTATGTGTAAGACACTAATTTATTTTTCTGGCCCAGGGCCATTGTACTTTTCACACCGCTCCCTGTCGCGCTTGCCGGTGGGTTCAGCTTCAGCTGAATTTGTATTTTTTTTAACTTTAATAAAGTTACCTGAGGGACATCTATGCTCTACAGACTTGGCCTCCTCGTCTGAGCAGTCAAAATTAGGCAGTGACTAGCTCTCAAGTTTTTAAAAAACTCTGAAGAGGCACCAATATATTTTTATTTAGCCATTTATAACGGCATTTATAAAATTCGTCACTCTACAAAAGTATTGAACTTACATATATTTATCGTTTTTTTTTTAATGTTTAAGTACCATAGCTCATTCCAAAGAACTTTACTGACTGACTCCACCACTCCCATTAGCACTACGATAGGTGAAGGCAATGGGAAGGGCAGGAGAGCAGGTGGTTTTGCGGAGGCGTTGGCAAACAAACGTTTAATGTCGGTGCCTAACAGATCGGTTGCGACCGACGGAGTGTTAAATAGATTAAAATGTTATTTTTCAACTAATTATTTAACTTTTTTTTTGGTGATTCAAGTTATACTAATACATTAAAAAATAAACAAATCTTTGTTTGCAGGAAATAGACACTGAGACTACTGAATCGATATTAATAATTATTTTACCGTACGATAGATGTTAAACAGAGCTTCCAACTACACGACATTGTAGCTGTTTTTTTGTTACGAGAGTGGCTGCAAACGTATTGCAATGATAATTTTCTCCTTAATTCAAATCTCATATTCACTTAATGCCGGACAAGGATGAGTACAAGAATGTGTCTTCAAAATGCAACTTAATTAGTAATATCAAAATTATTCGTAGCAGTGTAAATTCCCCTAATGTAAATAGTTACATAAATACCACTTAGCATATTTCAACCACTATGCGTGCGAAACCGCGGGATTTGCTAGTTCCTAATGATTTAGCTTTGTTGAACGAAATATAAAAAATGTTAAGGAAACTTTCACAGTAAGTGTACCATAAGTCTTCAATTGTTATAGTTTATCCCCAATCATTTAAAATATCATTACCTTAACATTTAAAATATCATTACCATTGCTATTACCAAGGCATTTTAAATTCAATGACATAGTAATGATAATTTTGGAAAAAAAATCAGTGCTTTTAATTAATAAAAATTGCCATTATTTAATTGTATGGAGTGAACTGTGCTGAAAATCAGGTTTTAAAACAATAAAATTTAATCGTTGTTTAAAAGCCAAAATTTATCATTATATGAGAATGCCACTTAATGTCTTTTGTGTCTTTAAATATTGTTTTAAACGATTTTAATTTTTTTAAATCATATATGCTCACAGTCTTTGGAAAATATTAAAAAATCCGAAATATATCAAAAATTAAATAAATAGAGCTCCATCAATCGTTGAAAAAAATGTCTTATATATTCATGAACTTGCATTTTTTTTCTAACAACAAATTCAATAAAAGTAACTTATTTCAGAAAACAAAATGAATTTTTATGAATATATCTTACAATGAATTTCTATAGATGTATCCTTTTAAATTCCTGTTACACGTAATAAAAGACTGAAACCGTCTTGAAATTTCAATTAATTTTTATATAGAACTAAAATTTATATGAAAAACATATTCAACAATCTATTGAGTTCATGAGAATTTGACGTCATTTTAGAACCACAGCAACTGTTTTAATTTATGAAAATACTTTGAATTTTAATAAAGAATAAGGTAGAATACATCATACAAAAGCAGTATGTTTTATGCACTATAGCTTGAGCATATTTATAATTCTCACAGGAACTTATATTTTCAATGCTAATTTTTTTTTCAAATTAAGAATAATAAATTTTATTTTAAATTATCCAACATAATGCAGCATTTTCACAGATAGTGAGACATATTTCATTAAAATTGTTTTTTTTGCATTACGTAGATGCTCTGTCCGTAACCATGATGTCACTGAAATGATATGCACAGACTTGACGTTTTTCTCGTAAATTATTTGTAACACACTAAATATCAGACTGAATTGAATGACGCTGCTGAATTCCGTTTCATTATTATTATTACGTGTTATTCTATTTAATTATTTCGTAATCCGCATTTCTTGTCTGCATAGTTGTTTAAATGTTATTGTTTATAATTGAAGTTAGTGCATTGTGTTGTATGGGTCATTTGCCTAGAAACATACATAACGATCTCACAAAATATTTATTAAAAAGGTAATGGCAACTGAAAAATGTTATAGTGGAAATGTTGTGCCCATAGTTAAGGGCACCGTTATGACGGTGTGATCGTTTCGTTCGCATATATTTTAGAGTTATTAAAATCATATTTTACAACGTATTACTACGTTTAAAAGGACTAATAGGCTTTCTCTTTTCCCCTTTTTTTTCTTTTTGTTTCAACCTGTTGAGTTATTTATTATTATTTAAACAATTAACTTTCTGTACACAGACATGACTCATATTTTTGTGACACTAGTTATGTATAAAAAAATATAAATAAAGAAGATTGTTCATTGAAATTGTACCAGAGATTACTTTTAAAATGCTTTAAATTAAAAGTAAACAACGCATCGTGAAAACAAGTTGTAATTAAATTTATAGACTTAGTAAATAGATTGTGATAAAATTGGTCTCTGATAGACAGTGGACATGGTTTGTGAGACTGTGTGGTCAGTATATCTTTATGAAAACTTAGTATTTCTTTCTATTATTAAATTATTACTATGTATTGTATGATTCTACCGCGTAACATTTCTATTATAATATTTTATCTATTGCAATACTTCTTACACGACTGCCAAGAAGGGTTATGTGTTTGACGCTTATCTGGCTATATATGCGGATTTCTTTATACCCTCGAAACATCCCAACGGCTGGATGGATTTTAATGAACGAGGTCTCTATCGATTTGTCTGAATCGTCCAATTTTTATAGGCTAGGTTTTGTTTTCATAAATTTAAAATGACGGCCGTAAAATACAAAATGGCGTTAGACTAAAAAAAAATTACACACCATATAGAGCGGCATGTCATTGGATAGGGCTTTCAAAATGAAGACTATGTTTTCTAGACTATTTTACAGTCCGAAGCTCCGTTTTTAGTTCGCTTTTTACGCAGTCAGGTTTTTTGATTTTTTTAAATTTAATTCGTTCTTGTTTTAATAAATATTTGTGACATCATTTTGCACTTTTTTGAGAGAATAACTCATACAACACAATGCATTTATTTCAACTAAAAGGGAGTCGCCGATAACATTAAAACACTTTTACGCATACGATTTGGCGTATATTAAAATATGAAATATTTCACATTCACACAACATGAAACAATATTTATTACTTCATATTTCAAATCCTGACTTCTCCATGTGAATTGCTACAAATGCTAATATTGAAATATGAAATAAATAATAGTAACTGTAATCTACGTTTCGTAAGATATATCAATCGAAATATTTCAAGAGTTCGCTTTCATATAGTATATTGTGTTGATATGAGAAACATTTTACAAAACTTTTCTAAAATATGTGTTACTTAGACTGATACTTGAAAGAATATAGTATTGGAAGATATAAATATGTAGGAAGATATTTTAGCTTATTATCGTAACATAATTTCGGAACACGATTGTGAAGAGAAAAAAGTTAAATTAAATTTGTGCAATAATAGATTATTAGTTTAATATATATCTTCTGGAGTAGGATTATTTATATCTGAGACATATTCGATATTTAATTAGATATGCATGAAATGTAACGTATTTTAAAATAAATGTAATGCACATAAAGTGACTGCAGTTGTGATGAAATTGTGATCCATCAGTCATTGTTATTACTTGTGTGTTCTGCGCAAATCAAGTAATAGGTTACTGCAATCCCAATTAATAAATACCCCACATAGTCCTAACGAGGTAAATGTGGGCATTGTCCGATCTAACTTGGGTGTTAATTCGACATCATTGTTAATATTTTTGAGAGAATAACCCATACAACAATGCATTTATTTCACATAAAAGGGTTTAGAAAGGACTAAAACAACCGATAGTATTAAAACAATTTTACGCATACGGGTTGACGTATATTAAAATGTTACTATATATTTTATATTTCTAATCGATGCAAAATACAAATTAACCAGCTAAATAAAAATAAAAGTAAATTAACAAAATAACTGAATTTATTTACATATAGTACAAAGCTTAAAGAGCGTTAAGAGAAAACATTAATTTATCCTTTACCATTGAGCTCTATATATAACAAGAGTTCAGAATCAACAGTTAGAAGCATGAAAGGCAAATTAAGCTTGCAAGGCAGATGCAAAAAATAGTCCGTGTTGTCAATGTCAGATATTAGTATTCTCATTTACTATTATCCTAATTTATGCTTTTATAATTAAGCTATGCTTATCTAATTCATAAATAATTCACTAATCATGTAAAGGGATGCGATATGCAGCATGTTTTGCCATGAATGCGAGCTAAAATTATCATCACTGTATCCTTCCGCACTGACCGCTGGAAATCATGTTGGGCATTAGGAAGACAGATCTCCTGTTATATTTGGAGCTCAGTGTCCCTTACTGAGATGTGCAGATTTCTTCAAAAAGTTTTGCATTAACATAATTATCATTATTTACTTGCACACTGGTTATGCGCATGAGTTCTAACATTAATGCCTTATTAGTACATATTATTAAAATTAGTACAACTTTCTCACAAGTGTATGATCTCCCTACAATACATATACAAATACATAAACACAGAAAAACACTAATGGGTTGTTTATCTATATCAGGTCTTATCGGACGGGTATACTTTGACGGGTATACTTTGTATAGGTGAGGAGAAGATAATCGTGATTGGGCACTGTGACTATAATTAGTTTTCATTCACTTAGTTCATTTAGCGCGCAGTGGTCGAAAAATGTAACAATAAAGTAACAAATGTAACATCAAAAAGTAAAGTCAAATAAAGTAATGTAACATCTCCAAAATACAAGGTGTTTCTTTAATGAATATCGGGGTTTTAACGCTTGGTAGTATTTATTACATACAACTTAAAATTATAATTAATACATAAAATGAAAGAGCAACTCAAACATTTTTCCCTACAAGCTTACAAGTGTTCAATGTGAACACCTTTCGTCACACAGCACACATGAAGTCGATAGCTCAGTTCTTCCCAAACGTTAATTAGTGTTTGTGGGGTAATTGTTGCAACAGCTGCCTCAATCCTGTTTCTTAGGTTGGGTAGGTCAGCTGGTAGTGGAGGCACATACACTCGATCTTTTATGAACCCCAACAGGTAGAAATCACAAGGCGTCACAAGATTGGGTGAGCGGAGAGTGGCGTTTGGGAAGAACTGAGCTATCGACTTGATGTGTGCCGTGTGACGAAAGGTGTTCACATTAAACACTTGTAAGCTTGTAGGTAAAACTGTTTGAGTTGCTCTTTCATTTTATGTATTAAGTATAATTTTAAGTTTTTTATAATAGGTACTACAAAGCGTTAAAACCCCGATATTCATTTAGAAACACTCTGTATAAACGCATCTACTTATACTCTGGTAAAAAAAATAGAAACTGTCTTTAGAAGAAATATCCATTCGGACATTGTTATTAAATGTAGATAAACATATTCGAAGATGTACCAAAGTTACTTTTTCCTTATAGCCTAATTAGGCAAATACGTGAACAAAACGTGGAATCATACGTGAGAGGTAAAGTCGCTGATGGCATATTACTGCCCTCTGCACTTCTCTAAGAGTATTATTTTACATATCATCAACTGTACCATTTTCAGAGCACGAGTGATATTACGCCTTCCGACTACGACTAGAGCAAGAATGATTATTGAGACCATGTCTATGATTTGCACTTGTAATTTAAAAAAATACAGGGAGCTAATAACACTCCTGAGGAAAAACCATTCTTAGTGTCTGTTTCTCCATACATAGTTTTAAATAAATACGTAGAATATCCTCTAGACGACTCAAAATTATGTTTATTCTTGAAAATTCGTCTGTTTCGCAGTTTCTGTTTACACCGTTTAAAAAAATAGCTATTCTGGAAACAATGGGGTTAAAAGTATATGAGAGATACAATAATGGAATTAATAATATTGCTAACCACGCTCGCTGACTTGCATCAATTGATTGTATACCGGAATACGAATCTTTCCCCAAGTATAGGATATCCGCTACCAGTGTTGAGTGATCAACGTCAAAATTGAATTAGCATCTATTTATGGCAAGGCCTACCAGAATATGAAGTTTGAAGAAATTTCGTGCAATAGTACTTGAGCTATAACTATAACGAAAATCATACAAAACACAGCACTGCAGCGCCACCCGTTGGTCAGTATACACTCAAACCTAATTAGTATCTATTTTTGTAAAGGCCTATCAAGTTATGAAGTTTGGTGAAATTCCGTTCATTAGTTCTTCAGATGCATCTAGCGAAGGTATCGGGAAAAACACAGTATAGCAGCGCCACACGTTGGTCGGTATACACTCAAACCTAATTAGCCTCTATTTTTGTAAAGGCCTACCAGATTATGAAGTTTGATGAAATTCCGTTCATTAGTTTTTCAGATGCAGCTAGGGAAGAAATCGGGAAAAACACAGTATAGCAGCGCTCCCTGTTGATACCTAAACCATGTAAGCACCAATTTATGTTACAGTATAATGGAAGCTGAAGCTTTAAATTCCGCGCATTAGACAGAGACATACATACAGAATAAAACATAGACTCACGGACGGACATTTTCTGAAATCAGTCAAATCGTGTTCAGGACCTTCTAAAATGTATAAATCCCTCGAAAACCGGACGTAGAAATTTTTCAATAATCCAATACATTCTTCTTTTATAGATAGAAGAAAGTAAAAACTGATCACCCCATACTATTTTATCACCGAATTACCTTTTAGTGATTTGAAAAGCACCTTTCTACTAGAAACTGTGTCTACTTTTCGAATATGAATATAATTTTTGAAAGAGGTCGTCTACTTTTTAAAACTTATACCAAATTTGATTTTTTGTAAGGTAACAACTTTTGACGCCAAATTTAAATTCCCTGAAACAAGGGAACACAGAAAAAGATGCAATTTATTCAATTTTCTTTAAATCTTCATATTGTTAGGAGAGATTCTAATTGAAGCTATTAATGTTCAATGAATGTGACAAAATTTAATCTATATCTTCCCAAAACATCATTCGATTAAATTTCTTTTTTTTTCTGAATGCGATGCAATGAATAGACCCAAACGTGTTCTAGGTATTTTTTCGATTCGAAAACATATTTTTAGATATTGAACTTAATTATAAATTCATATTTAAAAATATATGAATTATGACCTACATAAATTTTTACATCACAAGCTTGAGAAACATAAGTGTGTAATTTTGCATCTTATTCCAGCCATATGTATAAGTTTTACTTTTCGACGGTCTAAGGGAGCCGTCTCATGTTATCAAAGCACACACGAAAAGGGAAATAATATTAAAAAGTACCCAGAAACTTTTTATAAAATTTTCTTTCACATAAAGTGAGTTTGTTTTATATGTAAAATTTCTGTACATATTTTCTGGTAACTAAATTATTGTTCCCATTATTTTTCCTTGTAAGATCTTAAGATTTATTTTTAGAAATTTATGGATATGCCCTTAACACATTTTCGTTTATAATTGTATGAAGATTTAAGTAAAAGTATATAAACTGTTGTTTTCCCGAGTTTTCTTTATCCAAGTCCAGAATAATTGTTATCCACTAAAACTTCAAAGATGGTACAATTTTTAATATATAGACGATCCTTATTTCAAAACTGTATTCATATTCGGAAAATAGATGCATTATTCATTCGAAAAAAAATTCCAGGATTGCATCTACCTGTTCGCTACGTTTTCATTTATTCAAACTTAAACACTGGACAAGATTGCAAGTTCTGGTAGTTTATTTCTGCATTTATTATAATGATAATATCTATGGAAATGTGCGGTAAAGGTTGTTATTCGACACACCTCGACACCAAAACCTATAAGCCACATTTTGTAAAGAATTGGCAGCTGACTTAATCATTTTTTTAAATAAACTTTACAAGCATAGTGGTTAATTATCACAGTGATCGTGACTAATTATCACTGTCAAAAGATTTTCCTGTTTTTATTAGCAATCTTTTAGCTCGATTACCTTGGAATTTGGTATTTCCCTTTCAAAAAGTAATGTTTCACCGAAGTTTTTGGAGTGTTACTAAATGACTCCTTATACTGTTAAAATTATCCAGCGAAAATACAAAGAGGCGTCTACAAAGAAATTTGGCTATAATAAATATAGGACTTATA
This sequence comes from Maratus michaelseni, assembly GCA_963931845.1. Taxonomy (NCBI): domain Eukaryota; kingdom Metazoa; phylum Arthropoda; class Arachnida; order Araneae; family Salticidae; genus Maratus; species Maratus michaelseni. The sequence continues at coordinate 20,870,358 of OZ007593.1, read as the reverse complement.
ATTTTTCAAGTTATTTAAAAAGTGTCCAGGTTTGTATTTGAACAAGGAACCTTGGCTTAAACTGCCAACGAGCCACCAACTGAACTCATCTGTACAAATCCGGAGAGCAGAATTCACTCAGACAATCTTTTTATAATGAGATCCGGTCTGTTATTTTAAACAGCTCAACAGAATACATCACAAATAATGGAACTCCATGTAACAGTTGGATACGTAATTACACTTCATTAATTTTAACACCTTATTCTAATTGGCAAATAAATCATACGACTTGTAATTTTCTAAGTCAGTGAAAAAGTGTCCAGGCCGGTATTTGAACTAGGGACCTTGGGTCAGTCAAGGCTGTACCAGATGAGCTATCCTCAACAAATACAGTGAGCACAATTCACTCAGACAACATTTGATAATGACGTATCCAGCGTTTACATGAAGTTCCGATAACTGCGATTCATTCTGTTGAGCTGTTTAAAATAACAGGCAGGATATAATAACATTCCTTTATTGCGATTTTTTTTTTTACTTAATAACAATTTTGCTTTTATTGAATATCCTTTTATATTTTAAAATTTCTCGAAAAACAAAGATTTTGATAATGGAGAAAGATGCTTAGTTTCCTTATTTTCAAATATAATGGCAGCTGTCTACTAAAACAGAATTTTGTTGATATTTATACCATATCGAACGAACATTAAATTATTTATTTAGTTTTATTTATTACTAGTTAACCCGCCCGGCGTTGCCCGGGCCCGAGATAATTACAATCTCAGAGAAAGGCGTTAACCCCCTCCCTCTCCATACCTGCAAATATAATGAATAATTTGTTCAAGAAAACCATCGTCACCTACATTAACGCGATCATTTAAAAAAATTACATTTTTCTGATAATTAGAACATAGCGAAGACGCTACGCTAAAATAGCCGGCAGATGACACCCCTTCCCGACCTCAATTTCAATCTATATCTTAATTAGTTGCCTAAATTTTGGTTCATTAGTAAACATTGGCAATTATTTCCTATGATTTTCGCAAACTAAATGGAGGGATCGGGCAGAGAAACAGATCTCTTTGTAGTTCAGTTTTTAATGAAAGCAGATCCCTGTCTGAAACTTTCTCGGATTGTTTACACTGGCGCCGGCAGATTTTTGGCAGTTTTTTTGCATAAATTAAGAAAAAATACCGACAGATTTTTTCAAAAATCACATAGTCAGATGCAGAATTTATTTTTACATATGCTCAGAAATTTTCAAATTGATATCTCAATTAGTTTTCTTAAAATTCGCTAATTAGTAAAATAATTTCGAATTCGTTCATTTCCGCTTGCAAATCCAATGCGCCTGTTCGTTTCTTTAGCCATTTTGATTTAAAAAATGTCATTTTAGAAGCGATGGTTAATGAGAATCTAATTTAATATCTTGGGTCAAAATATATCTTCTATCAAAATATTAAAATTCTGAGACTCAGGTGCACATGGCCAGACCTTGGACTATCCACACCTAAATTTTCAGACTTCTAAGTGGGCTAGATTTTGCTAGCCATCGCAGAAAAACACACACATACACAGAGCGAAACTTTATTTTATTAATTTAGATTTTTGGAATATTTTCCGATCTTTTTGAAATTGTATAATCTATATGTTTTACTTTACTGTTATGGGGATGATACAATTCTCCACATAAAATTATAACTAGCAGCGAAGACCGAGCTATGCTCGGTCAAAATCAGCTTTGAGTTCAAATATCCTGACGCATGACCAAAATGACCCACTAATCAAATTTTCTCAAACATGTGACCTATCCCAACAGTCTTCTCGTGCCCAACAACCATAGGAGGCAAAATTTAGTCTAAATAGTCTGAGCCGTTTTTAAGATAAAATAGCTTGACCCCTAATGACCCCTGACCAAAATGACCCACTAATTGAATTTTCTCGAAAATGAAACCTAGCCCAACTGTCTTCTCGTGCTCAAAAACCATAGGAGGCAAAATTTAGTCTAAATAGTCTGAGCCGTTTTTAAGATAAAATAGCTTGACCCATAATGACCCATAACCAAAAGGACCAACTAATTGAACTTTCTCAAACATGTGACCTAGCCCAACAGTCTTTTCGTGTCCGAAAACCATAGGATGCAAAATTTAGTGCAAATGGTCTGAGTCGTTTTTAAGATAAAATACCTTGACCCATAATGACCCATGACCAAAATGACCCACTAATCGAATTTTCTCGAACACATGACCTAGCCCAACAGTCTTCTCGTGCCCGAAAACCATAGGATGCAAAATTTAGTGTAATTAGTTTGAGCCGTTTTTAAGATAAAATAGCTTGACCCATAATGACCCATGACCAAAATGGCCCACTAATCTAATTTTCTCGAACACATGACCTAGCCTAACAGTCTTCTCGTGCCCAAAAACCATAGGATGCAAAATTTAGTGTAATTAGTTTGAGCCGTTTTTAAGATAAAATAGCTTGACCTACAGTGACCCAAAAATGACCCACTAATCGAATTTTCTCGGACATGTGACCTAGCCCAATGATTTCGTCGTGCCCGAAACTCATAGGATACAAAATTTAATCAAAATCGTTAGAGCCGTTTTTTAGATAAGATTAATTTGACCCAGTTGACCCAAAAATGACCCCCTAATCGAAAGTTCTGGAACATGTGACCTAGCCCAATAGGCTTCTCGTGCCCGAAAATGGTAAGATGCAAAATTTAGTCAAAATCGTTTGAACCGTTTTTTAGATAGAATTAGCCTGACCCTGACCCTTGATGACCCTTGATGACCCACTAATCGAATTTTCTCGAACACGTGACCTAGCCCAATGGTTTTCTGGTGCCCCAAAACGGTAGGATACAAAATTTCGTTAAAATCGTTAGAGCCGTTTTTAAGATAAAATTTGTATATATATATATATATATATAATTATAATATCTATGAATTTCAAAAAACATATCAAGTTCTATTCTACTTAAATCTCCAAAGAGATAATCAATGATACTGTGTATACAGAATACCACATAGCTAATAATTAACATGTGCAAACATAATATTACCATAGCTGATGCTTCAATGGTAATTGGCCAAATTTTACTCATACCAAAAGAATATTGAAAAAAGAAATAGAGAGAAAGGGGAAAAAAAAAATTATAAATTGGAGTTGCAATTAAGTAAACACAAATGGATTAAGAAATTAAATATGAACCATACACAATGGAAAATTGGACCACATGAGAATTAAATATGAATTGGACATGGAAAAACACATGCACATGTACTCATCAGCCTGGATGCACCCACATGTGTTTTAAATAATAATTCAGTGTTTCATAATTCTACTGGCATAATGCTAAGATCAGTAGAATCATCCAGGTACACTGAATTATTACCAGACAACAATTGGAAATATTAAAATTTGGAAATATTTAAATAGGAAATAAAAAACCATTAAGAAAATACAATATATTTCACTCACATCGATTATCCAAAAAACTGTAATTAACACCTCACTAAATTACCACGAGATAACAGTTTTGAAATAATAAAATTGGAAATATGAACGCGTAAAGTGTAGATAAAATATTTTACTCACAATAATTATACAGAATCCTTAAAATGTCACAACGTCTGCATAATATTCACATCCACATGGCAATGCATCATACATGTTGACTAAGTCGAGTTGAGAGAAATGATTTGTAAGACAAGTTGAGAGCACACTTTTTTTTAAAACACAACCCCATAAATGACACCCAATCACAAAATGATTCAAAAACACTCAAAATAATTCTGGTTTTAATACACTTATAACAAATTTATATCCGTGAATATATATTACTCCATCCAATTTTAATTCCTGAAAGTAAAATTAATATACAATCAATAGCTCCCTCTATAGTTAAATTAAATATAATATTAACAATATTAACTACAACTACCTGAAAGGTAAAGTGTCGCCATCTATTGGTATTATAATAGTTCATAATTAATATTTAGTTAAATATCCACTTTATTAGTTACATACTCACTTCATTAGATTTATTTATATAAATAAACTTTAAAAAACAATACTAACTTGTAGTTTTACTTAAAATTCAAATAAAATATAATACTACTATATGAATAAATCTACACAGAATTAATTCAACTTGCACAGCATTTCAGATATTCTTAACAAGAATATATTATGTAAAAGAGATATTATTTTAATTCAAATTATTTTTGCTGCGAGCTGTGTTAATCCACTGATATTATAGACATTTATTAAATAATTAATGTTTTATTTTTACTACTACTTAAATATATATTAGACTTGTTTTTAAATAATTAATGTTTAATTTATACTACATTGTAAATATATTTTACATTTATAGATTAATTTAAATATCTAATTAAATAATTCATAAACAATTCAAAATATCTCAAAATTTATAATGTTGATAATTAATAGTATTACTACTGTTTTTCAATCAAATTAATGCAATGCAGTAATTAAAATACTTGTTAATTTTAATTATTCATAGACAAAAATAAAAACTATATATATTTATTTTTATATATATTGCAAATAGATATATATATATGAGTATAATCACCAATGTTATCATTGTATAATTGAATTTGTTATTGTACAAGTTAATTTATAAATGTATGAAAACTACACATCAATAATACCTTAAACAGAGGTGATCGGCAACGCACAATCACAACTATACAAAGTATAAATAATGTTCAATCAAATATTAAATTTCCTAATATGTTATAATTGTAATTATGTATGTTATATTTGTAATTTTCTACATAAAGTGTATATAATGTTCAAACAAATATTAAATATTAAATTTCCTAATATGTTATAATTGTAATAATGTATGTTATAATTATTATTTTCTATATCTTTTGTTATATGTTATCGCACACTAAAACAATAATTTATTACATACCATGTTTATATTTAAATTATATAATAAATGTTATATATATATATATATATATATATATATATATATATATATATATATATATATACATAACCACACACAAGATTTGCTCGTATTAGAATATATGATATACTACTAATAGGCTTACAAATACATAATACATTTCATGCTGTAAAATTTAATCGAACAATAAAATGAGTATAATAGAATCTCCAAAACTATGATTTAATAGAAGCGATCTAACAAATATTAAAATAAGTCATGTTTCATATTCGTCTAATCAGTTTATAATTTCGAACCTGATCTCAAAATCCTGCAGCATTTCATTTTAAACAGGTACGATTACCAATACCCCAAATGTTAAGTAGTATCGAAAAAGTATTGACTTTAAAATAAAGTTTTTGAAATTTTGATGCATGATAAATGCAAATGTAATTTTAAATTGAGGATTTATGATATATATACTGAATTATAATAACTAAATAAGTACGGCTTGAAATACATACATAATACCATTTGCGCTGTAAATTTTACTCTGATAGTAAAATGAGTAAATTTAATCTAAAAAGAAACGTGAAAACCATAATTTGATAGAAACGAACTAACATCTACGAAAGTTTGTAACTGCTTGATTCGCATTTAATTTTATATTTTCAAAACTATCTCCACATTCTGAAACATCTCATTTTGAAAAAGTATAATTATACATATTAAATTATGAATAAATTAATATATTTAGAATCATACATCGATAATTATACTCTATCGTGAATTAGAGCATAACATAGTTTATGAATCCGTTGTCGAAAGATGCGGTATTAGAATGATAAACATTTAGCAACATTTTTCTAACAATCTGCATCATTTACAATATTGATACAACAGAACGCTCATTAGCTTCATCGTTACAAAATACAATAATACAATAATGGTTAAAACATATACAAAATTGTGGTATTTAAGACTTTACGAAATTCGATATAAATTAAATGCAAAAGTAATTTTAAGTTTGGAAATACGGAAATATAATATCAAAATAAGTAGGGCTTGAAATACTACATATTCGTATAATACATTTAGCGTGTAAAATTTTCTAAGACTTCAAAATGAGTTAATTTAAATTACAAAAGGATCATTAAAAACATGATTTGATGCACATTGTCTAAAATATTTTTTATATGAAATCATTGTGTTCGTCTTATCTTTTCATAGTTTCAAAAACTAATTCCATATTATAAAACATTTCATTATGAAAAGGTACGATCGTCAATATTAAAGCAGGGGAAGATGGGTCAGTTTAACAAAAAATCTAAAATTCAAAAGAGGCAAAATGTACTTTTGTATCTAAAATCAACTAACTTTCTCTAAAATGAATTGAATTTATTTTGACCGTGTAATTTATGCCCGGAATTTTTCATTCCTATACTGCTATTTATGAGAACACGTATGAAGTTAAAACTATCTCAAACAAATACATTTTGAAGAGGTAGTTTGTTTGTACACCATTTCCCCTATGGAATAAACAAGTGTAGTCATTATACACTTCATCATCACACTGATTCTAATCATCACACTGATTTTAATCATCACACTGATTCATAGATGTATATAAAACAGACTAGGAAATATTTTACGAATTCGTTATTGATGAATTCTGCACCGAAATGAGAAACATTTCAGAAAACTTTTCTCACAATCATTTGTATTATTGGTATTTCAGAGAGGAGTTTGCTTTCACCATTGAGGTTATAATGACTCAACGAAATGCTTTTGATTCCTATTAAAATGGAATCGCAATCTATAAAAACAGGGAATTTTCATTAATATTTATATCCTATCGGATGAATATCTACCCCATGTCATATAAATTCTTCCATCATATTTAAACTCAAATTAAGCACAATGAAATAAACATGCCTACAATAGACTAATTTTAAAATAGCTGTTATTTTATATTAAACATATGTAGCATAAACATAGTAAAAGAAATAGAAAAATTCTATTGAAATTGGATGAATTCTAGAAGATAGTAGCACTTTGTAAAGACAATCTTACAAAAGGCTTAGGTTTAGATCCCAAGATTAACTTCTTTAATTTTATGTTTTCCTAAAGAATTTTAAACTTCACCTTTTTTGCTATAAGAAGTCTTCTGTTGTGTATTCTTATATTCTACCTGGTATTATTTTCAATCGGCACGTATTCTTGAAATTTGATACATATTAGAAATTTTAAGAAAAAAAAATGGCTTTTGGCATAAAAGTAAAATTATTAACGGGGAGGGGGGGGCGGGGAGGAGATCGTAAGTGAACAGTAATATAATACATATTGGTCAAATTTTTAAATATTTTATTAACAAATTAGAATTTTACGCAGTTTCTAAGTTAAAGTTTTAGAATTTATAATTTTTCTGAAATTCCAAGATTATATATATATAATATCTTTGAATTTCAAAAAACATATCAAGTTCTTGTAACATTCTAATTAAATCTCCTACGAGATAATTAGTAATAAAGTGTAGACAGATATATATATATATATGAAAAAAGAATATAAAACCACAGTATTATATTAATAAATTAACCGAAATTAGCATCTGCTTACAAATATAAGTTTATGATCTCAAAAATAGATTTGCTTCATGCTAAATTCCAAATAATTTAATAAAACAATTATGTCATTTTTCGCTTAAGAAACACAGATGTTTCGACTTAAATATTGTTCAAAAGTTTAATAAATTGATAGAAATAAACACATTAAATGCATGGAATATTTTACAAAAATGCATTTACTCATCCTATAGTTAATTACATATTACATTATAGACAACGTGATGGGCAAAATAATTTTCATTTTTAGCATTTTACTATGTTAGATTTTTCTATTTCAAGACAAACCTTTTGTGCGAGTCTTTATATTATGCTCACTTAATTTGTTAGTAGTTTTTAAACAAAACCCATTTGTTTGCATTTTATCAAACACTACGATGGGTTCGAAATATTTTATTATTCAAGCCTTTTTAATTATCAAAAAATTTATTTACACACTTATAAATTATAGATATGGGACATTCGAAGAGATGTTGATATAGACAGTTATTTACATATTTACAACATTATAGATTAATTTTACCTTGATTCGGATCATCGTACTATACACACTAAAAGATGATCCTAAAATATATCTTCTATCTGCACTTTATTCCATTCTCGTCATTCTTTTTCAGGAAAAATAGACGGAATTCTTTTAAATTACATTCATAGCTACTGATAACAAAACATTCTTTTTAACTATACAACAAAAGCAGATACCAACTTTTTTCATAAATATTTAACCTCCTCTCGTTAGATAATAAAATGTAAAAAGAAGGCAAAAAAAAACTACGTTGCTATAACAACGAAAATAAAAGAAACAATTTTATCGGCATTAGCCAAAAGTCGTCTGCATAAATAAAAATAGTAATTTACCAATTCCTAACATCATTCATTACTTTAGTGATATCTTACTTGGTTTAAATTTTACAAGGTTCGTAAAATTCCTTGGTATTTTCAAGGAGTTTGACAACCTATTTATATATATGTTTAATAATGTATCAACTTTTCATGTAAATGAATATTTATAATGTTTTTAATTATTATATAAATCAAGGTAAAAGCGCTTACACAGCACTGTTTTATTGATGTGTTTTGATTTTATTAAACCTAGTTCTGATTAGAAAATTTCTATTTACTATTTAAGTAGTTGAAATAGTAGTTGCCGCATATAATTGCAGGATTTGAAATAATTTTCTTTAATTAAAATAAGGAAATGTTCTATTAAAACATTGTGGCACAAATGTACACACTCTGTTTTTACTACATATCTTATAAATAGCTACTGATAACAAAACATTCTTTTTAACTATACAACAAAAGCAGATACCAACTTTTTTCATAAATATTTAACCTCTTCTCGTTAGATAATAAAATGTAAAAAGAAGGCAAAAAAAAACTACGTTGCTATAACAACGAAAATAAAAGAAACAATTTTATCGGCATTAGCCAAAAGTCGTCTGCATAAATAAAAATAGTAATTTACCAATTCCTAACATCATTCATTACTTTAGTGATATCTTACTTGGTTTAAATTTTACAAGGTTCGTAAAATTCCTTGGTATTTTCAAGGAGTCTGACAACCTATTTATATATATGTTTAATAATGTATCAACTTTTCATGTAAATGAATATTTATAATGTTTTTAATTATTATATAAATCAAGGTAAAAGCGCTTACACAGCACTGTTTTATTGATGTGTTTTGATTTTATTAAACCTAGTTCTGATTAGAAAATTTCTATTTACTATTTAAGTAGTTGAAATAGTAGTTGCCGCATATAATTGCAGGATTTGAAATAATTTTCTTTAATTAAAATAAGGAAATGTTCTATTAAAACATTGTGGCACAAATGTACACACTCTGTTTTTACTACATATCTTATAAATAGCTACTGATAACAAAACATTCTTTTTAACTATACAACAAAAGCAGATACCAACTTTTTTCATAAATATTTAACCTCTTCTCGTTAGATAATAAAATGTAAAAAGAAGGCAAAAAAAAACTACGTTGCTATAACAACGAAAATAAAAGAAACAATTTTATCGGCATTAGCCAAAAGTCGTCTGCATAAATAAAAATAGTAATTTACCAATTCCTAACATCATTCATTACTTTAGTGATATCTTACTTGGTTTAAATTTTACAAGGTTCGTAAAATTCCTTGGTATTTTCAAGGAGTCTGACAACCTATTTATATATATGTTTAATAATGTATCAACTTTTCATGTAAATGAATATTTATAATGTTTTTAATTATTATATAAATCAAGGTAAAAGCGCTTACACAGCACTGTTTTATTGATGTGTTTTGATTTTATTAAACCTAGTTCTGATTAGAAAATTTCTATTTACTATTTAAGTAGTTGAAATAGTAGTTGCCGCATATAATTGCAGGATTTGAAATAATTTTCTTTAATTGATGTGTTTTGATTTTATTAAACCTAGTTCTGATTAGAAAATTTCTATTTACTATTTAAGTAGTTGAAATAGTAGTTGCCGCATATAATTGCAGGATTTGAAATAATTTTCTTTAATTAAAATAAGGAAATGTTCTATTAAAACATTGTGGCACAAATGTACACACTCTGTTTTTACTACATATCTTATAAATTGGTTTTCAATATCATAAACAATTTTAACAACAATAAAAATTTTCATAATTGCTGATACCATTACCCTTGTTTAATTCTTACCCCATTGTCGAAATCATTCTTAACCTGTTTTTAGGTGCGTTCGTAATTATATAAATACGTAGCACCTATAGTCGTCGTTTGGTCCGTCCGTCTGTCCGTCCGTCTGTCTGTCTGTCTGTCCGCATATAACAACGCAAAAACTACCCAACCAAATGGTTTGCAATTTAAAATATATTATCTTTGCAGAATTTTGTCGAGACATTTCAAATTTTATTAAAATCGAGTCAAAACTTTAGGAGATATTAATAAAAATATTTATTAAGAAATTTGATTTTTTTTTTTAAATCGGTGCTTTTTTGTTATAGGAGCTTCCGATGGATGTTAAATAGTCAAGCGACCGAGATGCTTATTTTATGACAGAAATTAATCTGCAGACGATATAATTCATTTCACAGAATTAAAAATCATCAAGATCTGAATATTTATATAACTAGCTGATACATATATATCTGAATATTTATATAACTAGTTAAGATATTTGTATGAACAGTGTCATAAATTATATACTTAACTAGCTGTTTAACCCGTTCTACGCACGGGATATCATGAATTTAATTCTAAAACGTGCGTACGAACGCACCTCGTTTGTAACGTTTGACGTACAATTTCCAACTTGTTATTTTTAACGCCTTTATATTTAAAGCAGGAAAATTTGTTGTATTAAGGATTTCTATCACAAATTAACTTTAAAAGTTTTTAAAATGTTTTTTAATGAAAATTTGTTCTATAAAAGTTTACTTGATGCCTTTTGGACTATTTTTTAATTTGAGTATTTTAACTTCTTGACATATTATTGAATGATTTTATGAAAGAAATGATTGAGTCAAGTAAAAATGGAATTCTCGCGGTAAAATTCGATTTTATAAAAACACTTTTAGATTTTAAAACGCAACACTCTAAAAACGATATTTTCATAACTGAGCAAAAAATACTCAAAGATTTGATCTGAGTATGTCGCCTAGTCAATATGGCTCCGAATCCAAAAGACTCAAGTTTGAAACATGTATAGACTCATTTCTAAAAACATGCACACACTCAAGAATAAAACATCATGTGTTGTATGTCCACGTTTAAAAAATGAATTTGAACTAATTCTAATCCTTTTTGAGTATGTCCATGTTTCAAAAATGAATTTGAACTAATTCTAATCCTTTTTGAGTATGTCCACCTTTAAAAAATGAATTTGAACTAATTCTAATCCTTTTTGAGTAGGTCCATGTTTCAAAAATGAATTTGAACTAATTCTAATCCGTTTTGAGTATGTCCACGTTTAAAAAATGAATTTCAACTAATTCTAATCCTTTTTGAGTATGTCCACGTTTAAAAAATGAATTTGAACTAATTCTAATCCTTTTTGAGTATGTCCATGTTTCAAAAATGAATTTGAACTAATTCTAATCCTTTTTGAGTATGTCCACGTTTAAAAAATGAATTTGAACTAATTCTAATCCTTTTTGAGTATGTCCACGTTTAAAAAATGAATTTGAACTAATTCTAATCCTTTTTGAGTAGGTCCATGTTTCAAAAATGAATTTGAACTAATTCTAATCCTTTTTGAGTATGTCCACGTTTAAAAAATGAATTTGAACTAATTCTAATCCTTTTTGAGTATGTCCACGTTTACAAAATGAATTTGAACTAATTCTAATCCTTTTTGAGTATGTCCATGTTTCAAAAATGAATTTGAACTAATTCTAATCCTTTTTGAGTATGTCCACGTTTAAAAAATGAATTTGAACTAATTCTAATCCTTTTTGAGTATGTCTACGTTTAAAAAATGAATTTGAACTAATTCTAATCCTTTTTGAGTAGGTCCATGTTTCAAAAATGAATTTGAACTAATTCTAATCCTTTTTGAATATGTCCACGTTTAAAAAATGAATTTGAACTAATTCTAATCCTTTTTGAGTATGTCCATGTTTCAAAAATGAATTTGAACTAATTCTAATTCTTTTTTAATTATGTCCACGTTTAAAAAATGAATTTGAACTAATTCTAATCCTTTTTGAGTAGGTCCATGTTTCAAAAATGAATTTGAACTAATTCTAATCCTTTTTGAGTATGTCCACGTTTAAAAAATGAATTTGAACTAATTCTAATCCTTTTTGAGTAGGTCCATGTTTCAAAAATGAATTTGAACTAATTCTAATCCTTTTTGAGTATGTCCACGTTTACAAAATGAATTTGAACTAATTCTAATCCTTTTTGAGTATGTCCATGTTTCAAAAATGAATTTGAACTAATTCTAATCCTTTTTGAGTATGTCCACGTATAAAAAATGAATTTGAACTAATTTTAATCCTTTTTGAGTAGGTCCATGTTTCAAAAATGAGGATGAACTGACCTCTATGTGCTCAGTTTTGAGTAATTCCATGTTTCAATATTCTGAGTATTTCTGGTATTTCAAAATGGAAAGCATTGTGTCGTCGTATTTGAAACAAAAAGTTTCATAACAAAATGAAAACATCGATTAACTCAGATTTGAAAATGTAATTTTTCTCAGTGAACTACTTCTACAAGTTTGAACTTTTTCAATTACATTTTTTGGTACTTTTCGGTTAGCCGGGCGCCAGTGAAATGTATATATCTATATATACATATATATGTATATATACACACTTATAAGTATGTGTATATATATGTATATATATATACATGCATATATAAATGTGTGTATGTATATATATATATGTATATATATGTATATATAGATATATACATTTCACTGGCGCCCGGCTAACCGAAAAGTACCCATTTTTTATATGATTTTCATACAAGTTTGTTTAATAACGTTCAGGATCAGATTTTCAAAAAGTTGTTTGTTTAACGAAAAGTAAATAAGGTGTCATTACATATGAACTACGAACGGAAATATAAAACTAGTCGTTGAGGTCCACCGTAATAATTACCCATCATGGATGTGTATAATCTAAAATATGAAAATAAAACATGTGTAAACTACTTATAAAATGCATTGCAGTTCGAATAAATTCCTGGCTTAATGATGTCATAAACTTTAAATGCTCTGTTACTGAATTGCGTAAAAGAAACATCCTTATAACTCCAAAATTAATCATCATATTAACTAACAGTTTATTGCATCGGATGAAGCGTCTCATTTCCAATTGAAATATATCTTTGAATTGAAATTTGTATTAAATACAGGGTCATGAAAAATCGAAGAGTGAAGAAAATAGGATTAGAAATATCTCGGCAACTCATTATCCGATCGACTTCATTCTTTATGCAAAATTTATGTTTTTATTGTCTTTTATATACACTCCTTAAAATAAACAGCTTCGAAATTTTTTATAAACCTTTTATCAGAACGAATATTTCGAGAGTCCGAATAAAATAGTTCAGGATAATCGAGGTTACTGAAATTCAATAGGCTTATTTCCATTATTACATACAACGTAGAATTATTTTTTTTATTTTTTTTTTATTTTTTTTTTATTATTATTTTTTTTTTTTTGACATAAGCTTTTGTTTTGTGAAAAATTTTCAAATGTTATCTAGAATTTTAGCGTTTTAGATAAAAGTAATTTTATTAAATGGTTTTATATATATGAGTAATTGAAAATACCAGAAAGAAATATCCCTTTCTGAGTTACTTTAATATATTACTAGATGGAACCCGTCAAAATTTGACGGCAAAAAACTTGATAGTACCATAAAAATAAAATTCATAGCTGCTTTAAAATGTTTGAAACTTTTGCAGAATAATTTAAATAAATAAAAAACCCACTTTGAATTAAAGCTAGGTTGAAGAACAGCAATTGGCTAAGTTTCACTGGCACATGTACTCGCGGAATTTCTTTCATCTGACACATTTAGCGCTGTTGTGCAAGTAAATGGTAAGTGCCCCCTTGGGGAGGGGGAAATGGCGGGATGGACCAAGGAGATGCATAACATGAATAAGCAGTCAAAGACCTTTCAAACGATATGTAACATGAGGGGTGTGTGCAAAATTTTAAAAAGTACCCCCTTGAGGGGGGGGGGGTAAAGTAGGGGATGGACACGGAACATGCATAATATGATTAAGTGGTCACAGACCTTTCCAACGATATATAACATGAGGGTTGTGTGCAAAATTTAGAAAAGTACCTCTTTGGGGGGTGGGGGGGGGGGGGCAAAGCGGGGAGATGGACATCAGAGATATGCATATGATTAAGCAGTCACAGACCTTTCCAACGATATATGACATGAGGATTGTCTGCAAAATTTAGAAAAGTACCCCCTTGGGGGCGGGGGTTGCAAAGTGGGGAAATGGACATTGGAGATATGCATATGATTAAGCAGTCACAGACCTTTCCAACGATATATGACATGAGGGGTGTCAACAAAATTTAGAAAATTGCACCCCTTAAGGGGGGGGGGAGTGGCGGGATGGCCCCCGGAGATGCATAACATGAATAAGCAGTCAAAGACCTTTCCAACAATACGTAACATGAAGGGATTGTGCAAAATTTACAAAAGTACCCCCTTGGGGGGGGGGCAAAGTGGGGGGATGGACACCGGAGATGCATAATATGATTAAGCGGTCACAGACCTTTTTAACGATATATAACATGAGTGGTATGTGCAAAATTTAGAAAAGAGCCCCAATTGGCGGGGGGGATGGACCACACAGATGCATAACATGAAAAGGCAGTCACAGGCCTTTCGAACAATATATCATATGAGTGGTGTCAACAAAGAAAAGTCTCCGCCCCGTGTAGGCAAAACATACTCCCCCCCGCCGCAATAATTATTGATGCGGACTCATTTTTTAAATTCGTTCGCACCCCTCTTCTCCCGCAAAATGTTGTGAATTTTAAAAACTCCACTTACGAATTTTTTTATACCAAAAGCACTTATGTCCGTCGTCTGCATGCAGAGTTTTGTGCTTACAGACGCCAGACACAACAACACACACACAGACAGACGTTTACCGACATTAATAGTATAGATGATACTCAGTGCCTACACATTTCACCCTTTATAATTCAGCCAATGAGTTGACGGTTGTTCATTTCCAGAAACGAAAAAATAATTCTTTAGGATGAATTTTGTTTGTTTGATACACCGTGGCAGAATGCGTGCAATGCAGCGACAGGCGTCACAAACTTTTTAGGGCACCTGCAGACTAAAAACATATAATCAATCCTCGCAGGAAAAAAATCCTAGATTTCGTCAAATGATCACGGGAAAAACACTAATTTCATCAAAGGATCATGTAAAACGTGAATTTTGTTAAAAGGCCACAGAAAAACGCGATTTACACAAAAGATGAGCAAATTTTGTCAAAGAATCGCAAAACAGGAAATTTCACCCAAAGATAGCGCTTTCTTGCCAAACTTTCTCTAAAAATTGCGGAATAAAATGTATTTTATCAAAAAATCGCTGGAAAACGCACATTTCGTTAAAATATCGCGAGAAAAATGCGAATTTCATAAAAGAATCGTGGAAAATAACGCAAATTTCGTGAAAAAAAAATCGCAGAAAAAACACAAATTTCGTCAAATTATCGCTGAAAAAAAAACACGAATTACGTCATAGGATAGCTGAAAAAATTATGAATCTCGACAAAAAAAAGATACAGAAAAAAATGCGAATTTCATTAAAGAATCACGAAAAAAAATGCGAATTTTGTTAAAGAATTGCGCAAAGAATGTGAATTTTTTGAAAGGTTCGTGTGAAAAATGAAACTGTCTGTATTAAAAACAGCACACACACAAACATCTATACAAACCTCAATACACACAAACATATTATAGGCAGGGCTTGAAATTCAATTTTTCCAAAGACGGGAGTCTCCCTACCAACATTTTTAAATGGAGGGGAGTTGTAATGTTTGGGAGGGAGAAAAAAAATCTTTAAACCCCACTATTCTTTTACGTGCTATTTAAAGAATTACATTAATGCAGACATGACAAAATACAATTGAAAAAATTAAGTCAACTGAGAATGATTATGTAAAATGTTTATTTTTATTATAAAAAAGTGAAGAAAGTTAAGTTTTATATATGCAGTGTATTTTTCAAGTTCCATTAAATGTGTTAGGGACCCTTAACAATTAGATTGTTAAATAAATTTCTGACTTTAGATTTTACTTGATTGAGATTCACCGATCGATCGTGGAAAAGACGCAAAGTTCATCAATCTGTCGCGGAAAAAACGCTAAGTTCGTCGATCTGTCACCAAAAAACGCAAAGTTCGTTGATCAGTCGTGGGAAAAAAGCAAATTTCGTCGATCGATTGCAGAATAAACACAAAGTTCGTCGATCTGTCCCCAAAAAACGCAAGGTTCGTCGATCAGTCGCTTAAAAAACGCAATGTTCGTCTATCTGTCGCAGAAAAAACGCAAAGTTCGTTGATCTGTCACGGAAAAAACCACAAAGTTCGTCGATCAGTTGCGGAAAAAAGTAAATTTCGTCGATCGATTGCGGAATAAATGCAAAGTTCGTCGATCAGTCAGGGAAGAAAGAAAAATTTCGTCGATCGATTGCGGAATAAACGCAAAGTTCGTCGATATGTCCCCAAAAAACGCAAGGTTCGTCGATCAGTCGCTTAAAAAACGCAATGTTCGTCGATCTGTCGCAGAAAAAACTCAAAGTTCGTTGATCTGTCACGGAAAAAACCACAAAGTTCGTCGATCAGTCGCGGAAAAAACACAAAGTCCGTCAATCGGTTGCGGGGAAAAAAAATCACGAAATTTATCGTTCGGTTGCAGGTAAATTAAATAATGCAAATTTCTCCAAAAATGCTGAAATTTTTTGGGCGGGAGGCTCCCGCTCATGATCTTTTTTGGGCGGCATTTCAAAATTTTCCGCGCGAATCACGCCCTGAAATTCAAGCCCTGATAGGTATAGTTTTAATCTGAAATAATATACTGAACTTGAACTAACTTTTGAAAAATCGGGTTAACCCAAATCCAACTTGCAGAAATCTACACTCAGTCTGAAATCGACTCGAACCATAAAGACAGTTAACCCAACTTGCAACAAAAATAATTATTTTCTGTGAATTTTCTGATTTTTTCTTTTCTCAGAAATGCTGTAGTCATTTTGTCCCCCAATTTTGCCCTTTACAATTCAGCCAATGAGTGGAGGGGGCCAAAGGAGCGTTCCTTATCACAAACGAAAGATGAGATACGTTCGTTTGATGTCGTTGTTGAAAATTTATGGATTTCTATTATTAAAGTAATTTTTTCATTTTACCGTATTTATTTTCTTTTTGTGTTGTATGTATTTTGCTACTTTGAATTGTTTTAAACTAACCCTTTTTTTTTTTGGAGAGTGAGAGAGAGAGATTTAGTAATTTGGTGACACGAAGTTCAGCAAATTCTTAAAATCCACAAATCGTTTCCAATGTAAACAATGAAATTTACAATTAAGTTGCAAGTGTAAAATTTCAGTTTTTTAAAATTTTCATGTCATTCTGTACACATTTTAATATGTCATTCTGATCATTATACATATTTAGTTATGCATTATTAATTATTTACTTGACCTTTACTTTTAATATTTTAAATATTTCAAACTTACAGCTGAATGTAATTATTAAAACATTTGAAATACTGCATTCGAAAAAGGAAATTTCAGCTTAGAAACTCGACAATTAAAAAATTTAAAGTAGAAAAGTACTTATGATGTAAAAAGAAGAAAAAAAATACACCAGAATTTATCTGTATTACGAAAGCGGGAGAAATGATTTTCTGTGCTATACGAAAAGATATCCAAATAACTCAATCATGAACATAGAAATAGGTATCGGTTTTTATGTTCAGGTGCACTCAATCCAAACTTGAAACTTTTAAAACGGTCATTGAGTGAATGAAATTCATCTCCGCCTTTCACATCCAGAAAACTTGCTGTGTCGCCAATTATGTTTATATTTTATATATATATAAAAAAAATAATAATTCAGGCACTTTTCCGTTATACGGACACCATTGTCGCCAAACATACATACATACATACATTTTGGCATAGTATCCGTATAACAGAAAAGTACTAAAGTTCATGGTTTAAAATCACAATAAAATATCATGAAATTTATTGATTAGTTGTGGGAAAATATGGGGGAAATAATGTGTTTTTCGTGAATTTTTTGTTTTGTTAACAATGTGGTTAGAGAGACAGGGAGAAATCCAGAAAACTTGCTGTGTCGCCAATTATGTTTATATTTTATATATATATATATAAATAATAATTCAGGCACTTTTCCGTTATACGTACACCATTGTCGCCAAACATACATACATATATTTACATACATACATACATTTTGGCATAGTGTCCGTATAACAGAAAAGTACTAAAGTTCATGGTTTAAAATCGCAATAAAATATCATGAAATTTATTGATTAGTTGTGGGAAAATATCGGGGAAATAATGTGTTTTTGTGAAATTTTTTGTTTTGTGTTGTTGTGTTTAATTGTAAGCATTCATTATAATTTTCAGTGCATTATTAAATTGAAATTTTTGTTTAAAATATGTAAACAAAACAGTGACCAGAAACCTGCACAATTTCTAATATAGATAGATAGATGCATGCATGTAGTACTTTTAATTATTTGGTAAAAATACTGTGATCGTCACTGAGAAAACCTCAATTTAACCTAAAAGTAATTGTCGAGTGTTTAAGCTGAAATTTCATTTTACGAATACAGTATTTCAAATGTTTTAATAATTACATTTAGCTGTAAGTTTGAAATATTAAAAGTAAAGGCCAAGTAAATAATTAATAATGCATAACTAAAAGTAATTTTCGAGTGTTTAAGCTGAAATTTCATTTTACGAATACAGTATATTTGAAATGTTTTAATAGTTACATTCAACTGTAAGTTTGAAATATTAAAAGTAAAGGCCAAGTAAATAATTAATAATGCATAACTAAAAGTAATTGTCGAGTGTTTAAACTAATTTCATTTTACGAATACAGTATTTCAAATGTTTTAATAGTTACATTCAGCTGTAAGTTTGAAATATTAAAAGTAAAGGCCAAGTAAATAATTAATAATGCATAACTAAATATGTATAATGGTGAGTTTTTTTTTCTTGAATTATTCAGTGAAACTCGTCTTATAAATGTACGCAAATAATTCACATAAAAATCTTAAAATAACTAAGTTTTCTTTCGTGTTTAGCTATTCTTAATAACCAAAAAAGCTTGATTAATACAAAAATTATTTGGTAAAAATACTGTGATCGTCGCTGAGAAAACCTGAATTTAATCATATCACACAGAATTACATATTAAAAGTTTAAAATTAGTTTGTTTACATCGGAAACGATTCGCGGAATTTCGTGCCACGAAATCTCTCTCTCTCTCAAAAAAAGGGTTAGTTATAAAAAATTCAAAGTAGTAAAATACATACGACTTAAAAAGAAAATAAATACGGTAAAATGAAAAAATACCTTAATAAAAGAAATCTATAAATTTTCAACAACCGAACAACCAAATGGAACACATACGCTTCTAGAGAGAAGAAAAGCCTTCACCTCATTGGCTGGAACATCGCGTCTGAAGATAGTAAAAAACCTCTAGCTGATTAGCTGAATGCTCGCGCATGCGTATAAATAGCATTTTTGCACGAAAAACTAAAAAGCAGGTTAGCTTTAAGTATATGGATTTTGATATATTATATTTCATCGAGTACTCGATGAAATATAAGGTCTTCTGTCTTTTTATACATAATTATTAAGTAAACATTAAAAGATGATGTACTTAAAACTTAAATCTCAACTTCAAGTATATACGTTATACAAAGGAACAAATTCATGAAAAATTCCTCTTTAATATTTACATGCAGCGTTTTATATTTCAAAATTCTTTTGAAAAGATTAAATTGCCTTACGAAAAATACATCAAATAACAAGTCGTTTTTTTCTAAAAAAAATTAATTAAAAAATACACACAAAATATTGTGTAAGCATTTAACTAAGCTTAGGGAAAATGCTCTTTTTTATTTGGAGGGGGGGGGGTTAAAAATGCTTTCCTTGAAATACATATTTTGTTTGTAAAAACTCAGAAATTATTTATTTATTAATAAAAAGTTGAAGAATTACATCGCAAGTCTAGTTTATTGAAAAACTGTAAGCGATTTAACTAAAAGACCATATGTTGTGGTTGCTTAAAGAAGTGGTTTTGTCTTTTAACTTAAAATAAAAAATATTGTATCAAATGTATTTCTTTATGCGCTTCTATTTCAAAAATGAAAATATTTCCCGTTTCAGACGTTTCTAAAAACACATTATTTTTGTTTTTCAACATTCTTCAATGAAAAAATTTATTTATTATGGGATTTCGGGAATTCAGCAAAATACTATATATTTTTATATATTTTTAATGATGTGCAGTGTTTTGGGTGAAGCGTTTCATATTAAATTTTATGGAAAATCTAAGTCAAGAGTAAACTTAACTTAGATTTTTATTTAAGGGTTATTAAAGTAAAAAATAAATAAATAATCTTATGATAAATAATTCTTCGAAAAGATATATCTTTAAATTATTTACATATTTTTATACGTAAGGAGCATGTGTCAAAAACACGTCGTGTTTTGTTCACTAATAATTTTTAAATATAGACTTGATTTATCAATTCGTAAACAGAGTTGTATCACAAATCAAGTTTATTGAAAGCACTAATACTTAAAGACATAGTTGACAACTTGTTTGTTACCACTAAAATTTAATAGAAATTTTTGTCATACTTAATCGCAGATTTGGGTAATAAAGTAAGGCAAAATTTACTAATAAACTTTAGTGGCAAAAATAAAGCGTAAATGTTGCAGCTGTATTAAAAATGTTTTTCCTCCTTTTAACTTGATATGTAGAATAATGTACAGAGTATCTCATTTATTTTGCAACCCGCGTAAACACGAAGCAAATGAACAACACGAGTGCACGCGCACACCGTTAGCGCAGGTAGCGGTGTGGAGGGGCGTGTGAGAAACACTACCAACACGCTAGAAAACCACAGGAGACACTTCAGTGCTAAGGAGAACGAAGTGAAAGGTAGTTTTGCGACATGGTGCTATGTGCAGAAAAACGCGCGTTTAATATTGAACATTATTTTCGAACGTTTTCGTTCAAAACAGTCAAGGAACGATATGAAAAGAAGTTTCCAGACTCTGTAGTGCCGAATAAAAGCATAATTAAGCGAATCATGGACCATTTTCAAACAGAATGTACTGTGAAACCAAAAGAAAGAACCGTCTGTCGTTTGTCCTAACTGACCACAAAATGAAGGGAATCTAGAGGAAAATCAAGGAGAAACCGGCCGCGTCAGTAAGAAAATTAGCGGATGAACGTTTCGTTTGGTTTCAACACGATGGCGCTCCCTCGCATACGGCCAACGACACTCTGTCATTTCTCCAAGAATTTTTTGGTGATCGGCTAATTACAAAAGGACTATGGCCTCCATGCAGTCCAGACCTGTCACCGCCCGATTTCTTCTTGTGGGGCTATTTGAAAAATCGCGTGTTCCGTGAACTGGTAGCCTCGATTACTGAACTAAAAACTCGCATTACGGAAGAGATAAACGCTATCACACCAAACACATTACAGAATGTGTCTCGAAACCTCCTCAAACGGGCCCAGATATGTAAAGATGAAGACGGCGTTCACTTCTCACACCTTTTGTAGTCGTTTAAGCACTTCTGTAGAATAAAAATTAATGTTTGTACAATGTTCTTTTTTTAGGGTTGCAAAATAAATGAGACACCCTGTATAATACATATTTTTTTATTATTGCTTTTTACAAAGAAAAATATTTCATTTTTATAAATTTAGAAAGAAAGATATTTCAAATCGATTATTTTGCAAAAGTTATTTTTTTTCTAATATAGCTGTATTTAATTTTTTTCTGCCTATTTTGAGATTTACAAGATTCTTTTTCCCTTACCTAAATGCAGAATATGTTTCGTAGAGCTTTTTATTGCACTGCAGTTGATATGCAAGGGTTTTATAATTTCAACAGAGACATTAATTTGTAATACTTGAAATTAATTATTTTTTACTATCTTTCAATAAGGATAAAATGTTAAAATATTATCGTGTATTATTCGTAAATAGTTTTGAACCGTAGTAAAAAATGCTACAGATAACGAACTATAGCTAAAATTATTTTCGAGGTTTGAATTTATAAAACGGAAACGAAAACAGAATTTCAGAAAATTGTAACTAACGTATTCCTCCTACTTTGAACTTAAATTTTTCAAGTAAAGCTATGTATTTATAACAGATAATTTGTTCTATAAAGTAAAGAACAAAATCCTTAATATTTTACATGCATCTTTTAAAAAAAGTCCTTCCTGCCTGTACCGGGAGAAAAAGGTAGCTTTCATAGTCCATGTTTTAAAAAATTCAACTCAGTTTACTCAAATACTAGAGATGAGACGGGCTCAGCCCGAGCCTGAAAGCCCGAGACCGGTCCCGACGCGGGCTCGGGCTCGATTTTTATACCAGTCTTCGGGACCGGGCGGGCTCGGGCTCATTCTTTCTGAAACTGACAATTTTATTTATTCTCATATAGAAATATTAAAAATAACTTTTTCCCCTAAAAAATTACGTATTCTATTTCACATAATTTTAATGTTATTTTGATCAGAATGAATAGAAGGGTTAAACAGGAATCTTATTTTTCTTTTCTAGTATTAGAATATTATTTTAAAAGAAAATTTACGATATTTGCGACGCGACTGACGGCTGGGTGATATGGCGCCAATGCGAGGAGGCTCCAATAATATTTGTTGCTAGATTTTCATTTGTAACATTAGGATATTTTCTTTATTGGACCGTTTATTTTATTTTATTTTTTTAGAGATTTAATGCGAGATGAACATTTTTTTTCATTCTTAGTCAACAGCATTAGCTTAGGTTTGCAAATTTTTAGTCTTCTATTGTGTGCAAGTTATACTCGCTCTTCATATGAAGACAACGTTAGTGATTATATTTTTAATTGTGAACTCTGCTGATGCTAAAGCTCTGCTCTGCACATTTACGAAGTCACTTTCATTCGTAAGCAGATATAATTGTCATACATTGTTATTCCGATAGAAAGCAATCGAAGAGTGTTTCAACTTTTACTATAGAAGCACAGGATCTTTCAGATACCGGTGTCAAATTTTTAATTTAAGCTGAATTTCAGGAAAATGAAATATTGTTTTAATTAAAGAATCAATTATATGTTACGATATACACTTTTTATAGGAAATATAAAACGTTGTTCGATTCTTCTGCATAGAAATAGGAATTTCTAAAAATTTAATTCATTTTTTCATCAAACGCACTTCGTTAATGTGTCCATCATATTTGCTTGTTGGCAGAGAAAAAGATTTACATCCTTTTAAGGAAGTATATTTTTATTTGATACCAAACTTATATTTCGATAAGATTAATTATGTGCAGCGGATGAACAGTTATTTTCACGTACGAAGTTTTAAAAAAATGAGATATTTCTTTTAAAACAATTTTTAAATATTATGCAATTTTTTTCGGTATTGGACTCGGGCTCTAATGACACAAAATGTTTCGTGCTCGGGTGGGCTTGGATTTAAAATCATCGGGCTCGGGAGTGCCGGGCTCCGAAAAGAAAGCCCGAACTTATCTCTATCAAACACCCGAAGCTAAATTGCTTGGAAGTCGGTTACAGAAAATCCAATCCCGGTTTTCGTTGATACTGAATTTGAATGCGAATTTCAGCATGAGAATTACAGCATAGTAACAAAAATCAGATTGTTTGAAAATTTCAGCTGCCCTAAAATTTCAAACTGTCATATCTCTGTCATTTTAGGTAGCTTTCAATACAAAAAAGTAT
Organism: Maratus michaelseni; assembly: GCA_963931845.1. Classification (NCBI taxonomy): domain Eukaryota; kingdom Metazoa; phylum Arthropoda; class Arachnida; order Araneae; family Salticidae; genus Maratus; species Maratus michaelseni. The sequence goes on along the minus strand of OZ007593.1, from coordinate 20,846,330 downwards.
AAAGCTACCTATTGCAGCCATTCGGAGGAAAGCAATTCCGGAAAATTTCGATATATTTTCACCTATCATGACCCCCAGACCCCAAAACCACCCTCCGTTCAAATGTTGATTTATATATATATATATATATATATATATATATATATATATATATATATATATATATATATATATATATATATATATAAACTTATTGCAAAAATTAACCATTGAAACAGAAATAACTGACCAAATGCAATGAAATTATTATCCCAAATAGCTATGTCAAATTACACATTATAAAACATAGTCCTAACAAATGAAGTATTTATATATATATATATATATATATATCTCCATATATATATATATATATATCTCACCTATGTCATACGATAACGCCCGTATTTGTAAATCGATTTTGATGAAACTAATTGTGTGTATTAAGGTCACTAATGTCTCGACCGAGTTCGTTGGCCAGCTTGGTCCGCAATTTTGTTTCAAGATGGCGGCCATTTCAAAATTGAAAACTAAAATAAATATACAAAAAAGTTAAAAATTCAAATTTATTTTTTAATTACGTGTTAGGCCTTGATACAAGGATTCCAGAGCATTTTTTGGTTTACCTCTATCTTAAAAAATGGCTGAGATAGAGCAGTTTGAAATTCTAGGGTGGCTGACATTTTGAAACAAAACACATTAACGCGATTACTCGCAAATTATTTTCTTTCATTGTTGTAATAATTTTTCCAATCATACGCATAAAACTATATATTCATATCCGTTAGCGCCAAATTCTCGCCAAAATTGGCGACATTTGGCAAAATATCGCCAAATTTGGCGACCAAAATAAGTCTTCATAAATGAAGCCAATTTGGCTATTGCTCAATAATTTGGCGAATTTCTTATTCAAATTCAGTATTAACGAATGTTTTGTAAACGTTTCTTTGCATTTTAACTTGCTGTTTTCGTGTAACATTAGCTAAAACTTTAAAACGAAGATATAGGAAAGCTACCTTTTCCTCCCGGTACAGGCCAGAAGGACTTTTTATACTTCTTTTTGATTTTTTTAAAAAAAATTAAAAATTTAACTTGTTGCTATTTTGAAACTAAACGGCGCATAAAGCTAGCCAATGATCTCGGCCGAGACCTTGATATGTTCTCTACACATGATCAGTCACATTCATATCGGTTCATAAATACGAGAGTTACAGCATAACAAATATCAGATTGCTTCAAAATCTCAGCCACCCTACAGTTTCAAACGGCCATATCTCAGCCATTTTTTAAGACATCTCAAAAACTAAAAATGTTCCAGAATCCTTGTATCACGTTCTAATAGTTAACAAAAACATATTTTTCAATTTATAATTTTTTGTACATCTTTTTGAATTTTTAAAAATTTTAAATTTTTTAACTGGCCGCCATTTTGAAACAAGATGGCGGATGAAGCTGGCTAACGTACTCGGTCGAGACCTTGGTATGTACTATACACATACTCAGTCACATTCAATTCGGTTCATAAATAAGAGAGTTACAGTATGGCATATGTCAGATATATATATATATATATATATATGGATATAATCAACATTTGAACGAAAGGTGGTTTGGGGTTCTGGGGATCATGATCGGTGAAAACATACCAAAATTTTAGTGATTTTAGTAATTCACCTTCTAAGGGGGGTTAAAAGTGTGGGGTTTAACGTTTTAAGTCATTTCGTCATATCTCAGCAGCAGTTTTAGGTAGGAGAATGAAACTCGGGATAAGAAATCTACTGAAAAATGACTAAACATGTATTTCAGCGATTTTAGAAATTCGGCACTAAAGGGGGTTAAATGGGGGATTCGAACGTTTTAGGTCATTTGGCGATATCTCAGCAGCAGTTTCAGGTGGGAGAATAAAATTCAGGATAACAAATCTACTAAAAAATAGTTAAAGACGTACTTCAATTACTTTAGAAATTCACCAATCGGTTTAAACATCGATTATGGAAGTTTAGACGAATAAGACAACTATTGCTGACTATCAGATATTTTTCGTAAACATTTTTCAAAGGAAAATACATTGTAGTCGACACATTGGGCACACCCGCGCGCAGCCGGGGCGGGCCGCTAGTAAATAATATAGAAGAACTTCGGGTATTATGGAACACTATTTACATTTGGGGCAATACAACATCTCGATATTGTTTTAAACACGAAAACCGAATAAAGTGTCAAACTTTAACAATCTGCGAACAGTTTTTATAGACAAAAAGCATTTTACGAAATTTCATCGCTTGCAAACAAATAATAATAATAATAATAAACGTATTTTGAGTGTATTGTGAGATAATCGGGAAAGAGGGAATAAGCGGTTAAAAATGAAGAAAACGAACACATTTTAGCAAAAAACAGATTTAATGGTATCAAGAGAGCATTATCAAAACACAGTGTCTAGGTAGTCAGCCAGTATACTCCAGTTCATACTTCAGATTTGCCCAAATCACAAATATATGGATCTATCTTTGCACCACCATAATGATGGAGTCTTATGAAATATTTGTATTCCATTTAACCCGACAACGCTTGTTTCAGTAAAAAATAAGACTCTATGTTCATTGGTGTGAATCGCAAGCTAAAACAGGAATATTACATCATAGACTGTTAGTATTTTGGTGTACAATAATGCTTAATTTCAGTGTAAAAATATTACTTCGAATAATGAATAAAAAGTATTGAAAAAGTAACTTCGAAACTTTCCAAAAACGAAAAACAAATATTTATTCACTCAATGCGCCCTGACGCCGACCGACGAACTGCGCGTTCTAGGGAGGCATTCTGGAAACGTTTTTAAGTAGTTTATGATATTGTCACTTGATGGCAGCACTTTACCAAATAAAAAAATTGGTATTCTATATTAGCCAACTATTTCATAATGCTCAAAGTTTCTATATAACATATGAGGCGTTGCGGGTATTAGGGACAAACATGAACAAGTGTGGTAAGTGTGATCAAAGATCGCTCTGAGGGTTTCGTTTAATAATCCTTTCAAAACACTTTATCCTTTCTTTAATAAATCCAAATAAATTTCATTTAGCAACCAAATAAAAATTCATATTTTTTATAAAGTAAAAATTTACCGGTCTATTTTTCTCGTCTTTTCGAATATCTAAACCAGCTCGATAGCGGGCGAATTCCGCTATTATATTCTGTCATAATAATATCTGCCATGTGGACTAAATGCGATATTAAAAAAAAATTCAAAATTAACATGTTGTACACCTTCAAAATGTTAAAATATGCGAATATTTCCGTAATCGGGTTTTTATCGTGATTCAATACGTTTCTCAAACTCATATATTTACTACATTAAAGACGTGAGTATAAAACATCACAAATTTACTCAATGGTGTATATGTATACAAACGTTTTGTATACACCATTCAGTAAATTTGTGATGTTTCATACTCACGTCTTTAATGTAGAAATGTTTCATGGTGTAATCGTCCAGCATTTATATCATATATTTACTATTCTCTATTATTCATATTGATACTCGCTTTGTATTGTTCTGAAACATTTGAAAAATCCGTTAAACTTCCGATATGACGTCATATTTTCTTTTTGATTCTCTAATGACGTGATATTAATCTGCTTTGTGTAAATTACACATACTCATACTCCTTGTATTATTGAGAAATCTTTCCGTTTTATTACCACTATGACGTCAATCAATTTTATTTCATATTAATCTTTTTTTCAATTGGTGAAACTTTTTATTTCATTTTTCACGTTTAAATCGTCTGATAGAAAATTAATTATTGTAGAAAGAATTTCATCGTGGATTTTTAATTTTTGGCATTGGCTATAACGAAAACTGTTTCAATTTAATGGGAAAAGGCTGTTAGAATTTTGGTTTTTCATCTCTATTTATTAAAATAATACGAATTTTTCAAATTTTAATATTTTGAACTCTTCACAACTGCTATTCAGATTTATACACTAAATTTCAACTCTGTAAGTTACATAGTTTTTGAAAATGGCTCTGTGACAGACAGACAACGGTGCGGGAGTAATAGGGTTTCGTGAGATGAACGAAACCCTAAAAAATCGACATAGACACTACAGTAACTGGTGTCATCTCTTACAAATGCATCTCTAATGATCAGAAATTTTGCTTTAAAATACAAGCTGGCCATCTGACGAGAATGACTGGTGTGTATTCCGGAAATTTGTGTTTGGCGACTTTGCCTCTCATAAGAATGATGAGAGGCGTATGACATGATGCAACACATCATATATTATTTAACAAACATGTTACGTAATAGTTTGTGATAACACAATCTATCCAATTTGGCGATCTATGGTTATCGATTTGATATTGATGATCTATCCAAAATTGCACTTTTCTAAAATGCATTAAAATTAACGCAATACATAAAAATTTAATTATATAGTTCGATTTTTTTAAGCATCTAAACTCGGATTTTATTATGTAGTTTTCTCATCACCCTTAAACTAAAAAAAAAAAAAAAAAAAAAAAGAAAGAAAGGAAAAGAAAAGAAAAACAAAAGGTAGAATGCAGATTAATGTCAAATTTTTGTTTAGAAATTAAACATAAAAGAAAAATTATGCGTCAAGCAATAGATTATGAAAGACATTCCAATACTTTCAGAATACTGTAATGCAACTTCATCGTTTAATAAGCTGAAAGAAGATAACTACACAATTTAGAATATGCATAATAACTGAAAACGTACTTTCATGAATAACCATCCATAACCGGCAATGTATCCAGTTCTTTGCGTAGCCCTGTATATTAATTTATTTATGCTCTATAAACATCTTTTAGTATGCTAACTATAGTTCAACTGGAAAATGCATAAGTCAATTAAAAATCACCCTTAAGCAAATCCCGCTCATACACAGAGGATCACCATGGATCACAAAATATTTCCCCCATACACCATATGCACCATATAAGATGCTTGCAAATTCTTTTGTGTAGCTCTGTATGAGCTATAGATTTTATACACACCACTTAGTACGCAAACATTATTTAAACTTAAAAACGAATACCAAACCTGAAAAGTCACTTTCAGCGTTTATCGCTCATAGACAGTACTCTAACTGATTTTTTTTTCGTGTGGCCCTGTAGAATGATAATTCCTTTTAACTCCACATTCTACAGAAAGCATGTAATCGTGCACCTCAGAAATGCATATAAATTTTATTATTTTCCCAAATAGTACAACATTATTAAAATGGATCACAAAATATTTCCCCCATACACCATAATATAACGGGATTCTTTTGAGTATTCCTGTAAACGAATTAAAAATGCTACACATTCATTTTCACTAGAAAACATACCATAGTAAACCTCAACAACATATCTCAATTTCATAGCAATCCGAGTATATTTACGAGAATTAAAGTACGGACTACGGATTACAGATAGACAAACCGAATTCATAAACACCTTTTAACTATGTTGAAAGGCGTTAAAAGCATCATCTTAACCGAATTAATTAAGTTTAGATTTGTATTACACATATATTTTAAATTGCTGTTAAAATATTCCTTATAAAGGAAAGTACAAAAAGATGCGTTAAGCTACATAATATACATAAGTGGTAAACAATCTCCTGTAGTTTAATTCTATTTTCTGAAGTAGCTAACATGCCTGTTTACAATGAAATTTAAATTGCTTCTTTACGTATTTTGTTTGATATTTTAAAATCCTCTCGCGCTTTCTGGGAAAATATCAAGCATAAGAAGTGACATTGATGGATTGACTATAAAATTTTAAAACTTAAAGATATTATTTCGCGGTATGAATAGAGATAAGAAAGATAAACTCGCGATATTTCATTTCTTGAGAGATACTAAAATTTCTTATGATATTTTCTATAAATATATCTTATTTCTTACTCTCAAGAACATTATTACCTTCAGTTAAGGGGTCAGATAACCTTTAAAGTGTCAGAAATTCTGAAATTTTTTTATTAGCATATAATTAAATATGATTCTTTAGGAACGATTTAAAATAAACCCCATGCAAAAATTCACTTTAGAAGTGAAGTTATGTCTAAAACAGTCTGAGCTTTTCTTATACGATCAACGGTCAGTTTGATCTTTGAAGTCAATTTTCTCAAAACGACGATTTTGGTCATTGCGCGCACGATTTAAGAAAAATGGTTGGTTAGAATTTCATGAAATTTTGACTGAATGTCTTAACCAGACAGATGCACAAAATGACCTACGATTATGTTTCTCAAGTAACAAGTTTAGAATTTATGACTACTTTTGTAGTAAAAAAAACTCGATATTTCGAATTTCTCTAAAAAAAAATTTTTTTCTCAAGATCTACACATTTTATTTTTTTCATCGTAGGTCATTTTAAGAACACATTATATATGTACTCATTAAAAAAAATTTTGGCTGGTTTTAGCAATTCAAATGTGAAAAATCATGCGCGCAGTACATGCAAGAATAATTCTTTCGTAAAAAATTTATTATATTTTAAAATAAATTTAAACGCTTTATATGAGTGTATACATTTTTGGAGAATTTTAATTTATAAAATAAACTTTTAATAATATGTATTTTAAATTTTATAATTAAAAGTCAAATAGTTACGGAGTTATGGTAATTCTTATAGAGGTCCCTTTTTCATGTATTTTGTGAGTTCAAAGGTTACCTGACCCCTTAATGTAACAATTTTTTTGAAAATATAGTATATATGTTCAATAAAGGCGAACAATTGTTCATTTTGTCATAATACCAGCCAGGAAATTAAAAATAAAAACAGAGGAAAATATTTTAGGAAAACATTAAATCAATCATAATAATTTCTCGTCCTACCCATTTTATTCAAACATTATACAGTTTTAAAGACTTACTGAAATATAATACACATGTCTAAAAGTTCTAAAACTACCTACAATCACAGAAAAACTTAGTTCAGACATATAAAAGCTTTAAACTATTTTCACCTTCTGATTTGACACATCATCAGTTAATGTTGTTCTGTTTCTTTTCGTTAGTTACCTTCGTTGAAGTCTTCCATATTTTCCCTATTCCTAATAATTGGCGTCATCTATTATCTATTTTTTCATGCATCATATCATTACATATTTCAAAGTTTGCTGTTTTCATTTCTATGGCTTCTCTTAGTAAAGCGTAGTTTAAACTGGGATTGCCCTCTCATGACCATGCTAAAGTTTTTAAAAAAATCCCTGCCGTGATTTTGAAAATTTCCAAACACTTTCTTTTTTTTTTCTTTTTGTCTATTCTGAGGTTAATGGATTTTCATAAAAAATATTGCTTTCTCCCTAAAAATAGATTTACTAGTCCAAAAAAACCCCAAAGTCTACCAAGTGGCCATATCAGGAACATGTGCACAAAATAGAGCCGCCATTGTTCCATGTTGCATAAATTGGGATTTTTTTCAATTGAAAAATGCTGCTCTGCTAAATTAAATAATTTTGACCGGTAACTGACATCTGGTGTCAGACACTGGCAATATAACTTAAATTTTAATGGTGTTTACTACAAGATAAATTTAATTTATTATTATGTATTTTTAAACAGTTCAAATAATATATTTCAACTTTCTTTAATATAATCGATAAGTAACACCTCTGTCAGAGACTGGTGAAATGCAATTCTAGAACCAATAACTAGCACCTCCCATTAAGCTAAATTAAATAACTTTATACTCTAAATCATGGCCCTAATATATCATATGCATCTTTAAACTAATTTCTATAACTTTAAGAAAAAAGTTTAGGTTGGTATCATTATAAATAGATAAAAAAAAACACTTCCTTAATTTTAGAAATAAGATGGTTGTTTCAAAATGGCACTTTTTGTATTCTCAAAAGTTTCTTCCTCATTCGATAATGTTCTTGGCCCTGTAGTGGTGAATAAATTGACTCCAAAATAAAAATATGTGTCTAATTTATCACTAGATGACATCACTTTACACAATTTTACAACAAAAGGCTTATTTGAGTTAGATTTTTGCCCAAGTGTCAGTAAATGGTTAGGTGTAAATAACTGGGGGTTTCACCCTATCCGTAATAAAATCTTAATATTTGACACTCTTTCACGATTGTACGCTATACATTTTTACAAACTACTAAAATACCATTATACAAACAACAGTCTCGATCTATAATAATTATAGTTGCAAATTTAATTATAATTTATATCATATAAACCTGTTTAATATTTTCATAGCGAATACCTTTTTTTTCTTCTCTAGTCAGATTAATGGTTGAATAAATTCTTAATTTTCCTTCAAACTATAATTGGAAGCCATTCAACAGAAACATTTCCTTAATAAGTTTTGAGAAATACTTTTAATGATAGTTTTGTTATCTCAGCATTCTAAGACAATTTTTTTTTTCTATTCTGACAAGTTCAGTATTTAATATATTACCAAATAAAGTATGCTTTAAAACGTTAGAAACACTGTCTTAAAATGCTATATATATACATATCTATATGAAACAAATTAAAAAAAAAAAAAATATTCGCCGTTGACCTCATTAAAACTATAATTCTGTGTAAATCCCATTATTCTAAATTATTTTCTCGCTCCAGTATTTCGATTGTCAAAATTACATCTAGCAAAATATAGTTTATTCCAAATTCATTCTCTTAAAAAAAATTGCGCTGATAGATGCTCTATTAAAATTACGCACTTTTATTTCTTTAAATAAAATGCATCCTAGAATTTAATTCTTCTAAAAAACACCAACCTCCCAGCTAAAAATATTTTACTCTTTTGAAATAACAACCTATGAATTTCTTTTCTTTATTTTTTATTTCCCTGCGATTCCTGACAAAATATTACTTCTCAAATTATGAAAGACTTTAGTCTCAATGTAAAAATTATTTTGGCATATTGCCATACTTGATAAAACATATGTATTTCTTTTCTCTTTGATTTTATTTATTCGAAGGAATTAGATTTCGAGTTTGTTCTAGAACATTGGTTTGGCGCGCTTTTTCCCAGCTTACGATAAGATTACTTCTATATTAACGCGCCGAAGGAATTAAGCCGTGATCGTTGATTGGTCGAGAGACTTCTTAGTAAAAATGTATTCTGGAGTGCTCAGAAAATGATATATGGCGTTTTCCCGCGTTTTGCGGCAGAAGGTTCCGGGATTCGGCGGTGTATGCGGCCCCGACATGACTGCCTGATCATAGAATGTTCTCCTTGGCCGCCGGTAAATTCGAAAAACAACTGTCTTCTGTTTTAAGATCCAAGATATCTTCTTATATTTAAAATTTAATCATCAAGTAATGCCACGATATTAAAATTAGCAAGTATGGAGTGAGATTCAAATAGAGTAAAGCCTAATCGATTCATCTTTGACTTTTCGAATAAAAGTAAAAAGGAAATGGACTGCTTCTTATCTGCCTTCTTTTACATACACATGAAGTAAGACTCGGTGCTCGACTGAAAATTTCCTGAGGTGGAAACCAGTGCCTGGAGTATGAATCAAGTGAAACCGTGACATAATTTATATATATATATATAATTTGTTATTTAAATTTATTATAATTTGTTGTTAAAATAAAATTAAATGATATTCCAACGGTTTCAAAGTGATCAACTTGAACTAATAGTAATCATAACTTATCCAATTAAAGTATTTTTAACGCATCTTGCTTCTTCTCAAGCACCCTTCGAATAATTGAATTTAAATTTCTTTTGCAATTTTTGAATCACCTGGTATTTTTTTAGGTTTTCATACAATCAGGATTGAGGAAGATTATTACATGCATTTGCAGAAAAAAAATGTTATATATGCATTGTACGTGTATTGAAAATGATTGTATAAGTAAATGGGAATCTGTGTCATTAGACGGATGTCAGTAGGTAAAGACAGGCTACGGCTGCCGAAGGCAGTCGTACTTCACCGCCTAATCCAGATTCTCGTGAATCCGTATGAGATCACAACCAGAGAGTGACGATTTACCCGGTGCACCTCCACAGGTAGTGCTCTACGGCCGGGGGCACAGCCGGGGGCGTGATTCTCCTGCTGCTCTCGACCCTTTCCCAAATGAATTGACGACAAAGACCGATGCAACATGTGATGGAGCCCAAACTTAGAGGATACCACCACACAACACTTTAACGTTTGTTGAAGTGATCCGACGGCTTCGTAGCCGGTACCCCATAGAGGTAACCGGGTCCTAGGTCATTGTCGAACTACCCCCACGACCATTTAATGTAACAGCAACTTCCGATCATCGAGTCCTAGGGAGGGAGGAAACGTTCATCGGTTGCGGCGATGCCAGTAGGTAAGACGGATGTAAATACGTACGTAAGAAGTTCGTATGTGAGAAAGAAAATTTAATACGTACGGAGATAGGTATTCATAATAAAGATAATTAAAAATTGAAAAGTATGTTTTATTTAACTTATGTTTGTTTTTAGAAAAGTTGCAATTTTGTAGTTCATTTTACACTCACTTTAAGAGGATCGAATTATAAAAATATTATACAAAAGTGTGTTTCCGATGACAATACATCATTTGATTATTTTTAAAACTTAATTATAAATTAATACGTTAATTTTAAGGCATTTTTCAGATAACCGGGTGCAGGTAATATATCACCCAATTGTGTATCAATTGTATATGAGTTGCAACAACAATTGAATGAATGATGAACCAAAGCACGCTCCTTAAAATAGGCCAACTGGCTGCGAAACTGCAATAATGAAAAATATTTTATAAAGTAGAAAATTAAATGTAAATTAAAAATAAAGAATTGTTTATATAATTTTCTTTTAAATACTCTTTTATTATGAACCTTAACTAATCTGATGAATAAATTGAATCTGCCAATAAAGCATTTAGTTTTTCATTCTTTATTTTGCTGTTTTATGATCTGACATAAATGTTACAATAGTGCCAAAGCATTTGAATAACTAATGTCGATTCTTAGAATAAACTAGCAAGTCATATAATGCACTTTAGGACAATACTTCAGGACATCTACTTCTATTTGTGTTTTCTTTACTACATTGCGACAGTTTTACAAATAGAAAAGCTAATTAAAAGAGGAAATACGCGTTCTCCAAAGAATTAATTATACAAGATTAGGACGGTTGATTCATTTTCTCGGAATACCGTTCCATTATTTCAAATTCAGTTATTGAATGGACTTTAAACTTTGTTTTAAATTAATTAGAATTGAATAAACATGGTGGATTTCCTTATTGGAAGAAACGATCTGGAATATTTAAGATGATTTCCTGGTACATGTTTTCATTAATTTTTATTTAACTCAAATTTTTAATCAAACACCGTGTGTTAACGAAATGTGAATGGGCTACTTCACATAAGCCTGTTCAAAAACCTTGTGAATTATATCTCATTCATCGCAGTGTGTTTGGTACGTTTATAGAAGAAGGAATGTTAACATAAACAATAATGTATATGACTAGTTGCATAGCAACCCGATGCGTTGCATTTGTCCGCTGTTTTGGCAAAAAATAAATCTAATTTTCTTCTATATTAAAAAGAATTTATTTAAAAGGTTTTTTTTTTTCATTCTTATTATATGTAAGAAATTATATTCAAAATGTAGTTTAACTGAAAATTACAATAATTACATATTGCAAATTACGCGTTTTTGATGCAATTTACTTTATAAAAGAATGACATTATACAGGAAAACAAACAAAAATTATTGGTCGAGAGGATTTTGGTTAAAAACTTGGTGAGCTTGCAGTTATATCTTCCACTCTGAGTGTATGTCACCTCTCTCTTATTAGGGCACTCTAAAGTATAGGGGGCCGTCCATAAATGATGTCACGCTTGGAGGGGGAGGGGGAGGGGGGTTCATGAAATTGTGATAGTTTGTGACACAAGGGGGTTGGAGGGGGTAAGAAGAAGTGTGACATCAAACATTTTGGTTAAAATAAAATCATTAAAATCAGCAGATTAAATTTTGAAGTTATTTTGAAATTACCAGAATTTGAGTGTATTTTTTAATCGGACTAAAACAACTTTCACATGTTTTGTTTTCACTTATATTCCTTTCTTTTGAAAAAAAAATATAAATATTTCATTACTAATTCTATTACTTTATTGTATATTAATTATGTTTTTGTCGTAAACCTTAATCTTATTTTATTCAAAATAAATACACGAATAATTTTTATTGTTATGCTCACAAATATCATTAAAACTTATAGTTAAAGTTGAAAAATAAAATTTGAAACAAGATCTATAACGTTATAACGTAGTGCTTTGTTTCTGAACTCCAAGTATATGTCTATGTAATATAGCGTGACATGTGACAAGGTTGGTGGAGGGGGTATGGTGAAGTGTGACACTTTGTGACTAAGGGGGGGAGGGGGATCAAAAATATTGAAAAAAAGTGTGACATTATTTATGGACAGCCCATAGTCAAACATTGCTCAGTGGGCCATTTTATTCACGCAACAGCATTTGTCAAAACATTTCGTCCTTTGAAAAATTTCGAAAAGGGTTGTAAGAAAATTTATATCATTTATCAGTTTTAAGAGTTAAATTACATAATTCATATTAAATATGATGTCATTTTCATCCAATCAATCATTCCACCTATAGGATTCAGAAAAAAATTAAATATCTATAGGTAGTATACAAATAGCAACTGACATCGGAATTAGTGCATAAATCCAGCACAAAGCCTTCATTCAATATTCATTCAAAATACTGTGCATAATAGTCGACCATCTAGTGATTTTATAAGCCTTTATTTATTTTGTATCATTAATATCAGTATAGCGTCTAGTATAAAGGTAGCGTTGGGAGCAATTGTTGTGCTTGAAACCGCAACGGTCTAATCGTATGTATTAAACACCACATTCCTTCCTGCACAACGTTTAATCTATTTCACTTAACCCCTTTGCGACCTTTACAGAACTTTTAATCTTTTATTAGAACCCGATTATAGAAGATTCCCTGTTTTCGTCAATACTGAAGTTAAATGGGAATTTTGAAAAATTAGCAGGTTATTGCTAAGTTGGCTTCATTTTTATCCATATTTAGACTTTTTTCCACTTACTATCTGTTTCTGCTGAAACATCTATCCAAAAAAACTGTCGGTAAATTATAGGATTTCTATAATTAAATAATTTTAGTATACAAATTCGGTTTTTAAATTCAGTAATACGGAAATAATACGACTCCACCTTAAATATGGCGTAATCACCATGGAAATTTAGAATAATTTCGTATCATGGGATACCATTGAATTAATTACGTATAAATAGTTTTAATAGAATTAAGAAAACTTTTATTAATATCCTTTTAAGTTTTGTTTCTATTTTCATGAAATTTGAAATGACTGGACAAAATTCAGCAACGATTCTATATGTTAAACTTCAAACCATTCGGTTGAGTAGTTTTTGTGTTGTTATATGCGAATAGAGAGACAGACCAGACGACGGCTATAGGTGCTACGTATTTATATAATTACGAATGAATCTAACAAGAACCAAATAATGGTATGAATAAATATATTGATATATTGATATGTTAATATATGACAAAATCGTATAGCTAAAGAAAACGATAGCTGAAGTTTCATTAGAAGATAATCATACGTTTATATTTTAAAAGCATTTATATCCTCACATTTATATACAGGGTGATTATAAAAAAACTATCCCGATATATGAGCCCCTAACTGTCATATCGTTCACAGAAACTGAATGAAATTTTGGTTTAAAGTATTTTGAGGTATGCGGTCAAGAATCATGTGAAAAACAACAGTTCAATTCTAACAGTTACGGTTACAGTGACAAAATTTCTTTCTGTTGCTTCTCTGTCCTTTAATGGTTGTTTTCACTTTTCTTCTTAGTCTGTCTAGCGCCGGCGATTTTCGTGCTACAGGTACCGTTCCAACGCTTTTTATGGTTTTTCACTATGAAGATCACATTCCAATAAAAAAAATAGGTGTTGCCATTTGAAATTTTGTCACTGTAACCATAATTGTTAGAATTTAACTGGTTTTTTTTCACATGATTCTTGAGCGCATACCTCAAAATACTTTAAACCAAAATTTCATTCAGTTTCTGTGAACGATATGACAGTTAGGGGCTCATATATCGGGATAGTTTTTTATAATCACACTGTATATATTTATATTTATTTATTACACATATATATATTTATATATTATATATATTACACATATATATTTTTATCCTCACATTTATTATGTAAAACTAATGTATCCGTGATAAAATCTTAATATTTACGATTCTTGCATGGTTATAGGCTATATATTTTGAATTTTTGTTTTTCTTGTTACAAACTACGGAAGTGTCATTATACAAACCACAGTCTCGATCTATAATAATTATAGTCGCAAATTTAATTACAGCTTCTGTCATATAAACCTGTTTAATATTTTTCTAGGGAATATCTTTTTTTTCTCATTTAGTCAGATTAATGGTTGATTTTTTTTTTTCAGTCAAACTTTTACTGGAAGCCAACCAACAGGAACATTTGCTTAATAACTTTTGAAAAATACTTTTATTGTGAGTTTAGTTATCTCAGCCATTCTAAGATAAATTCGTATTATATTTACTTTCTTCTATCTTTACAGAGATGATCACCTCAGGAAACCCAGCCTAAGCCTTATACTAGTTTGTGTGCAATCCTGAGGGGCTGACACACCTGTATAATAGGGTGGATCGATGGTATATGGTGAAAAAATAAATATTATTAATCAAAACCTACCTATGCGGAAAAGATGTTCTATTGTATGGTGATTAAGAAAAAAATAATTAAAAAAATTAATTTTAAAGTTTAATACTGCCGCAAAGCGTTTGATTTTTCGAAAAATAATTGGAAAAAGACCTAATTTTGATTAGGTGATTTTTGATTCAAAATAATTGTTTTAATTTTAATCAAAACATACCTTTGCGGAAAACATGTTATATTGTATGGAGATTAAAATAAAATTAATAAAAAATAATAATTTCAAAATATAATACTGCCGCAAGGGGGTTGGATTTTCGAAAAAAGGGCATTTCCAGCTTTTTCATTCTTCAGCTTTATCCTTCCACCCCTCCATAAGTTGGAAGCGCTGCGTCATGGTATCTTCCCTACATCATATGATACGCCCACGTGGCTCTGAATTAGGGCTTCTATAATAGTTAAAGGAGCCTTACTCTGAGTAATATTGGATAAACGTGTTCCCACCGCTCGCTCATTCAGTTCAAAGCTAGCGGCTTACGGAATCGGGCGCTGTTCTCGAAAAGTGAAATAAATTTCGATTTCATTGCGTAAGTTTTCTTTGTAAGTGTATTGTGTTGCGTAGTGTACATTGAATATTATTGCACTATGGCTATGTTAAGAAAAGACATGATTTGCCCTATATATTGGTCTGGTTGTGATATGCCAACGAATATGCTTCCTACCTACAGTAACGTAATAAAGTGCGTATGTTGGCATTCAAAAGAATACCGAAGCAAGGAAACATTGTCTACATCTACATTTTCCTCCTCATGTGAAGAAGTTGCTAATAAGTTAGAAGAGACCTGGAAACGAGCTTCAATCCCAATAATTGACCACTATAGCATTTTGAGAAAAGTTCGATTATACCACGACCAATATCGCGGTCTTCTTAAATCTTACAAAGCCAGAAAAGGGATTGAAAGCTATCGCAAGCAGATTGACGTCTTCTGGAAAAACGCAAATGCTGTTTTTGATATATCGGCGTGTACTTGTAAATAATTTGAATGTTGCTTCTGTAAGAAAGAATGGAAAGTACCAATGAACGAGAGAGAATTTCTATTAGACATGCGAACTGTAAGAAAAATGGTAATAAGGTCACTGGATTGGAAAGTCACTTTACAAATAACTAAGGCCGAGAAACGAAAATTAAAGCAAGGGCGATACGTGGAGAAAAACAAGACACTGCCTGATATTTCTTCTAGTTCAATATATTTGAATATGAATATTAATAACGGATGTAAATTGAAGCGGCGTATATGCGAGCATGCTGACTTTTTTTCATCATCAACTATCGTTGAAAGCGACGCCCAAAACGCTGACGGTGTCACTGTCACATCTGTCGTGACGAAATTACATGCCGTAGCAAAGACATTGGACCGTTTTGGCAACTTCGACCGAGCAGGCGCTGCCATCGTGTCAGCTGCGCTTCAAGATGTGGGTAGAATCTCACAAGGCGATGGATCTTGACAGAAATAAAATTCGACGTGAGAGAACAAAGTCAAGAACAACTCTACAGTCTCAGTCAATTGTGAAAGATTCTGACCATGACCAATTTGGTTTATACTTCGATGAACGTAAAGACAGGACTATATCACTAGGAGATAACAGAAGAAAAGTCAGAATAGAAGAACACGTAAGCTTGGTAAAAGAACCTAGTTCCGAGTACATCGGACACGTATTTGTAAATTCTGGGAGAGTGCAAGTCATTGGAAAAGACATCATAATTTTTTTGTCCTGCGTTGACAACAATATAGATGTAACAAAGTTGGTTGTGATCGGTAGCGAAGGAACATCTATTAACACAGGTGCTAAAGAAGGTGTTATTCGAAATTTGGAACTGATTCTGAAGCGTCCACTTCAATGGTTTGTGTGCCAGTTACACGCCAATGAGCTTCCACTACGTCATCTTTTTGCGTACGTAGATGGAATTACGACTGGGATCAGAAGCTTCACTGGTGGAATAGAACCTTGTTATTACGAGAAATGGGTTTTTTGCCATCCTGAAAATATCCTGATATCGATGTCACCTGACGACGGAACTCACATAAGGCAATTGTCCCTTCGAAGAATTCTAAAAACGAGCGAAGTCAAACGGTCTACTGCAATCCCAAACATTTCAAAGAATAATATCCGTATCTTCAATTTACCAGCTTTTGAACTTTGTGCGACGGATTATATTGATTTGATTAAATGGAAAAATGTGACAGAACCTCAACTAACTGAACAATTTAGTGATGACATGATTTCAGAAGCAATAGTAAATCCAGCAATTATTCCGACGGCAATAATATCTACTATCAAGGGGTTTCCGTGCCACACTCAAGCTACAGAACGGATAGTCAAAACAGTCACGAAAGCATCTTCTGCTGTTTGTTGATTATATAGAAGAAACGGTTTGATAAGAAATTGCATCGAATCACGAAAACTCATGTCAATTTTCAACATCAAACGTGATTATCGCCCACTGTAATTTCGATGATTTTAAATGTTTTTCTTTATTTAATAATAAAGAAGCTGGTAAATAAGAAGCTAACGTCTTTTCTTGTAACCAAGTAAGTGTCCTCTTATTCCAATTAATATTTAAAATTACTAAAATGTATATTTAATTTAACAAAAATCACTTTGACTTTTTACCGTAAAAAGACTCAAATACATAAATTTCAAACACCTTGCGGCAGTATTAAATTTTTAAATTAATTTTCTTAATAATTTTTCTCTTAATCACCATACAATAGAACATCTTTTCGGCATAGGTAGGTTTTGATTAATATTAAAACAATTATTTTTATTCAAAAATCATCTAACCAAAATTATGTCTTTTTTTCATTTTTTTTAGAAATTTCAACCCCATTGCGGCAGTATTAAATTTTAAAATTAAATTTTTTAATTATTTTTCTCTTAATCTCCATACAACAGAACATCTTTTCCGCATAGGTAGGTTTTGAAATTGTGAAAACAAATTTTTCAATCCACCCTACTGTATAAGAAGAAAGTATTGGATTCATGAAAATTTTTGACTTCCGGTTTTCAACGGATTTATACGTTTTAGAAGGTCCTGAACGCGATTTGACCGTTTTTAGAAAATGTCTGTCTGTGACTCTGTCTGTCTGTCTGTATGTATGTGACAAAAATTTTGTGGGCGTTCTATCTCAAGAACTAATGCACGAAATTTAATAAAACCTTATATTCAGTTAGTCCTTGATATAAATGGGTGCTGTTTAGTTTTTAGTGAAGATCGCCTAACAGGGGGCGCTGCTACTCTCCATTTTTCGCGATTTGCGCAATAGCTCTATCTCAAGACCTAATGCGATTATTTTCATCAAACTTCAGGTTCCGTTAGACCTTGACATGAATAGACACTGATTACAGTTTGGTGTAGATATCACAACAGGTGGCGCTGCTATATCACATTTTTCTCGATTTTTACGATAGCTATATCTCAAGAACTAATGCACGGAATTTGATCAAACTTCAGATTCTGTTAGACCTTGACATAAATAGATGTTGCTTACGTGTTTGTGTAAAATTCCCAACAGGTGGCGCTGCTATACTACTTGTTTCATTATTATCACGATAACTATATCTCAAGAACTAATGCACGGATTTTAAACAAACTTCAGATTCAGTTAGACGTTAACATAAGTTGTTGTTGATTAGGTTTTGGTCTAAATCTTCCAACAGGTGGCGCTGCTATGCTGCATTCTGCAGGATTTACACGATTTTTGCAATAATCATATCTCAAGAACTAATGCACGGAATTTAATAAAACTTTAGATTCATGTAAACCTTAATATAAATTGGTGCTGATTCTTTTTAGTGTATACGAAATCTGTTTCTTATAGAAGAAAGTTTTGGGATTGGCACATCCGACTCGTTTCTTTTTGTTCTGTCAAGTTCAGAACTTAATGTATTACAACAAAAGTATGCTTTATAACGTCAAATACATTGTCTTAAATTGAAATATTTTGGTTGTTAAAATAAAATTAAAACATATTCCAACTCTTTACAATAGATCAAATTTAATCTGACAGTAATTGTAACACATCCTATCATACTTTTTCCGCATCTTGCTACTTCATACAACATTCAATTAAATTAATTTTAATTAGTTTTGTGACTTTTGAATCACACGGGTTTTTTTTTAGGTTTTCGGTAGAATCAGGTTGAGGGGAGATTATTTATTACATGCATTCAATCAGGATTATTAGAAAAGGGATTATTAAAAATTATTAGAAAAAATATAATAGTAAATATAGTATAAATAATAATAATAAGTAATAATAGTATAAATAGGAAAAAAAACATTGTTATATATGCATTGTATATATAACATTGTATGTATATATATATATATATATATATATATATATATATATATATATATATATATATATATATATATATATGCATTGAAAGACGTTATACCTAAATGTGAATCTATGTCATTAGGTAAGATGGATGTAAATATGTACATAAGATGCGCGTATGTAAGAGTATAAGTAAGAAAAATAGTACATACTTACGGTGATTCATACGTACGGTATTCATAATAATGATAACTAAAATTTCAAAAGTATTTACAATATCTTACTTAACTTATTTTTATTTATGTATATAAAGATGAAATTTTGTAGTCCATGTAACACTCACTTTCTAATAGGATAAAATTATAAAAATATTATACACAAGTGTGTTTCAGATAACAGTAAATCATTTGATTATTTTTAAAATTTAATTATAATTAAATAAGTTAATTTTAACGTATTTTTCCGTTAGCTGGGCTTAGGTAATAAATCACCCAATTTTCTTTAGGGTAATAACTGTGTACGAGTTGCAACAACAATAGAGTGATTGATGTGCCAAAACACGTAAGTTAAAATAGGCCAACTGGTCATAAAACTGCAATAATGAAAAATATTTTAATATTTGATAAATAGAATGTAAATTAAAAATGCAGTGTTTAATAATTTTGTCAAAAAAGAAATACACCTTTATTATGAATTTTAACGAATTTTATTGTTAAATTGAATCTATTAATAAAGCATTTTTTTTTAATTCTTATTTTACAGTATTATGATCTGACGTGAGTGTTACAATATTGCCAAAGCATTTGAATAATTACTGCCTAATGTCGATTCTTAAAATTAACTAGAAACAATACTCCAGGATATACTTCTACTTTTGTTTGCTTTACTACAATGCGACAGTTTTACAAATAGAAAAGCTAATTAAAAGAGGAAATACGCGTTCTCCGAAGAATTAATTACACAAGATTAGGACGGTTGATTCATTTTCTCGGAATTCCGCTCCATTATTTCAAGTTCAGCTATTGAATGGACTTTAAACTTTGTTTTAAGTTAATTAAAACTGAATAAACATGGTGGAGTTACTTATTGTCAGAGCGGAGCTGAAATATTTGAGATTATTTCCATGTAAATGTTTTCATTAATATTTATTTAACTGCATTCTATAATCAAGCAAACTGTCTTAACAAACTGGAAGTGTACTCCGTCACAACCTATTTAAAAATCTATGGGATGATATCTCATTCATCCTGTGCGTTTGGTTTGATATAAGAAAGAATTTATATGATTAGCCGCATAGCAACTCGGTGTGGTTCCACTTGCCTGATTTTATTTATATATATTATATGATATATATTTTTTTGGGGGGGGTGGGGGAGGGAGAGGAATAAATCTATTTTTATTCTATATTTAAAAAAATATTTATAATGATTTTTATTTAATTCGTATTATATGCAGGAATATATATTTTAAATGCAGTCTAAATGAAAATTACAATTGTTACATTTTGCAAATTACGTATTTTTGATGCAATTGTAGTAGAGTACCTTTATAAAAGAATGACAATATACAGGTAAACAAAAAGCAAAAAAATTATTGGTCGAAGGAATTGTGGATAACAACTTGGGGAACTTAGCATTATATCTTCCAGTCTGAGCGTAAGTTACCTCTTTGTTATGTGAGCACTCTACATTACAGTAAAACGTTGCCTAGTGTGCCATTTAAATGACGTGACAGCATTTATCAAAACATTTCGTCCCATGAAAAATTTCGAAACTTGTTCTACGAAAACGATATCATTTTTCGTTTTAAAAGTTAAATTACGTAATTCATATTAAATATGATGCCATTTTCATCCAATAAATCATTCCACCTATAGGATCCTGAAGAACAATCTTAAAAGCATCTACAGGTAGTATACAAATAGCAATTGACACCGGATGTGGTGCACAAATCCAGCATAAAACGGTAAGTTCATTCAAGAAATTCGGCATAACAGTGGGGCATCAAATGATTTTATGTGCCTTTATGTGTTTGTGTCATCAATATCTGTACAGCGTCTAGTAGACAAATAGCGTTGAGAGCAATTGAGCTAAGGTTTAATTGTATGTGTTTAACGCCACATTTCTTGCTGCCTAACGTTGGACATGTCTTATTTAACGTTCCATATATATATTAATTTTACCTTGCTGTCTCTTGTAGACGGGGTATCGTCCCAGCAGTCTTCCATAGATGATGCATGAGGTGACGAATGTAGGCATCTTTTTTCTTGACTTTATAATGTCCATGTCCTTTCAAATGCCATTCATCTACATTTTGAAATTCGGAAAATAATATTTCGTACGAATCAATAATATTGCAATATTTCAGCTTTTTGTTAATAAGTAAGTAAATGTGCGAATAACTTAACTGATAATACTATACATTTGCACGCCTATACACAATACTATACATTTCTAGACGCTATAGTGTCCATGTCCTTTCAAATGCCATTCATTTACATTTTGAAATTTGGAAAATAATATTTCGTACGAATCAATAATATTGCAATATTTCAGCTTTTTGTTAATAAGTAAGTAAATGTGCGAATAACTTAACTGAAAATACTATACATTTGCAAGCCTATACACAATACTATACATTTCTAGACGCTATAGTGTCCATGTCCTTTCAAATGCCATTCATCTACATTTTGAAATTCGGAAAATAATATTTCGTACGAATCAATAATATTGCAATATTTCAGCTTTTTGTTAATAAGTAAGTAAATATGCGAATAACTTAACTGAAAATACTATACATTTATTTGCACGCCTATACACAATACTATACATTCCTAGACGCTATAGTGTCCATGTCCTTTCAAATGCCATTCATCTACATTTTGAAATTCGGAAAATAATATTTCGTACGAATCAATAATATTGCAATATTTCAGCTTTTTGTTAAAGTAAATGTGCGAATAACTTAACTGAAAATACTATACATTTGCTATACATTTTTTAAAGAGAAGATAAACAAAATGTCACTAAATCGATTTATACAAACGAAACAAAATTAAAGATATATGTTAACCAATTTGGATAGCAGACGATAAATTTGATAAACAGTTTATTAAGTTTTTCTTTCTTGCATTCTGTTTTGTTTTTATTTATTTATTTATCTATTTATTTGAGTAATTTTATATCCACTATTACAAAAATGTTTCAAGACATATTTCCAGAGTGTTTACGACATCCTCGGATGTATAAGAATATCTGATGTTATTTTCATCGAGCTTCGATCCATATTCTACTACGTGTAGTTTTGAAATAACAAATACGCCGTCAGAATTTTAATATAACAGATTCTGAACAGCGTGATATATAATTTCATTCCCAGAACGTATCCTAAATGATCATTTTTTCGACGCTAATTTTGTATGCGAAAATGATTAAAGAATGTGTTTTTAGCTCACAGGCTATCAAAGCCTGGAAGCTAATGTGCCCGCCCGTTCTGTATGTACGTATATACGTACGTAACGCGATAACTCTTGATAGAGATAACAGTTTTGCTTAAGTTTTAAAGGGGGAAACGGAGGGCTCACCCCTCCTCAATTTAGATAAATGGGGTTTTCATGAAGAATTATCCAATTTTCTTCAAATTTTGTATATAGGTTCATTGTGATAAAACGCTTCCCTGATTAGTTTAGGGGGTTCATTGGTTAAGTATAAAGTGAGGAAAGGGGGAGGAGGTAACTCCCCCCCCCCCCAAATTTAGATAAATGGGTTTTTCATGCAGAATTTTATGATTTCCGTTAAATTTTGTATATAGGTTCATTTTGGTAAGGCACTTCCCTGATTAGTTTTGGGGGTGCATTGGTTAAGTATAAAAAGGGTTATGGGGGTCTAGTCCCCCCCTTAATTCATATAAATGGATTTTTCATGCAGAATTATTCGATTTGCTTCCAAATTTGTATATATGTTCATTGTAATAAGGCGATTCCCTAAATAGTTTTGGGTGTTCATTGGTTAATTATAAGCGGGGATAATCCCCCTTAATATATTATCGATTTCCTTATTTTTCGAGGGACTTATTTCAAATTCTTTGAAATAGGAGTATAATATACAATTAGTGTGAATAGCCTGTGAGCTCAATGCCCTCAGTTTAACTGGGCAGTTTTCTTTTTATTTGTATTTATTTAGTTTTAAAATTATAATGAATAAGCTGTAAGCTAAACATTGGAACGATATAAAATTATCTCCATTTATAGATCTACCACAATCGTGTCTCTTTTAAAGAGTATGGTGTGGCACAAAATTAAATATATTGTTCCAACCAGCATTATATTTCTTTTTTTTATGAGATAACATTTCATGCTATCCTAGATGATCATTTTCTTAGTTATCCTTGATTCCAACCCGCAGAATGGAAGCCATGATTAAATATTAACTATTTATAAAGCAAACAAACTTATTAAAATAACTGATCAACGTAAAAATAGCACAAATAAAAACATGTAAAATAGCAAACAGCTGTTCCGAAGCCCCAAAAGCTCCATCACCAGTTGCAAATTTAAACAGATTAAAAACCGATTTAAAAGTTTAAGCCATGTAAGTGTGCTTGCGTCTCCGCACGCGACCAAAATTGAATGGCGGTGAGTTTTTAAAAACAACAGAGGAGTCAGTTGTCACATGTGACTGATGATGGATATTTAAAGCCTCCGAAAAAGCTGTTTACTATTTTATATAATTTTGTTTGTGCTATTTTTACGTTTATCATTTATTTTACTATAACGACACAAAGTTCCATCTACCTATTTTAAATATTTCGGCTGCGTAAACTTATTAATGAGTTTTTAATCTTTTTTTAAATTTGGCACTGATGATGGAGATTTAGAGGCTCCGAAACACCTGTTTGCTATTTTATATATTTTTATTTGTGCTATTTTTACGTTGGTCATTCATTTTCATATAACGGCACAAAGTTCAATCCATCTATTTTAAACAAACAAACTTATAACATCATAAATTTAAAAGATGCCTTTCGAAAGACCTTTGTCTTTTTTCATCAGGCACAAAAGACGTGCTACCACTTGGAAGGCGGGAGAAAGCCTGAAAGAAAATGGGATAAGCTAGAGGAAACAGTTAATAGGAATGCAGCGGAGTGTGGTTGCAGAAGGAGAGCATAGAATGCAGGAGGCTGATGCCTCCTACATTCCTATTGGCTGTTTCCTCTAACTTATCCCATTTTCGTCCCGCCTTCCAAGTTAGATATAGTTATAGCATAGTTATAGTTCCCATTAGAATTTTTTTTTTATGATTTGAAGATACGATATTTTTGTCATAATGATTGAATATGAAAATAGTGCATTGCGTCATCGAGTAAATTTGATTTAAGTTATGTAAATATATGATATAAGTGTAAATAGTTTTTTATATTTAAACTTTTATAGTCAAAATTTTCATGGAAAGTTCCCTGATTTTGTTTAAATAGTGGTTTGTGAATTATTTGTTTGTTGAGATGCTTTGGATTCTCCATTTTCAGAGTTTCTTTCATCTGACAAAACCCTATTCATCTCACTCTTCTGTCTTTCTGTCTGTCACAGATTTTGTACTTGGAAACTGTATAAGTTATATACTTGCATTTCTGCATGCTTATACCTGAATACCTGCTGTCCCACGACAAATCGTAAAATTTAAAAAAAGTCTTATATTATTTTAATTAAATGAATTAATTTAATGACATTCGACTACTTCTGCGATTTCCTTAGACCTTAAAACAGAACCTTAATTTCAGTCTTTATGCGTATGCTAGATGGTTCAGTGGTAGCGCGTTTTCCTCCTAAACCAAAGGTTCCGTGCTCTATTCTCGACGACGGAAATTAAAATTTTCGATGTTTACATTTAATTGTCCGGTGGATTTAATTAAAAGAACTTTCGTATTTTTTTGCCTTTTTAAGAGTTTCTATCTTTAGCTAAAATTAAATCAAGTAATCAAATATGCTTTTTAGATATACAAACTTATGCTGCTATAATTGCATGAAAATTTGTTCTTGAGTAGTTTTAATTTAATTTAAAAAATAGCTTCCTCTTGTTATCATTTTATTATTAATTTTAATGGGGCTGCCATCTATGTTCTGATTGATAAAGTGTATTGATAAATGATAAGGATATTTATAAATTAATGATTTGGATTTATTATTTGAAGGATAAACTGATTTGAAAGGAATATTAAACGAAACGCTTTGTGCGATCTTTGATCACACTTACCCACTCGTTTTAATACATACCTGTTCAAAAGAAATTATCTGTCTGAAAATGATTTTTATTACATCACGTGCAAGTAGCAAAAATACAATATTGTAAAAAACGCATGGAAAGTTAAACATCAGTTGAGGCCTGTGTTAAACATTCTTAATATCAAATTAATCCGGTTCTTATAATCTTCTTTAAATATTTGCATGCAGTTTGTTTTGTTCAATTCAGAAATGCATATTTTTTTTAATATGAAGTACTTGATTTTCTGAGGATTTAAAAATGACCCTCCTTAGACCGAAAGTAGATTTATTTGTAAAAAAACAAAAATTTGTATTATGCAATTTTTTTGAAAACAATTATGGAATTTAAAATTCAAGTTTTATATTTCGTAAAGCAGAATCAAAGTGGATGAACATTTTGCCTGATCGAATTGTAAATTATACGCTGAATTCATTTATTGTTAAGTTATTCAGCTTAATTTTAGCTGAAGATATTTCGGCGTCATTTTCATACGTTTCAGCTAATCGGAATACGATATTTTGAAACAGAAGCGACACATTTGAATTGCTTCCTATCTGCACCGAATTTGGCATTTGATTTGTCATGCAGCTATGAAACCCCAGGGTGCAGAAAATAATCATAAAACTCAAAATTATAGCATAGTAGATGAAGGAACAAAATATCTTCTCTCTCTCTCTCTCTCTCTCTCTATATATATATATATATATATATATATATATATATAATGCAAATGGGCATTTCATTATGAACGCTTACATCTCACGATCTGATAAACAGAGTTTTATGGATTTTACGTTGTCAGTTAGAGGAAGTTTTTAGTGTATAACACATCGTTCTATGTTACTTACACTGTAAAAAATAATCTAAAATTCACGGATTTTTTTTTTTCGAATTTCACAGAAAAAGTCCCTTTTCACGACAAAGGGGCATTTTCCGCTAAAAAGCAGAAAATTTCACTATATTTCCTGAAAACAACGAACGGGCGAAGATGGAAGGGGACAACGACGATATTCCGTTATCTGCTGCATATTTCTGTTCAATGTTTAAAATAGCGACATGTTGCTGCACAGAAATGAAAAAACTCAACATAAGAATCCTCGCTCTTTTGTGAGATTTCTATATCGCGCTACTGCATTGCAACTGTATTGCTTTTTGCCCATCAGGATCACAGACTATATTATTTGACTGTGACACACACGATCTCGTAAAGACAGGTTTGTTGTTTGTTCATCTTCACCACATGGATTCCCTTTAATATTTATTTTTTAAATCATAGTTTTAAACTCAATGTAAGTGATATTTTTGTACTAATTTTGATTGTGATGCCTTAACTCTTTATAAAGGAAAGTTACTGCTTCTTCAAACGGAGCTTTTCATTCTTTTATCTCTCAAAACGGAACATCTACTAATGGAACGGAAACAACTTTGCTGCCAGTAGTTTTATCGCGAATTCAAGGATTTATTTTTAACAGTATAGTTACAAAGCTATGTGATAAAGCTCTATAATTAAGTGAAGCCTATGGTAAAGGTACCATATATATTCTTTTCAAAATTAAAGAAATCTATATTTTAAGTATTTTATTAAATCTGGAGGCACGGCAGTGCCTCCGCCAAGTCGAGAAATCGAGAAAGCACGGCCGTAAGCATACTTTTCTGGAAGCAACTCAGGGCACTTTTGACCCCCCATACCTCCGCGCTGGAGTATTACAAAAATTAAAAACTTCGTTTTTCTAGAGTATTTGGCACACAGGACCAAAATTTAAAATTACAACTTTCTGTCTTTTCTAGTTCAGACGATATATGAACTCAAACATTCGATTTTTTGTCACTCACTCACTCACTCGTTCCGCGTCATCAAAAAGATTAGGTAGATCCCGTAGCCCTAGAAACTTGACATTTGGAAAAAAAAGGTAGTGTTTAGGATACAAAGAGAGAAAAAATTATAAAATCCGGAAAATTCGAAAAAAAAACATTCGGAAATTCAACAAATTCCATCAAAATTGAGAATTGAAAATAAGACGATCTTGTAGTCTTAGAAACTTAAAATTTTGTGTGAAGGTAGTGTTTAGCATCCAGAAAAAGAAAACATCAAAAACACCAAAAAAAATCGAAAGCAAAATTGAAAAAATCGAAAAAATCGAAAAAAATCGAAAATTTTCAAATAATCCGATTTTGTTGCGCTAGAAACTTGGAATTCGGAATAAAGGTAATATTTAGGATGCAAAATAAGGAAAAATTAAAAAATCCGGAAAATTCGAAAGAAAATGAAAAAATTAAAATAATTTCATCTTTTAGCATTAGAAACTTAAAATTCGCGGCAAAGATAGTGTTTAGGATTCAGAAAATGTTAAAATGAAAAACGCAATAAAATTCGAAATTAAAATCGAGAAATCGAAAAAAATCGAAAAAATCGAAAAATAAGGAAAATTTGAAAATAATTCGATTTTATAGCGCTAGAAACTTGAAATTTGGAATAAAGGTAATATTTAAGATACTAAATAAGGAAAAAATTCAAAAATATGGATAATTCAAAAAATACCCATAAATTAGTGCAGACGGTATATGAACTCAAAGTTTCGATTTTTTGTCACTCACACACTCACTCACTCTTGCTTCATCAAAAAGATTGGGTAGATCCCGCAGCCATAGAAACTTAAAATTTGGAATAAAGCTAGTGTTTCGGATACAAAGAAAGAAAAAATTATAAAATCCGGAAAATTAAAAAAAAAAAAACATTCGAAAATTCAACAAATTCGAACAAAATTGAAAATTGAAAATAAGACAATCTTGTAGTCTTAGAAACTTAAAATTTGGTGTGAAGATAGTGTTTATGTTTCGATCATTTGGAAAAAAAGGTAGTGTTTAGGATACAAACAGAGGAAAAATTATAAAATCCGGAAAATTCGAAAAAAAACATTCGAAAATTCAACAAATTCCATCAAAATTGAGAATTGAAAATAAGACAATCTTGTAGTCTTAGAAACTTAAAATTTTGTGTGAAGGTAGTGTTTAGCATCCAGAAAAAGAAAACATCAAAAACACCAAAAAATTGGAAGCAAAATTGAAAAAATATAAAAAATTGAAAAAAATCGAAAATTTTCAAATAATCCGATTTTGTTGCGCTAGAAACTTGGAATTCGGAATAAAGGTAGTATTTAGGATGCAAAATAAGGAAAAATTAAAAAATCCGGAAAATTCGAAAAAAAAAATTCAAAAATTCGAAAAATTTTGAAAAAAATTGAGAAAATAAATCTTTTAGCATTAGAAACTTAAAATTCGAAATAGAAAGCACGGCCGTAAGCATACTTTTCTGGGAGCAACTCAGGGCACTTTTGACCCCCCCCCTCCCATATCTCCGCGCTGGAGTATCCCAAAAATTCAAAACTTCGTTTTTCTAGAATATTTGGCACACAGGACCAAAATTTTAAATTACAACTTTCTGTAAAGATTAAAAAAAATTGGGTAGATCCCGCAGCCATAGAAACTTAAAATTTGGAATAAAGCTAGTGTTTTGGATACAAAGAAAGAAAAAATTATAAAATCCGAAAAAAAAAAAAAAACATTCGAAAATTCAACAAATTCGAACAAAATTGAAAATTGAAAATAACACGATCTTGTAGTTTTAAAAACTTAAAATTTGGTGTGAAGGTAATGTTTAGAATTCAGAAAAGAAAACATCAAAAACACACAAAAAAAATCGAAAATAAAATCGAAAAATCGGAAAAATCGAAAAATAAGGAAAATTTGAAAATAATTCGATTTTATAGCGCTAGAAACTTGAAATTTGGAATAAGGGTAATATTTAAGATACTAAATAAGGAAAAATTCAAAAATATGGATAATTCAAAAAATACCCATAAATTAGTGCAGACGGTATATGAACTCAAAGTTTCAATTTTTTGTCACTCACACACTCACTCACTCTTGCTTCATCAAAAAAATTGGGTAGATCCCGCAGCCATAGAAACTTAAAATTTGGAATAAAGCTAGTGTTTCGGATACAAAGAAAGGAAAAATTATAAAATCCGGAAAATTAAAAAAAAAACATTCAACAAATTCGAACAAAATTGAAAATTGAAAATAACACGATCTTGTAGTCTTAAAAACTTAAAATTTGGTGTGAAGATTATAAAATTAGTAAAATTTAGTGTTTAGAATTCAGAAAAAGAAAACATCAAAAACACACAAAAAAAATCGAAAATAAAATCAAAAAATCGGAAAAATCGAAAAAACCCGAAAATTTTCAAATAATCCGATTTTGTTGCGGCAGAAACTTGGAATTCGGAATAAAGGTAGTATTTAGGATGCAAAATAAGGAAAAATGAAAAAATCCGGAAAATTCGAAAAAAAATTCAAAAATTCGAAAAATTCGAAAAAAATGAAAATAATAAAATAATTTGATCTTTTAGCCTTAGAAACCTAAAATTCGCGGTAAAGATAGTGTTTAGGATTCAGAATAAGTTAAAATAAAAACGCAATAAAATTCGAAAATAAAATAAAAAAATCGAAAAATAAAGAAAATTTTAAAATAATTCGATTTCATAGCGCTAGAAACTTGTAATTTGGAATAAAGGTAATATTTAAAATACTAAATAAGGGAACATTAAAAAATATGGATAATTCGAAAAAAAAAATCGAAATTTTCAAAAATTTAAAATTTAAAAAAAAGAAAGAAAGAAAGAAAGAAAAAGAAAGAAAAAAGTGTGAAATTGAAAATAATATGATCTCGTAGTCTTAGAAACTGAAAATTTGGAGTAAAGGTAGTGTTTAGGATTCAGAAAAAGAAAAAAATTAAAACACAACAAACATCGAAAATAAAATCAAAAAAACGAAAAAAAACGAAAATTTGAAAATAATTTGATTTTGTAGAGCTAGAAACTTAACATTTGGAATAAAGAATTTTTGGAACATTTGGAATATTTAGGATACAATAAAAGAAAAAAATCTGTAAAATTCGAAAAAACTTATTGTTTAGGATACAGAAAAAGGAAAAATTAAAACACAATAAATTCGAAAATCGAATAAATAAACTCGAAAAAGATCGGAAATTTCAAAATAATTCGATTTTGTAGCGCTAGAAACTTGAAATTTGTAATAAAGGATACAAAATAAGAAAAATTTAAAAAATCCAGAAAATTACAAAAAAAAAATCGAAAAAATCAAAAATTGAAAATAATTTCATCTTGTATTCTTAGAAACTTAAAACTTGGTGTAAAGGTAGTATTTACTATTCAATAAAACGAACAATTAAAAAATTCGTTAAATTCGAAAATAAAATCGAAATATCTTTAAAAAATCGAAAATTCGAAAACAATTTGATTTTGTACTGCTACAAACATTCGTTTTAAGATAATTGTCCTATTAGCTAGTACAACGCCCCTAATTGTTTTATGTTATTTCCGCTGGATTATGGTTTTCTTTTCTTTCGTTTACGAATTTTGTTATAGGAAAGTTCCACTATAGACTGGCTACGTTATAGGCGATTTCTTTAAAGACTGGTTTGTTTTCTTTCACAGGTTATACTCTATTTACTTCGCATATGAAATATGGATTGTTAAATGATGTTAAGCCCCACAAAAATTTTCACAGCTCCCCCTACCCTCCCGACATTACTGGCTGGTTATGGTTATAGTTCTTTCTAAATAAAATCATGGTGACTCTAACATTCACTTGATTTACCTCTAAATTGAACCTAAATGATCCTAAGAAGACGGATAAAAAAAATTACTATATTGGCATGACAATCATGTAACTTAGAAGTAAAATCGAAAAATCAATAAATTTATAAAAAGTCAAAAATTTGAAAATAATCCGATTTTGTAGTCCTAGAAGCTTGACATTTGGCAGAAAGGTAGGGTTTAGTATACAAAGTAAGAAAAAATTAAAAAATCCGTAAATGTAACAAAAAAAGCCAAAAATAAAATAAAAAAATAAAAATTAAAAACATTGAAAAAATGAATATAGTTTGATTTATTAAAAAATTTCCGGAAATTTTAATTTTGGCTTTCTTTTTATACTAAAAAGTTCTTTTATGCTAAATATCCAGTATCTAGGACTGCGAGTAATATCTCAAATGGATAGCACCTATCCTGGAAGCAATTGAGAGTACTTTTGACACTCCCCCTCCCATAACTTAGTGCTGGCCTAGGAACCTGAGATCTCTTTTTATCTACAGTACTTTGCAAACGAAACTAAAGCTTCAAATTTTTTATACCTGTAAATAATAGGGACAGAGTGTGGGCTTAGTGAAAATCAGTGGATGATCTCCAAAAAGAACCCAAAATCAAGAAAAGGAGGATTACTTACAAAAAGAAGTGAAATCTCATCAAAAACGTCACCTGTAAAAAATGCAGCCAAGTCTCGTGACTCTTTTTCCGTAAAAAGTTCTGAGATCGTGTAAAGCCAAGTTTAGTTATCTTATTAACTCTGAAATTTTCATTCACAAATCACTCCTAGTCTCTACATCTTTAGTCAAATATTATTTTGTGACTTGGCAATTACGTAGCACGAGAATGTGATGTATATAAATAGTCTTAATCAAATAATACCATGCCATCCCATAACATATTAAGGTGTAATAACTTCCCTGTGCGTATATAATTAGCAGTAATCATATTATCTCATCCCTTCCCACATAACATAGTAAGGTGTAATAACTTACCTGTGCTGCGTAATTGCCAAGTCACAAAATAATATTTAACTAAAGATGTAGAGACTAGGAGTGATTTGTGAATGAAAATTTCAGAGTTAATAAGATAGCTAAACTTGGCTTTACACGATCTCAGAACTTTTTACGGAAAAAGAGTCACGAGACTTGGCTGCATTTTTTACAGGTGACGTTTTTGATGAGATATCTTTTTCCTTTTCTGCATTATTGTATTTTATATACATTCCCGGCTGTTAAAAGGCGCGCACCCGTTTTCCTTTTCTATCAACGTAATCTTTTAGAAAAAATCATACACATTGTTTTCAAATTATCATTAACGTTCTTTAATCTGTCTCCCACATATCAATGTAAATGAAATAATACAATGCATAAAATGTTTTCTCTCTCATGGTCAATTTTGACTATCTAAAAGCGACCAGATGCTAATCCGTCTTTCTGGAATCTGTACAACATATTTGAAAAATGTCTTTCCTAGTATTTCCGAAAACAATATAACCGTCAAATTCAAATTCACTCTCTTTTAGCCAATGTGCACTCTTTGTCAAAAAAGATTTCCCTACCCCTGACGTCAATTACGAAGTTGATATGAAGTATCCGTAACAGTTACGGCAACTCAAACCAAAAATGCAATCATCTTGCGGCTAAAAAAAAATGTAAATCGTTTGGCGTGTTTTCCTATTCACGCTGTCATATCTCGAGACACACTTCGCCTCTGAACTTCTTCTCATCAACACCTCTGGAAAATGTCTAGGGCCCCTGCGCCACACTCGATAAGCTATTTTCTTCGCATCATCTCCCTGCAGAATGTGTAACCTTATTTTTTGAATGTTGCCCTCATAATGCAATAACCATTGATTTCAAAAATTGTGATGTAATATAGATGAAGATGGGACTGTATTGTGTTGGATTTTTCATTAAACTAAAGTTGCATCACTATCTTCGTATTTTTCTTCATACACTCCAGCTCTCGCACTCAGGATGTCGGATCTTATAGTTATTGCGGAAGCGATCTGGTATTTGGAATTTTTCTTTCACGTGCCATTTTTCCGACTCCAATGATTGGTATTTTGTCTTCCGAAAATGGTTACATCTCTTTTAGTGTCATATTCACCGTTATTGTTATCAACCATTCATGCAAAGAAATTCTTCACTGTAAAGCCGATTATAATATATATATATATTTAAATCTTCTATATATATCTGAATTGATGATCAGAACACTAGTGGGTGAAAATACATTTCAAGGCAAGTAAATTTTGTATAGGAAAGAAGGGTCGAAATCCATTTATTAAATAAAAAATACAGCTCTCTCACGCCAAGCCCAATCCCCATTTTCGTTCATAGCCGTAACAATAAAGAAAATATTTTAGCGATATCTTGAATATGTAGTTACTCTGCTTGCTGTGAAATGTGATAACACCACAAAAAGTCATAGAAACAGGAATCCTTCATATCCAAGTAACGCTGAGATGGACGCTTCAAAACTCAGAAGGTAACTGACTATGCATACGATGTCACTGATCGAATTACAGTGAAATTCCAAAACTTTCCACGATGTCACGACATTTAAGAACAACTATTGTGTTGTTAATTTCGGTAATATAATTCTTTATTGTTACAGTTATGAACGAAAATGTGGATTTAGCTTGATGTGAGACCATCCTGTATTATTAATTTAATAAGTGGATTGCGACCCACTTTTTCTATACAAAATTTGATTCTCTTGAAATGCATAATCACCCCTTTCAGTTTTGACCATAAATTCAGATACACCTTGTATATATAATATATACAAGATGTCCATAAAAGAACTCCGGGATTTCGAAGCAATTTTTTTAAATTCAAGCATAAAATTAGGTTAATGTTTATATATGTGCTTCAAGAGACAGATAAGCTTAAGAGCCTACATCAGTCATGCGAAAAAACGCTCAAGCTAATGTTAAATCTATGGGAAGGTTCTTGTCAGATTTCTCGCTCGCATTTTAATATTTTTAAATGTTTTGTTTTTTTTGCATAGGAAAGCTGAGGCGAATCTCTAACATTGTTAGTTTTTACTTTTTCGATTTTGGTTACAGTTTTTCTATAACCCCTTACAGTTTTGACCATCAGTTCAGATACACCTTGTATATATAATATATACAGGGTGTCCGTAAAAGAACTCCGGAGTTTCGAAGAATTTTTTTTTTAATTCAATCATAAATTTAGGTTAATGTTTATATATGTGCTTCAAGAGACAGATAGGCTTAAGAACCTACATCAGTCATGCGAAAACACGCTCAAGCTAATGTTAAATCTATGGGAAGTTTCCTGACAGATTTCTCGCTCGCATTTTAATATTTTTAAATGATTTTTTTTTTTTTTTTTTGCATAGAATAGCTGAGGCCAATCTCTAACGTTGTTAGTTTTTACTTTTTCGAATTTGGTTACAGTTTTTTATAAGCGGGCATTTTCAATTTCAGAACCGATTGGAACCGTTTCCGAAAGTAAAAGTACCGTTATATAAAAAAAACTGGAACCAAAATCGAAAAACTAAAAAATAACAACGTTAGGAATCGGCCTCAGCTATCCTATGCAACAAAAATCATTTTAAAATATTAAAATGCGAGCGAGAAATCTGTCAAGAACCTTCCCATAGACTTTTATCATTAGCGTTCGAGTTTCTTTGGATGACTAGCGTAGGCTCTTAAAGTACATATAAGAGTTTCAGTATATTCAATATATTCTTTAGTAAGGGTAATAAATTGTAATCTAATGGGCGAGCGTGTTTTTCTGGCGACCACATAGTTCCGTGGTAGTAACATTGTGGCGGGATAATAAATCTATTTTATCTTCCTTTAACTTTCATATAGTGCTATTGGATCTCCGGAATTCTGCTGTCACGGACATTTTGCGATGAGATGTTAGTTAGTTACTGTGGTTGTATAGTATATAGTAAGATTTTAACAAGTAACTTCAGATTCGGAACAAATATCACTACACTGAATTAAGCTTCCGTTAGATCTAATTGTTGAATCACGTTGGCCGACAATAATAAATGTCACCCTTTCCGTACCAATGGCCATCGAACTATTGGCCAACAAATACCTAGCAGTGGCTCAACAGTTAATAGCTCAAAATTCTTCCCAGGTTCGCTCCAAATGAGAAGGGCCCATTTTTTTATTACTGTTATATCGACTATACTTATTTCCCAACGTTTCCCATAAACTGCAAACTATGGGCCAACAATCTGTGCTACTTGGGTACCTTAACAATATGTTAAACTTTCGTCAGTGAGTGGTCAATTCTTACGAAATTTTCAGCCTCAAAATTAAACAAAAAGACTAGAACAACATACAAGCACACAAACATACAATATTTGGATCCCAATAACTTTTGTAACATGGCCAACCATTCAACCCGGACCCTTTCCAACAAAAAAAAATTATGAAAATCGGACCATCCATTCAAACGTTATGCGTAAACATACATTAAAAAGAATGTATATTAAAAACATTACGATATATCGGTTAACATGCGTGGAAACTGTGAATAAATTTTTATAAAGAAATTGTTGCATTGTCAAAATGTCTTGAAAATATTGTTGAATTCAAAGTATAAGTTTTATATATTATACAGGATGAAAATTAATAAACATTTTGAGCAATGTACGAGTAGATCGTATCTGAAATTTGCTTGAAAGTCATTCTATTTAACTATAACTGAATATAGTCCGGAATAATTTTCATATCTCCGAACTAAACCTAACTAGAAGAGAAGCTACATTTTATAAACATTATATACAAAACATTTGCATTGACTGCATCTAGATTCGCATTTGAATTGCTAAATAATTAATAATCCCAGAAAGTACATGTAAACAGACAAAATTTTAGCATATTATAATGTTTACTTGCAGATATGTTCCAAAGTTTGTTCGAAACCATAGTAATTTTAGATTCAACTTCACAACAGCTTGTGTTCATAATAAATCGCTATTTGATTCATGAGAACAATATTACGAATGAGTTAAATGAAAAAAAAATAAGTTAATTTATTTTTCTTTATGATAGTACTTTATGCAATCGAATAAGCAACTCACACACTGTAGAAAAGAGACAAATGTTTCTTAATTTTGGAAAGTATAATATAACCACGTACGAAAATATACAATAACCTCTTGCCAGTTACCCACGATTCCAAAAAGCAATCTTTATTCTTAAAAAGCTCAGAACCCAGTATATGATTGAGATTTAAAGAAGCATTTATATAAACCAAGTTTTTTTTTTTTTTTTTTTTTTTTTTTTTTTGCCACTCATTTTCAGAAACGTGTCCGAGTCGTTTGTATAGTGGATTAATCAATTTTCTCAACTTGGAATATCGATTTTTCTAATGCTATGAATTCTCGATTAAATATTTTCATGTTCAAAAAACATGTTTTACGCGCAAACACTAAAAGTTTTTTTCGTTAAATGTTCTGCCTTGATCCAGGGATTCCGGACCAATTTTTGTTTTGAATCTCTTTTGTTTTGAATCTCTTTTGTTTTGAACATCGTATGCTAGTGCCACGAAGGGGGCTCGCCTCCAGGTATCCTCACGATTCGCAAGCACCTGACGTACAACAGAATGATGAAAAATATTGATTTTATTGGCGGTGTGATAGCGAATTTTGAAGTATTAAATTGTATGAGATAGGAGAAAGTTTTGGGATTGGCACATCCGACTACTTTACAGTGTACAGGATGTCCCAACTTATCATTGACCAATAGCTAATTTTTAAATCATTAGTTTTAGAAGTATAGTTCCAATTTAAAAAATGTTTTATATGTTGTTCCTTACCATATAAAAATCCATTTTCGTCAAATTAGTTATTTCGTAAAAAATAAATTTTTTATACAGCATTTAGGTCCTATAATTTGGGAAAACTATCGGTACTTACGCATTATCTAGCGAAATGATGGGCGGCCGTATACATCTGAATTTCTTAAAGGGATTCCGTATACTCTCGAAAGCTATAGCATGTACTCTCTAGTATATACCCTCTGTTTTTTTTTTGCGACTATACCACAGGTATTATCCATGCCGAAAAGATAAATTGCCTAAAATGGTTGTCAATCGCAAATTATGTTTACGTGTGGCTTCAATTTCTTTGCTCGAGAATTATTAAGCTTGCTATTACAAAATTAACTAAATTTAATGAAAGGTTTTTGCATTATCTAGACCTCGTCAAAAATAAACAAAAATCGGTCGTCATGGTCTGTTTTTGTGTGTGTAGTACATAAATTTTAGATATAAATTGCTGTCTGCCATTATTTATTAATAACATTTTAAACAACAAATATGCTTTTTAAATACGGCAAAACAAAATGCGACTAAAGAGTAAGTATCTGAACAATACAAAAATATATATCTTCTTTTTTTTTTTAGGTTTCATAACTATTTAAGATCTTCGGCAATGTATACGAAACTTGGTTTTGCCGTGACCATTATTTTGGAATTGCCATGGCGTCAAACTTTATTCAGTATTATTATTAAGCCAGACGTATAAGCCATAATGCAATGTAATGTAAATACACGATGTAATGTAAATTTCAACTAAATGAAATTTATAATCTACCAAATGTCTCTTACGAATTGTCTCATGCCAATCTTTACTGTTTCGTATATGCTGTCTGCATTTATCTACATTGCATTTCATCATAAAATCTTTATTAACCTTTTATATCTCCACGTCGCATATGTAAAACATACTCAAAAATCAAAAATCAATGGGTCTTATGCATAGTGGGCTTTAGAAGACGATTTTATTGATTGCTGCTATCTCCCAATACAGCAGTTAATAAACTGTTAAAAATTTGCAGCAAACTGTCCAGTCATTTGACCGTTTTTACAGAAAACGGTTACATAACCGTAATTTAACTCTATTCTGACATCATCATTTTATCATTTGAGCAGTTTCGCATCATTAAATGGATCAAATGAACTTCGTAAATTTTGTAAAATTAAAAAGGTTGTACGCGTCCAAAACATATTTTTACAAATGTAAATTGGCACACTTTACAATTTTGTGTTATAAAATCTACAATATGTATGAGAAACAAGCAATTTTCTGTTTATTAAAGATGTGAAAAAAAGTGCCTTTTAGTCAATATATATACATATATATTTATTTATTTTTTTTACATGGTGAAAACGATGCATTCTAACATCTGAGTAAATATTTTTTTTTTCAAATCTGAGTAGTTGTGTCACAAAGGGTTAATGTACAATGGGAATCGGAACTTCATTGTTGGCACGCCGACGTGTCTGACTTGGCATGGATAATATGTAAGTACCAAAATTTCTCCATGCTCCAACTAATATGTTGTGGGCATCACAAAACTTTCGTCTATATAAATGAAATGGTCTTCAAGGAGAATTAAATGACAATCTATTCGTTCTTGAGATATGGCTATTGCGTATATCACACAAAACAGAGCATAACTGCGACACCTGTTGGGCGGTAGACACCCAAAACCTAATAAGGATCGATTTCTGTCAACAGCTAACAGAATAGGAAATTTGATTAAATTACCTGCATTAGTTCTCGATATACAGATATCGCAGAAATCGTGAAAAATTCAACGTGGCAGCGCCACTTGTCGGGAGATTTACACCAAAACCTGATAAGAATATTTTTATGTGAAAGTGTAGCAGAATATGAAATTTGATTCAATTCCGCCTATTAGTTTTTCAGATATAGCCATCGCGGAAATCGTGAAAAATGTAGCGCAGCAGCGCCACCTGTTGGGCATTTTACACGAAAACCTAATCAACACCAATTTATCTCAAGCTCTAACTCAGTGGTTCCCAACGGGGGACGTAAGCCCCACAAGGGGGAAATTTGGAATTTTTGGGGGGCAATTCGAGATTTATTACTAAACAATTCCTTGTCCTCTTATATTTGTCTTTCTTTGTCTACAACTAATGTTGTAGGCCAAAAACAAATGTAATATCAGCATATTTTTTAAACAAAGAAAAAAAAATGACTTTTATTCAATTTTCAAAGTTTTTCCATAGAAAAGTTTTAAAAGGAAACTTACTGGAACACTTTTAATATGATTATTACTTTTTCCATATTTACCATTAGGTAGATTTCGTAAGAAATACTACCTATTACATTCTCACCTAAGTTGGAAATTTTGAAAAATTTTTGCAGATCTACGCCGATCATGACTTCCAGAACCCAAAACCACCCCCAGTTCAAAACTTTATCTATCTATCTATCTATGTCACTTTTTTCTGACCACGATAACTGGAAAAATTCTGCATTAATGTTTTACAAACTGATACATAAAATCAAGGGGCATAAAATCTCGGTCAAGTTCGTTAATGGGCAAAATCAAACCAAGGGGGGGAGGGTGAGGGGGCTTTTTGTGAAAACAGAAAAAAAACCCATAATTTCTTAATTATGATACGTATCGAATCCGTTTAAAGTTATTATTACTTCTAGGAGAAGGGTCGATAATGTATGTATAACAGATTTTTGATATAATTTAAAATGGCCCCAAAGGGGGGAAAAAAGTGGGGTTTTAAGAGAAAAAAAATCATAGCTTCGTCAATTCACAAGATATCAAATTCGCGTAAATTTATTATTAATCCTCTTAATATTATCTAAAACTTTTATATTGACAAGTTTTTTATAGAACCAACCGTTATAGCAAAATAAAATTAAAAACAAAAAAATCCCTGCCGGCTCCGCCTGCAAACAAGTTAATTTTCGAAGTAGGCGGTTCCAACTCCCGCATCTTTTCGAAACTGATACATAAAATCAAGGGGCATAAAATCTCGGTCAAGTTCGTTAATGGACAAAATCGAACCAAGGGGGGGGGATGGGGGGGCTTTTTGTGAAAACAGAAAAAACCCATAATTTCTTACTTATGATACGTATCGAATCCGTTTGAAGTTATTATTACTTCTAGGAGAGGGGCCGAAAATTTATGTATGACAGATTTTTGATATAATTAAAAATTGCCTTAAGGGGGGGGGGGAGGGGGGTTTAGAAGAAAAAAATTCATAACTTCGCCAATTCTAAAGATTTCAAATCCGCTTAAATTTATTATTAATCCTCTTAATATTATTTAAAACTTTTATATTTACAAGTTTTTTATAGAACCAACCGTTATAGCAAAAAAAAAAAAAATCAAAAAAAAAAAATCCCTGCCGATTCCGCCTGCAAACAAGTTAGGTTTCGAAGTAGGCGGTTCCAACTGCCGCATCATCGTAAAAAGGTCATTTCTTCCGCAATTCCCGACAAACAGGCGCCCCACGGTCTGCGTCTTCGAAATCTACCTGTGCCTGTAGGCCGAGCCGTCAGGGATTTTTTTTATATTTAGTGTATTTTAACTTTTTTTTCGACTAGCATTTATTGGATAAGATCTGTGTTTTTATTCGCTCTGCAATATGTCAATGTCATATGAAGAAATTTTTACACATGTCTACTTAATTGATAAATATGAGAATCCAGAAACGCTTCTTGTA
Organism: Maratus michaelseni; assembly: GCA_963931845.1. Taxonomy (NCBI): domain Eukaryota; kingdom Metazoa; phylum Arthropoda; class Arachnida; order Araneae; family Salticidae; genus Maratus; species Maratus michaelseni. The sequence goes on along the minus strand of OZ007593.1, from coordinate 20,805,874 downwards.
TATTGTGTATTCACAGAGAGATCTTATTGTCTAAAAAGGCACAGTTCCTAATGCAATGTTTAAGTTAATTATAAAATGTGCGAATACTTTCAAGTTTAATGCAAAACTGAGAGTTTCGTCAAGAAATATTGGGAACATAAAAAAGGAGACTATAATACACTTTGTTTTCACACTGAATTAACTTGGCAAAAGACAACAAAACTCTTTTGAACATGTGTTAATATGCCTGACTTTGTTGCATTTATAGAATTATGTTCAAAACATATTCGAGAAAATATTTTACCTGTTTGGTAAGATAACAAATTGTAAAATGACTTGTTATTATTAACCCATTCGGGACCATGGGTGCATATATGCACCCTCAAAAAGAGCATACAGAATTTGTTTTAGGCACCAATAAAAAATAAAAGTAATATTTACTTTCTCTAATTAGAGCATTTTTGTGATAGTTTACGTAAAAGTAGCTTTCTAAAAAAAAGTGGTGCCAACCGAATAAAATTTGTGTAAAAGCCGCCGGTCCCGAAGGGGTTAATGTTCTTTCAGTCTTCGTCCAAGTGAATAATAAAAATTCATTTTCTTAAATAAGAATTATATCTATACATTACATAAGAACGTCGATGGGGAGGGGAGCATCAGGACTTTTGAGTTGCTTTGGTGGGGCGTGGACAAAAAAAGGTTGGGAATCTCTGCTCTAACTGAATATTAAGTTTAAGTAAATTTCGTGCATTAGTTCTTGAGATAGGACTATCGCTAAAATCGTGTAAATCCTGAAAAATGCAGCATAGCAGCGCCACCTGTTGGGCTATTTACACCAAAATCAAATCATCAACCACTTATCTCCACTTCTAACTGAATCTGAAGTTTGATCAAAATCCGTTCATCAGTTCTTGAGATAGAGCTATTACGAAAATTGCTAAAAATGCAGCGTACCAGCGACACCTATTGGTTGATTTACACCAAACATTAATCAGCACCCATTTTATCAAGGTCTAACTGAATCTAAAGTTTTATTAAATTCCGTGGATTAGTTCTTGAGATAGAGCGCCCACAAACTTTTTTTTTTCACATACAGACACTCAGACTCACAGACAGACATTTTCTAAAAGCAGTGAAATCGTGATCAGAACCTTCTAAAACGTATAAATCCGTCGAAAACCCAAATTCGAATATTTTCAGGAATCCAATACTTTTTTCTCGTAAAGATAGAAGAAAGTAACAAGTTGAACAGAAAAATTATATTCTCCTACGACCATTTTTACTCACGCATCCGAATAGGAAGGATATCTATCTATATTATATAACAAAAAAATGTCCGTGAGTAAAGCTGACGTCATACTGACAATGGCAATACCTGACCAATAAATTTCATTTTAACTGCAATTTGTTTAACTTCTAAATATTGCACAATTTCAACAATTAACCGTTAAATAAGAATAAAATATTTTTCCAAATGCATTTTAAAACCGTATCTCGATTGACTGATGTTTTATGGCTTTTGAAATAATTTTTAAGCATGGTCTTAGGTAGATTTCGTAAGAATCACTACCTATTACATTCTCCCCTATGTTGGAATTTCTGAAAAAATTTTGCAAATCTACGCCGATCATGACTTCCAGAACCCAAAACCATCCTCAGTTCAAAACTTTATGTATCTATATAGCTATATCACTTTTTTATGGAAGCGATAACTTCAACAATTCTGCACAAATCTCTTCTAAACTGATACATAAAATCAAGGGGCATAAAATCTCGGTCAAGTTCGTTAATGTGCACAATTGAACCAAGGGGGGAGGGGAATGGAGGGGGCTTTTTGTGAAAACAGAAAAAAACATAACTTCTTAATTATGATACGTATCGAATCCGTTTAAAGTTATTATTACTTCTATGAAAATGGCCGAAAATTTCTGATATCATTAAAAATGGCGTCAAGTGGGGGGTTGAATGGGGGTTTAAGAAGAAAAAATTCATAACTTCGTCAATCCACAATATATCAAATGCGCTTAAATTTATTTTAAATCCTCTTAATATTATCTACAACTTTTATATTGACAAGTTTTTTATAGACCAACCCTTAACAGCAAAAAAACATTTTTTTTAAATCCCTGCTTGCTCCGCCTACAGATACAGGTAGACTTCGAAGTGGGCGGTCCCAAATGCCGCATCATGGCAAAAAGGCCATTTCTTCCGTAATTCCCAATAAACAGACGCCTCACGGTCTGCGTCTTCGAAATCTACCTGTACCTGTAGGCCGAGCCGTCAGGGATTTTATTTAAACCTATCTCTTTCGCATGCAGCGCGATTAGTAAAGATTAATCCGTTTGCACTTAAAACAATATAAATAAGTTCAGCATTTGTTTTCCAGGACTATTTCACAACGAAATTAAAATTTCATGAATAAATAAGTAAAATAACATAAACAAAACACACATTTCGTAGATATATAACCGAACTATAGCGCTTAAACTCTAAAATAATCAGAATCTTAAAGTTACTATAAGTAATGAAATCTTTGACGATTTCTTGGGCCATTCGTTCCTGGCATGCGACTAATACGAAGGTATCTATTTAACGAATTTCAAAGTTTTATTTAAATACATAACTGATATTTTTCATATAAAAATGCTTTGTTAGTGATGTATCTAAAAAATATATTAAATATAAAAATATCTGTTAGTGGTTTCAAAATTTTAAAAAAAAGGGTTTTCACTTATATTCAGTATACCGTATACTATGTTCTGCAGCCCGGGAAAATCGGGTTAAATCCCATACTTTAAAATAAAAATAAATTAAAACGATGTTTATAATATAAACACTCGTGTGCATAAATAAATTAAATCTGACACTAAGTTACTAGTTCTTGATTCCCCTGTTTCATTTTTACTTTTTAACACATTCCAACATAGTTGAAAAGTTTTTAAGAATCCAGTATGTCTGTCCGGACTCTAACTCACCTAAATATACTCGGAATACCATGTAATTGATGCGTGTTAGAGAGGTTAACTGTGGCATTTTCGGTATTGAAAATGAATTGAGTAGCATTTATAATTTTTCAGAGGCGCTCAAACGAATTCCGTTACAGTGTCGTCTATGGGAAAAAATCGTTTGCGATGTATTTGAATGATACGAGCAGGGAAGACCGAGTTATGCTCGGTCAAAATTAGCTTTGAGTTCAAATATCCTGACGTATAACCAAATTGACCCACTAATCAAATTTTCTCAAACATGTGACCTAGCCCAACAGTCCTCTCGGGCCCGTAAATCATAGGATGCAAAATTTAGTGTAAATAGTCTGAGCCGTTTTTAAGATAAATTAGCTTGACCCATAATGACCCATGACCAAAATGACCCACTAATCGAATTTTCTCGAACACGTGACCTAGCCCAATAGTCTTCTAGTGCCCGAAAATGGTAAGATACAAAATTTAGTCAAAATCGTTTGAACCGTTTTTTAGATAGAATTAGCTTGACCCTGAACCCAAAATGACCCACTAATCAAATTTTTTCGAACACGTGACCTAGCCCAATAGTTTTCTGGTGCCCCAAAACGGTAGGGTACAAAATTTCGTCAAGATCGTTAGAGCCGTTTTTAAGATAAAATTTGCATACATACATATATATATATATATATATAACCACACACAAAATATGCTTGTATTAGAATATATGATAACAGTATTTTAAAAATATTGAAAGCGACATACATCACTGACAAGTAAAGGTACTATAGTCTGGGGCTGCGAATTTTAATTTTTATTGCTCATTCGATTCGTCTCATCGACCTAAGTAGATTGCTACCTCGCCTATCGGCTATTGAGTTTTGATAATGACAGGGGGACGGGTCAAAATTTAAGATTTCGTTCATTGAAAACCAGTTGCCGTCAAAGGAATAAGTAAGATTTAAATTTTTTTATGGTTTGGACAGTCACATGCATTGGTGATAGTCAATTTTTGACACATTGTACATTCCGAAGAAATGAGTAAAACAAAAATATTTCTCACTCACAGTGCGCACAACGAGCAAAGGATCCTTCAGCTGACTCGACGGCGCATTCAAAACAGCTCTGCTTTCTTTCTGGAATTAAAAAAAAAATTGTCTGTAGGGGTGACGTTTTTATCCATGTATCCTCCTTTGGCAAATCCATACTTGAACATAGGAACGAACTTAACTGATACAATGTGAGTGGACTTCTAATATGCATGAGGACCTTTACACACTACATAAACTCTAATCTTAACAATTTAGTTATTCTTAACGGCATTATACAGTGTTATTTAGTATTTTATAGCATAATGTATCATTGTTTACTCGGTCATAATTATTCATTCATTATTGTTGATTTAGTACTTATTTCTATCCAATATTATTATCTACTTCAGCATCTTGCTTACATGGTAGTGTTATTGCTCAGTATCACATAGTAGTATTGAGTATTACTCAGTAAGATTGGTAAATTGTATTTTCAGAATTTGTATTTTTGGAATCTTGTATTTTCAGAATTTGTATTTCAGCATTACATAGTACAATTATTGCTCAATATCACAAAGTATAAATTAGTAATGCTCAGTATAATTAGGTAAACAAACCTGTTGAGCGGGGTTGGTTGAACTTAAGCCGAAAGGTAGACCTCTCCACCCGGTTTGACTTTGCACTTGTTGCCTTGACCTTGAAACTAATGTGCACCCGTAATACATTTAAGTATGTAAAGCTACACAAAAGTGACCTTTGTTAATAATTAAGTTAAACTAACGAGCAATCTCAATAACGTGGTTAGACACGTTTAGTTAAATAATTGTATTCACTTTAAACATTGTAAAAACTGTCTATTCTTCAACACATTGTATGTACAGGGTGGTTATAATATAAGTATCTCTATTTGGAGCTATCTGTAGCTCGAAGGAATGATCCGAATGAAACCAAAATCGGTACACTTACTATTCGAGAAGGAGGAAGAAGAATGGAACAATAAAAAATGATTGCAATAATCACCGACAGATGGCGCTACTGAGTGTGAAATGTAACGTGTAATACAAGAACAAAAAATTAAGGCGTCAAACTGAATAGCATACCTAATTTATTGGAAAATGCCACAGTGAACGTGGTTTTGCTTTCGCATGGCGGTGACGATCATGTTCAGGTTCCACATGGTCATTGTGCTGGAGGACACAATCCAGGCGGTGCACGACGGGCACAACTACGGAATGTAGTGCATCAGGAGTGATGTTTCGCACATGTTTTGATATGCGGTAAAGTCATTGAGGTTTGCGACACCTCCACACAATATTACACAGTACATTTCACACTCAAAAGAGCCATCTGTTGGCGATTATTGCAATTTTTTTTTATTGTTCCATTTTTCTTCCCTCTTTTCGAATAGTAAGTGTACCGATTTTGGTTTTATTCTGGTTATTCCTTCAAGCTACAGACAGCTCCATATAGAGATACTTATATTATACCCATCCGGTATGTTAAAGTAAACAGTGGGTTTGTGTCTTCACCACGGATTGCATTTATACTCTAAAGCAGAAGCTGGGCTCATTTGGCGGTCATCCCTTGTCCTCCCATTGTTTACTTAGACATAATCAGTTTGAGTATTCTGAATGTGGTGAAACGTGTTTCATGATCACTGCTTGACGCATGATTTTTTTTTTTTGTTTCTTATTTTTTCAGAAGTTGATATATGGCTAGAGTAGAGCTTTGCATAAAATTTAAACTGAAAAGCTTTTCGAGTGTAATTTGAAAGGAAAAATATTAGCTTTGTGATGCCTAAATCAATGCTGAAATCATGAAAAGTTCTTTTTACACTAAAAATTAAGAGTTCTTGAATCAAGAAACATGCAAAGAAAAAGTTAAAATCATTTGACTAGTAAATGAATAACTTTTGTAGAAACATTAAGAACGCAATTTAACGCTCTTTTAATAGCTAATGTATTTTTGCTTAAGGAAACATTAGTTCATTATTTTTCTTTATAATTTATTAAATTAAGCACAATTTGAATAATTTTATGGAATGAAATAAATTGTTTCAATAAAAGAGGTTTTTCTTTTTTTCGAAATATTTTCTTTTAAAAATATTTCATTTACTTTAAAAACTGCATGATTTTTTATATTTATTCCATATATTTCATGTAAACATTTAATGACCTTTTCAGATTATTACCTTAAATGAATTACAAAGCATGATGTTCAGCCTTTTTCCATTTCTTATAAAATAAGTAAAATTAAATTAGTGAATCATGATTTATTAAATTACAGCTAAAACGGAATAAGTAATTTTCTTAACTACGTTATATTGCTTATGATGTATTTGTTAAATATTTAGGTTTCACATTTTTTGGAAATCTGTTTATGATTATTTAGTAGTTTCTTTAGCGATTTCTTAGCCTATTAATTTCTGGCATGTGGCTAATACGAAATCTTTTAATGAATTTCAAAACATCATTTGAATGCATATTTTAATACTTTTTTCTATCTGGAAGTGAAAAAATTAAGGTAATATAAATTTTTTTCGACTTCCGGTTTCCAATGGATTTACACGCTTTCGATGTCAGATATTCCGAAAAACATGTTTTTACAAAATTTCTGTCTGCCCGCGTGTGTGTCTTCTTTGTATCATCGAAACGTGTATGACATTATGCATAGAATTGAACTAAATTTCATTTCTAGGTTTTTAGCTATGGCTAGCTTGTTCCACATCAATTTGAGAATATTCTGCCGGAAGGGGGCGCTATAGTAGCTATTTTTGTGCCATTTACATTATTGTATCATCAAAAAGCGTATGAAGTTGATCCAAATTTCATTTATAGGTTTGACTACGGCAAGAAGATCCCAGTTGCATTTGGAGAAATTCTGTCGCAAGGGGACGCTATGTTAGCCACTTAAAAATTTCGAATTCAAAAAGATGTACAAAAACATTAGAAATCCTAAAAAAAAATTCATTATATGTTCGGCCTTGATCCAACGATTTCGGGGCAATTTTTGTTTTGCCTCTATTATAAAAAATTGCCGAAATATAGCAGTTTGAAATTTTAGGGTGGCTGACATTTTGAAACAAGACAGCACGATTCCTCCATAAACGGGTTTAATTTATGAGTTTTAGTAAACAAGGTGTCTTGCAAATGATTTTTCATTATTGTAACAACTGTTCCAACTCTTATATGTTTAATAATATTTATATTCATATTCGCCAGCGTCGAAATCTCGCAAAGCTTGGCGACACTTGGCGAAATATTGCCAAAATTGGCGACAAAAAATTGCCACAAATGAAACCAACTTGGCTACAGCTAAATAATTTGACAAAATTATCATTTAAATTTAATATTGACGAGAACTGGGAATGAATATTGTTTGTATAATCGGGTTCCAAGCATTTTTGCTTCGTGTTTCCAAGTAGAAATACCTAAAATCTTAAAACTAAGGAATAGGGAGACTACCTTTTCCCACCGGTATAGGTCAGAAGGATCTTCCGTAGTCGTGTAGTACATCGGCTGCCCGTGCAACGAAGGGTGCTTCGCATCCAGGTAATCCGACGATTCGCGAGCACCTACGGTGCAACAGAATGATGACAAATATTTATTTTATTAGCTACTAGCAAAACCCGCGGCATTGCTCACGTAATTCTTGAAAAATGCCAAGTGGTATTCGTTGGCCTATTTCCATTAGAGGAAATTTTACTGCTACAGATAATTCAGAAATTACTAATTAATCCACACTAATGTCGAAAAAAAATCGAAAATTTAGAAAGTTTTTCGCATGTTTATCCGCCCCCCCCTCCTCCCCCTGTGGTAGTGTCGCCGATATAAAATATAGCCTATGTTACAGCAAGGACTATAACCTCTCACTTTTGGAAATGGTTCTGTAGTTCCAGAGATTCCATAGAAATTGTAATTTAGAATGTTTTTAGACCTCTTTTCGCACATCTGACACTTTTAAATTTCGATTTTTTTTAGAATTTGTTCTTAGAGAGCATTTACATTTTATAAATAACTACCATGCTAAATTTCAAGTTTCTAGTTCCTTCAGTATAAAAAAAAATCGAAATTTTAGAACGTTTTTCACTATTGCACCTCCCTGTGGTAGTGGCACCGACATAAAATATAGCCTATGTTACAGCAGGGACTGTCATCATCAATTTGCCAGCATAACTTTTGAAAAGGGTTCGGTAGTTCCAGAGATTCCATAGAAATTGTAATTTAGAATGTTTTTAGAACGCTTTTCGCTCATCTCTACCTTTTAAATTTCGAATTTCATTAGAATTTGTTCTTAGAGAGCATTTACATCTTATAAGTAACTACCATGCCAAATTTCATGTTCTTAGCTCCTCCAGTATAAAAAAAATCGAAATTTTAGAACGTTTTTCGCTTTTGCACCCCCCCCTGGGGGTAGTGGCACCGACATAAAATATAGCGTATGTTGGAGCAGGGATTGCCACCATCAATTTGCCATCATCACTTTTGAAATCGCTTCAGTAGTTCCAGAGATTACCCCCTACAAACAAACAAACAAACAAAAAAACAAAAAAACAATCTTTACTACTTTATAATATTAGTATAGATGTAATAGCGAATTTTGAAGTATTGACCTGTGTGAAATCGAAAAAAATTTTGGCATTGGCACATCTGTTTAGTATTTCATATAAAAATGCTTTTTGTGTTGGTAATAGTCTATCTAAAAAATATATTAAATGTAAAAAATCTATTAGTGTTTTCAATAACTAAAAAAATGGTTTTCACCTATGTTCGGTATACCGTATTGCATGTTGTGCAACCCGGCAAGCCCGGGTTATACCATTTATTTTAAACTATAGTTTGAAATAAAAATTGAAAAGATTTTTTTTAATATGAACAATCTTGTGCATAATTTAAATCCGCCAATAAGGCACTAATTCCTCTTTTCCCGGTTTCATTTTTCATACTTTCCTATTTGTTCAAATGTTAGTATATGGCTATTATATATAAAGTATATTACTATGGCTAGTTTAGAATCCATGCTTTGCATAAAATTTAAACTGAAAAGCTCTTCAAGGATAAAATTCCTTTATTGAATTTAAAAGATAAAACATTAGTTTTGTGATGCCTAAATCAATGCTTAAATCAGGAAAAGACATTATTTTCACAATAATTGTCTGAGTGCAACGAAGACTCATACACAGCGCAGTATTACTTTGCCCCATATATAGCTACGATGGATACTAAAACCTTTCGTCAAGCATAACTCAAAAAATATTTAACGGATTTCGTTCAAATTTTTACAGCAGGTACCTATAAAGGTGACAACGTCGTCTATTTATTACCAAGAATAAGTGTCAAACCGTTTGGAAGTTATATTAAAAAAATAGATAAAAAAGCACAATTAAAGTACATACGTCACTAAGTTTTGTGCGTACGTCATTTTCGCCGGCGGGAGATTTTCGTAGACAATCGGAATTGAAAAGTTCATGGAATACATGGAGCAAAAAAATATGCAAGCACTAATATTCAGCACAATAAAATATATTTCAATTTAATAAAAATGGAAAGTTAATCTGGAATTTTTTCTGTTTGAAAAGTATTAGAGATTAGTAAGAGTAGTATTAGTATTAGAGATTTGGAGTAAATCACACCATTAGCAGCTTTTTTTATTTCGCGTGCGTATGTTAGGAACAATTCTTTGATGTTTAAATAAAAGGTTTCGATTTGTGGCATTATTTCTTATTTTCTTTTCCTTTTTAGTATTTTAAATGGAATTAGTGAAAGGCGTGTATTTTTAATTAAATGAGTGAAAGACGTGTATTTTTAATGTATGTATTTCAAATGAAATCAGTGAAAGATTTATATTTAAATGAAATGAATGCAATATGAAGATGTTATGAGAAAAATATTTGGCGATTTATCAACTGCGCCATGTTAACATGAAAGTACCAATACATATGTGGGTACTTCTCTATTATCCCGTCGACCACTTTTCATAACAAAAAACTATCGCCAAATAAACGGAAGAACGTTGTCATTGAAATATCAAAATACATAAATAAATAAAATATAAGAATTTAAGGACACAATTGTTATTTTAATGAATGAAATAACTAATAAATCAGTAAAACATAATGAAAAATACACGCAAATGTCGCGTTAAAAACCACTTGATGACGTAACAAACACGTATAATGCTTCTGATATCAAGTAAATGGGACTGCATTTTTGGCGTTTAATCTAACAGTTTGGCGATAGTTTTTTGTTATGAAAAGTGGTCGACGGGATAATAGAGCAGTACCTCTATGTGAAATTAAACAAGGCACAGATGTCATATACGCACCACGTTGGCGCGATTTTTCCCTCCACCAGCTTGGGGAAAACTTTGTTTTTGAATATTAGTTACAAATAGTGTGACAAATAGTACACGTGATTTTTTATTTCAATATAAAAATAAAATAACGTAATAAATGAAACAGCTTCTATTATTCTAAAAAAGGAAATAAAAATAAATAAATAATAGTTTGATATACATAAAGCCGCGGATGTCATATACGCACCACATTGGCGCGATTGCAACAAAATGGCAATTTTATGCCTCACATGGTAACCCGGTTATTTTGTTTCAATTGTTGTTTATTAACTTTTATTTTTTATTTTAATTCTATAAATTGTTTTTATTATATATATCAATATTTATTTATATCAAACTATCATTTATTTATTTTTATTTCCCATTTTTGAATAATAGGAGCTATTTCATTTATTACGCTATTTTATTTTTATATTGAAATAAAAAATTACATGCTATTATTGTATGGTATTTGTAACTAATATTCAAAAACAAAGTTTTCGCCAAATTGGCGGGGGAAAAATCTCGCCAATCTGGTGCGTATATGACATCTGTGCCTAAATTAATATTGATATACATATAAAAATAATCTATAGAATTAAAATAAAAAATAAAAGTAAACAAACACAACAAACAGTTTTCGCCAAAGGGGCGGGGGAAAAACCGCGCCAACGTGGTGAGTATGTGGCATCTGTGCCGGGATTTTTACCCTTTTATCTGTGCTTTCGGAAATATAAAAAAATAAAAAATTCTTATATCAGGTGTATAATGTTTTGCATTTTTATACGGACCACTTCTCCATTTTAAGATTTTAAATGCTATTTATATCAGATATTTCTTTCTTGAGATTCCCACAAGTTTTTTCCGGTAATTTTTTTAGTTCGCTTATTAATTGTTTACAATTTGCCCCCCTGGCAATAACAATTATTTATCACAAAAAATGTGTACTTCTCTATTATCCCGTCGACCACTTTTCATAACAAAAAACTATCGCCAAACTGTAACGCTAAATAAACGGGAGAACGTTGCCATTGAAATATCAAAATAAATAAAATATAAGAATTTAAGGACACAATTGCTACTTTAATGAATGAAATAACTAATAAATCAGTAAAACATAATGAAAAATACACGCAAATGTCGAATTAAAAACCACTTGATGGCATAACAAATACGTATAATGCTTCTGGCATCAAGTAACTGGGACTGTATTTTTGGCGTTTAATCTTAGTTTGGCGATAGTTTTTTGTTATGAAAAGTGGTCGACGGGATAATAGAGAAGTACCCAAAAATGGCTTAGTTTTGTTAAAATTGTTTGTTATGTATTTTCATTTCTTATTAAAATATCGAAAATGGCAATAAAATTTTATTTTAGCACCGTATTTAATTTTTTAAAATGGCTCAAAAACATGGTTTAATAAACGTATATTTGTAAATATTTTAAAAAACATGTTTTTTCGCTCTCTAGAAAAATTTGTAAGATTCTACAACTGCCTTTGGCACCAACCAGTACATGATACGGAACTTTTCCCTATTCAGATACACAGAAGAGGTTGGTCACAAACAAGAGTAATGCTAGCAACAATATTGTTTTAACTCTATAAGAGTTAGAAACAATAATGATATTAAATTCCCCGATTAGCTTAGGGCCCGATAACGGAACTTTCTCCTAGAAAAAAAAACTGTAGAAGTCTTTTACATTTGTTTCGAATGAAGCTCGATCAACAAAGTATTAATTGATAATACAAACAACACTAATATTAACATGGGGGCAAAAGTTTGAATTTAAGTGTATATACTTGGAACACCCCCCCCCCAACCACCCACCAAAAAAAGAAAAAGAAAGTTACAGAAATGAATTTAAAATGGCGTGAAGCCACCCTTTCTGACATAAGAAATTGGCTGCGAACCCGATTACGAAACTTTCACTTAACTTAATAACATGTATCTAATAGCCCTGAGGACAATTCCCCTTCCCAGTTATACGGACCTTGGGGCTTTTTTAAAAAGCTTGACGCAGTTCGGGTTGAAGAAGTTGAGATTTACTATAAAATGACATAAACTACTATGAAAATAAAACTGGTGAATTATTATGCTGGTTTATGTATGTATTTAAAAAAATTGCATCTGATTACACTCTTTAGATAAATTACTCCTGTTTGCATTTAATAACAGATAAACGGCTTCCGTTTACTAAATTGTTTAAATATTGGGAAGAGTTGGCGAGAGATAGATAGACGTGTAAACAAACGGGTAGACAGACGGGTAGAGAGACGGATAGCGACAGAGATAAGCTAACGGGTAGCGAAACGAATAGACAGACGGGTAGCGAGGCAGGTGCAAAAAAGGGTTGACAGAGGGTTAGTGAGATGGGTAGGGAGACGGGTAGCGTGGTGGATAGAGAGACGAGTACAGAGACGACTTGACAGACGGGTAGAGAGAGGGGTATATAGACAGACAGACGAGTAGTGTAACGGGAAGCGAGACAGGTAGAGACACGATTAAAGAGTCGGGTAGAAAGACAGACGGATACTGAGACGGGTATACAGAAGAGTAGAGAGACAGTAGACAGATGAGTTCGGAGAGAGACACAGCTAAGACATACGAGTAGTTAGACTGGTAGACACGTTTGTAGCAAAGCATGTTATCAATGTGGTTTGAAGTATACGAGTTTCTATAAATAGTTATACAAATAAACAAAGGAAATTTTTTTAATTCAAATATTAAATATTTGATTTAATATTTCAATATTTAATATTTTATTTAGATATTTGTCACAAAGAAAATGTTGCAAAAATTAAATTAAATTTGCGTTAAACTACGCTTGCTAAAATACGCTATTGGCTGCAAATCTGATTATGTGACTTTAAAAATATCGTTTTAAAAGATCCGGCGGTTTTTTTTTTTTAAGTTTTGAGCAATTCCCGCTTAAGAAAATGAGATTATTTGCCAAATGTTATAAAAAAATGCATATGCAAACATAACAGTATATGAATTTATATATGATATTTTGTAATTATATCATTTAATTTGCTATTTTTCACATGTTGTATCTTTATCTATCTCTTGTCTATCATATGCTGTATATTCACTTAGATTCTTGTTGATATCTTCTTTATATCGTAATTGTTAACTTTATGTTCTCAGCAATATCACTCAGACTAATCCCTTTGAGGGAAGTCCTAGTAATTACATGTCCATCAAGAAACATGCATAAAAAAGTTAAAATCATTTGACTAGCAAATGAATAACAGTTGAAGTAACATTAAGAACGCAATTTAACGCTCTTATAATCCCTAACGTATTTTTGAAAACATTTGTTCATTATTTTTCTTTATAATTTATTAAATTGAGCACAATTTGAATATTTTTAATGAATGAAATAAATTGTTTCAATAAAAGACTTTTTCTCCGGACTATTTTCTTTTAAAAATTTGTCATTTACTTTAAAAACTGTATATGTTTTGTTAGATTTATTTCCATATATTTACTGTTAATGAAATAAAGAGCATGCTGTTCAGCATCTTCACATTTCTTTAAAAAGAAGTATTTAAATTAAAGTACTGAATCATGATTTATTAAGTTAAGTTAAAACAGAATAAGAAATTTGTTTAACTACGTTCAATTGCTTATGATGTATTTGTGAAATATTTATGTCTCCAATTTGTTTAAGTTTTACGCTTTGTAGTAGTGAGCTAAGCATTTGCTTTAATTGTAGACAAAGAGAAATAAATCAGGAAAAGGCATTTTTACGAACATTCTGTTTTTTGTCTTGTTTTAAAATATTTTGAATATTTTGCAGCTATTTTTAAAATATTCAACTAAAGTTTTATCGTAGATTACAACTCCTGCCATTAGTTTAAACTATTCTTTATTTATATAAATAAATAAAAAATATTTGTTAATCCGTTAACTGTCAGATTTTTTTTCTTTTTTCCTTTGACACCAATAACTAAAAATAGTGACACTACACTACTCTTTCCGTACTAAAATATTCCCCTTATATAATCGAAAAATGTCTGTCAATTGATACAGCAAAGATTTGAGTTAAAAAATTAGTTCTGTCCAAAAGATTTCAGTCACGATGCAAGCAAACTCTTCTCGTCCGAGCTGCGTTCGTGCAAAACAGGTTAGTGGTTAAATTCCAGAAAACAGGAACTAAAGTTTTAATATTGTACGACAAAATCAATCTTCTAAAATTAGATTTGCTTACATATTTTTGAATCATTATTTATTTTTATCCTGATTATTACATTGTCTCTCGATTACATCTGAAACAAATAAAAAAAATGTAAAAAAAAAAAAAAAAAAATCAAAATATATAATAAAAAAAATCCATAAAAAAATTATCCTATTTTTTTCCATAACTTGAAGAAAAAAATATTTTCAGTTTTTCAGGTATACTTTGTAAGGAATTTAATTTCCTTTATTTAAGAAAAAGGAAAACATTCAAACCCGTTAACTTGTTCAAAAGTTATTATGGTAAAATTTTCAAAATTACTGATCTCTCAAAACCGCCGCACAAAGAAGTATTTCAGGCAAAAACCTGTCCAAAAATACAAAAATTAATTTTAATTGTAAAAAGAATATTTTATAATAACTGACTAACTGGTGAGTAGATTTATGTCTATTTCAGAAAATTGCGTCATTTCCGGCGGCTCCTATTCTCAATTGAAGAGAAGGTTTTCTTTGTGAAAAGACATGCTTTTTTGTTACGTTTCAGTTTGGTTATTATGTTTAAATGCATATTTTTATATGTGTATTTAAATAGTTTTATCTCTATAACAAAACCGTAAGTCATGTGACTGTCATCAACAGTTCCGGAATGCCCACTTCACTTTTTCATATGCCAGGCGGCCATTTTTATTCAAAATTATTTTTTCGAATAAAACTTCACAAATGCGACATTTTTAGAAAGATCGTTCAAAATAAATTAATATTTGAGAGATGACTTACGTTCAATTATGTATATATTCTCCAATAACTTCATTTGAAATTAGCTTCGCAGTTCAAATTCTCTATCCATGAAAGTAAACAAAAAAAAAAGATTCATTCGCCGTGAAGGTTTAAAATATTAAACCATTAAACCCTGGAGATAATCGTTCATAAAGATAGTTTTCCGTGAAAGATTTTTTGGAGCTCTGCCTGGTGTCAAAAAAATAATTCGTACCAGTGACACAATCAAAGTTTACCATAATTATGTGTTATACAACTCAACTTCATTCTTTATCTTTTCTTGATGTAAGCTGAATGTAAACAAATACAACTCATGTAATGATATTTAATGAATCAAATTTCGAAACAAATTGTCAGTTAATTTTGTATTTATGATATGTGCAAGGAAGAGAAACCACCGAAAATGATTGTTAATCACCAATCATATTTACCATTATTAATGACCAATCGCTTTCAAAACAGTAATTTCATATACATTTACAAAATACATAACATCATTAAGTACTTTTGTGTTATTTGGGCGCAAATCTCGCCAATAGAATTTTTAAAATCGCCAATACCAGCTTTTATTTTTTGCGTGTGCAAATTAGAAACGATACTTTTATTTTGAAATCAAATGTTCTGATGAAACAGCTGTCGTAGACGCACCGGGGCACTATATTAACTATAGAGTTGCAATATAGAGAGAAAAAACGGATTGCTGTAATTAGAATTATAGGCGGTAATGTTGGCGTGGCGTATTTACAAGTTACGGATCTTAATAGTCAGTAGACATTAAGCAGAAATGCCAAAGTAAGGGAATTATGCAGTTATGGAAACTCCTGAACTATATCTAAATAGGAGAGCAGAGAAAAACAGAGTCGAACAGAGATCGGCATCTAGAAGGAAGTTCGTGAATTTTAATTAGATTCTACGCCACGGTCAAAAGTGCTGACAGCAAATATGGTTTAAAAGGAATGTGATTATCAAAACTGGCCTCCAAAAGTTCAATGTTTCACCAAACCATACTCGAAAATTACGTGTTTTAATATGCACTCCGATTATGTCACATTATTCAAGACGTTTTAGATGAGAATAATGATAGATTTTCTAATCTCCCGTAATCAAGTCTACAGCCAAAGTTAGTGAGAAACAAACAAACAAACAAAAAAATATTGGCAACAATATGGTTCAGTGTAAATGTGGATATCATTAAAGACTTTCACAAAATAGACTTCATTGAACCAAATCGTATTAACTAATACGAATTACTTAAATACGCCATTTGGCAATGGATCCAATTACGGAAAACTACTTAATATGTTTAAGAATCTCCTCATTAGCAAACATATTGAAACTGATAAACAAACGGATATGAAGCATAAATGCTTAAGTTGGTTAAGTGGTTTTTGTCAAGAAAGATGAAATACTTAACAACAAAAAATATGCGAAATGCTGCCATGATCGCAAAAGTTTTTGATTTGTCTACTAGAATCTTCCGGTTTGGCGAAGGATTACGGAAAAAATAAATTATGAATAAAAGTAACGTGTTACAGTGCTTAACATACATTTAAGGGAGACCAAACTGGTCGCCAGTGGCGGCTAGTTTTTTATATAATAAAAATGTATATAATAAAAAATAAAAAATAAAAATTGGTTATTTTTTTTATCTTTTTAGCTCTAATTTAAAGTTTTTTAAAGGTGATTAAACTAAATTGAAAGATTTTTAAACGTGTGTCAGAGTTTGTCGGACCATTTTTAAGTATAATCGTAGCGGACAAATTTTTAAAATAAATGTTCCGCAAATAGTTGCCATTTTTATATATTAACGTGTTTTTTTATGTTGCTGCTTTTTTTTTGGGGGGGGGGGGGGCTATTAACCTATTAAAGACACTCAAAAACCACTACTTCTATACTATAGAGACTCTGCTAAATACTAAATGAAAGTAATATATATATATATATTATATGCATTGGTTTCTATAAATAATTAAAGATTTATATAGAGTAAAATTAACCACATTTAATTACAAATTAAATGTAAATAAAACAAATGTATCAACAATTATTTTCCTCTTACAAACAGAAAACAGTTAAGTAAACTTTGTATTATATATTTATTTTTTAAATAAATACATACATTTATCCTCTTTAATAAAAAGCTATGCGTTGCTGACGACTGGGATTTTCGCTAATCGTTGCCACAGATTAATCTCGGAAAATGAAACATTTGAAGTTGCTGAAAAAATTAATTGCTCGAAAAGTATTTGTCAGAAAATTGCTAGACAAACTGCGTTAGAAAGGTAAAAAATTGTATTTTTCTTGATATAAATTTCAAATCCACTG
Source organism: Maratus michaelseni (assembly GCA_963931845.1). Taxonomy (NCBI): domain Eukaryota; kingdom Metazoa; phylum Arthropoda; class Arachnida; order Araneae; family Salticidae; genus Maratus; species Maratus michaelseni. The sequence goes on along the minus strand of OZ007593.1, from coordinate 20,788,293 downwards.
ATTATGCCATTTTTCAAATATTGAATTTCAAAAATTACCAAATTTCACAATGGAGTACCATATAGCGAAAACTTCACGTGTAAAAAAATAATGATTGCAATGAGTCAGCACGAGTCATAAATTATAGTAGCCTTATTATTCTGTTAAAATATTAAAGCGAATTATGAGGTCACGAGTGCATGATTTTTATTTAATTCTCGACAAATACTAGATGCGCCATTCTTTTTAGCTGTGAATAATATTGGTTAATTCACGTTATTAAAAAAATGTAGTTCTAAATTATATAAATCAATGGAAAATTATAAACGTAATAACGTAAACCGTATTAAAAAACATAACTTAGTGAAATAAGTATCCGTTTTAATGTCATTTTAGGATATTCCAGGTAAAGGTACAGATTACTTTAAAATACAAGGTTAAATTCACCGATATATTTCGTTTGATTCATAGTTCTTTTGGAGAAACGGACCAGCGCAGCGGGCGTAGTCTGCTAGTGTATATATAGCATTAATTAAGCGTATTTAGAACAGCAATTGTTTTATCTTTAAAGCACATGAAAAATAATTTTGGCCAAGATTTTGCCTCAAATATTCCATTGTGCGCCGCACAGTGAGGCGTTTTGAGAATCTAGGTGGACAAAATTGTTGCGTTGAAGTTTATGTAGGTTTTGATGGGTTTTCAGTATGTATCAGTAATAAAATAATCAAACAGTGATAAATATTTGGTTTATTTAATAATTTATATTATTATTATTATTATTATTATTATTTATATTATTATTATTTATTTATATTATAATATTGTCTTGTCCTTGAAACTACACACGTATTCAAAGTTTCAGCTCAATCGGATAATTAAAAGTGGTTTAAAATTGACTTGCAAGATTGGAATTAAACACTCAAACACACACTTCAAGTTAATATAACTTAATGATTCGCAAACTTTCGCAGAATCTTTCTTAAGTTTCCAATACTTTAGAAATGGCACTTTGATTTTAAAAAATGCTTATTTCTTAATAACGCTTAATACTGTATTAAAAGTCAAGATGAAATTTGAAAACAAGATGGCGCTTATTTTCAAACAACATTAGAATAAATCTTGTAACAAACATGTGACATATGTCCAGTAAACTCCTGCTTTCAGATAAAGCAGAAAAGTCGCGACTAGCTTTCGAACTTGCAGAAAAATAGTGCAACTGTTGAAACTCCCTCAAACCAACTGCCTTCTTTAAGGTCGTAGTTAATCCACACATCGGAGTTTTTTTCAACAAAACTGGTATGGATTTCAACAGAAGAGACATTCGGCTACCAGTATACGCGGTCTTGTTAAATTCCAAGATAATCGGAAAAATGAATTTTGTCCACCTAGATCATCAAAATGTCCTACTGTGAGCCAGTCCGCGGAACAACGTTTACGTCTCATATGACCGTGATTTTATAATTATTTTTATTTATTCAAATTATTTCAAATATGACGTTTATTTTTATTTTGCCTATCTGTTCAACCGTACGACATTCTTAAAGATTTATATATTATATTATACAAACAATAATAAAAGAATTACATTTTATAGCCCTCGAAAAATACTGTATTTATTTCAGCGTGTTAATTTTTTTCACCACTACACGTTTTACTGACTCGCAAGACTGGGGAGAGTAGAGTAAAATAACGTTTTCAAAATAAAAATTACAAATATTTTTTGTAAACTTAACGAGTATTGCACATATGTGAAAACCGACCCTACGTTAGTTGTTTATCGTTTTTTCCTTCCAACTTCACTTTTACATTTTTGTTATTTCAACAGTTAAGTTAATGCATGGATAGAATCCATGCATTACACAAAATCTTATTTGAAAATCTATTGGTACGTGAAATTTCTTTACTCCATTTTAAAAGAAAAAAATAGTAAGTTTTATTATGTCTATAAAAATATTTAAATCATCAAAAGTCATGCTTGTATACTCTTTTAACTTGTTTCATGTGTAAAGAAGGAATTTTATAACCTATTTTTCACTCATATCCTGATAGTCTAGAATTACAAATATTGCGTATACATGTGCGTTTCCGGTAACAATACAATATTTTTATATTTCTAGAAGATAATTTAAAATTAATAAATAAATTTTTAAGGCATTTTTCAATTAGCCGGGCGTAGCTGATTGATTGCCCAATACACTGAGAAAAATGACACTTTCAAATCTGAGTAAATCGATGTTTTCATTTTGTTATGAAACTTTTTATTTCAAATAGGACGACCCAATGCTATCAATTGCGAAATGTGAGAAACACTCAGAATATTGAAACATGGACATACTCAAAACTGAGCACATAGAGGTCAGTTCATACACATTTTTTAAAAATGGACATACTCAAAAATGATTAGAGTAAGTTCAAACTCATTTTTGTAACATGGAAATACTCAAAAATGAGCACATAGAAGTCAGTTCATACTCATTTTTGAAACATGGGCATACTCAAATAGGAGCACATGATGTTTTACTCTTGAGTGTGTGCATGTTTTCAGAAATGAGTCTGTACATGTTTCAAACTTGAGTCATTTTGATTCGGAGACATTTTGATTATGCGACATACTCAGATTTGAGTATTTTTTGCTCAGTTTTGAAAATGTCGTTTTTAGAGTGTATTCTTTACGGTTACAACACTATATAAATTACAACCAATATTGAGTTCATAAAGCGCCCAACGACGCATTCTAAAATAGGCCAACTGGCTGTGAAACTGCAAACATCGGATTATTTTAACCCATAACTCCACAATTGGGTTCAGCACACGCACACTCCAAACAAGTGAGACTTTAGCTTCCCTAACTTCAACTGAGTATAATTTTGTTGGCAATGGAGTAATAATAAAATATAACGTATAATTCCAATACGAAAATTAATAAGAAATAGAACTGGGGTATTTAATTTTTATCAAAACTGAAAAGTTGTTCAGGAAAAATGCAGATTAAGGAAACAATGTTCTCCAAAGACATTTGAAATTTTGATTGGTGCGGATTCGCACTAGTGTTAAGTTTACAAAAATATAAATAAACAGGAACGAAAAATCATGCGTTAAGCATAGATTGTGAAACACTTTAGAAAACAAGGTCAAGGTCAAACCAGGCGAGGAGGCCTACCTTTCGGCTTAAGCTCAATTAGCCCCGACCAAAAGATTTTTTTATTATGCGGCACGGCCCCAGCTCATGGAGCGATGCCCGGAAGCGCCACCCGGGAAGGGAACCCCTCACTATTGAAAATTAACTGTCAAAGATTACAATGTCAATCACAAACGCTAACCAATTTTTGGAAAATGCATAACACATTTAAAAACAGAATTATAGGAATTACCAACAATTGTCGGCAAAATATCCGAATTATTTTGTGCAAACTTGTATATGAGCTACAGATTTGTATAGATACTACATAGTATGGTAAAATTTTGTTCAATTAGGAAACGCGTAGCGAAGTTGTAAATTCACCTTCAGTAATTTCCGTCAAAAAATAGAAATGTACTCGTGACCTTTTGCGCTGCCCTGTATATCACTGTAGAATTTATACGCACCAAATAATAGGCAGAAGATTAGTTTAAATTAAAAAACGCGTACCACAACTTAAAGCGCACTTCCAGCAATTATGGTTTGTAGACAGTGCTGTAACCGAATTCTTTTATTTAGTGGCTGTTCATGAACGATGACTGTTATGCACATCCTATTCTATAGTATGTGACTTGCATAGTGCACTCCAGAGATATATATCAATTTAATTATGTTTGAAATAGTGCAACATTATTAAGATACACAGCAAACGATTTTTCCCCATAGACCTTAATGTAGCGGAATTCTTTGAGTGTCCCTGCAAATGAAGTATAATCGCTACCTACTTCATTTTACATACCGAACATGCCATAGTAAACATCATTAACAATTGCATAGGAGAAAAATGATACATTCAAATCTGAGTAAATCCATGTTTTAGGTAGCTTTCAATACAAAAAAGTATAAAGCTACCTCTTACAGCCGTTCGGAGGAAAGCAATTCCGGAAAATTTCGATATATTTTAACCGATCATGACCCCCAGACCTCAAAACCACCCTCCGTTCAAATGTTGATTTATATATATATATATATATATATAATTAATGTAATTATAATATCTTTGAATTTCAAAAAACATATCAAGTTCTTGTATATATATATATATATATATATATATATATATATATATATGTGTGTGTGTGTGTGTGTGTGTGTGTGTGTGTGTGTATCTGATCTATGTCATACGATAACGCTCGTATTTAAAAATTAATTTTGATGAAACTAATTGTGTGTATTAAGCTCCGCAATGCCACGACCGAGTTCGTTGGCCAGCTTGGTCCGCCATCTTGTTTCAAGATGGCGGCTACTCAAAATTTAAAACTAAAATAAATATACAGAAAAGTAAAAAATTCAAATTTATTTTTTAATTAAGTGCCTCGATACAATGGGCCTTAATGGCCTTAATGGAATTAATAGGCCTTGATACAATGATTCCAGAGCATTTTTTGGTTTACCTCTATCTTTTTTTTTTTTGAGACCGGCGACCAGGCCCCTACCTGCCAGGTTTCCCTAGCTTAAACGGGTTTAGTGCCTGGTACCGGGGCGCGTAGCGCCACTGAAGAGATGCCGCGTAGCGGCTGGCCGTTGCTGACAGGACGGCTATGTGGAGGACTTAGTTTTGTTTCCATTTTGTTTTGCTGCTAATTGATGTTATTCTTTTTATATGGAAAAAATGGCTGAGATAGAGCAGTTTGAAATTCAAGGGTGGCTGACATTTTGAAACAAGACAGCACATAACAAAAAACCAACGATTAATTTATGAGTTTTAGTGAACGCGATTTCTCGAAAATTATTTTCTTTCATTGTTGTAATCATTTTCCCAATCACACGCATAAAACTATATATTCATATCCGTTATCGCCAAATTCTCGCCAAATTTGACGACATTTGGCGAAATATCGCCAAATTTGGCAACCAAAATAAGTTTTCATAAATGAAGCCAACTTGGCTATAGCTCAATAATTTAGCGAATTTCTTATTCAAATTCAGTATTAACGAATCTTTTGTAAACGGTTTCTTTGCATTTTAGCTTGTTGTTTTCGAGTAACATTAGCTAAAATTTTAAAACGAAGATATAGGAAAGCTACCTTTTCCTCCCGGTACAGGCCGGAAGGACTTTTTTTTTGTTATGAAACTTTTTGTTTCAAATAGAACGACACAATGCTTTCAATTCTGAAATACCAGAAATACTCATATTATTGAAACATGGATATGCTCAAAACTGAGCCCATAGAGGTCAGTTCATACTCATTTTTGAAACATAGACATATTCAAAAATGATAAGAATCAGTTCAAACTCATTTTTGAAACATAGAAATACTCAAAAAGGATTAGAAACAGTTCAAACTCATTTTTGAAACATGGACATACTCAAATATGTACACATGACGTTTTATTCTTAAGTGTGTGCATGATTTCAGAAATGAGTATATACATGTTTCAAACTTGAGTCATTTTGGTTCGGAGCCATTTTTGACTGTGTGACATACACAGACTTGAGTATTTTTTGCTCAGTTTTGAAAATGTCGTTTTTAAAGTGTATATTTACGTGAGTTAAAGCACGGATAGACAGACAGACAAACCTAAATCATAAACACTTTTCAGCTACGTTCGAAAGTGTTTAAAATAAACAGTATAAAATATCTTATAAAAAATAATGTATTATCAGTTAATAGTTTATTTTTAATAAAATTATGATTATACGAGAAAACAGATTAGAAATCCCGAATAGAATTTTTTTTAAAATCATTCTCGTTGCCATATCTTAAAAAAAAGACTGAGTAAAAATTATAATACATTTAAAAAAAAAATAAATTCACTCTTTCATGTTTTCCATCAAGGATCAATCAAAGCGGTGAATTTTCAATGATCGGGGCTCACGTCCAATTAATCTATCGTAATAGATTTATTTTTCGCAACAATATGAATTGCAGTGTCATGAAATGCGTGATTTTTGAGATAAACATTGAATGTATATGTAAAAATGTTTTTTTTTTTTTTTTTTAATGTAAACTATTTTTACTTTTTTCTATCTTTACAAGAAGAAAGTATTGGATTCATGAAAATTTTCGACTTCCGGTTTTCGACGGATTTATACGTTTTAGAAGGTCCAGAACACGATTTGACTATTTTTAGAAAATGTCTGTCTGTGACTCTGTCACTCTGTCTGTCCGTCTGTCTGTCTGTATGGGACAAAAATTTTGTGGACGCTCTATCTCAAGAACTAATGCCCGAAATTTAATAAAGCTTTATTTTCAGTTAGTCCCTGATATAAATGGGTGCTGATTATTTTTTGGTAAAAATTGCTCAACAGGTGGCGCTACTATGCTGCATTTTTCGTGATTTCCGCAATAGCTCTATCTCAAGAATCAAGGCACCTATTTTCATTAAACTTCAGATTCAGTTAGACCTTGACATAAACCAGGGCATCCAACCCGGGCTTCCCGGGATAGAGAATATAGGTGAAAACCATTTATTTTTTTATTGAAAACTCTAATTTGTAATCGTCTGCAAGCGATATAAATAAATTTTAAAAAAATGCTTGAAATTTAATTTAAATGCTTTAATAAATCAGTCAATTAAGGTACAGTTTTCAAACAGATTGCATTTGAAAGTAGATTTTTTTCCGTATGTAACGGTGTAAAAATTAAAAATGTGTGATGTTTAGAAATGAAAAAAGTTGCAGAAGCAAAATTCGCAAAACTGAAATTTTATCGTCAACTGTTGCCATTCGCAAAATGACGTCAGCGTTACGCACGGACACGTTTGTCCTTTATAATATAGATAGTAGATGATTACGTTTTTGTGTAGATATACCAACCGGTGGCGCTGCTCTACCACTTTTTTTCATTCGTTTTACGATAGCTATATCTCAGGAACTAACGCACGAAATTTCAAAAAACTTCAGATTCTGTTGGACCTTCACATAAATAGATGCTGCTGCTTACGTTTTGGTGTAAATAGCCCAACAAGTGGCGCTGCTATGCTACTCTTTTCATTATTATCACGATAACTATATCTCAATAACTAATGCACGGATTTTCACCAAACTTCATATTCAGTTAGACATTGGCATAAGTTGTTGTTGATTATGTTTGGGTGTAAATCTACCAACAGGTGGCGCTGCTATGCTGCCTTTTGCAGGACTTACAAGATTTTAGCAATAGTCCTATCTGAAGAACTAATGCACGGAATTGAATAACACTTTAGATTCAGTTAGACCTTGATATAAACGGGTGCTGATTCTTTTTAGTGTATGCGAAACCTGTACGAGATAGAAGAAAGTTTTGGGATTGGCACATCCGACTAGTTATTTTTATTCCCACACAATTTTATTCACACACGTCAAGAATTAGGCAATACAAATTCTTGTAGTCATTGGATTAGCATTGGAAGAACAATTGAAGAAACATAAGCACTTTTTAATCACTAAAAACATTGAATTTAAGAAGTATTTCTTCCGTTCAATTACATTACAAATTTATTAATTGAGCATAATTTGAATATATTTAAAGAACGAAATAATTTATTTAAAATAAATATTTCTCCTCCCGTAAAATTTTATTCTAAAAATACATTATTTACTTTAAAATGTTTGCGGCTCGTTAGATTTATTTTCACGTTACGTTTATCTTAACGACTTAAATGCTATTCGACGTTTTCCTATTTCCTTAGGTATAAATATTTAAATTAAGTTAATGTATCGTGACAAAGTACGGTAAAAACAGAATCAAAATGTTTTTTTTTTTTTTTTTTTTGTTTTGTTTTGTTTTTTTGTTTTGTTTTTTTTTACTGACGTTAAATTGTTTTTTAAGTATTTGATAAATTATTGCGTTGCAAATCAGTTGCAAATCTGATTATGGGTTTTTGAAAATTTTGTGTGTATCAGTAATGAGCTAAAAGGTTTTGTTAATTTTCTTCGGAAATTTTGCGAAAATGAGAAAATATTAATTGCTTGAGAATAGTTGTCACAATTTGCTGTTAAAGTTCACTACGCGAATATAAGTGAATTCATGTTTTAGGCAGCTGTGCAAAGTGTTGCATGCAACTATCAGAATATCAGAAAATTGGAAATTTTATAATTTTAAACAAAGTCTTAAATAAAAATCAAATATTTTTTAGCAGAAGGAAACATAAAACAGAAAGGGTGTTTAAAATAGTATTAGATCTTTAATTTTATATTTTCAGTTAAAATGACTTAAATACGTGTGCATAAATGAGTATCCCAACTTCACAAGGTTATTATAAGGAAACAAAAAACCTACAACCTTGTCGTTCATCGGAAATCAAAAATAACAATTGAAAGTTTATGAAGATGGCGATAGATGGCGCAACTTGATCTTCATGAATGGTCTCCTCGCAGCTCTGACTTTACTCCATGTGATTTTTTTGTTTTTTTGTTTTTTTGAGGTGCCTGATCAAAGATCAGGTGTTTGATCCACCGCTACCAACTGACGTTGTCGAACTTAGGACACGTATATCCGCAGCCATTCAAGAGTTACACCAGATATGCTGTAAGTGTGTTGAATTTAAACTTTCAACTGTTATGTTTGATTTCCTATGAACAACAATGTTGTACTCTATTTTTTGTTTTCTTTTAATTGCCCTGTAATGTTGGGATATTCATTTATGTATTTTGCAACAATTTTAATAAAGTTCAGATACAATACTACATTTCTTTCAGCATACTGCGTTCCCTTCCTCTGCAAATTTTATTGGCGTTCCGGACAGGGGCAACAGAAAATAGAAAGTGACTAAAACTCCTAAAAAAAATTCAAAATTTCGAAAAGTAAACTCAAAAAACGCAAAATGATTGCGCTATGGATGGCAAATTGTTATTCGACGTTGGTCCATAGTAAAAAATGTCAGCTTTGCCGTACCATTGGCCAACGAACCTGCTAGCAAAGGCTTAGCAGTGGTCAAACTGTTAGCTGCTCACAATCTTGCAACGCTCCAAATTAAGAGAAGTACTGCGTGACCAGTCTTAAAGACGAACCTTGGCATGCTGCCAAAAAATATCCCGAAGGGAGGGAATCATTAGAATAGGAGGAGTCAAAAAACACATACTAAGAAAAATGAATTTAAAGATAGTAACTCTGAATCATTTAAACGGAAATGGAGAGAGTAAAATGCCTTTTCGCATATTTTTAATTATAGGGATGCAATATTTTTCAAACAAGACGAAGCGCTTCTTAAAAAATTTCTGGCTACTAATTCACTAGCTACTTGAATCAAGAATTATATTTTTTTCTTCCATTCTCGTTATTTAATTTTCATACCATTTTAAATTGTTTGATAATTTTAATTTTATAAATAAAAACAATACATATTTAAACATCTAAGTTATCATAAAATGTTTCTTTAATTTAAAGATATCCTCTTCATCAAAGATAAAGCTACAATTACTGTTATGTACTATTTTCACATAAGACGCAAAACACATTTTTAACACTTTCCAACATAGTTGAAAAGTGTTTAGGAATTCGGTTTGTCTGTCTGTCTGTCCATGCTCTAACTCACGTAAATATGATCGGATCGTCATTCAATTGATATATGTTATTCAGGCTTACTGTGGCATGTTCGGTATTGAAAATGAGGTGTGTAGTACTTATAGTTATTTTACAGGGACACTCAAAAGAATTCCGTTACATTGCGGTAACAGGGGAAAAATCATTTGCGGTTTATTTTAATGATGTTACACAATTTCAAACATATTGAAATTGATATATATCACTGAGGTACACTACAAGAGACTAATTATAGAATGTCGTGTGCATAGCACTTATAGTTCCTTTGCATGGATACTCAAATGAATTCTGTTACATTACGGCCTATATAGAAAAATCGTTTGCAGTTTATTTTAATAATGTTTCATTATTTCAAACACATTAAAATTTATATATATCATTAACGTGGATTAAAAGAGGGTTACTATAGAATATTGTGTGTATAGCTTTCATCGTTCATTTACAGGGACACACAAAATAATTCGGTTAAAATACTGCTTATTAATAATAATTGCTCGGAATGCTTTTTCAGGTGCTGAACGCGTTTTTAAATTTAACTCATTTTTGTATATTACGTGATGTGTATAAATTGTATAGATTGTATACAGGGCAGCACAAAGTTTCTCGAGTACATTTCCGATTATTGTCGGAAATTGCAAAAGGGAAATTTTAAACTGTGCTTCGCGTTTCCGAACTGAACTAAAATTTAGAATTCTATTTAGTATATATACAAATCTATAGATCCTATACAGGGCTGCACAAAACAGTTTGGATATTTTTCCGAATATTGTTGGTAATTCCTGAAATCGGATTTTTAAATACATTATGCGTTTGCAAAATCGTTTAGTTCGATATCATTTTACACCTTACGGTAAAGATTTGCAAACTTAATTTGGAAGTGTTGGAAAGTGTTACATAATCTATGCTTGATGCATAATTTTTCGTTCTTGTTGTAATCTTGCCGAGAATGAAATACGAAACTGGCAGAATTCTCCTATTCATTCCCCAGAAAACAAGAACCTGGACAGACTTCGCTTTCATTACCCACTTTCCTATTATCAAGAATAGACTCATCTTAACCACAGCTGTTACTCACATGACCAGTCTTTAAATCTTAGCTCAGCAGTATTTATACCTACCATTTCCAAACCCTTTCCCACCCCTAACATTTTCCAAGAGCTTCCACAAACTGCCAAAGATGGTACCAACAATCTGTGCTATTTGGGTAGACATTAGAGGGATATGCGGTTTGCACGTAATTACACAGAAATACTTTAAATTATTTGATAGCAAAAAAAATTGTCAAAAATTTGAGCAAAAGTTCGCATTTTAGTTGACCCAAAGCTGCTGTATGTTGCTGTTTAATTCCTCGTCTGACAGGGATATCAGTATAAATATCTTCCAATGCTCTACAACGGTGGTTCTCAACCAGTATCCAGCGCTGGTGCATCGTGAGAAATTTTCTGGTGTGCTGCCAAAATCTATATATATAAACGCTGTGGTACGTGGCGGCGAAAAAGCGGTCATTTCTCCTTTGCTGATTGCAACGAGTGGTTTGTTTTCTCTAATTTGCGAATATTAGAAAAAGTATTTGAGGTATCGATTTCAAACTCACCACACAATGCAAAAAAAGAAATTCTGCATCTGAAAATCAATTTTTTTGTAAAAATTGGCAAGTAAGTTTTCGTAATTAAAAAAAAAAAAAAAAAAAAAAAAAAAAAAAAAAAAAAAAAAAAACCTAGCTACTTTTTGAAAAAGAAAGAAAATTAAGTGCGAGTCAGGCCAAAAATCTCGACATTTAGTTTTTATTAAAAAAGTTACCAATATTTGATAATGTTAAAGGTCATTGATGAAATTTAGTAAGGGGGGGGGTGTTAGGTTGTAATTTAAATATCACGTTAATGTTAAAAGGTATATAGATGTGGCGAAGTAATCCGTACTTGCAGCGCGTGGGCAGCACCCCAGCTATACGGTGCTGTAGGCAACTTGGACCCGTTCCGAAGGATTGTTCTGAAAGAAGTTTGTTTAGAACAGAATGAGCCAAGTGGCGATGGAAGGTTGAACGAGAAAATGTTTCAATCATTCGAGGTTCGTTTGAAAAAATCGACCAGCGAAAAGGGAGTAACGTGCTAGTTTTCAGTAAAAATCTATCAAGATTCTCCGAACTAAGAAATGTACTTCAAAATGCAACACTCTAAATTTTGCAGTTTACTATGTAATTAGTTTTAGTGTTATCTAATGTTGCAGTATCTAAAATTTGTTTCAGAGCACTGAAAAAATGAAGTACTCAAAAATGAGGAAATCCATTGTACTCATATCGAACTGAGTATGTTTGAATCAAAAATGTACCTATTCTTTCTCAATTTTCAAGCATCACATATTATCAAACTCAAGCGAAACGATAATTTTGTACTTTGTAATGATTTATTTCATTAATGACGGCATAAAAGATGTTCATTAATAGTAAAAGAATGCAATACCCCCTGAAAATAAGGGAATAATGTTACATTTTTGCTCCTCGGAAAAAACTAAGTCTTGCGCCGCCATTATAATGCGTAAGGTTACATTGTGTTATTGTTATGAGTAAGTGCTCCTTTTATTCCTACGCAGTCAGTCCGGTCCCTGCACTGACGCTGAGTGATATGGATATTTGTGAAAAAAAATTAGATTCAAGATTTCTCCGACAACTTTGAAAGCAAGAATACATTTTTTCTCTTATTTTATGTAATCAGCTGTACTTTCGTCAAATATTAAATTAATGTAAATATTAAATTATGCACAGTGTTTTAAAATAAGTTAAAAGTGCTTGTAAATAATGCTCTTGTCATAAAAATATTTGATTTGTGTATCTTGCTAATAATTTTGCTATTTTTCCTAAATAAATAATCAATTAAATGTTTCTTGTTAATACTTTTGAGCGAGAAATAAATGTCAGTACATTTTTACTTTAATCTATAATAAACGGGAGGCATGATCCCCTTGACATGAAAAATATATTTTTCGAAAACTTATTATAGTTTTCAAAGTGTTTTATTAAATGTCTTTTAGCTCAAGTTTTTACCAAAATTTTGGTTTCCCACATGTTACTAATCTGGCACCCCCTTGTACGCCATCTTGTTTTGCTGCATATTTTTATGGCAAAGAGCACTTTTATGTTATTTTAAAATACTGTTCATAATTTAATATTTACATACAATTAATATTTGCGGAACGTAACTGCTGATTACATAAAATAAGAATACAATGTATTAAATATTTATTAGAGAGTACACATATTTGATATTGGAATAGATCCATCGGATTAAAAATGGGTACACTACAGTTCATATTTGAATACATCCATGAGATCAAAAATGAGTACATAATCGTTCATATTCGAACACATCCATGGAACCAAAAATGAGTACATGTGTTTCTCAATTTTTAGAACATATTGATCAGAGCTATTTTGAGTATGTGACGTATTCAAAATTGAGTACTTTTTACTCAATTTTGAGAACTCAATTTTTTCAGTGAGTGTTTAAATATTCTTAATAAGAAACATAAGAGAATTAGAATGAAAAGTATTAAAACGTGTTTGATAACCAATTGATTTTCTCTCAATATTAAATTTACAAGAATCGCAAAACATATCTCAATGTTACATTTACGAAAAATTAGTTTTTCAGCAGCAAATAATGTTCAAACCGGAAATAAATTTAGGCTACATTTTTGGAAGAAGATTTCATAGTTTGCCTGCCCCAAAACACTATCTTGTAAAGAAGACATTTTCAACCCTTTAAGAGTCCTGCAGAATTTTCCATGTATGTTTAACAGGTCATAAAATAATAGCTATGAAAAGTATTTGTATGACGATTTGTATTGCATAACATTGCATATTTATTTATCTTATGCACTTCAATTTGCACTTCAAAATTGACATTAATATCAATTTTGTGTTAAATTAACATTTGTATTTAAAAATTACGTTGCGGAAAAACACAGTTAGGACTCTTAAAGAGTTTTAAAAAGGTTTTTTTAATCATAATTTATACCCAAAAATTTTACGTTGTTTATATATGATAGAGAATTTTTATGTGTATTTTTAAATAAATTCAGAAATACATACATATTCTTTCATAGGTGTTTAATCGTTATAAGTTTAGTAATTCATGAGAATTAAAAACTAGTTACTAGTGCGCCGCGAAATAAAAAAGGTTTGAGAACAGCTGTTCTACAAAGTAACTTACCACGCCTGACAGCTATTCTTACGAAATTGCATCCATCAAATTGAGATTTGTAAGTCTAGTTGCGATGTACTGCGCCAGTCGGATAGAAGACAACCGTAACCCAAAAATTCTATTGGAATTCAATCGAAAACCCGACCTAAACCCGAACTAAACCCGACAAAAAGTTCTGACCTAAATCGGACACACTTCATCTCGAAACTGACACGAACACCGAAATGTCAGACATTCAGTCCATATTTTATTACAATTATGGAAACGTACTCTGTACAATTATATCTATATTATAAATGTTGTCTTTTAATTAGAAAAATGGCCATATGTATATTAATTAATAGTCATTAATTTTCAAATATATAGTATTTTTCTGAAATATATTTAGGGCTTTTTCTGAAGACTCGCATCAAGTCGAACACGACTCGTAAAAGTTAAAACCCAACCCAAAACGTAACAATTAAAGTCAACCCGACCTGCAAAGAAAAACACCCGACCCTTACCCGACCCAATTCTTCCGAACTCTAGCTGACACAAACGAAAAGCCACTTGTTAGTGGCAAAGGTAATTAATTATTCTGTCAATAAATGTTTTGTCATTAAGAATATCCGATATATTTTTTCCCATTATTATTATTTTGTAAATTTCGTTTTTTACCGTTTCTTGTTAATGGAAATACTTTCAGAATTATTGCATTTTCCTTTCTTCTGTGACTTTTTGGAACATTCTGTACAATTTTTAAAATGAAAATTAAAAGGAATTTAATCTTAACGAATCAGTCAGTAAATAACGTAGTTATTTTTCTTTCTTTCTTCTTTTAACTTCACTATTATTTTTTCCTTATTTTTTCAGTTACGTTAATGCACATATAGAATCTATGTTTTAAATAAAATCTTAATTGAAAAGCCATTCGTGCTTAAAAGCTTTATTGAATATATATATATATATATATATTTTAACTACGTTAAAGTAAAATCTTTTGTTTCTTAAAAGTACGCATTATGCTCAATTTAATAAATTGTAAAGAAAATAAATAAATGAGCAAATGTTTTTCTAAGAAATTTATTTTTAATGTTTAAAAGATCGCTTAATTGCTTAGTACTGCTTCAATTTTGCTATTTACATTCTAATTAAATAGCAGCAACTTTTTTTCTTTCTCTTATTTCTTGATTGAAGATTATTTAATAACCATGGCATAAAAATGGGACTTTAGACATTAGAGAATTTTAAATATAAATTAACTTATAACTAAACATAATTTTTCCCATTAAATTTATTTATAAATTTTGCACTTGAATAGTTTTTCAATTAAAGAAAAAATAAATATATTGTTATACTATTATTGAAATGAACAAATGAACAAAAAAATAATATAAACAATTCTATAAAGAGCAAAACTATTAATGCATACTAAGAAATTTAATATGGGTTAAAATGTTCTTATTTTATTTACAAGCATACCGTGAATTGTCGTGATTCATTATCTTAATTCTAATGTTTAAATTTAAAGAAAAAGTAAAGTTTTAAATAAATCCTCTTTATTTATTATGATAAAGAGGCTGTGTACGCGCACAGTGACGCATGCGTTTCGATTTGCAAAGAAAAATATTAGTACCAAAATTCAGTGCCAGGTGGACATTTGGTACATTTTTAAAAGCAAAGTGAACTTGCTGTCGGCGATTTTCGATTTTTATTTTATTCTATCTTTACAAGAAGAAAGTATTGGATGCATGAAAATTTTCGACTTCCGGTTTTCGACGGATTTATATGTTTTAGAAGGTCCTGAACACGATTAGACTATTTTTAGAAAATGTCTGTCTCTGACTCTGTCTGTCTTTATGTGACAAAAATTTTGTGGGCGCTTTATCTCAAGAACTAATGCAAAATTTAATAAAACTTTATACTCAGTTAGTCCCTGATATAAATGGGTGCTGATTAGGTTTCGGTGAAAATCGCCCGATAGGTGACGCTGCTATGCTGCATTTATCGCGATTTCCGCTATAGCTCTATCTCAAGAACTAATGCATTTATTTTCACAAAACTTCAGGTTCAATTAGATCATGACATAAATAGACGCTGATTACATTTTGGTGTAGATATCCCAGCAGGTGGCGCTGCTATACCACTTTTTTCTCGATATTTACGATAGCTATATCTCAAGAACTAATGCATTTATTTTCACAAAACTTCAGATTCTGTTAGACCTTGACATAAATAAATGCTGCTTACCTTTTGGTGTTAATTTCCCAACAGGCGGCGCTGCTATGGTATTTTTTTCATTATTATCACGATAACTATATCTCAAGAACTAATGCACGGATTTTAATCAAACTTCAGATTCAGTTAGACGTTGACATAAGTAGTTGTTACTTAGGTTTTGATTTGAATCTCCCAACAGGTGGCACTGCTATGCTGCATTTTACAGGATTTACACGATTTTAGCAATAGTCATATCTCAAGAACTAATGCCTGGAATTTAATAAAACTTTAGATTCAGTTAGACCTTGATATAAATTGGTGCTGATTCTTTTTAGTGTGTGCGTAACCTGTGTGAGTTAGAAGAAAAATTTGGGATTGGCACATCCGACTAGTTTTTTATGTCGGAAGTTTTCGGCGATTTGTCTTTACTTATTTAGTACGAAGCGTTCACAAACTGCATGAAACTTGCATCAATGTAACAATTTTGTTTAATTAGAACCTGCAAATTGTAACAGCGCCTGTGTTTAAAGATTGCATTTACACAGGTGTCTGTTCATTAGTTTTGGTAATTTGCTATTAAAATTTACTGCGCGAATTTAAGTGAATTCAAATTTTAGGCAGCTGCAGGAAATGTAGTATGCAACTACTAGAATACCAAACAACTTTGGACATATTGATCCACATTTCAAATTTGCAATAAACGTTGCTATTTATTGGAAAGAAATTTTGTATTTGCAGTTACATTTGGTATTTACACATTTTGTATCTCAAATATTACTCCTGCAAAGCTAAATTTTCTCCTGGTGGCAAATTTTGGTACTATTTTTTCTTCAGCAATTGAATCAGCAATCTTCACTGTACATGTACAAAAAATGGTGTTATATTCCTCCCAATAGATAGTCGGCTAGAGGACTCAGAATACATACCGTTATTTTATAATTACCTAGTAGAAACAAAGCGTGTAAAACTTAAAGCAATTTCTCAAACAAATTATTTTTAAAAAATAAAGTTTTTATATGCATTTTTTTTTGTAGTTGTTCCTTCACATTATATTCAATTTACTACAATGTAAAGAAACTGAACGAACAGATGTATTTCGAAGGAAATATTTTTTACAGTTAAACAAGAAAGAAAAATCATGTGTCAAGCATAGATTATTAAACACTTTCCAACACTTTTCAACACTTCCAGAACACTTTAACAAAACTTCGCTGTTCAATAATGTAAATAAGTTACCTAAGTAAACATTTTAGAAAACGCATAACACATTTGAATACCAGATTTTGAGCAATTACCTTTCATAGTTGGAAAATTCTTTTGTGCAGCCCTGTATATGATTTGATCCATAGATTTGTGTATATACATAGCATGCTAAAATTTAGTTTAGTAAGAAACACACTATACAGTTGGAAATTCACATTTAGCAATTCCTACCAAAAGACGGAAATGTACCTGAATTCTTTTATACTGCCCTGTATATTACCTACAAATTTTTATACACGCCGCATATTAAGTTAAAATTTTATTCAGGAAAATACCCGCTTAAAACTACTAAAATCACACTTTCAGGAATTATTAGTCGCAGGTGGTCATGTATCCAGTTCTTTGCAAACCCCCTTTATGTGATTTTATTTATATTCTACAAACATTTCTAAATATAGTTGATAGTTAAAGTGCATAATTCAAATTAAAAAACACCTTTATACAATTCCTCAGCAATACTTACAAATTCTTTTGTGTATAATTATGATGTATAGAATTTATATACACCACATAGCATTCAAAACTTTTGTTAAGCTTAAAAAGGTGTACCATAACAGAAAACGCACATCCAGTAATCATTCCTAATAGTGAATATTTCGGATAAAGTGCAGTATCCGAAATCTTTTAAGTGTCCCTGTAAATGAACGACAAATGATTTGCACATCACATTGCTATGCACACGAGCAAGATATCTTGCAGTAAACCTCTCAGTAATGTATATCAATTACATCGTTCGAAATAGTGCAACATAATTAAAATACGCTGCAAACAGTTTTTCTCCGTAGATCATTATACAACCTAATTTTTTTGTGTGACCCTGTAAATGAATGAAAATGTTTTGTACTCCATATTCTACAGAAATCATGCTTTTATGCGCCTCTGAAATTCATATCAATTCCATTATGTTTGTAACAGTTTAACATCAATTAAATACACCGCAAAAAATATTTCTATATGGACCATAATACAACGGATTTATTTTGAGTGCCCCTGCATATGAACTGTAAGTGCTACACATGTCATATTCTATCGAAACCATCTTGTCGTACATCTCAATAACGTACATAAATTTCATTATGTTTGAAATAATGCAACGCAATTAAAATACACCGGAAATGATTTTTCCCATAGAGTATAATTTAACGGAATACTTTTGAGTGGCCCTACAAATGAACTATAAATGTTACACATTTCAATTTCAATACCTAATACCTAATATGCCTTGGTAAATCTCAATAACGTATATCAATTATATGGCAATCCGACTATATTTACGTGAGTTAGAGCACAGACAGACAGACAAACGAATTCTGAAACATGTTTCAACCATGTTGGAAAGTGTTAAAAAGCATTTAATTGCACCTTTAATAATGCTTCAAATTCACATTCTTACTAAATGATTTAATGCATGAGTGGTGGACTTTTAACGTAATATTTTGTACAGTATACTTTTTATATAAAGATAATAAACATTTTATAATAAAAAAAGAAAAGTGCCCAGTTAAACTGATGGCATTGAGCTCACAGGCTATTCACGTTAACTGTATATTATACTCTTATTTTAAAGAATAATGCCCTCGAAAAATAAAGAAATCGACAATAAATTAAGGAGGGGATTAGCCCTCCGTTACCCCCTTTTATACTTAACCAATGAACCCCCAAAATTAATCAGGGAACCGCCTTATCAGAATGAACCTATATACAAAATTTGAAGCAAATCGGATATTTCTATCAACAGTTATAATATTACGTATATACATACGTATATACAGAACGTACGGGCGCACTAGCTCTCAGGCTTTGTTTTATATATAGAATTCGATATTAATTTATGTATATAAACATAATTAACTGATTTTTACAAAGCATTAGATTCTCTTTTAAATTTAACAATATAATTTACACTGGAGAGACTTTTTAATTAAAATATAATGCAAAACAAAGACATTTTTTCCCTAGATATAAATATCTAATTATAAAATGCATTAATAAAAATAACTAAAAATATTTTTTTTAAGGTAGACGGTATGATTATACTAAACAAACCCGCCCGACGTTGCTTGGATCTACAGAAAAGCCCATCTATCCGTGGATATTCCCCTTTTTTTCTGTATTTACATCCGGGCAACTTGGATGATCATTTTAAACTGCAGAATAAACAGAAAAAATTAAAACGAATATATATATATATATATATATATATATATATTGAAATAGTAAATATTCATATATTTTTATTTTATAAAAAGTACCGTTGAGAGCAGAAAAATACCTTTGATATGTATTTTTATATTTTCTCTTTTTTCTGTATTTCTATCCGGGTTACGCGGTTGGCAATTTCAAACTAAAGAAAAAAAGGAATATATAAAACGATCCCAAGAAAATATACTTTTTCAAAATAGTAAATATTCATTTTTTTTAAAGAAAAGTACCATTAATACCTGAAAGGTAAAACATACGATTTTTTAACACTTCCCAACCTAGTTGAAAAGAGTTTATGACTTCGGTTTGGTCTGCCGTTTGTCCGTCTCTCCGTCCTCTTACTCGCGTAAATATACTCGGGTCATTTAAAACATGATGAAATTGATATATAATTATGAAGCGAATTAAAACATGCTTTTTGTAGAATATGGGGTGAAAAGCATTTATTATTCATTTACAGGGACAAACAAAAGAATTCTGTTACACATTGTTCTATGGAGAAAATCGTTTGCAGTTTAATTTAATGATATTTCACTATTTTAAACATAATGAAAGTTATATACATTACTGAGGTGCACTATAAATTGCTCTCTTGAAAGTGTGGTGTGCATTGCGTTTATTTACAGGGACACACAAAAGATATCGGTTACAGTATTACATGTGCGATATTTATAGTCTATGTGTGATAAGCGCGTTTTCAACTTTGGTTTGCGTTTTTAAGTTTAACTATTTTTTTCCATAGTAAGTTTGTGTTTATAAACTCGGTTGATCCTATACACGGCTACACAAGGGAATTCATAAGAATTGCATACTTAGGGAGTGAATTTCTTAAGGATAGTTTTTAATTGTGTTACGCATTTTCCTGCTGAACTATATTTAGTAGACTAATAGAAGTTTGTGGAATATAAATAAATTCATATACAGGGCTACGCAAAGAAAAAGATACATTGTCGGTTACTGTTGGTAATTGCTGCGAGTGAGTTTTAAGTTGCCTAACTTAATATGTGGTGTATACAAAAATTTTTATATAATATACAGGGCTGTACAAAAGATTTCGAGTGCATTTCCATCGATTGTCGATAATTGCTAAATGTGAATATTCAAACTGAACTAAATTTTATCATGCTACATATCTACATCTATTCATCATATACAGGGCTGCACAAAATAATTCGACTACTTTTTTGACACTGGAATGTAATTTCGAAAACTGTATTTTTCAATGTGTTATATGTATTCTAAACTGTTTACTTACATATCTTCTTTCACTTCATTTAACGGTGAAGTTTCGTTACAATTTTCTGGGTGTGTTGGAAAGTGTTTCATAATCTATGTTTGACGCATGATTTTTCGTTCTTATTTTAACTCTATAAGGGAGAAAGCGATTGTGATTCTAAAATGTAAAAAAAACGGGACGTTTATTATGTCTGTGCTTGAAAAACCTCGGTATTCCCAGACATGCGCAGAAGTGATTGTCGCGACAATGGAAGCTAGTTTATTAGCCTCCGATAAGTGACTTTAATTAATATCTCGGCTAATTATCAAAAATTGAAAAATCTTAATCTTAGGTGCATTCAGTCTCACACAAATCATTATTGTAATATTTTCTTTACACTATGTCTTCGTTAAGTTAAAAAAAAAATTGATCCTATGTAAAACAGAGTTAGTGCAGTCTTAAAAGATGAATACCAAGAACGAAAAATCATGCATCAGTCATAGTTTAAAAAACACTTTCCAACAACAACAGAATATTATTAAGAAATTTCCCTTCTTCCTAGAAGGCAATGAGATAGCTAAATAAACAACTTAAAAAAATAACATACAATTCAGTAAAAATACATTTTCAAAAATTGCTGTCTCTATCCAGTCATGTGTGCGAGTTCTTTCGTGTGGCCTTGTATGATATCTATAGAATTTATACACAGCACCTAATACACTCAAAATTATATAAGTTTAAAAATGCGTAACCTAGCGGAAAACGCACTTCCAGCAATTATCGATCTTATATGTGATATTTATTACATGTGACATATCATAGCGTCATTTAAATGCACCGGAAAAGTTTTATCCCCATTAACTATAACGTGTCGGAATTATTTTGTGTGTCCCTGTAAATGAACTATAAACGCTACACGCTTAAATTTAATACCGAATATTCTATAGTAAACCTCAATAACATATAAACATTTCCTCGCTATCGGAGTACGCTGTATAAAATATCTGTAATTCTGACAGAAAAATATTGTATTTTTTAGAGAAAAAAACTGTTTTAAAAAAAAACAGCTTTTTCCTGTAAAAAAATGTCTATTTTTTACAGAAAATAACTTTTTTAATGAAAATATACAGATATTTCCTGTGAATTAATCGGTTTACTACTGACACCAAAATTGACGGTTTTTTCTGTCATTTTTTACAGTGTATATTTATGAGAGTTAGAGTACGGACAGACAGTCAGACAATAATCGGGCAAACAAACCGAGTTCCTGAACAATCTTCATTAATGTTAAGTACTAAAAACAATATAAATTAGAAAAGACAATTGCGAACATATTCTGATGCAACGTATCTTTAAACCAATTCAATTTAGCATCATATTAATTTCACGTTCAACATAAAATGCAAATCTTCCTTCATCTGGTATGCTAAAACATTGCATTTTACGCGGAGACAATTATTTATTTAGAATTTCAAATACGAATTCGAGTGCAGACATGCAGAAATGCAAATACTTTATATTCGTCTACAAATCAAGGGCTGTCTTTTAATTAGATTTAGTTTAGAGTTATGATTATTAGTCCTGGACATATTCCGTCAAAATTAGGCTTAATAACTTAATGAGTAAATTTTAGTTAGCATTTGCATTTCTATTGGGTAGAATGTTTATCAATTTCCTTTCTGTTTTACAAATTATTTCATATACTATCACAAATAAATAAACATAAAAATAAAAATATATTTTTAAAAAACACATTGTTTTATAAGCATTCGACGTTTATCCTAAAAGTCACGCCTAATTTCATATCTGTAATTTAAAAAAAATTCCATTAGAACACATTAATTTGGTATAAGCACCGAACCCGATTATGGAAAATTCACCTTTTTTCATGTTTGCTAGAAAAGCGAGTTACTGAGTTTATTTTAAAAAATAATGTTTGCTTCTTTTTTAAGTGCGTTCGTAATTATATAAGTACGTAGCACCTATTGTAGTCGTCTAGTCCGTCCGTCTGTCCGCAGGTAACAGCACAAAAGCTTGCCAACCGAATGGTTTGAAGTTTAATATAGAGAATCGTAGCAGACTTATGTCGATTCATTTCAAATTTTATTAAAATCGTGTCAAAACTTTAAAATATATTAATAAAAGTTTTCTTCGTTCTATAAAATCTATCATACATAATTAATTCAATGAAATCCCATGATAGGTAATGACTCTACGTTGCCATGGTGATTACATCATATTTATGATGGAGTCATATTATTGCCGTATTACTGAATTTAAAAACTGAATTTGTATACTAAAATTGTTTAATTATAGCAATCCTATAATCAACCGACAATTTTTTGGATAGATGTTTCCGAAGAAATAGAAAACGAGTCTAAAGATGGATTTCAAGCTCCGAAATTTTCAAAGCTAGGCTTCAGTTTCCCATTGGAATTTTCAGTCAATGTCAACAAAAGATAAAATGTTGCCAACTTAAAATGTACTTATTTTATTACGGAAATGAATCATATCATAATAACAAACAATACAAATATTCATAAAAGTTATAATACAATTGTACTTCATTTGTCAAGTTTGACGTACAATTTCCAACTTGTTCAATAAGCACCCACAAATTTTTTGTCGCATACAGACAGATAGACTCACAGAGTCACAGACAGACATTTTCTAAAAACAGTCCAATCGTGTTCAGGACCTCCTAAAACGTATAAATCCGTCGAAAATCGAAAGTCGAGAATTTTCGTGAATCCAATACTTTCTTCTTGTAAAGGCAGACGAAAGTAGTAATATTGTTTTTCCGTCAATATTCAAAAATCCACAGAAAATATACAAATCCAAAAGCAAAGGAATAAATGAAAGAAATGTTGCTTCTTTAAACTTCGCCATCGACCAATATTTCATTTAGTAACACTACCCACTATGACTTCCACAACTGGAGAAATATATTGGAAACACATTTAACCAAACGTGTCTTTTTATCTCGTCTGGTATCGATTTTATGTTTACTAGGGAAACGCGACCCGGGCTTCCCGTGTTACAGAGCATAGCTGAAAACCATTTTTCTCTAACTCTACTATATATATATATATATATATATATACTTTTTTTTTGTATTTAATATAGTATTTACTTTATCCATTAACAACACCAAAATGCATTTTTAAAATTAAAAATAACATAATGTATTCAAATAAAGTTTGGAAATTTATTAAATGCAGTAATTCCGTATTAGCCTTATGCCAGGATTTGATAGCCGAAGGAATCACCAAAGGTTTCGCTACTTAATGCAACGTTTTTTTTTTAATTTAAATATTTTCAACTGTTTAAGATCATAGTTCGATAACATGTCTGTGAAATTTGTGTTTCACATATATAATATTAATTTTTGTTTAATTATTTATTGATGGAATTTTAATTTCGTTCTGCAATATTAGCCGAAAACAAATGCAGAACTATTTATCTTGTTTTAAGTGGAAACGGATTAATCTTTCGTAATCGGGCTGCACACGATAGAGAAAAGATGTAAAAGTAATTTATGCTTGAAAATTATTTAAAAAACTATAAATAATCAGTAAACTAAGATACAGTTTTCAAACAAATTATATTTGAAAGTGCAGTTTTTTCCCTATTCGGCGGTTTAAAAATTGAAATCGTTCGATTACATATATGTTAAATTTGTGTTTTATTTTATTTTATTTATTTATTGATTGATGAAATTTTAATTTCGTTGTGGAAAATAACCGCAGACCAGGGCTGAACTATTTATATTGTTTTAAGTGCGAATGGGTCATCGTTCTTCCTAATACTTTCGTTCTATATGAAATGCCCTACTGAAGATTGCACTTTATTATCTTATTCCTACGACACACTATACGTTACACTTCCGGAGCAAGATGGTTGATCAGATAAAACCATTATTTCATCCACTAATGTCAGCAGAAGTCCAACTTTCCGCTGTATTAGATGTTGGTGTGCCGATAACTTCATAACACGTCAGTAACTGTCATTTTTTGTGAATTTCAAATATTTGTTCACGTTTTATAAGTACAAAATATTCTAAAGTTTATTATTTAGTTAGCGATACTCGATGAGAATAAAATCCAATGTAGTGGTGATTGTGAAATCTCCCCCCACACACCCCGTGAATTTTTAATAATTGTTCAAGTTTTATAAGTCCGAAATTAAATTCAAATTAATTCAATACGAAATGATTTCCGATTTCACGAAAACTTAAGACACATTAGCAAGATGCAATGGCGAATGCGAATAAATTAATAAGACGAATATAAGACCTAAGACGAATCAAAACGAATATAAGACATAACAGAAGACTAAAAAAAAAATCACCAGTGCTCACAAAGATGATCTATTTTCTTAAGATGTTTATTTGTTTGTTTTCTCTCATTATGTTGGATAATGCAGTATATGAATTGACGACATATAAATAAAAATAAATAAAATATTCAAATTTGCATTAATGTGGGGTTATTATCTTCATGGATGTTTCTTCTCTCAGTAGATGGCAGCAACAGAACCCCTTCCCCCCCACCCCAGATTAGTGCTTGCCACGTGTTGTTGACGTCATTGAAAGTACGCCCCTTGAATACTAGGCCTGAGTGCTGACGCAAAAATGACGGCTGTCGTAGGAGGATTTTTTTTTTCAGCGTTTGTACGGTCCTTGGAATTTGAACACCAATATTTTCTAAAAGTTTTTTTGGCCTTATTTTTCTGATATCAAATATGTCGAAGAAAACTTTTAGAAATTGCTGGTGTTCAGATTCGAGGAACCGTACAACAAATGAAAAAAAATCCGCCTAGTTTCACGGGGCGTTGGTATTATGTTGAGTGTTTGTTGGAAAGAGCGGGCAGACGGAAGAACGAGGGTGCAATGTTTAGACGATAGAAAGAGATAGTGGAATGGTTACGTAAAAACGTGTCGCTAACATAAAATTAAAGTTGCTACCTCTGTATAAAGTTGCTACCTTATTCTTCTGTAAATAATCTACTGTATATGATTTTTATATCCAATATATTTTCAATTAATACTTGATTGAAGTTTAATGTTTTTTACTAAGTCGTCTGTTTGATTAACTACATTACTGCATTTTAGTATTTTATTAAAACTGTTTTTTTCCTTTGTATTTTGTACTATGACAGCAGATTAAAGCATTTTATAATGGTTAAAAAACTTAAAACAATTTAAAAAATAATTTTCTCTTGAAAAGTCGTTTCCCCGTAAAATGACAGTTTCAAAGCTATAAGCCGCTATGGATAAAACGTTCCAACTGTCTTAAAAAACAAGCATAACTTCAATTTACGGTTTTTGTACATTAAAGTGGAAAAACGGGTTGGTTGAGTTGAGTGGGGTTTTATGGCACAAAGTCCCTTTAGGGACATGCTGCGCCAAAAAAAAAAGATTAAAATAAGAACATCAAATTGAAATATGATATCGATTTAAAACTTTGTCATAAAAACAAGATGAATGAAATTAACACAATAAATACAAAGAGTGAAATGATGATAAATGTATAATTAAAATCATTCAATGAAAATGCAACACAACGTCTAATAGAAATAACCACATTTTTCACAATTAAAATGTAAACAATCTTAAAACTAACAATTGGTAAGATTTCACAATGTTTAAAAATATAAACAAATCTTTACATTATATAGAGTAACGATTATAAAAAAAAAGTAAAATATCTAATAATACAGCACAAAACTGGTATATTTACAACACACATAATTAAATAAAAAAATAAAATCAAAATAAAATCATGTCGGCTCGAACTCCTCAAAAACAGTATTTTCTGTATCCGAGTCATAGCTGTAAGAGTCGGACTCCATAGCCTCTTCCACATAGTGGATTAGCTGTTTGGAATCCTTCGTTTTCTTTATATATGGGCTGAGGCATGATTTTCTGCTTTTTCTATTCACAGTTTTCCACTGTGAAGAAGCTTGGATTGAGGTTTTCTTTATTTCTTTCTTTGCACATGATTTTGGTTTTTCTTTTTGAGTAGGTGAAACGGGTTTTTCTAGTTTGTTTGCAGATGAACCAGAAGTTTTTCCTGACTCGTGTTCAGTTGACTGCTTAAATTGACGATTATTAGCGTATTCTATTATCACAGGTTCTGATGATCGTGCCCAACGTTCTAGATCAGGTATGGCTTTTTTAAAAGTCGGACAATACACATCACGGGTTTTCTTCTTTTTAGTGCTGGTTAGTGTCATAGAGGGATCATTTGGTGGTAATGAGAATTCAGTTTGAGTGCTTATATGTCTTAAAGATTTTGTTTGTTTTTTAAGTAAACTGGAATAGGAAACTCCTACTGATGGTGTTCTGGATTCTACAAGTTTTCGAGCTTCAGGATAAGAAAGTTTTTGGGTGATTTTTACTGCAAGGATTTCTTTTTCACGAGTCCAGTTTGGGCAAGAGCGGGAGTATGCTGTATGGCCATCCTTACAGTTTGTACAACATTCAGGCTTTTCGCATGACTTACCATCGTGGCCGACTTCTGCACAACGTGCGCAGGTAACAGAACCACGACAGGTATTTGTAGTATGACCATAGCGCTGGCATTTAAAACAACGGAGTGGGTTAGGTATATAAGGTCGGACAGGACAGCTCAGGTAGGCAGCTTTAATTCTGGTTGGCAAAGTAGGACTATTGAAGGTCAGAATGATGTGCTTTGTGGGAAGTCTTGCCCATTCCGACGGATAGTAATACGGCGTACATCTATGACATTTTCTTCTTTTAAATTTTGTAGGAGTTCGTCTTTTGTAGAGAGTAAAAGATCTGGTTCTGATATTACACCACGACTTGTGTTTAGAGTTTGATGGGCCTGAACAGAAACAGAAAAATTGCCTATTTCTTTGCAATTTGAGAGAAATTTTGAGTATTTGTCTGAAGAGACCTCAACAAGTAAATCCCCAGACTGTAACTTTTTAAGTGAATAACCATCTCCGAAAACAGATTGAAATATTTTCCCAATAAGAAATGGTGAAGTTCTCTTAAAAGAACTATCGGAAAGACTGTCAGTACGATGGATAACAAAAAAGCGAGTAAATGACGTATTCTGCACAATTTGTTGCTCTCCAGATAGGAGAGAGATAGGAGGAGTTAATGTTTTTCCATCCATATTAAAGTGAAAACTAATTCAGACCCCGGCCGCACCACCCACTACCGAGCCCAACAAGGGGATGCACATTCATGCACCAGTGCTAACCAGGGCCCATACGCTCACATGACACACCTATTTCAGTTTCCACCCTTAACGAAATGACTAGTATGTGCCTGCTCACTTGATCCCCAGCCAGTGACATACAAGTCAGCTGACCAGCCGATTGATGCATACGGGACCAATATGCACCTCCCGTCTACCTGAAGCAGTGGAAAAACGGGATATTCCTGTAACAAAAAAAAAATTAGAATTACTACTTTTTTACATTTATTTTTTACAGTGCACGTTGTTACATACATAAAAAAGAAATTACAAAGAAATTGCATAATTGTTTCAAATCGGATAACATATTTTTAATTGCGATTCTCTCAAAATATTAACAGTGATTGTTAACTACAATATAGCTAAATATAACATTATGGAAGATCCATAAAGAACATTTCAATAAAATTGAAACTTAAGAATTTAATAAATAGTACTTAAAAAGCAATTCTGATTATCTGTTTCAAAATATACTGTAATGACGCATTAACCTCATCCCATGCTTCTTGATTGGAGAGTATTTAATAATGAATTTATAAAAGCAATTTTTTTTGTGAATTAAATATTAATTAAGGCACAACCTGTTTACATTTTCCCCTTTAAATAAATTATACACATAAATATTTTTTTAGTTAATGGCTTGATGCAAAGCATGGATTTTGCACACATGAATTAACTGCACAATTAAGAAATAATCAAATGAAAAGAAAATCTAAAACAATAACAATATTGAAAAGTAAATTTCGTCCTGTGTAAGTTTAGAATATCCATTCATTCAAAATATTAAATTATTAAATTAACTGATCAAAATTTTATTTTCCTCTCAAAAATTTAACAACAATTTTCAGCTTCATTCCAGCTAAATGTAAATTTATTAAAAAACTATAACCAACCTTTCTATAAACTTGTAACATAATATTTTAATAAATACATACAGAACATAATATCGTATTCTGATTAGCTATTTTACTGTATTTTGCAATGATTCATTAACTTAATTCAACTGCTTATATAAAAAGAAGTAGAAAATGCTGAAACGAACATTTAAAACTTAAGATAAACATACACTTTAATAAGATTAACGAGGCATGTACATTTTTATGCCAAAATTTTTGAAATAATTCCTTGTTCGAAATGAAATGTTTTTTCATAAAATTATTCAAATTATGCTAAATTTAGTAAATTATAAAGAAAATAAACAAACAAATGTTTTTCAAATGAAAAGATTCAAATAAGCAAACGAGCGTTAAATTGCGCCCTTAATACTTCTTCGATTGTTATTCAAATAGGGAATAACATTTGACATTTAAAATATACAAGACCACTTAAAATATTTTAACAGAAAACCGAAATCAAAATAACAAATGTTCTTTAAACTGCTTCTGTTTCGACTTGTCTTCAGAAAATCTGTTCTTTATCATTTGATATATTAAATTTAGGAATAAACACAAAAAAAAAAAAAAAAACACGAAACACAAAAAAAAACTAATGAAATGTTTTAAATTTGTAATCCCAGTTTTCCAATAAATTTGAAACCTAATAAGTTAATAAGTAATTAATAAGCAATTTTACGAGGGGTAGAAATTTTTCCGATTATTTATTTACTGTAAAATTTCAGGATTCGTTAACTTAATTTAAATATTTATATTTAAATAAATAAAAAAACGCCAAACGCTTGCATTTTTTAAGATAAATGTTATATTGAAATAAATCTAACGAGGTATTTATATTTGAAAGTAAATGGATTTTTTTAGAAGAATTTTCTTTAATTTTTAATTTGAAATAAAATATTTTATCCCTTTAGAATATTTTAAAAGAACACTCAATTTAGTAAAAGATAAATTAAATGAACGAATAAATGTTTCCTTAATTGAAAAGTTTTTAGTGATCAAAATAACATTAAATTGCGCACTTAATGTTTCTCCAATTTCTATATACATTCGAAACAAATGTCTGCAACGTTTTGTTTTGTATACTTCTTGATAAAGGAATATTTATTAATGTATGTATAAAAACACAACGTTTCAGTAGTTAAACATTAATTTACGCATAACAAAACATAAACGTGTTCTTTAATTTACTGAAGACATTTTACGCACTAATAATTTTTCAGTTAATGATATAATGCAAAATATGAATTTTAGCCATATATTAAGTTAATTGAACAATTATGAAAAATGTACAAGTAATAAATTGAAAGAAAATTAAACGAAATAACAACTTACAGAACTAAATTTCTTCTTTAATAATACAGTCCATGATACGTATTGAATGCACTTTCTTTCAATAAATAAATATTACGAGGGCAGTAATACTATACTCTCCTCCCAAAAATTCAACAAAAATTTTCAGCTTCATTAGAACTAAATATAAAATTACTAAAGAACTATAACCAGACTTTCTATAAAATTGTAATTTAATGCTTAAACAAATACAATCCCAATGATCGTCCAGCTGAAAATTTACTGATTGTTTACTATATTTTGTATAGTAGAAATTCATTAACTTAATTTAACGGTTTATATTTAAAAAAAAAAAAAACAGAAAATTACTTAATAGTATATTCAAATATTTAAGATAAACATTCACTTTAATAAAATTAACGACGCATATAATTTGTTTTTGTAAAAAATTTCGAAATAATTGTTTATTTGAATTAAAACATTTTTTCGTAAAAATATTC
Source organism: Maratus michaelseni (assembly GCA_963931845.1). Classification (NCBI taxonomy): domain Eukaryota; kingdom Metazoa; phylum Arthropoda; class Arachnida; order Araneae; family Salticidae; genus Maratus; species Maratus michaelseni. The sequence continues at coordinate 20,757,678 of OZ007593.1, read as the reverse complement.
AAATTACGCACAATCTAATGAATTATAAACAAAATGAAGAAACAAATCCAAAAGAAAAGTTTTTATTATTCAAAAGAGCGTAAAATTGCAACCTTAATGTTTCTCCATTTGTCATTCAAGTGCTAATCAAGTGCCTGGAACATATTCTTTAGCATCCTACTTGATTGGAGAATGTTTAATAATGAATGTATAAAAACATGACTTTTCACGATTTAAATAATAATTTGGGCACAATAAACTTACATTTTTCCTGTTTTAAATTTAATAAAGAAATTTTACGCATGAATAATTTTTCAGTTAATGATTTGATGCGAGACAGTTTTTACTCATGCATTAACTTATTTGAGCAATTAAGAAAAAAGGCCTTCCAGCCTGTACCGGGAGGAAAAGGTTGCTTTCATAGTTCATGTCATTAAAAATTCAACTCATTTTATTCAAACACCCGAAGCTAAATTTCTTGGAACCTGATTATAGAAGATTCAATCCCGGTTTTCGTTAATACTGAATTTGAATGCGCATTTGAGCCTGAGATTTACAGCATAACAAAAATCAGATTGTTTCAAAATGTCAATCAACCTAGAATTTCAAACTGCCATATCTCTGCCATTTTTTAAGATAAAGCCAAAATAAAAAATGCTCCGGAATCCTTGTATTACGATCTAACACTTAACGGAAACAACTTTTTTCAATGGATAATTTTGTATACATTTTTTTTATTAACTTCCCGCCATTTGAAACAAGATGGCGCATGAAGCTGGCCAACGAACTCGGTTGAAACCTTGGTATGTTCTGTACACATGATCAGTTACATTCATATCGGTTCATAAATACGAGAGTTACAGCATAACAAATGTCAGATTGTTTCAAAATCTCAACCGCCCTAGAATTTCAAAGGGCCATATCTCAGCCATTTTTTAAGATATAGCAAAAACAAAAAATGTTCCAGAATCCTTGTATCACTTTCTAACACTTAACGGAAACAATTTTTTCAATTTATAATTTTTTTGTTCATGTTTTTGAATTTTTAAAAATTTAAATTTTTTTAACTGGCCGCCATTTTGAAACAAGATGGCGGATGAAGCTGGGCAACAAACTCGGTCAAGACCTTGGTATGTCCTGTGCACATACTCAGTTACATCAAATTCGGTTCATAAATAAGAGGGTAACAGCATGACAAATGTCAGATACATATATATATATATAAATCAACATTTGAACGGAGGGTGGTTTGGGGATCTGGGGGTCATGATCGATGAAAATATACCAAAATTTTTTGGAATTGCTTTCCTCCGAACTGCTGCAATAGGTAGCTTTTTTGTATTGAAAGCTACTTAAAAGTAGAATAAAAGATTGAAACAATTTTCTGTCACAATAACAGCGTTGTGAATGAAAGGAAATTTGTAAATGCACTTGGATACGCCGATAGCTCAGTTAATAATAATTATCACTACGAAGAAAAAACACACAATCTCAAAATAAAATAAACTCACTTGCGGACTGTAACTCATTTAATTTATCACAACATTAAATAAAAATGGTCGAGAGCCGAGATTTACACAACTCCTCAGATCGGCATCTCGAACGCAACTCACAATTACAAGTTTTTTGTTTTTTTAAACATTTTACATAGACGGCGCTTCTAGCGGCAACATACCGCCGGACCTTGAATGTTGCTAACATTCAATAATATAAATGCAATATAATTCAAACACAATCTCTAAGTGAAAAATACAATCTAAAAAAAAACACAATTTCTTCTCAAAAATACTACACTAAATAAAATACTAAATTTACAAATATAAACACAAGAATGCAATACACTGCAGGAAAATATATAGTTTAATAAAACAAATGTATGAATTTAAGTAGTTAATAAACCATCATTCACATATGGCAAAACAACAATTTTTGTGACTGGAATTTTATATGTCCATTTTTATCTTTCAAGGTGACAACTCTTATGATATTGTCTTGGCCTGGATGAATTTTAATAATTCGGGCCAAATGCCATTTTAAAGGGCAATAATTATCAGAATTTTTTACTAATACTAAATCTCCCTCTTTTATCTTTTCCCTTCCCTTGTGCCATTTAGGTCTATTTAAGAGCTTGTTCAAATATTCTGATGACCATTTTTTCCAAATATGTTGTGTTAATTTTTGAACTAATTGCCATCTGCTCAACCTATTCACAGGAATTTCTGTATAATTTGGTTCTGGTAAGGCCATTAAAGAGGAACCAATAAGGAAGTGAGCAGGTGTCAAAGTTTCAACATCATTTTGGATCATTTGAAAAGGGGCAGAGTGGCCGAGAATTAAGAACTGCCTCAATTTGAGTAATAAGAGTCAAGAGTTCCTCATAACTTAAAATAGTTTTACCTACAACACGTTTTAAATGGTATTTAAGGGATTTGATATTAGCCTCCCACAAACCTCCAAAGTGAGAAGCTGAAGGGGGGTTAAAATGCCAGTTAATACCTTCATTAGCTAAATATTTTTCTATTTCCTCCTCACTTTTATCGTTAAATAAAGATCTGAGAATTGCTCTTAATTCTTTATTGGCACCAACGAAATTTCGACCGTTATCACTATATATATCAGAAGGTTTGCCCCGCCTTGCTATAAAGAGTTTAAGTGATGCTAAGAATGCTTCACTTGTTAGATCATTTACTATTTCAAAATGCAAGGCTTTTGTAGTAAAACAAACAAATACACAAATAAATACTTTTTTTACCTGTGTACTTCTACCCACGAAGTTTTTCACTTCAAAGGGACCACAATAGTCCAATCCAGTACGCATAAATGCTCGGGCCATTGTTACTCTAGAAGATGGCAAATCAGCCATTTGTTGCTCTGAATTCTTAGAATTTACCTTTTTGCAAGTCATACAATTGAAAAGGATTTTACGAACTACATTTCTAGCAGATAAGATCCAAAATTTGTTTCGGATGAGAGAAAGAGTTGTCTCAGCACCTGCATGGAAATACAAATTATGAAAATATTTAATAACACAAAAAGTGAAATTATGTTTTGAAGGAATAATCATTGGATATTTTTGATGATCAGTTAAGTTGCTGTTTCTCAGTCTACCACCAACTCGGATTACACCGTTATCATCTAAAAACGGGCACAAGTTTTTCAGTTTACTACTGTTAGGGATTACATTACCCTTTTCCAAATACTGCATTTCCTTCACGAATGAAGTCTTCTGGATGTTTTTTACTATACAGAATAAGGACTGAGAGAGTTCACTGCTGGTAAAAGTTCCACCTTTGGGATACAAGGGATTTCTACAGTTAGGGATGAATCTATTACACCATGCTACTACTCTTTGCAGCTTTATGAATGAAGAACTGTTATTAATGATGTCTAAAGGCTCAACAATGTTAACTAAGGTACATACTTGAGTTACTGATGGTGCTTTCAATTCACGGATAAACAACTCACTGGTTTCAACAGAAATAATATCAGGAGACTCCACCATCTCAGGCTGTTGTAGTAATGATGGACCGAACCACCATAAATCACATTGCTGGATCTTGATGGGATCTAGGCCTCTAGAAATGAAATCTGCAAGATTTTATTTGGAAGGTACATAATTCCACTGATCAATCGAAGTTAAACTTTGTATAATTGATACTCTATTTGCGACAAATGTCTTTAGATCATTCGACTCCTTTTTTAACCATGCAAGTACAATAGTACTATCTGTCCAAAAACAAGTTTTAGAAACTTCTTGCTTTAGAGCACTTAACACTTTTTGCATCAACTTAGATAATAGGAGTGCGGCAGAAAGTTCTAGGCGAGGGATAGTAATATGTTTTAGATGATCTCTCTAGAGCCACTCTAGATTTACTAGTGAGCAGTTTGACAGCAGAATCACCATAAGAATTAATAGATTTTACATAAACGACCGCACCATAAGCAAGTTCAGAAGCATCTGAAAAACCATGCAATTCCACACAATTAGATTGTTCTACAAATACAAACCTTGGGATATTGATCATATTTACAGTTTTTAAGGAAGTAAGAAAATTAGTCCATTCGATATTTTCTTTCACGGGAAGATAATCACACCAATCTATTTTCAGCAACCATAATTTTTGGAGGAAAACCTTGGCCTTTGTAATTATTGGACCTATCAAACCCGACGGGTCAAATATTCTAGCAATTTGCGATAATACTGAGCTTTTGGTATACCTTTCACTTTGCTCTATAATTAAATTAAATCCGAAACAGTCTGGTTGCGGCTTCCACAATATTCCTAAAGTTTTTGTCTCATTGGAAAATGAATATTCAGATATTGCATTATTACACAAAAGAGAAGAATTATTTACTGACCATTTGTGAAGATCCATGCTTCCCTTCTTTAACAAAGATATCAGTTGTTGTTGGATCTCTTTAGCCGTGTCTAGATCATCAGCACCTGTCAAAATATCATCCATATATACGTCTTGAAATAATACATTTGCAGCTAAAGGAAATTCCTTTCCTTCATCTCTAGCTAGCTGGGTAAGGGTTCTTGTTGCTAAAAAAGGGGCACTCGTTGTGCCATAAGTCACCGTACATAATCTATGCACCTTAACTGGTTCATGCACCTCAGATTTAAACAAGATTCTCAATAAATCTCCTTGACTCGGATGTATCAATATCATACGGTACATTTTTTTAATATCTGCTACAAAAGCAAATTTGTGCTTTCGAAATCGCAACATTATACTAAATAATTCATCTTGGATTGTTCCTCCGTTATAGTGCAAACTATTTAAAGATTTTCCGGTAGAAGTTAAGGAGCTAGCGTTAAAGACAACTCTTCAAAATTTTAGCTGTTAAGGACCAACTTTTTTATTTGGTCATTTACAGTTAAGGTTTGCTAAAGAATGATAAAACTATATGCAATATACTAAAACCATCACTAAAAATTATCGAACTAACAATGCAAACAAATTATCTAACAAAATCCATTCAGTAAAAGTTTTTATAAAGGCGAATCTTTGGTAATCGTGTTCATCTGATTATAGAACTTTCTATCATAATTCTGTAACTAATATACGTAGAACGTTGTGTTATATACTAAAACCTTCCCTGAAGAATTATCTCTCGAATAGTGCAAGTTCCATCAAAATCCATTCTGCAGAACTCGAGTTATAAAGGAACGGAACGAAATTTCCGCTTGTGTTTTATATATATAGTAGAAGTGTTTTAACGACACTTTTGAAAGAGTTCCAGGCTGCTTTTTCTACCTCGGTTAAAAGGCTCTCGAATTTTATATCGTCCAATATTCTCCTGATTTCAGGACACACAAATATTCCTTCCTTTAGTTCAGCCGCAGAAAGATTCCTAAAAACAGAGCAAAGGTACTGAAAGACAGGCTTGGATTTATCCAAAAAGTGGCAGAAGTGACCAAAGTTTGGTTACTTCTGCCAGGTGATGTGGAAACTGGTAAATCCTCTGAATGAAGGATCGGCTTAGTCACTGATGGAACGTCTGTATATTTTATGCTATCTTTATTTTTTGAGTTAAAACCAAAAGTTTCTGTTAAACAAAAGTAACAATCGGTTACGTGGTTAGTTGGCTCTCTCCATATAATTGGTTTACCAAATTTCAGTGATGTATTTTTACTTGAATACCAGGAGCTGAGGACCAATCTACAATTAGTGCAAATCACATGAGAAACCCAACTATTATCTTGATTTTACACCTGAATTCCAAAGTAATGTAAATAGGCTTCTTGCAATGGTTTTGTTATAGGAAAACCACGATTTAACTGCACAATTTTGCCACAAACATAACGAAATCAGTTTGGATGTAGTTTACACACTCTAGATGACATTTTTATATAAAAATAAGACTTTTGAATCACACAGTTGTTTACAAAATAAAACGATAAACGTATTTAAACAATTGCGGCTAGATAAAAAACAAAGACCTTCATATCTCAGAATTGTGACGTGCTACAGAAAATAAAAAAATATTTTTTTTAACTACCGTCCATAGCCTACATAAATAATATATGTTTCATTTCATGAACAATTTTTTTTTTCGTAAACTAGTGTTATTATTGAAATGCATTAAAATTTTCTGAATATACCTATGTTTATTATCTTGTATAACAAATTAAAATAATAAACAAAGAAAAAACAATCAGAGAAGACGCTAGAATCCGATTATGGACTCTAAATTTTATTAAAACAAACATAAATTGTTAAACAAAATTAATCCTATCGAAGGGCGGAAAAATATTGTTACTCAATCCATTTTGTTTTTGTCTTTAGTACTACTCATGGCAAAAAAGAATGGAATCATCACTCGCTACAAAGTAAAATATCTGCATTTTAAATATAATTGAAAATTCGCAATATTTTCCTTGTCAATGAACGACCATGAACATTAGTAGAGATACACACACACAAAGCAAATTTTTAAAAAATCCCTGATGGCTCGGCCTACAGGCACATGTAGATTTCGAAGACGCAGACCGTGGGGCGTCTGTTTATTGGGAATAGCAGAAGAAAGACCTTTTTTCCATGATGCGGCAGTTGTGACCACCCACTTCGAAATGTACCAGTGCCTGTAGGCGGAGTCAACAAGGATTATTTTGTTTTTATTTTTTATTTTATTTTTATTTTTATTTTATTTTATTTTATTTTATTTTATTTTATTTTATTTTATTTTATATTTTATTTTATTTTATTTTTATTTTTATTTATTTTATTTTTTTCACTAAGAGTTGGTCCTGTAAAAAACTTATCAATATAAAAGTTGTATATAATATTAAGAAGATTTATAATAAATTTAAGCGGATTTGATATCTTGTGAATTGACGGAGTTATGAATTTGTTTCTTCTTAAATCCCTATTTCCCTCCTCCCTTGGGGGTATTTTTATTGAAATGAAAAATCTACCGTACATAAATTTTTGGCCATTTTCCAAGACGTAATAATATCTTTAAACGGATTCAATATGTATCATAATTAGGAAGTTATGGGTTTTTTCTTTTTTCACAAAAGCACCCCCCCCCCCTCCATTTCCCACCCCCTTGGTACTATTTTGCCCATTAACAAACTTCACCGAAATTTTATGTATCATTTTGGAAGAGATTTGTGGAGAATTAATTGAAGTTATCATGTCCATAAAAAAGTGATATAAATAGATAGATAGATAGATAAAGTTTTGAACTGTGGTTGGTTTTGGGTTCTAGGAGTCATGATCGGCATAGATCTGCAAACATTTTTCAGAAATTCCAACTTAGGGGAGAATGTAATAGGTAGTATTTCTTATGAAATCTACCTAATAACCATTCTATAATTATTTATATTGTTCTAATATTGATATTTTTTCTATCACTCGGGGGGGGGGGGGGGGAATAAAGTTTGTGACCACCTCAAATAAAGGAAAAAGTTTGGACTTTTTTGTCAAAATACATCGTTGGTACTTTGTATTTCCACTTTTCTCCTTGATAATCGCCATGATTCTGTCAGACATAAATTAACAAGGTCTTCTGATTTGTTTGATTTATGACTCTCCATGCCATATAGTCTTTTAGTTTCTCTGTTGATAATAAATATCATTTTCTTAATATCTTAATTTTCTTAATATTTTGAAATATCATTTTCTTGACAAAATATACAATATATATTCAATAGGATTTTCATTTTGACTGTATGCATGGTAGTCAATGTTTGAAATATTATTTTCTGAAAGAAAATTTTTCACTCTTCGGAACCTACGGCACGAGGCATTGTCATCTATAAATATGGCATAACTATTTCCAAATTAATTTTCTAGACTAGAAATCAAGAATTTTTTCTAAAATCTAAACATACTTCTCTAAATTCACATTCCTATTCCCTAAACACGATCTTCCAGGCTCTTTAGAAAATATGCAGCCTCAAATCTTGATTGAAATACTGGAACGGTAAATGATGATGAACTCTGCAACTTATCATTTTGCAACTTTTAAACGACTTTCCCTTTTATCGCCATCATCGCCGAACATCGCCATACTCCAGTCATCAAACGGACAAGTCCCAGTGTTCTTTGGCCTGTTTGTGCCGTGCTGTCATATTGTGTTTTGCCATGGCTTTGCGACAATTATCCAGTTTTATTTAATCTGTTGCACAACGCTCTCGTTGATATCCTGGTCTTGAATGATTTCTTCCATTCAGTGTTCATATCGTGATTTATATGTTGTCCACCTAATATTCTTGCATATTTTCAGTAAAGTATAATCCTGATGGGGTGATGCGACTTGTGATCTATCAGACTGAAGAAATTTTTTTCACGCTTTTAAACTCTATGAATATTCTAGAAATTTTCGAAACAGTAGAAGATTTTGAGCATGAGAATGTTTTTGTAACATCTCTGTGAGGGTTTTCATGCAGCTTAACTATTGCCTCTCTAGTTTTTAAATACAGCTATCTTACAGTGTTAATTCATCCACTCGCTTTAAACTAGTAAATGGAAAACAAAACCTAATGCATTACTAACCACCTCAATCAAAATTACGAAAGACGATTAAGTAACAATAACCAGATCACCAAATATTACAATTTGCATAAATAAGCCAGTGATTCCAAACCTTTTTCCGCAAAAGTTACAGAAAGTAAGTTATAAACAATTATTGAATGCTTATTTTCTAATTTGCTTTGTGCCTGTGTATTGTACATGATCGTTCATGATCGTTCAGTAAAAAATAAAAGATTGCAGCAATTATAATTAAAATGTATATACTTGTATTGCAGTTTTTTGCAATGATCATGTTGGAGTAAATGCAAAATCCTTCCTACTGGCAAATTTGTTTAAGGAGATCATATAAAATTTATAAAAATGTAACTTTTTTGAAAATTAATGCTGGACTTATTCATTAACATAATTTTAGTTCCAAGCTCATTTCAAAAAGTTTTGGACACTGTCAATATTTTTTCCAATACATAAAAACTTAAAACAACCTCTTTAGCTTTGTATAGCAAACAGAGTCAAATCAGCATATTTTTCCTATTTCTGTTTTCTGTATTGGTTTCAATAAATATTCCTTTATTACCTTTGCGGATTTTAACTTTAAAAGCACTACCCAATAAATTTACGACTACGACATGGCAATTATAAACGTAAATCTCAAGTTTCTATTAATAAGAATTTTCGAATACAGGATATTTTCATATTATATCTTTACCAATAATTTTTCGCATAAAAATATCCATAAGCTACTATAACAGAAAGAACTTTGATTATTTTTTACGTAATTTATCACTATATTATTTCATTATTTCAAAAGTTGACAGATTTTAAAGCTCATAAATAAACATATTTATAAATAATTCAGATAAAAAGCTGAAAAATATGTATGAAGACAGATGTAAACTATTATATAATGTGTTTTACCTGACTATAGAAAACATATTAATTTTCTGTACTTAATACCTATAAATTTCTTAATTTCTTATGTTTATAAGTATAATTTATAATACATATTTACATTTTATTTTAGAAAATGCACAAAATACGTTAATTTTAGAGATTGCATTTAGCAGGAAACGAATTACGATGTTCTCAATAGTTTATATCAAACTTTAGTTTAAAAGTATACTTTTCTACAACTTTTTCAACTATTTTAGGGATTGTTTTTAAGTTTATTGATTTGTAAAAATATAGTTAATTATTAAAAATGATACCTAGTATTGATATTGTTGGTGCAGTCGGCCAATAAGAACACCCGTAAATTTTAATCTCCAAATTGTCGCAGAAAAAGTGGAAATAGTCATTCGAATTGCAGTTATGTCTTCTTTCAATTATGTTTAAATATAAAAGCTTTTGGCGTGGTGTTCAAATGTATAAATGTATAACCACACCGGTGTGTTAAGTTTTATAGATTTATAACGTGTTAAATTTATTTGCAATTCATTTCTTTGTGTTAAATTTATTTCTAATAATTGCAAAACAGTTTGCAAAGCGGGTAGAAGATCAATTCAAAAACTACGCAACATCCGTAATTTTGGATTTGCATATTTAAAGCTGCTAGAAATCGATTACTGATACAAAATTTATAAGTTAGAATTCATATTTGCTTTGAAAATTGATAAAGAAGATGTATTTTTTAATTAATTTTAGGAACCAATATGAAAATGATATTGTTGTGAGCTCAGGGTTCGAAAGGACTGATGCCAATATATAAGAACAATAAAAAGGCTTTATTCACTATAAACAGTGCAATACGATCACAAATATCTTCTGAAAATTACAAGATATTCAGTAATCTTCAAATCCAATAAAAGCGCAGCAAAATTTCACACAGAAACAATGCGTTCAATACGACGTATCAACGACAAAATCGCTCAGAGAAACACAGTTCTCAATGCAAAGCCTGTCGTGTGTATTCAATCGCATTTGACAGAGAACTAACTGAACTGAACTGATGGAGGTCCTTGTTTCAGAGATCTTTCCAGATTATTCCAGAGCCTTCAGATGCTAGAAATTACCAGAAAGTGCTTTAACTTTCGATAGAGAACCTAAGCGAGAAAGGATCCCAATGTACAGGTATAAGGGGGGGGGGGGGGGGGGTTGCACAAAAAGTCGCCAAATCCGTAGCCAACTTGGCGACATTTGGCGATATATCGCCAAATTTGGCGACAAAAATAAGTCGCCAAAACCATCGCCAACTTGGCGATAAACCCATTCCTTGGCGATTTTTCCATAGACTTCATATAAAGATGAGGGTGTAAGGTTGTTTTTCTTGCAAAGCATCTGAGGCCTTTAGCATTGAGTTACATGATGCTCAATAGGAAATACATTAATAATACTGCAATTTTCACAATAATAAAATAAAATAAATTTAAACAAATGGAATATTTACAGATATATACAAAATTCATAACATTGCCCCCCTCTCGAGGACTGCACGTCCCGGGCAGTTCAACCTTTGATCGGAAAGCAAACCCGTTACCAACAAATGCTATACTACTCAAAACACTTAAAGCAAACATGGAAAATAACAATTAAACACATTCATAATGCATCATTACATACAAGTATTTAAATAATAACATTAATAATGATAATGCTAAGCAAAAGAAATTATTACATTAACTTATATACAAGACCATGGTCATACTAATTTACATTATTTACATTACACTATTTACAATCAATGAACTAAGTACTATGGCCATAGTATGGAGCCAGCCTGTCGTAATGAACGACTCTAGGCTTCGAACTTGGTGACTTTCGGATCCGAATTACGACATCGTTCAGTCTGTTTAGGACTGTATAAGGACCGTCCCAGTGCGATTGCAGTTTGGGAGAAAGTCCTTTACGTCGAGTCGGATTATAAAACCAAACCTTGTCACCTTCTTTGAATTGATGTCCCGTGGCTTTCGTGTCGTACCTGGTCTTCATCTTCTCCGTCTGTATATTGATCCGCTCTCGAGCCAAGTTGTGGACGTCTTCAAATCGTGCCTGGAGATTCTGCACGTATCCCTCTGGCGATGAAGGCGCATCTGGAGGGCGACCAAAAAGCAGATCACAAGGTAGACGAAGATCACGACCGAAAAGCATCTGAGACGGGGAATAGCCGGTCGTTTCATGGACGGCGCTGCGATAGGCGAGGAGAAACAAGGGAAGTTTTTGGTCCCAGTCTTGTTTGTTTCTTGAAACTAGCAGTGAGAGGTTGTTGAGGATGGTACGATTAAACCTCTCAACCTTGCCATCCGACTGTGGATGTAAAGACGTCGTCCTAGTTTTGTCCATTCCGAGAAGTTGACAAAGACCCTCAATCACAGCAGATATGAAATTTCTCCCTTGGTCAGAATGCATTTGAAGGGGAACTCCATACCTTGATATCCACTGCTGTACCAAGGCATCCGCAACCGTAGAAGCTTCTTGATCAGGGATGGCATAAACTTCAGGCCATTTCGTGAAATAGTCCATGACAACAAGGAGGTATCTGTTGCCATCAGCACTTCTTGGCAGAGGACCTAGGATGTCAAGGGCGATGCGTTCAAAAGGTGCTCCTGCATTGTAGAGATGTAGTCTTCCTCGGCTACGTTTCTTTGGTCCTTTCCGAGCTGCACATGCATCGCAAGATTTGCACCATTGTTCGACGTCAGCTCTCGCCTTTCCTCAGAAGAAGCGCTCTCAGACTCTGTGTAATGTTTTCATGACTCCAAAATGGCGACCAGTGGGACTGCCATGTAATTCCTTGAGGACCTCTGGTATTCGGAATCGAGGAAGTACCAACTACCACCGAGATGTTTTCCCATCTTCCGATTCGAATTTTCGGAACAGGACACCATTCCTTACGTGGAGGGAGTTCCAAAGAGCCCAATATTGCTTCGTCGTAGGACTGTAAGTCGAGATGTCTTTCCAACTGGGCTTCGTGCTAGAAGATTCAAATAACTCCAAGATTGGTTTGATGTCAGAGTCTGCCATTTGATCTTCTCGAATCTTCTCATCACTCCAGGGATCTGGTGGCGTTGATAGTGAAGTCTTCGTCTGGCGTATGACATGTTCAGGATTATACTTGCTCTCCGCTCTGGAACAATAGCGACAACTTTCGGGACACGGTCTTCTTGATAGGGCATCGGCGTTTCCATGCAATGAACCTTTGCGATGCCTGATGTCAAAGTCGTATTCCTGGAGTCGTTGTATCCATCTGGCTACTTGGCCCTTTGGGTTCTTAAAATTCATCAGCCATGTTAAGGATGCGTGATCAGTACGAAGGAGAAATTTCCTGCCATAGAGATAGTGATGGAAGTGTTCTATGGCTTTCACTATAGCTAATAACTCCTTACGAGTGACGCAACAATTCCGCTCCGGTTTCGATAAACATTTGCTCCAGTATGCTACGACTCGTTCTTGGCCATCTATTTCTAGGGAAAGTACAGCGCCGACACTTTCCTGACTGGCATCCGTGTCCACAATGAATTGTTTGTCGGGGTCTGGATAGGTAAGGACTGGAGAGGATGTCAGAGCTTCTTTCAGCCGCTGGAAGGAATTGTCGCATTCTTGTGTCCATAGAAACTTCTGTTTGCTTTCAGTGAGGCTATGCAAGGGTCTTGCGATGTTGGAGAACCCCTGTACAAACTTTCTGTAATAAGTACATAGTCCCAGAAAGCTTCGCAACTGATGGACATTTTCCGGACGTTTCCAGTGCTTTACTGCAGACACTTTTTCAGGATCTGTTCGAACACCTTCAGCTGAGATGATGTGTCCTAAATAGTTTACTTCTCGTTGGAAGAACTTGCATATCAAAGGGTTCAGCTTTAAATTCGCCGCTCTTAGCTTCGTTAACACTTTTCGAATATTTTCTAGATGTTCTTCAAACGTGCGGCCACCAATGATAACGTCGTCTAGGTAGATGAGACAAGCTTCAAAAGTCAGGCCTTTTAACACTGTCTCCATGAGGCGCTCGAACGTTGCTGGGGCATTGCAGAGCCCGAACGGCATAACTTTAAATTGCCAAAGTCCTTGTCCAGTAGTAAATGCGGTCTTCTCTTTGTCATCAGGATGGATCTCTACCTGCCAATATCCACTCTTCAAATCCAGTGTGGAAAACCATTTATGTCCTGAAAGAGTATCTAGCGTGTCGTCTATTCTTGGTAGAGGATAGCTGTCCTTCTTCGTGATAGCGTTAAGTTTACGATAATCCACACAAAATCTTGTGGAGCCATCTTTCTTTCGGACCAACACGATGGGAGAGGCCCACGGACTTGATGACGGTTCGATGATGTCACTATCCTGCATCTGTTGTAAGAGCTTAGACACCTCTTCTTGTTTAGCGAACGGCAAACGTCTGGGATGCTGTTTAATCGGTGGATGGCCGGCAGTATCAATTCTATGCCGTGTCAGTGAAGTGCGACCAATATCACTCTCGTTTTGAGAAAACACATCCTTAAATTCCTGGAACAGTCTTTCTGCGGCATGTCTCTGTTCAGGAGATAAATTTTCATTTCGTCCAATTTCAGGTGTTAAACTTGTAGGCGGCTCCGACAACATCAAACTCGGGTCTTTGTATACACAGGTGACTGGAGCACAGGTTGCAAGTACTTCACCCTTCTGGATAATTCTAGACTTTTCACTTACGTTTGCAATTCTCACGGGTATCACATCTCTCGACAGATCTACCAGCGCTGATGCTATTAGCACTCCCTTTGGGCTCTTCTCAGGATATCCAGTCAAGCCATACTGGAAAATTCTTTCGTTTCCAGTTAATCCAGGTATCATCATTTCGGTCCGTGGAGGGATGATAACATCTGCCTTGGCTGTGATCCGTTGAATAGACCCGGACTCATTTCCAAGTTTGAAAATAGTGACATCTTCTTGAGCAGAGCGTAACTCATTATTCTTAAAATCCAGTGTAAATCCATGCTCCTTTAAAAAGTCCAGTCCGAGTATGAAAGGGTCTGAAATATCGGCCACATAGACTGTATGGTTGTAAGCGGCGTTCCCAAACTTTATTTTCAGTGTCATTCTTCCATGTATATCGATCTTATCTCCGGTCACAGTTTGAAGAATAACACCCGGCGGGGTCCAGAAGAGTTTTTCTTTCAGCCGCTGAGCTAGATCTTTCCGAATGATGGTCACATTGGCTCCGGTATCGATGATCATATTACAGGGCAAATCATTCACGCTTCCGACTAGAAAAACTCCGTTCTCGCCGCAACTTCTTGCAGAAATTTCACATACTTGAAAATGGGGCTTCTCAAAATCTGGCAACCTCCGCCCCGCAAGATGGCCATTAATCAGTTTTCCTGCTCCTCCTTTAGCGGGAGAGATATTACCTTCGGTGCTGGGTCGTCTTGGGCAGTCGATTTGGATATGGCCTTCTCCACCGCATTTCCAGCACTTGATCTTCCTGTAAGGTTTGTTGGCCATTAAGGAGTTCATATTTCTCATTATGTCATTCATCTGCTGCTGTAAACGCTCCACAGCTGTATCCGACGTCTCAGGCATGTTGGCTACTCGCACAAAGTGCCGATCTTTCCTTGTAGCTTGCTGGGCTGCCTCGAATTTCAGGGCATAAACTAAAGCCCCTTTTAAGTCACTGAGATCTGCAATCCGGAGTTGTTTCTGGATCTCAAAGTCACGCACACCATCGATGAAATGTTGCAGAGTTAAACTTTCTCTAGTTTCAGTCGGGCAGTCATGATAAGCAAGATGGGAAAGTCTCTCGACATCCGTAGCAAGCTCTTGCAGGGATTCAGTGGATTTCTGCTGTCGAGATTTGAGCTGGAGTCTGCTATATTCCTTCATGCATTTCTCGTCAAAGCGCAATTCTAAGGCACTGACGAGCGTTTCAAAATCCAGCGGTTCATTTGCAGGCAATGTCTGTAGGACGTCGGCAGCATCAGCTCGTAGAGAAGCAGCTAACTGGCAAGCCTTTGTCTGGGAATCCCATCCATTGGCGTCCGCTACGATCCCAAATTGTTCTTAAAAACTGGCTATAAGGATTTTCCGTCATAGGTCGAGAGTTTAATAGAGGCCCGAGGAAGCATAGCTTGATACTTGACATCTTCGGGATAGTTTTCGGCAGTTATCTTTTGTTTCTTGACTTTTTCCAACTCTTGTTTTACATTCTCTATGCTTTCTTCAACGGTCTTGGCGATCTTTTGAACTTTTTCTTCTACTTTTTCTTCTACTTTTTCTTCTATGGTTTTGGCTGTATTTTGAACTTTTTCTTCTATTTCTTGAAATCTTTCTTCAACTTTGCTTTCCACGCCGTCAATTCTTTCATTTAAAGATGTTATTTTATTATCTATTAAATCTTTCAACTCACCAAGGTTGGTTGACATATCCTTTTTCATTTCTTCCGACATCTCCTTCATTTCGGCCTGGTTTACAGTTATTTTCTCATCTATCGCTGACATTTCCTTCTTCATTTCTTCCGACATTTCCTTCTTCATTTCTTCCGACTTTTCTTTCATTTCAGCCTGATTCGCAGTCATTTCCTTCTTCATTTCTTCTTTCAACTCGCCAAGGTTGGTTGACATCTCAGCCTGATTCGCAGTCATTTCCTTCTTCATTTCTTCTTTCAACTCGCCAAGGTTGGTTGACATCTCAGCCTGATTCGCAGTCATTTTCTCATCCATCGCTCCTAATTTCTCCAATAATTGTTTCAGTTGATCCTTCAGTTGATCCTCCATTGCTCTGGTGATCGGCATTCAACCCCACTCCTGACACCAAATGTTGTGAGCTCGGGGTTCGAAAGGACTGATGCCAATATATAAGAACAATAAAAAGGCTTTATTCACTATAAACAGTGCATACGATCACAAATATCTTCTGAAAATTACAAGATATTCAGTAATCTTCAAATCCAATAAAAGCGCAGCAAAATTTCACACAGAAACAATGCGTTCAATACGACGTATCAACGACAAAATCGCTCAGAGAAACACAGTTCTCAATGCAAAGCCTTTCGTGCGTATTCAATCGCATTTGACAGAGAACTAACTGAACTGAACTGATGGAGGTCCTTATATAGGTTTCAGAGATCTTTCCAGAGTATTCCAGAGCCTTCAGATGCTAGAAATTACCAGAAAGTGCTTTAACTTTCGATAGAGAACCTAAGCGAGAAAGGATCCCAATGTACAGGTATAAGGGGGGGGAGGGGGGGTTGCACAAAAAGTCGCCAAATCCGTCGCCAACTTGGCGACATTTGGCGATATATCGCCAAATTTGGCGACAAAAATAAGTCGGCAAAACCATCGTCAACTTGGCGATAAACCCATTCCTTGGCGATTTTTCCATAGACTTCATATAAAGATGAGGGTGTAAGGTTGTTTTTCTTTCAAAGCATCTGATGCCTTACAGTGATGCCTTATGATGAGTTACATGATGCTCAATAGGAAATACATTAATAATACTGCAATTTTCACAATAATAAAATAAAATAAATTTAAACAAATGGAATATTTACAGATATATACAAAATTCATAACAATATGATTTTTTTTAACAGAAATTCATTTTTAGAAACTTCAACTACGCGAATAAAAAATTATAGCTCATTCTGTCAAATAGCTTTTCAGTTATGTTTAAAAAATTACCCGCATCGCAATCTGTTTTGCAAAGATTGCAAATTAATTTAACATTAATCGTTCTCAATTTTAAAATTGCATTGTTTCTAAACTACTTAACGGAATTACTTCCTGTTTGGTATTTTATATTACAATTTATCAAAAAAGCTAAATATGATGTTAAAATTATGTTTATGTATTGAAAACTTGATAATTTTGCACAATTTTAGTATAATGACGAATAGCTAGGCCTACTTTTTCAACATAAATTGAAAGAATACATAATTCCCAGTCGAGTGGCTATTTTTGTTTTTGTTTACGACAATTTGACGAGAAAAATGTAATTAAAATCATATTTTTTTTTAAATCTAATTCGAAAATTGGGTTAACTTGAGCGACGTCGTTAGAAATATGTACGTGGCACACACTCGCTGTCACATAAAAGAAACGTTCAAATATTTCTGATTGCAAAAATTCATGGAGTTGGACCAAATGTCAAAAAATCCAATTCAAAATCCTTAAGTTGATATTGTTTTCTTAGATCAAAAAATAATTACAAAATTGATTTTTTTTGGCTAAAGATAGACCCTTTAAGCATTCAAAGTCAATAAATACATTAATATAGCGATATCATGTCAAAATTACACAGTTTCTAGAAATTATTATATCACCGCTATTTGATTTTTAAAATAATCTAGAATAATTTATGAAAAGGATTGTGAAACGTAGTCGATAACTTTAAATTAGATTTCTTGCTACACGTCAAATTACTATAGCGAAAAATTCGGTATAAATGCGTCTTTAAAAAGTGCTAAATACCTCCCAGCTGTAGCAGTATTACCATCTTTAATATACTCAAGCCGTAACTGGTTTTCTTCTCAACGATACTGCCATTTTTTTGTCTATGTTTAATTAGTATTTACTTTCATCTGGAACTAATTAAAATAATTACGTCAGTTAGCATATTGTAGTAATATGGATTTGGAACAATGCGTCCTACGAAGTATCCTTATTAATATCACTTATAAATCAGCTGCCTCAATAATTGTGCATACTTTTTAAATAAGCTCATGATATTATATCTAGCACATTTGCGTTTCATCCACCGTTAATGGAATAACGGAAGAAATTAATTCTGTCTGTAATTAGAAATCTTCAGAATTCTTTTAGATATTTTTTCTCAATAAAACTTATTATTACCAATTTATATGTTATTTTGAAAAAGCCTGATTTCATTTATATAATATTCTTCCATTCAACGTTAGACATATCTACAAATTATACCATATAAACACTGAATTTACAATTATTAAAATAAATAAAGTAATTAATGTATAGACTAATCAAAAACCAAGGAAAAAAACACTGTTTCTCACTGCTTCACAAGCTAATGAAGATTAAATATATATATATCATTTGCATAGAAAAAGTGGAAATGAAGCAAAGATTCAACAATAAATAATAAATTAATGCTATGAATAATAACATTTTTTATTGATAAACGGTGTTTTCAAGTTTCACATTTGATATCCGGTGGTGTAAAGAGAGAAGCTTTAGCAAACAATATTATTCTTGGGTAGAAATTGAATAATAACGTCACTGCATACAGTCATCTTTAAGCAAGATGGAGTATCACCCACATTATTCAGGAGTTACTATGGGAAGTGGGGTGATTGCGCTTGTTGTTGACCAACACCCAGTAGAGCAATGTATCGGATCGGGTAACACGATTTTACTCGAGACCGACCCGACCCGCAGATTGGGTCGGATGGGGTTGAATCTAAATGCTTCCGATTTGGGTCAGTTTCGAGATGAGTTTTAATTCTATTGGATCGTTTTATAGCTGACCCGATTTTTCAAAAGAGAGTCCTGAATATTTTCAATTATATATATTATATATATATATCAATGTTAATGAGTGTATGTATCTGTATTTTTATATAAAAAAGATGAAATTCATATCAGACACATAATTGTACCCTCTGACCCACAGCTCGGGTTGGGCACTGGTTGCCGCTCATTTTTTTTTGTTGTTGTTGTTTTTGTTTGTTTTTGTTTGTTTGTTTGATTGTTTGTTTGTTGCGGGTCGAGTTGAATCAAAATGTTTCCGGTTCGGGTCTGTTTCTGGTTGAGTTTTAATTCCTCCGGGTCGGATTCGGGTTGACCCGATTTTTCAAAAGAAAATCTTGAATATTTTTCACGTGAAAAAAAGCTATATATTTGAATATTAATGTATGTATGTATGTTCTGTTTTATATAAAAAAGATAAAATTGATATTAGACACACAATTGTAGACTATTTTTCTGTATTTGTTTAAAAATATAGTTTAATATAAAAATACGCCATTTGATTACATAACTTCTCAATAAGAACACCTGCCATTTTCATGCGTTTCCTAACAAAAGTGAATTCAGAAATGTGTCAGAAAATAGCTCCTTTGGATTCTAAAATTCATGTATTTTTTACGATTTTTTTAGTTACAACAAAAGAGACACCACCTTCGGACTTTTTTAATTATATTTATTGACATTTCACATATAAATTAAAATTTGTGCTTGTAAAATGATGCGCCTTGTGTTTCGGAGAGCACCTGCAAGTGCGTGCCGTGAACTTCCAATCGGGCGACCGTCTTTCTCCTGTCACAAGCATCTGAAAAAATTTGGGTCAGCAAATTATGAAATGGTATTCAATTCTCTGGAGCTTATATACAAACATTTAGCTGAAGAAATCGATTTTTGACAAAATGGCGATCATTTGAACAAATTGAACGAAACAGTTTTTTTAGCCTTTTTTTACTTAGACATCATCTTTCACCTTATTAGGCGGTAAATATTTGTAAAATTATTTTGGAAGTGTTGGAGAGTTTTACATAATCTATGCTTGATGCATGATTTTTCGTTCTTATATTTACATTTTGCGAGCGTGAAAAAATAATGAATGAATGAAAATTATACTTTTTGGTGGTATAAGCTCCAGCAAAAAAATATTATTTTCTTTTAAATAAAAATGAAGGAAATTGATTGAATGGTTCTCGACAAAAAGAAGTAGGGTCGCCCAGTTTGAAAAAACATAGTTTCGAGAAAAACAAGTTTAAAGTTTTACAATAGTGCTACGTTCAATGAGAAAAAAAGGTTGTAAGCAATTGGAATATCACAAAACTGCTTTAGGGTAACAACTAACACACTTAAGAGATGCAAAAAACACTAAAAAAACTAAATAAAAAAATTTTACAAAAAAGAAGTATAGCCTCTCCTTAAAATAAATTTATCTTTAATAAATTTACGCAATTTACAATGTGCAAAAAACACAAAATTAAAAAATTAAAAAAAATTGAATAAAAAGAAGTATAGCCTCTCCTTAAAAGAATATATCTTTAATAAATTAACGTAATTTACAATATGCAAAATACACAAAATCAAAAAAAAAAATTGACAAAAAAGAAGTATAGCCTCTCTTTAAGAGAAATGTATCTTTAATAAATTTACATAATTTACAAAATGAAAAAAAAAAATGACAAAAAACAAGTATAGCCTCTCCTTAAAAGAAATGTATCTTTAATAAATTTACGTAATTTACAATATGCAAAAAACACAAAATTAAATAAAAATTTAAAATTTTGACAAAAGAGAAGTATAACATCTCCTTAAAAGAAATGTATCTTTAATAAATTTACGTAATTTACAATATGCAAAAAACACAAAATAAAATAAAAATTAAAAATTTTGACAAACGAGAAGTATAACATCTCCTTAAAAGAAATGTATCTTTAATAAATTTACGTAATTTACAATATGCAAAATTACACTATGCAAAAACTTAAAAATTACTTTTTTGAAGACAGACATAATTAATATACAGAAGAGCATTAAACCATTCAATATCTATATATATACATTTGTCTTACGTGGCGCGAAAATAGGGCTGAATTTGTAACTTATGGTTTGGCAACAACCGTAGTTTCCAGAGCTCAGACCAATGAACATACTAGATTGTGTTAGATTAGCTCCATCTCTAATATGGCCGTCAGTGTGAGAGCATTGAAACCATAGAATGAAGCTCAAACTAGCAATTATTAAAAATAAAATAACATGTACGTAATCCAAAGCGTCTGAGATGATTTCTCATTTTAATTATAAGCAATATCGTTAATTTCAAATGAATTCTCAACTCTTATTCAAAATTCATTTACGAATTTCACTCACTCAAAAGTCGGAGAAGAAAAAAATCAACTTTGTACATTGCACCTGGCGCCATCTGTTGATTTATTGAGGAAGTAAAAAATAATTTCTACGTAGTTTTTTTTTTTTTTTCTAATGAATTTAAGTCGTTCTGTACAAAAGATCCTATTAAGTATTTAATAGGCAAGATAAAGTATTTAAAAGATTTATATGCTCATTGGTAGCGCCAACTAAATACATTTTCAGTTGTGTTTTCAACGGAGAATTACTTTTTTACATTAAAAAAAAATTGTCAATTTCATATGTTCAAATGTTTTATGGTAGAACTCATTCCGGCTAGAATTGCTGAAAAAAAGGGGCGAGCCAGTGAAGCGATCTGTGACCGCGTAGCGTTCTCAATGGGAATTGCTTCGCAATTCACGGGGGTTTGGCGAGCGTTAGCGAGTAGGGGGCTGAGCCCCCTAGTCATTTTTTATTCAGATAGCCAAATTTCTCCATCTATATTCTAATGATACAAACTAAACAGTAGTATGAATTCTGTCAAATTTCTTAATCATTTCTTAATAAATTTTCCCAATTTTTAACTATGACATGTTAGGAATGTATAAATGAACACAAAAGCAGCAATAAAAGCAACAACTTTTTTTTTCTCGCATCTTCCAAAACAATTAATGTCAGAGTCATATATCATACGTTTTTATCGGCTTTTATCATGTCTTTTTTTTCTATGCCGCGATATGTGCGGGCATATTTTGAAATGCACGCAGAGTAAATTCATCCATTATTTAAAATTCAGTAATAAAACTTACTAAACCCCAAATTAATGTGTTTGGAATTGAAACTCCCTTTTTAAAGAAGTGGATGCGTGGTGTTTTTTTTAAGAAATAGAAATAAGGATAATAAAGGAAATAAAAGTATAAACCTTAATAATTACGTTGGTGCGTGCATATATTTTATAATATATAATTTGAGCAAAAGATTCCTTTCGTAGTTTTATGTAATGTTTTGTTTACTAATGCATTGTTTATTTACGACAAAATGATACAAAGTTACAGTTTTATCTTTTAGAAGTTTCCAAAATAAAGATAGATGATTAATGATTCTGTATACCAACCTTTGAAATGCTTATAATGATCAGGTTTTTTGAAATAATATATATTTATAAAGTGTTTTAAATAAAAAATATTTCGCCCATCTTAAAAGATATAAATAATGATTGTTAAATATGTTCTGTAGTATTAAAAAAACTTTTTTTTTAATATTTGTACACCGAATAATATACTTCATACTTATAAAATTTGTTGTTTCGTAGTACAAAGTTTTAAATCAATATTTTTTTTGCACAAAACTTTCTTAGGATACTTTCAATGTAGTTCATTTATTTGTTAAAATTATCATAGATCATGTAATACTTAAAAATGCCGTAGTTTTCGCTGTATAAGTCAGCCTATATTTTAAGCTCTGAAATTTTATATTTTGGGTGTACTCGTTGGATAAATCGACTCCTTAATTTCCTCACAAAAAAAGATACTATTTATTTTGAGAAAATAAAAGTGTTAGAAGAAAAGTAAAGTATCAAAAGAAACGTAAATGGTGCAATGATTTCCCTGAAGCAAAGATCTTTCTAATAAACATAAAAGTAAAAATAGTTTTCAATTTAAAAATCTATTTAATAATCACTGTTAAAAATCACACCTACTTTAGTGACTTGCAGTTCATGATGTTATAAAACATTTCCGTTAGAATACGTTAATTTGGTGTAGACCATAATAATGGAAAATTCACCGCTTTTATTTAAGCTAGAGTCTTGACGAACCCGAACCTAAACCCAAATTTCTATTTAAAGTCGAACCGAACAGGACAAAAAAAGTCTTAAACCCGAAACTCAACACACTTTAACCGGATTCTAAACCGAACCCGAGAAACTTAAACCTGAACCCGAACCCGCAATGGAAGAAAATAAATCCATATTTTAATACAATTCCGGACAGATAGGTTACGATTATATCTTTAATATCAAATTTATCATTTACGTTGAAAAATGAACATATACATATTCATTAATGTTCAAAAATGCAGTTTTTTTATGTATAAAAATATTTCAGACCTTTTTTGAAAAATTGAATGAACCTGAACTTTATTCCGAAGAGTGAAATCCTAACTCGAAACCTATCTGTACCCAACCCGCAATGAAAAAAAGAACGAGCGTCACCCTGAACAACCTAAACCGCAGCTCGGATAACAAAGGGTTGCCCGATTCGATGATACGTGACGCTTCATGGAATGATTTTACTCTTGGTAAAAATCGCAAACTAGTGGATTTATGTAAAAATATATAATGTTTGTTCTATTTCTTTTTTGACATAGGTCCACAAAAAAGAATATAAACCTTCTTTTAAACTATCCATTCAGTATTTCCAAACACTTTTCTCAACTTTTAATCATAATCTATAATAAGGAAAGGAGTTTGGGTGTGTGTGCTGTGTTTTGAAGAGGCCGCTGCATGCACAGCATTGCGATTTGGCAGGAAGGTACCTGTATGTCTGGAGTAATGCACCTCGAAGCAATTTTATGGATTTTTAATTGGTTCCTTTAACTAATTACACGCCATAAGGAATGTTCCTTATATTTCCTAATGTGCCTTCCTCCAAAATGACGTGAAAAGTATAAGCCATGCCGACAAAATCCGGTTCTGCAAATAAACAGCTCGGAAAGCTCTTTTTTTTTTCGGGGGGTCTTTCGACAGTTCTTCCATCGGCGAAACCTTTTTAAAAACAAAGAAACTTGCAATATATTAAGACATTTCGTACCTTTGATTTTCAAACGCTGCAATCCGTTTAAAAAATAAGAATTTCAATCCTATCATTTGTTAAGAAGATTCGAATTCGTGGGATCCCCTCTCCTTTTATTTTATTTTATTTTATTTTTATTTTATTTTTATTTTTTTGAAGCGTGCATCTGCCTGATTTTTAGACATACTAAAAAAGGAAAATAACCACTTAATCCGGATGCTTTCTTCTCTACTTTGGTGCAATCCGTTTTAAACATACAATTTTAACCCTTTCAAATAATTCGTGACTGGAAGTCACTTCTCGACTCTTCGATACACTCTTTTTCTCAGTACAAAAGGAACTGAACGTTAATATTTTAACACATATATGTTACACATTCTTCCGAAGTTTAATTTATATCACATATACAAATCTCGAAACATTCGGACGATTAGAATTATTTTTAAAGAAATTTACTTCAATTTACGGTTTATGCACATTAAAATTGAAATACCAGATATTACTGTAAAAAAATAGTAGAATTCTTATTTTTTTGTACATTTTTTGCAGTGTACGTGGAGGCATATAATAAAAACAAATTATAAAAATATCGCATAATCTTGTTTGTTTGAAATCTGTTAACAATTATTTGTCTTAATTTCGATTATCTCAAAAAATTAAGAGTAATTGTTAGGCTTCACTACAGCTAAATATAAAATTATTAAAAAACTCTAACTATCTTTTCAATAAAACTATAAATTTAACAAGTTAACAAATACTTATTTCAGAAATTCTGATTGCATGTTTTACATATGACGCATAATTAATAATAACTGTATAATCATAACTGTAATAATCATAACTGCAATGACGCATTAACTGAATTTCATGCTGCTTGATCGAAGAGTATTTAATAATGAATATAGAAAAATAAGGTTTATTCAGAATTAAATATTAATTTATACTCAACAAACTTATATTTTCCCCTTTAGATTAATCAAGAAATTGTACACATGAATATTTTTTTCTGTTAATGATTTGATGCAAAGTATGGATTTTACACATGAGTTAATCAAAATAATCGATTGAAAACATGAAGAAATAAACGATTGAAAAAAAATATCTAATACAATAACAACATTAAACAAGAACGAAAAATCATGCGCCAATCATACAAATGTAACACTTTCAACGCTTCCAAAATAATTTTACAAATCATTACCGTTTAATAAGCTGAAAGACAACACCTAAGTAAACAATTTGGAAAACGCATAACATATTTAAAAACGTAATTTCAGGAATTTACAACATATACAATATTCGGAAAAATATCCGAATACTTTTACTCAGCCCTGTATAGGATCTATAGATTTGTATATATACTACATAGAATACTAAATTTTAGTTTAGTTAAGAAAGGCGTACCACAGTTTAAAATTCTCCTTCTGGAGTTTCTGTCAATAAACGGAAATGTGTTCACGAACTTTTGTGCTGCCCGGTATATATAATACAGAATTTATACACACCAAGTAATAGACAAAAAGTGAGTTAAATTTAAAATCGCGTTCAGTAACTTAAAACGCACTTCCAGGAATTATTGTTAACAGACAGTAGAGAATTCTTTTGTGTGATCCTGTAAATGAACGACAACTGCTATACACACAATATTCTGTAGTAAGCCTCTTGTAATGTACCTTAGTGATATATATAAATTTTAATGCGTGTAAAATAGTGAAACATTATTTAATTAAACCGCAAACGATTTTTCTCCATAGACATAATGTAACGGAATTCTTTTGACAGTCCCTGTAAAGTAACTATAAGTGCTATACACAGCCTATTCCATATTAAGCTTCTTGTAACGCACCTTAGTCATATATATCAATTACAATGTATTTGAAATTGTGTAACATCATTAAAATAAACCGCAAATGATTTTTCCCTATAGACCGTAATGTAACGGAATTCTTTTGAGTGTCCCTGTAAAAAAAACTATAAGTGTTACACACTTCAGTTGAAATAGGGAACATGCTATAGATAACGACAATAACATATACAAATTGCCGCGCAATCCGAGCATATTTACGGGAGTTAGATCACGGCCAGACGGTCAGACGGCAGACGGCAGACGGCCAAACAAACCGAAGTCATAAACACGTTTCAACTAGGTTGGAAAGTGTTAAAAAGTAAACTTTGTCTTTAATAATACAGTCCTGTGTTCGTTTTGAATATCCGCTCTTTCAAAAAATAAAATTACTACAACGACTGATATGTTATATTTTACTCTCACAAGATTAAGAATGATTTTCAACTTTATTCCAGCTATAAATGTAAATTTATTAAATAACCATAACCACAGCTTTTCTATTAGCTTGTAACCTAGTACATTAATAATATTTACAGAGCATACTAACGTTAGTTGAAAAAAATCTGGTTAACTGTTTTAGTATACTTTGCACAGATTCATTAATTTTATTTAACTATTTATCATAAAAGAAATAGTAAAATGCTCAACAGAACGTAACTACTTAAGATAAACATATGCTTTAATAAAATTAACGAGGCATATACATTTTTTATATCAAAATATTCGAAATAATTCCTTGTTAAAAATAAAATGTTTTCATAAAATTATTCAAATTATGCACAATTTACTAAATTATAAAGAAAATAAACAAACAAATGTTTTTCAAATGAAAAGATTGAAATAAGCAAACGAGCGTTAAATTGCGCCCTGAATGCTTCTTCGATTGTTATTCAAATAGGGAATAACATTTCACATTTAAAATATACAAGACGTCTTAAAATTTTTTAACAGAAAACTGAAATCAAAATAACAAATTCTCTTTAAATATCCCCTTTTTCCTATTTTATTTCTACTGTCTTCAGAAAATCTTTTGTTTATCATTTAATACATTAAAATTAGGAAGAAATAATTTTTTATCCCCCTACAGCAACCCCCCCCCCTACATCTAGAGCCTGCAATAAAAATCTAATAAATTGTTTTAAATTTCTAATACTAAACATGAAATTACCAAAGACATATAAATAGTTTTCCAATAAATTTGAAACATAATAAGTTAATAAGTAATTAATAAGCAATTTTACGAAAGTTAGAAAAATTTCCGCTTATTTTTTTAATGTAATTTTTCAGGATTCGTTAACTTAATTGAAATATTTATATTTAAAAGAATAAAAAAACGCTGAACTCTTACAATTTTTAAGATAAATATTATATTGAAATAAATCTAACGAGGTATTTAAATTTGAAAGTAAATAGATTATTTTTAGAAGAATAATTTTTTTTTTTTTTTTTTGAAATAAAATATTTCATTCCTTTAAAATACTTTGAATATTTTAAAAGTACACTCAATTTAGTCAAATATAAATAAAATGAACGAACAAATGTTATCTTCATTGAAAAGTTTTTAGTGATTAAATGAGCATTAAATTGTGCACTTAATGTTTCTGCATTTTTGTTTTCACATCCGAAATTAAATAATTGCAACATGTTGTTTTGTATGCTTCTCGATTGAAGATTATTTAATAAAGTACGTATAAAAACATGACGTTTCATGAGTTAAATATTATTTTATGGATAACAAAATTTAAACGTTTTCTTTTTTATTTACTAAAGAAGACATTTCGCGCACTAATAATTTTTCAATTAAGGATTTGATGAAAAATATTAATTTTAGCCATGCATTAAGTTAATTAAACAATAAATAAAAATGTCAATAAATTGATGAATGAGGCAATAAATTGAAAAATATTTCAGACACAATAACAAAATTTCGTCTCTAATAATACAGTCCATGGCACGTATAGAATGCACTTTCTTTCAAAAAATAAATATTACGATGACCGTAATATTATGTTTTCCTTTTATATATACACTAAAAAAACTTTTTATTTTTCTTAAAAGACGTCAACATAAACCTTAAAGATGTTAAAATTTAAAATTTACATGTTTCAATTTGTTCATCAAATCGTCATCAGAATATATACAAACCACAAATACAATGTATATAAAAAACGAGAGATTAAATTAATTAAAAACCAGAGAGTGTGAACAGTCACTATGTGAAAGAAGATACAATGCCCTCTATACTTTTAATTTTAACACCGCTCTTAGATTTATCTACAGACCGCATCCCACTATTATTCAACTACTCAACCCAAATCTTCGGAATATTGAATGACAACGTATCATTACATGCATTCGAGCCTCTTAAATAAATATCAATAGATTCCCTCACAAAAAGTTGAAAATAAAAACTGAAACAATAAATCAATTTATCTTCATTAAATAGGATGTTGATGCTCTCTCTATTATTTAACCTTGATAAGGCAGTATTCAATCTCTCATACTTAATATCTGCAATATGATCTTTACATCTAACATTGAATTTCCTCTGTGTCATACCAACATAATAATTTCAATTATATTTTCCTTTCACAAATGTAACAGCAATTTTCAGCTTCATTAGAACTAAATATAAAATTACTAAAGAACCAAAACCAGCCTTTCTATAAACTTGTAATTTAATGATTTAACAAATACAGTCCAAATGATCGTCCAGCTGAAAATTTACTGATTTGTTGTTTACTATACTTTGTATAGTAGCAATTTATTAACGTAATTTAACTGTTTATATTTTTTTAAAAGTAGAAAAATACTCAATAGCACATTTAAATATTTAATATAAACAATCACTTTAATAAAACTAACGAGGCATATAATTTGTTTTTGTAAAGTTTTTCGAAATAATTCTTTATTTGAATTTTAAAAAAAATTCATAATAATTTTCAAATTACGCACGATTTAATAAATTATAAACAAAATGTAGAAACAAAATCCGAAATAAAAGTTTTTATTATTCAAAAGAGCGTAAAATTGCAACCTTAATGTTTCTTCATATGTTATTCAAGTGCTAATCAAATGCCCGGAACATATTCTTTTACATCCTTCTTGATTGGAGAGTATTTAATGATGAATGTATAAAAACATGACTTTTCATGATTTAAATAATAATTTAGTACAAAAAACTTACATTTTTCCTGCTTTAAATTTAATTATACTTTCTTTAATAAATTCAAATAAATTTCGTTTTCAAAAAAAAAAAAAAAAAATTATGTTTTTTTATAAAGTAAAAATTAACCGGTCTATTTTTCTCGTTTTTTCGAATATCTGAACCGGCCCGATAGCGGGCAACGCCCACTATTATACTTCGTCATAATAATATCTGTCATGTGGACTAAATCCGATATTTAAAAAAAATCAATTTCAAAATTAAACATGTTGTAATGAGACCTTCAAAATGTTAAAATATGGTATATATTTCCATAATCATGTTTTTATCATGATTCAATACGTTCCTCAAACTTAAATATTTACTATTCTCTATTACTCATATTGATACTCTCTTTTTCAAACGTTTCAGAATAATACATTATTCTGAAACGTTTGAAAAATCCGTTATGACGTCAGATTAATTTTCTTTTTAATTCTCTAATGACGTCATATTAAACTGCTGTCTGTATTTACACATACTCATACTCCTTGTATTATTGAGAAATGTTTGAAAATTTCCGTTTTATTAAACTGCTGTCTGTATTTACACATACTCATACTCCTTGTATTATTGAGAAATGTTTGAAAATTTCCGTTTTATTACCAATATGACGTCATATTAATTTTTATTTTTCAATTGGTGAAACTTTTTATTTCACTCACGTGACATCTTTCAATAGAAAATAAATTATTGTAGAAAGAATTTTATTGTGGATTTTTAATTGTTGGCAACTGCTATAACGAAAAATGTTTAAATTTATAGGAAAGGCTGTTAGATTTTTGTTTTTTTATCTCTATATATTTAAATAATGCGATTTTTTTTTAAATTTTATGATTTTGAGCTTCATAGCAGATATTCAGCTATAAGCACACAAAATTTCATGCCTGTAAGTTAAATAGTTTCTGAGAACCGTCTCTGTAACAGACAACGAAGCGCGAGTAATAGGGTTTCGTGAGGTGAACGAAACCCTAAAAAAATTATTGAAAAATGTTTGTCACAATAACAACACTGAGAATTGGAGGGGATGGGTAGATAAATATTGATTTTTAAATTCCAGTCCTGGTAAAACACAAGTATTTTTTCTAAGATATTTTGATGGTTTTAATATACTTTAGAATCTATATTTACTGCTCTATTTTACTATTTACTATTTACTATATTTACTATTTAATATTAATTATATATTCAACCAAGATATATATATATCAACCAAGATATTGTTTATACATTCATTCAAGATACGATAGGATACAACCAGTTCAAGAAGATGTAAAATTTACAAATTCCATCCCATTTATAAAGGGCATTTCCTTAAAATTACAAAGAGAATTCAAAGGACTTGGAGTAAGTACTCCCATCACTCCAGATCCATCGATTCTCAAATTAATCAAATCAGACGCAGAGAAATTTAATTATCAACAGACGTCAGAAATATACAGAATTAATTTCAATTATAACGAGGGAAATGATGTTTCATATATAGGTATGGCAAAGAGGAAAACTGAAGACAGTGTGAAAGAACACAGACGAGATATAAACTTAAATAAATATATCACTGCAATAGCCAGATTAAATAATAAATCTCCAATTGCAATAGACTTCAATAATGTCGAAAATTTAACATGTTATAATAATTT
The DNA here is from genome assembly GCA_963931845.1 of Maratus michaelseni. Taxonomy (NCBI): domain Eukaryota; kingdom Metazoa; phylum Arthropoda; class Arachnida; order Araneae; family Salticidae; genus Maratus; species Maratus michaelseni. The sequence continues at coordinate 20,727,005 of OZ007593.1, read as the reverse complement.
AAACTACGCATTACAGGGAGAAGCGATAGAGATAATTACAGCAAAATCAAAAATATGCAGTGATATGATTTATGTAAAGATTTATAATAGATGGCGCCATATTTTTTAGGAATGTAAAAAATAGGGAAGTTTTCAACAGAGTGACTGGCGAGGAAGAAACAGAACATCAGTAACTGAGGATGCCTCGAACCAAGAGATGAAAATATTTTTTTTAACTTTTATATATATTGATAAGATTTAGTGTAGTTTGAAAGTGTTTTTTTAAGCTTTTAGACATGTTCACTGCTTTTTATGTATTTTTTAAATAAATTAATGTCTGTTGTAGAGTAGGTAGTACAGATAATTATTATATTGTTTAAATGTTTTATACAATATTTGAAAAATGCTACGTTTATGTAGCAAACTTTTATATATTTAAATGATATCAATTTAATTTTTTTTTTCGATGTGAAGATCTCATAACACCATTGTAGTTTTTATCTATCTTTTAATTCATTTTTGACATACCAGAATATTTTAAAACTAGGATGGTGTTAGATTTTTGTTTGGTTAAGTTGGTGTGCACTTTATATATAAAAATACCTCAAACTCATATAATTGAAATACATTAAAATTTCCTGAATAGACCTAAATCTCTGAATTCGAATAATACATTTAAATAATCATAAAGAAATCACTCAGAGAAGCAGTCAACATAGATAATAAATTATAGTAAAACAATCTTAGAAAAAGATACAAAACTGATCCTATCAAAGTACCTAACATCTAATACTAATTGTGGCAAACAGAATGGAGCCATAGCTATCTATACGGCTGTAAAATATATACATTTTAACCATAATTGGAAAATTTTAATCTTTTCTTCGTTAATAAGTGATGATGAACATTAGACGATACGCAAAAACAAAGAAAATTACAATAAAACACTCAATAATTGTTTATGGGTTTTTTTTTCTATAACTTGTGCGGGGGAAAAAAGTTTGGAATTGCGTCAAATCATGGAAAAATAATTTAGACTTTTCTCTCGTAACACATCTTTAATACTTTGTATTTTAACCTTTTGACTTGATGATCGCCTTGATTCTGTCAGGCTTAAATTAACAAAGTCTTCGAATTTATTTTTATCAATGCCACAGAGTTTTTTGGTTTTTCTGTTGACTTTCGCTGTAGCTTAAATACCATTTTTTTTTTAAGTATATCATATTGTTTTCTATAGGATTAGCATCTAGACGGTAGTCATGGTAGTTTAATTGAGAAACATTATTTTCAGAAAAAAAATTATTCGATTATGCCAAGAGGCACTGTCATCCACGGATATAGCACGACTATCTCCAAATGGATCTTCTAGATTACACTGTAAACAATATCTGTAATCTTGACAGAAAAATATTGTTTCTTTTGCAGAAAAAAACTATTTTAGAGAAAACCAGTTTTTCCTGTAAAAAATGTGGATTTTGTAATTTTTTCAGAAAAAATCTGTATTTTTTACAGAAAAACAATTTTAATGAAAATATACAGATATTTTCTGTAAATTAAACGGTTTTCCACTTGCGCCAAAATTGACAATTTTTTCTGTCAATTTGAGAGCTTTTTTTACAGTGTAGAAACCCAGACATTTTCTAAAATTGACACACCTTTCTCAAAATTTACATTCCAATTCACTAAATGCAATCTTCCATATAAGATATGCATCGGCAAATGTTGATTGAATCCGGAAACGTAAAATGAAAATTGGAACAGATCTCGTTCCCCCTTTCTATTTGCAAATTCCAAACGAATTTCCTTTTATCGTCACCCACACCATTATAAATTCTTGAATCATCGTTGTACACCACTATACTCCAGTCATCAACAGAAAAGTCCCGGTGTTCTTTGGCCCGTCGTAATTTGGCTTTTTTATGCCATTCTGTCGTCATATTGGGTTTTGCCTCGATTTCGGGACAGTCATCCCTCTATTTAATCTGTAGCGCAACGTTCTAGATGATGCCTAGGCCTTATATGCTTTCTTCTATTCAGTATTCATATCGCTAGATGTTGTCCATCTAACACATCGGCTGATAAGTTCCCGGTCTGGCACACAGATGGCGTTGCAATTGCCGAACCGGTTATTAGACCGGCGTTGCAGTCGCCGAACCGATGCTTTTTGTAGTAAATACTAACCTTTAAAAGGTAGCAGAAAACATGACGATTCGCCGTGTGGATAAAACGTTAGAGTGGTTTTAGTTGAACGCCTTTGTTGATAAACAAAAAAATGGATAAACAAGAATTTCAAGAATTGTTATTTGATGGGAAAAACAACGTTCAAACAAAAGCTTGGCTTGGTAAGCGTTATCCGGACACTGCACCAGGTAAATCAACCATTATTGACTGGTTTGCTGGATTTAAACGTGGTCGTAGGGGTACCAGTGATGCACCACGCAAAAGAGGTGGTTACTCCGGAAAACATAAAAAAAGGCCTCAAAATCTTCTTGGGGAACCGTAAAGTGAAGTTGCAAAAGATAGCTCAGACTCTGAAGATATCTAAGGAACATGTAGGTTTTATTTTGAATGAACATTTGTCTATGAAAAAGCTGTTGTCAAAGTGGGTGCCGCGCGTGTTGACTTTTGACCAAAAACAACAACGAGTCGATGATTCTGAGCACTATTTGGAGCTTTTTCGTTATAAAATTATGTTATTTATAATTAAATTATTATTATTATTTATTATTTTTTAAATTATTATTCTTAAATTATTATTATTAAATTATTATTATTATTATTATTATTATTATTATTATTATTATTATTATTATTATTATTAAATTAATATTATTAAATTATTATTATTATTATTATTATTAAATTATTATTATTATCATTATTATTAAATTATTATTATTTATTATTAAAGTTATGTTATTTATTAAAGTTATAAAGTTATAAGATTATAAAGTTATGTTAAAAAGTTGTGTTTTCTTTATTAGACCGGGAACTTATCAGCCCATGTGTTAATATTCATCCATCTAATATTTTCAACAAAGTACAATCCTGATATGCTTATACACCTTGTGGTCTATAAGAACAGGAGCGGTTTTTAAGCTCTTTGAATTTTCTCTATATATTCAAAACGGTAGAAGATTGTGAGCATGAAACTGCCTTTGCTATACCTCTGTGCTATTTTTCCTACTTTAGCAGCCTAACGATTTCCTCTCTAGTTTTCAAGTCCAGCTATCTTACAGATGTTATTTCATACACTCGTTTGAAATTAGCAAAGCAACCACCACAAGCGAAACTGCGCAATGCCATTAACTGACAATAAGCTAAATCACCAGACATTAAAATTTGCATACACAAGTGAGTGATTCCAAAGTTTTCTCCTGCACAAGATGCAGAAAATATTTATAACCAATTATTGAATGCATATTTTGCAATTTGCTTTGAGCCTGTTTATCGTACTAATGTTTATTATTGTTATGTAACAAGGTAGAGACTTCAGCTTTTGAATTATATTTCAAATGTATATATAGGTGGTTATATTAGTATATAAGTATCTCTAATAAGTAATATAAGTATCTCTATTTGGAGCTGTCTGTAGCTGGAAGGAATAACCCGAATGAAACCAAAATCGGTATACATACTATTCGAAAAGGGAGAAGAAGAATGAAACAATAAAAATAATAATTTCAATAATAACCGACAGGTGGAGTTACTGAGTATGAAATGTAATGTTTTTATACAATAACAAAGAATTAAGGCGTCAAAGCGGATGGCACACCTAATTTATTGGAAAATGTTACAGTGAAAGTGGTTACGCTTTCGCATAGCGGTACCTATCCTGTTCAGGTTCCACATGGCCATTGTGCTGGAGGACACAATCCAGGTGGTGCTCCACGTGCTCATCTGCGGAATGTCATCAGGAGTTATCTAATCAGGAGCGATGTTTCGCACATGTTTTGATATGCGGTAAAGTCATTGAGGTTTGCGACACCTCCACGGTGCACAATATTACACATTACATTTCACACTCAAAAACGCCATATGTCGGCAATTATTGCAATTAATTTTTTTATTGTTCTATTCTTCTTCCCACTTCTCGAATAATAAGTTCAGTGATTAGGTTATTCCTTCAAGCTGCAGATAGCTCCAAATAGAGATACTTATATTATAACCACCCGGCACTTGTACGCGATTTTTGTAATGATCCCGTAGAACCAAAAGAAAATCTTCCTATTGACCAGTTTGCATAAAGAGTCATATGAAAATTTAAAAACTGTAACTATTTGAAACTGAATGACAGGACTATTTCATTAACATAATTTTTTTTCCTAGCTGATTTTGAATAATTTCACAATTTACATTGTTTACCTGTTTTTTCAATACGTAAAAACTTAAAGCAATATTTTGGGGACACTCTGTATAGAAGAAATCACATATTTTTTCTATTACTCCCTTCTGTATTAACTTCAATAAATATTCCTTTATTACCTACGGGGATATTCACTTTAAAAGCTTTACCCAATAAACTTACGACAGGTCACCTATAAACTTAAATCTCATGTTTCTATTAATAAAGATTTTCGAATACAGAGTATTTTTATATATCTTTACATAGAATTTTTCACATAAAACTAGCCTTAAGCTACTCTAACAGAAGAAACTCTCGTTATTTTTCACGTAGTTTATGACTACTTATTTCATTATTTCAAAAGTGGACGAAACGGGAATACATTAAAGCTCATAAATAAACGCATTTACAAATAGTTCTGAAAATAAGCTGGAAAATATGTATGACGATAGATGTAAAATAGTATATAAGGTATTTTACATAACCATAGAGAAAATATTACTTTTCTGTACTTAATAACTTTAAATTTCTTAATTTATTATGTTTATAAATATAATTTATAATACTTATAATTTATTTTAGAAAATGAACTGAAGACATTAATTTTGGGGAATGTGAAACTACTTCAACGAATGACTTCTTGTTTGGTATCCTATAGTAAAATTTATTGAAAGAGTTGAATATGATACTAAAATTAGGTGTTCGTATTGAGAATTTCAAAGTTTGGTACAATTTCAGTATGAAGACGACACCTTAAGCATAATTTTTTGACATAAAGTAAAACGACGTATTTCCCAGTCGGATGGCTATTTTCGTTTTTCTCTGGGACAATTTAGCTACTAACCTTTTGCTGCATACTTTTACTACCAAATCCCCAACATTAAATTTGCTATTTTCTAACCAAAAGTGTTACACAGAATGAGAAAAGAAAATTATTTTGTGTATAATAATTTAATTTTTTTTAAATTACAGCCTGTCCGCTATAGTCCAAAGCAAAACAAATAAAGTACTACTTTTTTATACCTGCGTTACAATTAGGCTTTTGGCCTCTAAAAACAATAATTAATAAATAAAATATCATTTAAATAACATTGTTATAGGTTTAGAAACATTTTAGTTTATGCGGAACAACTTACCACCATTCTACAAGGACATTCATATTGATGACATATTCGCTACCACATCAAACTATCGGATATGAAAAAATACATTTTCTTTTACTTTTAAAAATGGACCGATTGTCACCACTAAATTTTATTAGAATTCTTCGCCTAGTAATAATACTAATAAAATTTCTCTGAAGAACAGGGTTGCCAGTTTGGCACTCGTTTTTATTCACAGATGACGCATTCATCCCTGAAATTTTGATTTTTAACACTTTCCAACCTAGTTGAAAAGTATTTATGACTTCGGTTTGTCTGCCGTCTGCCGTCTGGCCGTCTGTCCGTTCTCTAACTTCCGTAAATCTGTTCGGATTGCCTTGATGTTATTGGCGCTATCTATAGCATGTTCCCTATTTCAACTGAAGTGTCTAGCACTTATAGTTTTTTTACAGGGACACTCAAAAGAATTCCGTTACATTACGGTCTACGGGGAAAAATCATTTGCGGCTTATTTTAATGATGTTATACAATTTCAAACACATTGTAAATGATATATATAACGAAGGTGCATTACAAGAAGCTTAATATGGAATACGGTGTGCATAGCACTTATAGTAACTTTACAGGGACAGTCAAAAGAATTCCGTTAAATTTCGTCTATGGAGAAAAATCGTTTGCGGTTTAATTAAATAATGTTTCACTATTTTAAACGCATTGCAATTTATATATATCAATATGGTGCATTACAAGAGGCTTACTACAGAATATTGTGTGTATAGCAGTCATCGTTCATTTAAAGGGACACACAAAATAATTCTCTACTGTCTGTTAACAATCATTCCTGGAAGTGCGTTTTAAATTGCTGAACGCGATTTTAAATTGAACTCACTTTTTGTCTATCACTTGGTGTGTATAAATTCTGTAGATCCTATACAGGGCAGCACAAAAGTCCGCGAACTCATTTTCTTTTATTGACAGAAACTCCAGAAGGAGAATTTTAAACTGTGCTACGCATTTCCTAACTAAACTAAAATTTAGCATCCTATGTAGTATATATACAAATCTATAGATCATATATGTTGGAAATTCCAGAAATTACGTTTTTAAATATGTTATGCGTTTTCCAAATTGCTTACTTAGATGTTATCTTTCAGCTTATTAAACGGTAATGATTTATAAAATTATTTTAGAAGCGTTGGAATGTGTTACATAATCTATGCTTGACGCACGATTTTTCGCTCTTGTTTATTTTTTACTTTACGCAATCACGAAATGTTTGTCATTAAATAAAGGAAAAATGTCTATTTGGAATTTCTGGTATGGATTCGAAATTTCAGAATAGAAAAGTAGGCCAAACTGGCACCCTGGTGAAAAATACTATTAAAATTTAGTGGTGACAATCGGCTCATTTTTAAAAGTAATGAAAAATGCATTTTTTCACATTTGATAGTTTGACATGGTAGCGACGATATCTCAACAAGTAAGTTTTCCGTTATTGTGGCGCTATCTCTATTTTACCACTTAAAGCACAGATGTCACAGAGTAGTATAAACTTTGAATAGGAACTGTAAATAAAATGATTGAATAAGGGGAAAAGAGCATTTTTGTCGACTGTGGTAGACAGTATGCAACAAAGCGTTAAAATGTAATGGGTGTTTCTTTTTCTTCTTCTTCTAGCGGATGGTACTTTCCCAGAGAACATCAACCACGATACAATAAATAGAAATCGAAGCAAATGACATCTTATAACATAGACGAATGAATGGTTACAATTGGCTTCACCTCTATAGTGCAATAAGCAATCAAGCGTGCCAATAGCATAAAGATAACAAAGAAAATAAAACCGAAAATTCACAGTTTGTATTCTGGTGATTGAAATCGAATAAGCGTAACCAATGGCCGACTGTGGCTCCACCCCAGAATGCCACTACAACAGAGCCAATTACAATCCCTGTTGAAGAGTTCACTAATACCAACGCGAGTGACACCATCCCACGAAAGAGTCAAACCACCAAAGAACGGCAACCTCCAAATGAAAGTGACAAAACACTAAAGAATATCAGCCGCCGATAATGACAACAAGCATCCCTTTGAATGATAGCAACAACGATGATCAGTAACAATCCCAACTATTAAGTGACAAAAGTGAAACAAAGAAGTGAAAATAACATCTACACATGATAGAGACAGCTAATCACACACACAAAAAAAGTGATGAGCGTAACTACGATCAGTGACAAATCATCCTGATAATATATAACCAAACTCCAGACTAGAGTCAGGCAATTAATAACTCAAGATAAGTTCAACTCATAAACTCAACTGGGAGCGACGAACAAATAGTAGTTACCATAAGAAGGTCAGTAAATACTCCATTATATCACATCCACCTTGCATGACTTCGTTACGCTGTGCAGTGCCGAATCGACTCGACTAAACAGTCATTAGCAACCGACCAACTTAGAAAAAGCGCACGCATATTAATTTTTTAAAGTACTGCAGCCACGACGGCATGGAGGCTTGTAAAGTAGATCTCCGCCATGCGGAGACCAGGCGGATCTTCGTCCTGTTGCCAGGCATCCACTCGTTAAGCTGGGCAAAATCATGGCAAGTAAGTGTGGATAAGTTTTAAGTCCAAGTAATCAAAAGTATGGCCGGTTTTGAATTGAGATCGTAACAGGCTGAAAATATAGCGTTGTCATATGCAAAACCTAAAACTTCACGTACCGTAGACGCATATCAGAGAAATATAAAATATTCAAACGATGTCCACGGAAATAATTTATTTGAAGAATATAAAAATTGAAAAATGAGGCATCTCTCCCCGGCACTCAGAATCAGTGCCACTTCACACCATCGAAATTCAGGATCGAATGCACTTTCTCAGATGCGAACAAATTTATTTGTGTCGACCCATAGCGCCAAGAAGGAAATGTCGTTAGGAAGAAGTGCATATTAATTTTTTGAACCAGAAACCACCAAACCGATATACCACATTGGCATCTTTAGTAAACCAAAAAAACCAAACTGCAGTCCTTAATATATGCAACTTTTTTATCACCCAGATGTATCAACAATAGACGTTACATTTTGTATTGCTTTGTTTAATTTGTGATCAAAGATCAGGGCATTAACAAGGCAATAGCAAATGCAGCAGATGCAAATTGATAACAATTTCATTTCTTATTTGAAAACTATAAGCCTTGAAAATAAGTTAGTACCATAATAAATGATTTTTCTTGCTGGCATAAAAGATAATAAAAGTTATCGGATTTTCAATAAAAGAAATGAGATTTTCGTTTAACAGAAAGCGCGGCAGAATTAAAACTAGCAAATCTGCAGATCAGAGCTCTTCATTAATCTCACTAATTTTGAATATAATTTGCATAATATTTCATATCCTAAAATTTAATTTTTTAAAGTTATTTATACATTTATGAGACTATAAGATTTATCGAAACACCCGGAAATTTTAGACGTATCACATTGAACACTATTTTATGCAGTGACAGTAAAAAATACTTATTACTTTATTTTTTCAGAATAAGAATGCACTCCTTCAGGCGGCGGAGCCCCCCTGAATCCACCGTTGTCGCTTTAATTTCATATTCTCAATTTCCAATAGTTGTGCTATTTTATTATTCGAGTATATGTCTGAATGCATTTAATATTCTAATTTCATTAGATTAACCATCTCTATATGTAGGAGATTTTATCCTATCCTTAAAAGAATACTCTTTTTTCAGCCATTAAACATCATATGCTGCTGAAATTGAATAAAATTTCGTGTATTAAATATACTTATACAAATGTAAATTCTTATGAGACTTATATTCAATTTACACATTCAACGTTTTTATAATTTCCGTTTGGAAAACCGATTTGGTAATATTCCCTTAGTAGTTAAAATAAATCCTCATCTATTTCATTAGAAAAAGCATATTAAAAACTTAAATCACCTGAAACTTTTTTGTTAATGAAATTTAAAAAATCTTTTTTTGTTAATAAAAATTCGCGTGAAAATAATGCGATTCACTAGAATTTTCTTTTGTTGATATTCTTTGAAATATAGTTACTTGACAACCATTTAATTAATGACAGTAAAAAAAGAGAAATGCATTAGAAATTTTTGTAAAGAATGAGAAATTTAAATGTTTCATATCTTTTTAATTAATGACTAAAAGCTCCCAATAATTTATTCAACTAATTTCAAAATTCTAATAAATATATTGGCAAATTTTTTATCCGATCGGATTAAATTAAGATCTCCATTTCGTAAATTTAGCATTTACAACTATCCCAATGCGTGATTTTCTTTTCGGTGAATGCTAAAACTAAATCGCCTGACTTCCAATTGAAAAGCATTATGACTTAAAAGAAAATGTTCTATATTTTTTGAACGAATGAACCAAATTTTACCCAAACCTATACAGTTAATTCTGGGTACTTTGCCAATATACCCACCAAAAGTCAACCCAATCGGATAATTTTTGCGGTAGTTATCGCGGAACAGAAAAACAGACAAATAAAGAGACAGACAGACAGAAACCAAAAACTTTTCGCGTCTCCACAGTGAGCCTTCACTGACGTTTTGACAATTACTACATGAAGGCACACAATTAATTTAAAATTTTGTATCTACAAATATATTAATCTGCATTATTAATCTGCATCCGAGAAGCCTGGTAACGGTCTAAAAGAAGAAAATCTTTCAGAATGTAACTCAAAAATTGTTTTCCTTTAATCGAGTGGTGAGAAATATGACCGCCCATATTGGAAGTGCATAGCACGCACTCAATGTCACATAAAAACAAGGGTTCAAATACTTCTTATTGCAAATATTTATTGGGTTTATTCATAAATACAATTTCAAAAAACTCTCAGTTGATATCGTTCAGCTAGTTTAAAACAAATTTCCCCAAAACATGATTTTTGGAGTTGAAGATATTTAATCTCCCTTTAACAATTCAAAGTCAATCATCTTTCAACCCAGAAATTTTATTTTATAAAATGTAACTTTCTTGATCGCGGTAAATATTGGACTTCAATTTATTAAATACAATTTCTGGGTATAAAGATAATTCTTTAATCCACGGAACGCCTGAAATTACGGTACATTAAAGCTGTGATATCAAATTCAATAGCATTCAGTTTTTGAGATTATTATATCATCCCAATTCGATTTTTGTTAATAATCTTCAATAATTTATAAAAATGCTTGTGAAACGTAGTCGATTATTTCAAATTATATTTCTTGTTACACGTCAAATTACTATAGTGAAAATTTTGGTATAAATGAAACTTCAAAAAATGCTAAATACCTCCCAGCTGTTGCAGTATTACTATCTTTAATATATTAGAAGGCGTAACTAATTTTTTTCTCAACGATACTGCCATTTTCCTTGTCTGTATTTAATTAGTATTTACTTGCATCTGGAACTAATTAAAATAACTACGTCAGTTATCGCATCATATTAATATGGATTTGGAACAATGCGTCCTACGAAATATCCTTATTAATATCACTTATAAATCAACTGCCTCAATAATTCTGCGTTCTTTTTCAAGGAACTCGTGATGTATCTAGCTAATGAATGTTTCATTCTAAAAGCTAGTTAATTTAAGCTGTTTACAGAAAAACATTAATAAATTATTTTTTTCAGTAATTAGAAATAATTATAGTAATATTTTTTTGGAATTTTTTAAAAATAAAATTTATTATTACCAATGTTTGTTATTATGAAAATATGGACCCATGCGGGGATTTCGCACATGTATGGCTATAGCAACTTATTTCAACCAGATTTTTTAGGTGAAACTGATTTAAGAATTTCCTGTATACTATAATGTGCAAATGCACCATATGTAATGCAATATTATGATCGCAATTGTACGTTTTTAAAGTCATGCAAAGTACTTTCGTAATTTAAAATGCGATAGTAAATATTTTCACAGTCCAAAATCAATGGGCTTCGAAAGATAAATATTTTCTTTCGTGATTTGTACAAAAACTAGTCGGATAGGCCAATCCCAAAACTTTTTTCTATCTCATACACGTTTCACGTACAACAAAAATTAATCAGCACCAATTTATATCGAGGTCAAACTGAATCTAAAGTTTTATTCAATTCCGTGCATTAATTCTTGAGATAGGACTATCGCCAAAATTGTATAAGTCCTGAAAAATGCAGCATAGCAGCGCCACCTGTTGGGACATTTACACCAAAACCTAATCAACAACAACTTACGTCAGCGTTGAACTGAATCTGAAGTATTGATGAAATTCTATGCATTAGTTTTTGAGATATAGCTACCGTAAAAAACACTAAAAGAGTAGCAGAGCAGCACCAGCTGTTCGGCTATTTACACCAAAACGTAATCAGCATCTATTTATATCATGGTCTAACAGAATCTGAAGCTTGATGAAATTATGAACATTAGTTCTTGAGATAATCGTGAAAAATGCAGCATATTAGCGCCACCTGTTGGACGATTTACACCAAAAACTAACCAGTACCAATTTATATGAAGATCTAACTGAATCTATAGTTTTGTTAAATTCTGCGCATTAGCTCTTGACATAGAGCGCCCACAAACTTTTTGACATACATAAACAGACATAGATACAAACAGACAGATAGACTCACAGACAGCCATTTTCTAAAATCAGTCAAATCGTGTAATGGACATTCTGAAACGTATAAATCCGTCGAAAACCGGAAGTTGAAAAATTTCATATATCCAATATTTTTTTCTTGTAAAGGTAGAAGAAAGAAACAAGTTGGATATTGTACGTTAAACGTGACAAATGAGGTGCGTTCGTTTCGTGCTATAACTAGTTTTATAATGTAAAAAATCATCGTTATTATTTCAGTGAAATAAATTATATCGTCTGCTATGAACGAAATGAGGATGCCTTTTTTAGTTCTTATTACGTATGCCAAATTTACATATGCTAATTTTTTTTCGACACCAGACAGCGCTGAAAAGTTCACCCTGGAGATCTTGCTTTGCGAATGATTACTCCCATGGTGACTATTTCTATGACTCAGGTTGAATGAATATTTTGTTTATTTACTTTAATGGGCTATATTCGGCTGTTAACACAATTTTCACTGAAGTTATCTCAGAATCTATAAATTTTTTAATGTAACTCATCTCTCAAGAAAAAAAATTTTTTGAACGATCTTTCTGTAAATGTAACTTTTATATAATTTTATTCGAAAATATAATTTTTAATAAAAATGGCCGCTTGGCATATGGAAAAAGATGGGGTTAGCCCGTATTTGTTTTCCTCAGTCACATGACTTGCGCTTTTATTACATAGATTACGTATGATAGGATTTAACAAAATAAAGAAAACTTTTATTAATATCTTTTTAAGTTTTGATTCGAGTTTCATAAAATTTGAAATGACTCGACAATATTCTGCAACGGTTATATATATAAATTTCAAACCATTCGGTTGGGTAGTTTTTGCGCTGTTATATGCGGACGGACCAGACGACGACTATAGGTGCTACGTATTTATATACAGTGGTGGACATAATTATAAGACACCTACCTAATTTGACATACAGTGAAAGAAAAGATTCAGAGCTTAAAAATGCTTTATCAAATACGACAAAAACATAAATTTATTCTGTTATCACACGTAATTGTTTTACAGAAATGATATTTTTATAGAGTTTTATAAAAAAAAATTTAAAATACCATGGACAAAATTATAAGACACCCAGACATTTTAATTAAAACACCTGCTTTTTTTTTCGAAATATGCAAATTTTTTGCACGCTGTTATGACGTCAGCAGTTAACTAAAGCAGACGATAACCGATTTCACGCATTTACAAACATGCCACGAGATACAGAATTAAAAGAAAGTTAAATTCGCGAAATTTGGATATTAAATAGAACTGGTGCTTCAGTTAATAACATTTCAAAAGTTATTAAACGCTCTAGATGGGCAATTTCAAATGTTTTGAAAAGAGGAAGTAGTGGATCGGTGATTAAAAATATCTGGACGTACTCCTTGCTTGTCCTCGGGAGACAGCCGCCATGTGCTTTCGCTCGCTACACAGAATAAGATGACCACTACAGTCATTAAAAATGCTTTGAAATTGAATTGTTCAAGGAGAACCATTCACAGGGTGTTGCATAATGCTTCTTATGTGAAATTTAAAAAAATGAAGAAAAAACCACCCCTTCTAAGGCGGCCCAAAATGGACCGTTTAAACTTCGATAAACAAACTATGGCTTGGACCTCCAAATGGTACTCTGTGTTATTTTCTGATAAAAAAAAAAGTTCAACCTGGATGGTCCTGATGGGTTTCACTATTATTGGCATGATTTACGGAAGTCTCCTGATGTACAAATGAGCCGCCAAATGGGTGGAGGCTCAGTAATGGTTTGGGCTGGTTTTTCGGCTCAAGGAAAAACCGATATCGTTTTTGCGCATTTAAGAATGAGTTCCGAAAAGTATAAGAAGCTTCTTAAATATCAACTAGCCATACAAGGTGAACTTCTTTGTGGCGAAAACTACATTTTCCAGCACGATAACGCGCGATTCGTACATCACACGTAACAAAAAAGTGTCTTTCAGAGCAAAGTATCAAAGTTCTTCCGGGGAATTCTCGCTCCCCAGATTAAATCCCATCGAAAACTTGTGGGGGATCTTAGCTCGTGAGGTTTACCGAAATGGGAGGCAGTTTACATGTGTCGAAGACCTAAAGAATGCCATAAAATGTGCTGGGGCATTCTGTACCTCGTGACATGTTTGTAAATGCGTGAAGTCGGTTATCGTCTGCTTTAGTTAACTGCTGACGTCATAACAGCGTGCAGAAAATTTGCATAATTCGAAAAAAAGCACGTGTTTTAATTAAAATGATAAGGTGTCTTATAATTTTGTCCATGTTATTATTAATTTTTTTTTATTAAACTCTATAAAAATATCATTTTTGTAAAACAATTACGTGTGATAGCAGAATAAATTTATGTTTTTGTCGTATTTGATAAAGCATTTTTAAGCTCTGAGTCTTTTCTTTCACTGTATGTCAAATTAGGTAGATGTCTTATAATTATGTCCACCACTGTAATTACGAACGCACCTAAAAATGGAGTGATAAGAAATTTTCTTGAAGGCTCTTCTGACATTCAGCCTGGCTATTTTCTGACACATTCCTCAATTCATTATTTTTAAAACGCATGAGATTGGTAGTGCTCTTACTCAGAAACTGAGATATCGAAGAGTTTATTTTTCTAATTTTCGAAAAAGTCATAGAAATTTTTAGAAAATACTGTCAAAGTTGAAGCTCTGAACCAAATTTCCGGCAGCCCGATAAATTTCGCTATGAAAACCCAGTCGCTTATCCAGGATGTAATTTATTTTTCGGAAAATATATATATATTCGATTTCATATCATTTTAACATACATGTATGCAAGTGTCATGCTTCTACGTTTAAAGAGTCCCTAATTATGTCACAAAGTTTCGAAATATATATTATTAAAAATATATTGTTAAAAACACCCTTAGGAATTAAACACGAAGGGCGTCTGAAACCTTAATTATTTATTACTAGTCGCCCGTCCCGGCTTTGCACGGGTAGACAATGCAATTTTTTTATTACATTCGTTTTCCTGAATTTCGCGCTCCAACCTAAAACTGTTGCTGAGATATGGCGAAATGACCTAAAACTTTCAAATCCCCCTTTAACCACCTTGGAGGGGGAGGGGGATTTCTAAAGTCACTGAAATACGCATTTAATCATTTGTTCAGTAGATTTGTTTTCCTGAATTTTTCGCACCTACATAAAACAGCTGCTGAGATATGGCGAAATGTCCTAAAATTTTCGAAACCACCCCCTTTAAATCCCTTCGGGGGGAATTTCTAAAATCACTGAAATGCGTGTTTATCCATTTTTTAGTAGATGTGTTTTCCTGAATTTCACGCTCCTACCTAAATCCGCTGCTGAGATATGGCGAAATGACCCGAAACTTTTGAATACCCCTTTAGCCACCTGCTGGGGGGGAGTTTCCAAAATCGCCGAAATACGTGTTTAACCAATTTTTTAGTAGATTTGTTTTAAATAATTTCGCCTACATAAAACCTGAGATATGGCGAAATGACCTAAAAAATTCACCCCCCCCATTTAACCACCTTCTGGGGGGAATTTCCAAAATTGCTAAAATATGTGTTTTATTCATTTTTTAGTAGATTTGTTTTACTGATTGTCGCGCTCCTATCTGAAACTGCTGCAGAGATATGACGAAATGATCTAAAACATTCGACCCCCCCTTTTAACCCCCTTTAGGAGGAAATTTCTAAATTCGTTGAAATACGTGTTTAACCCTTTTTTTAGTAGATTTGTTTTCCTTAATTTCGTGCTCCTACATAAAACTGCTGCTGAGATATGGCGAAATGACCTAAAACATTTGACACCCCCTTTAACCACCTTCAGGGGGAAATTTCTAAAATCGTTGAAATACGTGTTTAATCATTTTTTAGTAGATTTAATTTCCTGATTTTCGCGCTCCTACCTATAACTGCTGCTGAGATATGGCGAAATGACGTAAAACATTCGACCACCACCCTTTAACCCCCTCCGGGAGGGGAAATTCTAAAATCCCCGAAATACATGTTTAATCATGTTTTTAGTAGGTTTGTTTTCCTGATTTTTGTGTTCTTAACTAAAATTGCTGTTGAGATACGGCAAAATGACCTAAAACATTCGACCCCCCTTTAACCAAAATTGCTGAAATACATTTTTAATCGTTTTTTAGTAGATCTGTTTTCCTGATTTTCGAGCTCCTACCTATAACTGCTGCTGAGATATGACGAAATGACATAAAACATTCGACCAATCCCCTTTAACCCCTTCGGGGGGGGGGGGGAGGGCGATTTCTAAAATCGCTGAAATACATGTTTAATCATTTTTTTAGTAAATTTGTTTTCCTGATTTTCGCGCTTCTACCTATAACTGCTGCTAAGATATGGCAAAATGACCTAAAACATTCGACCACCCCCCTTTAACCCCCTTCTGGGGGGAATTTCTAAAATCGCTGAAATAGGTGTTTAATCATATTTTTAGTAGATTTGTTTTCTGGAATTTCAAGCTCCTACCTATAACTGCCGCTGAGATATGGCAAAATGACCTAAAAGATTCGACCACCCCCCTTTAACCCCCTTCTGGGGGGAATTTCTAAAATCGCTGAAATAGGTGCTTAATCATTTTTTAGTAGATTTGTTTTCTGGAATTTCAAGCTCCTACCTATAACTGCCGCTGAGATATGGCAAAATGACCTAAAAGATTCGACCACCCCCCTTTAACCCCCTTCTGGGGGGAATTTCTAAAATCGCTGATATAGGTGTTTAATCATTTTTTTAGTAGATTTGTTTTCTGGAATTTCAAGCTCCTACCTATAACTGCTGCTGAGATATGGCAAAATGACCTAAAACATTCGACCACCCCCCTTTAACCCCCTTCTGGGGGGAATTTCTAAAATCGCTGAAATAGGTGTTTAATCATTTGTTTAGTAGATTTGTTTTCTGGAATTTCAAGCTCCTACCTATAACTGCTGCTGAGATATGGCAAAATGACCTAAAACATTCGAACCCCCCTTTAACCCTCTTCGGGGGGGGGGGGATTTTCAAAAATCCCTTCTTATTGCTTGCCTAGGCCATAACAGCAATCTATAGTCCAAATTGCGTGACCCTGACTTTAGTAGTTTCGGCTGGGCGTTGATGAGTCACCCAGTCAGTCAGTCAGTCACCGGTTCCTCTTTATATAATAGTCTAGATATAGATATTAAAAATTGACTGTCTGTTGATACTTCCTACTAAAATATAAAACGCGATGAAAATAATCCGCAGTTATCCGTATGGATCCGAAGATGCCATACAGCATTTGAGAGTTTTAAAATTTGAATTAGTATCCTAAATATATATTTTTTTTGGAACGTTCAACGAAGTTTCTCTAAAGATTGAAACTAAATGATTCCGTTTATGTTGTAAAAAAGAGAAAGAAAAAATAAATAATGGGATATCGTCTGCTATCAGAAATAGTGGACTTTGTTTTTGCGATGTTTGAACAAATCGAATTAATGATTTATCTATAAAAAAGAATATGAATTATCACTTACAACTCAGCGTATAACCACAGAGTGAAAAAATGTCCAGACCGGGGATCGAACTCGGAACGCTCGGTATTACGCACCAATACTTTACCATTTGGAGCTATACAGACGACATCCATTCTAGCATTTCCTTGCTCTTATGTATTGGCACGGCTGCCACTTTGTAACACGAGATGGAAAGACAACCATGGGCACACATCTTCAGTGGCATGCATGAGACGAATTAAACCCAGCATCGGTAAATATATATATATATATATATATATGCTAATTAAATTTTCCAGCAGAGCTGAAATTACGCTGGGGATTACTTTTCCACTCTTTTGGTTAGTACGAGTAGTTGAATGACATAATAAAGTGAAACTATTGAAAGAAGACCAAGTTTCAAAATGTGACAACCAGCTCTAGCACAAGTTAGAGATATAATTTTATCAAGAAAGAGACAAAAACCCGATGAATGATAATAGACAAAAACAACCCACAACAGGGGTGAGCCCATAAAAAAGGCAAAAAACCCTGACAGAGACAAATAAAACAAAAAGTGAAATCAGCTCCAAAAAAAGGCGTTAAACACTACAGCGACAATCCACCATGAGCGTGGCCCCACCAGTGGCTGAGAGGTTCTGCTCCCGAAGCTGGTAGACGGGAGGTGCTGGGTTCAATCCCAATCGCGCCCGTCGGCCTAATCGTTCGGAGTTTTCGTGGTTTTCTTCGAGCCGTGGATTTATCCATGCGTAAATACGGGTTAGGTTCCCATAGAAAGACCCCCACGAAGGGCACTCCCCCCGGGCCTATATCTCAAGTGTAGATAATTGGCCGTCAATAATCAACTCAACTCAACCCACCATGAGCGTGACAAGCCAACAGACAAGCAAATATGCAAATCGGTGTACGCTTAAGGCGCCTGGTGCATGTAAAATCCGTCGTGGGTGCAAAGTCCTCCAAGTTCCTTGTGAATTATACATCTTGGGATGGGTAGTCAGGTGAAGGTCTCGTCACCTGATCAAGTTTCTAAATTACGAGACCGAACCAGTAAACAAAGAGAACTGTAGCAAACCACTAGAGAGCACTGCAGCGATGCCAACAAGGCTATTGTCCGGTGGATCACAGCCATGACGTGATCAGGCGATTTTCGTCCTCTCCCATGTACTAACTTGTCAGGCTAGGCACTCATGCCGGGCAGGTAGGGGCCTAGCTAGCGGTATAAAAATAAAAGAGTAGTTGAGTAGTGAGTGATAATTGATATCCTTTGTTATATAAGCAATTTCCAGCGTAATTTCAGCTCTGCTCAAAACTTTAATTAGCATATAATGATTTACGAGCAGGGAAGACCGAGCTATGCTCGGTCAAAATTAAATTTGAGTTCAAATATCATGACCCATGACCAAAATGGCCCACTAATTGAATTTTCTCGAACGTGTGACTTAGCCCAAGTCTTCTCGTGCCGGAAAACCATAGGATGCAAAATTTAGTGTAAATTGAGCCGCTTTTTAGATATTGACCCACAATGACCCAGAAATGACCCACTAATAGAATTTTCTCGAACATGTGACCTAGTCTAATGATTTTCACTTGCCCGAAACTCGTAGGATACAAAATTTAATCAAAATTGTTAGAGCTGTTTTTTAGATAAAATTAATTTGACCCGCTTTGACCCAAAAATTACCCCCTAATCGAAAGTTCTCGAACATGTGACCCAGCCCAATTGTCTTCTCGTTCCCGAAAATAGTCGGATACAAAATTTCGTCAAAATCGTTTGGACCGTTTTTTAGATACAAATAGCTTGACCATGACCCAAAATGACCCACTAATTGAATTTTCTCGAACATGTGACCTAGCCCAATAGTCTTCTCGTGCCCGAAAACCATTGGATGCAAAATTTAGTGTAAATTGAGCCGCTTTTTAGATCTTGATCCACAATGACCCAGAAATGACCCACTAATCGAATTTTCTCGGACATGTGACCTATCCCAATGCTTTTATCGTGCTCGAAACTCGTAGGACACAAAATTTAATCAAAATCGTTAGAGCCGTTATTAGATAAAATTAATTTGACCCTCGTTGACCCAAAAATGACCCACTAATCGAAAGTTCTCGAACATATGACCCAGCCCAATAGTCTTCTTGTGCCCGAAAATGGTCGGATACAAAATTTCGTCAAAATCGTTTGAACCGTTTTTTAGATACAATTAGCTAGACCATGACCCAAAATGACCCAAAATGACCCACTAATCGAATTTTCTCAAAAATGTGACCTAGCCCAATGGTTTTCTGGTGCCCCAAAACGGTAGGATACGAAATTTCGTCAAAATCGTTAGAGCCGTTTTTAAGATAATTTTTGCATATATATATAACCACACACAAGATTTGCTCGTATTAGAATAAATGATGATAATAGTTTACGTTCTTTTTAAAAAACATTTAATGTAAATAATATTCACGTGAATTATTTTCACATTTACTAAAATGATTATCATAAAACTGAAAGATTTTAATGTTATAGATCCGCATGAACTAATCTTTCCGATTTATTTTATGTAAATAAATTGACTGAGATAGAACATGAAGTTTTGAGCATAGTGTCTGAACATTTTCTCAGATTAAATCTTTTTGTCAAAACCATAGCAACCACGCTACAGAACTTGACGAAACTTATTTGGATGAGTTAGACAAGTAAACAAACATTAACTTGGCAAAAACAGGAATCTCTCCCAAATTTTTATCTAAAATCCTCTCGACCAATACAATTTTATTGTCCATAGGTTGCCATTTTTCTATAAAGGCATTGTTACTATAATTTCATCAAAACCAAGTAATAATAATATAATAATGCATGCATAGACTTTAAAGTAGAGTAACTTCAGGTATTATTGAATAATACTATAAGGGTAGCCCAAATGAAAGTAGTATTGATGTAATAACTCCACCATTTGAAGAGAAAGATGACTGCGCATGCTCCTACAGAGGGCGCAGACTGCTGGGAATTCATCCGATATCGTCAGATCCCGCCAAATGCGTGTGTGATAGCGTGGGAGCACGTTAAAAGTCATCGTTCGCATTATGATGCCTCCAAACGGTGTCAACGCGCGGTCGTGCAATTTTTAACAGCGGAAAGTGTGAGTGCTAGTGAAATCTATCGTCGAATGCAAAAGGTGTATGGCACGGAGTGTATGTCACGCAGATCGGTATTCCAATGGTGTAGGAGTTATCGTAGTGGAAGAAGAAATATTGACGACATGGTCAAGCGCATGTGCTTATGATCAAGGAGCTACAAGGTGACTTTGTCTAGCCTGTCTGTTACGTCTGTGTTACTTCTTTCTTTTGCATACTAATTTGCATTAATACCATTAAACCATTTCTCAAGCCGACTGTAGTGCCGTTTTTATTTGGGCGACCCATATATTTACATTTGGGGCAACACAACATCCCGATTTTGTTTAAAACCCGAAAACAGAATACAGTTACAAACTTCAACACTCTGCGGATAGTTTTTTTGAAAACAAAAAAATATTTTTACGAAATCTCCTGATTTGCAAACAAATATTTATAATAATAAATTTATTTTGAGGGAATTGTGAAATAGTCGGGAAATATGGAATAGGTGGTTAAAAATAAACAAAATTTGGCAAAACACAAATCAACAGAACATGATGGTGTCTAAGTAGTCAGTCAATATACTCCAGTTCTTACTTTAAATTTGCACAAACCACAAATATAAGGACCTGAATTTACCATAATTATGGAGTGTTATGAGATATTGGTATTCTATATAACCCGACACCTCCGGTTAGGGAAAAGGTTAGTCTACATACATTGGTGTGAATCGCGAGTTGAAAAACGAGTATTACATCATAAAAAGTTAGCATTTAGGTGTAAATTATGCTTAATGTCAATGTAAAGATATTTCTTCCATTAATGAATAAAAAATATTGAAAAATTATCTCCTGAAACTTTCCAAAGACGAAAAACAAATATTTATTCACACAACGTGCCCTGACGCCGACCGACGAGCTGCGCGTTCTGGGAGTCGTTCTGGAAACGTCCTTAAGTAGTTTATGATATTGCCGCTTGGTGGCAACACTTTACTAAAATATTGGCATTTCGTATTACCGGACTATTTCATAATAGCCGTTCCTCTATCTACTGAAAACAAAACATTCTGAGTCTTTAAAAGCAATGTCTTTTTAATAATTTTACTTAATTTATAATATATAAGAGAAAACTCATACCGTCTCGTAAAAAGTACAGTTTTAAGAGCAGAACAGACATAATTAATATAGTTAGCAGAATAGCATTAAACCATTCATTATCATTTTTTATTCAGATAGCTAAATTACTTCATCTAGCTTCTAATGATACAAATTAAACAACAAAATAAATTCTATCAAATTCCTTAAACATTTCTTAATAAATTTTCTCAATTTTTAAGTATGGCATATTTCTTAGAAAACTTTAAATGAACACAAAAGCAGCAAGAAAATCATAAACTTTTTTTTCTCGCATCTTCCGAGGCAATTAATGTCAGAGTCATTTATCATACGTTTTTATCGACTTTTATCGTGTCTCTTTTTTTTAATCCCGCGATATGTACGGGCATATTTGCAAATGCACGCAAAATAATTTCCTCCATTATTTAAAATTCAGTAATAAAAATTTACTAAATCCAAAATTAATAGGTTTTGAATTGAAATTCATTTTTTTTCTGGTGATTTGTATAAAGAAATGGATGCGATAAACTGTGGTATATATATATATTTTTTTTTGTATTAAAAAAGGGATAATAAAGGAAATAAAAGTATAAACTTTAATTATTATATTGGTGCGTGCATACATTTTATATTAGATAATTTGAACAAAAGATTCCTTTCGTAGTTTTATGTAATTTTCTGTTTACTAATGCAATGTTATTTACGATAAAACGATAAAAAGTTGCGGTTTAGTTTTCTTTTTTAAAAGTAACGAATAAAGATTTGTGATTTATGGTTCTGTATACCAACCTTTGAAATACTTATTATGATCAGGTCTTTTGAAATAATATAATAAAAAAAGAGTTTTAAATAAAAGATATTTCACGTATCTTAGAAGATATAAGTAATGTTTGGTAAATATTTTCTGTTGTATTAAAAATTAATTTAGAACCTTTTCTTAAGATTATGTAGACACAAAATAGCATTTCATACTTACAAAATTTGTTGTTTTGTAGCATACTTTTTAAATCACTATTTCTTTTTTGCACAAAATTTCCCTAGAATACTTTCACTTTAGTTCATTTATTTATAAAATTCCCATAGACCATGTAATATTTAAAAGTACCATAATTTCCAAAGTATAAATCACCTATATTATAAGTTCTGAGAGGGCATAAACTAAAAATAGAAAAAAAAATGCTTTTTACTCTACTAAAATATAATATAACCAAGAGCGTAAATATACAACAACCTCTTCCAAGTTACACATGGTTCTTTAGAAACCTTAGAAATTCATATATATTTCAAAATTTAAAGAAGCATTTATAAAACAATTTTTATGTTGCTGATCATTAAAATGCGAATCTAGAAAAATGCGCAATCGATTATCTTAAATCATACATTATCAGACATAGAAAAGCGTTAAGGTGATAATTTAATTAAAATACTTTTTCCGAAAAACTGTTAAAACAGTCAGCTGTTTTACTCTAATAATATCTTGAGGCCCTAATAGTAATTAGTGCAGTTCTTTCATATTTAATGAACCTAATTCCTGAATACTAACTTATATTTCGAGCTAATTAAAATAAATATATTAGCTATTGTATCATGACAGAAAGATATGCAATGTTTTAGTTAAATGTTATTAAGAAGTATTTATTATTTTAAATTAATTATTTACCTTATTAATAGTAGAACGTATATCAAACATTTTTCCTTCCATTGAAAAATACGGGTTAGGAACCCTTAGAAAAAACCCCACGGAGGGCACTCCCCCTAGGGCCTATATCCTTCGAGTAGATATATCTATCTCTATATATATATATATATAATCGGCCATCATAAATCAACCAATCAACAACCTTCCATTGAAAATGTTAATTTATTGGAATATAAATTGCATATCCTTATGAAAAAATTTCATAAAATTATTTTGTCCTGCACAATAAATTTATTAAGAATTAACGTTTTAATTAGATAGATGCATTAACCTTTTTTTTCGAAAGATCTCTAAATTCAGAAATAACTTACTAAAGTAAAAGATATATTTAATTTAAAGAATTAAAAAAAAAACACATAAAATTGTTAAAGAAGAAAAAATTATTGACCGCAATCTCAATATGATTATTGTTCAAAAACTTGAGTATCACCCATTTGTATTCTGCTTTTAATTATTTTATTTTTGCACTTGCATTAATATTAATAGAGGAATTGCCATTAAAATACAAATCTATCAATATTAGTCGCAATCAGTTATTTTCAATCATACATTATGAGGCATACAAAGGGGTTATTGTGATTGTTTCGTACAGAAGGATATATCTGCCACGAGAGGGAGTCTGTTTAAACCGTTTAGGCGGCTAGAATGTGGGTATCCATTCTTTCTGTGATTGGATGTTGCCATCTAGCTGCTTAGCAGTGTTCTGATTGGCTCTTCAGATTCAGATATACTGATCATACTAACTTTTAATGTCTTAGAAGCGGTGATCAATAAATTAAAATTGTGTTGTAAGCTGTTTTGGAATGAGTGCGTAGTGGTATGTGGTACGTGGTGTGTCATTTGTCTCCAGTTCTGTAGACCCCAGATCGGATCCAAGCAACGGAAAGTTTGAAAGAAATGGAAAGTGTCTAATGTTTTAATGTTTAATTTAGTAATAAAAAAATTTGAAAGACAAAATGAAAAGTTTCTACTTTTAAATCTTCAGTTAAAATAAAAACTAATTTGAATTAATATTAACAATTTTCATAGTGATTACTTTTTAAGGATTCGTTTTAGTGATTATGGTTTTAACGAATTTCCTATTTTTAGACATTCCAATACAATGATTTACCCGAATCTACATATGTTTTTACTGTTTCTTTTTTACTTAATGCGCGTAATTCGCTCATACACGCATTATAGTGATAGCAGCTTTAACGAATTCCATGCATTTTAGAGATTGCTACATAGCTTGGTTGCCGCATTCTGTAATGTCTTTTCACGGGTGCAAAAGGCTCATACATGTGTTAGTGATCACTGTGTAACGAATTTCATGCATTTTTGAGATTGCAGGGTTGTTGCATCCAGTGATGTTTTCATTGTTGTTGTTTTCATGGGCGCGAAGCGCTCATACATACGTTAGTGATCGCGGTTTTATCGAATTTTATACATTTTTTAGATTGCTACACAGTGAGGTTTCTGCATCCAGTGATGTTTCTTTTTGTTGTTTTATGGGCGCGAAACACTCATATAAAATTAGTGATCGGGTACATGTTAATAAAAGTACTAATTTACCAAAAGCAGATTACCCATTATGTTGTAAAAAAAGTATTTTTGTGTGTAGAAATTGAAACAAATATTTGATAAATGTGCGTAAATTATTTATGAATGTATTTTTTAATTATTCTGAATTATCATTAAATTATGTTGCATTCAAATTGTGTGTATCATAAATACGCGTTGCCTGATTCAATCGATCACCGTTTCAGACATTAAAAGTGAGTATAGTCTGGATATATGAATCTGAAGAACCAATTAGAACAATGCTAACCAGGTAGGTGCCAACATCCAATCACAGAACGAATAGATATCCAAATTCTAGCCGAAGGTCATATAAGTACAGTCGAACCTTCATTTAACAATTGAAAAAGGGATCTTAGAAATCATTGTTAAATAAATGTTACAGTTAAATCGGGAAATACATTAAATAAAAAACAATTACATAAATGTTAGTTGTTAAATTTTCAAAAAATAATGTAGCAGAAGTATTGAATTATAAATTTGCTTTGGAGCAATAAATGTACACTTTTAAAAATTAAAAAATATATATTTATTGCTTTATTTTTCCATAAATGTAGCCGGTGACGTGGATTTTTCTATTGTTCAAAAAACAATGTATAATTGTCAATCAATTTCAAACGAAACCTCATAAAATATTTTTTATTTGCATCGAACCCAGCGTTTGCTTCAAATGAAATAACTTTCGAGATTTTATTATGTTCTGTGTCAGAATAAAATCTTAACTAGACGTATTTTGTTTGTTTTCGTCACAAAATTTTTGAATAAACAGTAGTTCACAACTAAAATATTTCTCAAATTTTGTAACTGAAACATTCTTGCTAGAAATGTCGGTACGTTTATGTTAGCCGCAAATCTTGCTAAAAGTATTTTTTCATCGTCAATAGCAGCTTTTATTTTTCGCATGTGTAAAATAGAAATAATGTTTTCATGTCGAAATAAAATGTTTTGGTTCATGGTATGTTTTATTTATTTATATTTAGTTATTTATTTAGCATTATAAATGAAATGAGTGAAAGGCGTGTATTTTAAATGAGTGTGATATATGTATTTAAAAATTATTTATTTCAAATGAAAGCTATGTATTTTAAATTAAATGATTCAAGGGTGTACATTTTAAATGAAATGAACGCAATACGAATTATTGCGACGGAAACAATATTTGGCGATTTATCAATGGCTCCCGGCAAACATAAAAGTACCGAAATGCCATACTAAACCTGATATTTCAAATTCTTCTAAATCATATTTTCCATCATTAGGCATCGCTCATAAGATAAACAACAGACAGTAAAAACTTTCTAACTCATAAAAAGTGCTTAAAATAAGTGAAAGTCATCAAAATTAACGTTAAATAGGAAGAAAACTATCGTTAAACCAATTTTTATTCAGAATAGAAATAAATAAAGATAAATCCATTAAAATATATGGTTAAACTGAGGAAATCTTTTTTTTTTTGTTGTTCCATGATTGTGTGTTCGAGAGAAATGCAGCAAAATACCTGTTTTCTAAATTCTTATTTGTGAGTAAATAAACACACACCTGTATTAAATTATTTGTCACTATTTTGTTTAAACTGTATATTTTAGTCTACATTTTAGAACTCAGCTATCCACATTATTTTATTGTAAATCATCCTATTCAGTAACCGTTTCATTCAAAAACTGTTTCGAAAAACTATTAAAACATTCCTCTGTTTTATATCTTAAAGCTTCAGTAATTTAAAGAGAGTTCTTTCATTTCTAATCATTATAATTTAACAATAAATACTTGCCTATGTCTCAGGGCTAATTGAAATAACTAAGTATACCAGTTATCGTTATCCTAAGAGAAAATGTTTCAATGTTTTAATTGAATTGTGTCCAGTCGCGTGTGGTATTTATGTCTTTTATGAATTATCTGCTTTATTAACAGATATATTACTAATACGCAATAGGTATTTACCTGTTTTATTAAAAGGTATTTATCTAAAAAAATTATTTCCATTAAAGATAATATCAGAATAATTTATTAAATAAACGGAATGATTGTCTACTCTTTAAACATCCTCTGCAAAAATTCCCAGTGAACAAAATTCGTTAAGATAAATAAATTCTAATTTGAGAAATAATTGAGTTAAATATAGAAAAATGCATATACATTATTAAAAATTAATTAAAAACTTTCATAACAAAAAATTATAACGATTTCCTGACTAAACTTTAACCGATTTTATTTGTCATAGTAAAGTATTCCCTGTAGGTTCAAAATTGATTTTTTAGATAAATTTCGCGAAATGAAGGATGCCGAGTACCCTTAACCTTTTATATGCACAAAAAATAAAAGTTTATAAGTAATTTACTTGCGTGAAATATTTTAGTATGTGGGTCATTTTTATAAGAGTGTTTGATGTTACAGTTATGTGTATAAATGTGAAGCACGTCACAGAGAATTGATACAATTAATATGTAAAAAATTGGCGTACATAGGGGAAGTGTGTCTAATATTGCACCCTTCCGAATATCGCACCCCATGATTTCTAAGTGAAGTACCTGCTGCATTGTATTGGTCGTTGTCTAAACTTGATCCTCCATTAGTAATTTTAGTCCATTAGTAATTTAGAATATAATTAAAGCAATTCATGCAGTACGATCCAAGGAAATGGATTTGGGACGAGCTTCAAAACTTTATGAAATTCCAAAGTCGATACTGAAGGACAAAATTTAGACAATTAGTTTCTTGGCTGGGCAAAAATGTTCTTCGTTAGTAACGTTACAACTTATATTCCTTACAAAACATTTTTGAAAAGAGTAAATTTTGCTTCTATTGTGCTCCTAATATCGCACGAGGGGGGGAGGGGTGCGAATAATATTATATATTATTTCTGTATATTATTCCTGTATATTATTTCTGTTGTCAACATCCCTTTTTCTAAGCAAATACAAAACGCTGAATGATAAATGAGATACCATATGAAAGGATTTTAAACCTGCTTCTGACATAGTACACTTAAATTTCGTTAAAACACGTTTTTTGGTGAAACATTTCAGTTAATTAAAAATTAAATCATCATTGTTTTCATAAATGAAATGAAAGGTTTTTCTCAAATCAATGTTGCCACAAAAACAAAATACTGCATTATATCGTGCTTTACAAGAATTGTAAAAAATTGTAAAATAAAGATTGCTGCACGGGTTTATTTTATATTTATCATTAAAAAGCAAAAATTTAAATTCAAATGCTCAATTTATTTGTCTTTGTTCCATGTTTTTTTTCCGAAACAGATGATATCATCCTCTAATGCATTTAAAATACGATTGATATATATATATATATATATATAGCTGTCAGTGATCAGTTTTTACTGTAATTTTGATGGAATAAATAAGATGATATTCTGACTTGATTAATGTTGTTTGTTGATATTTTTAGTCTTTATATATATATATATATATATATATATATATATTTAAACCTGCATCTAAAAAATATTAAAATGCAGTGCAAAAATCGCACGGGTCTACTGGTATATATATATTTCTTTTATTAGAAACCACACTGAAAAAAATGAAGTACTCAAAAATGAGTAAGTCCATGTACGCATTTCGAAATGAGTATTTTTGGATCAAAAATGAACATATGATCAAACCCAACATACTTGTATATTTCAGAATGTGTAATGACGAAATTTCGGAGCCTAAAAAGCTATTATTTGAAGGAAAAACGAAGAATAAGGGAAATGAAAAGTGGATCTGGTTGTTCAGGATTTTCATCAAAGTGGATCCACTACAACACATTCACTCTTTTTTTTCTTTCCTCACATTTTACACATCTACTTTTTTTTTTCCTTGATAGTACTTCAAAATTATGATTTTTTTTTCCCAGTAATTTTTTTTAAATTTATTTTAACTTTTTTAACGTGAGGCAATATTGTGTTATTTAAAAGTTTCATAACATAATATCTTTGCAAATTATCGCTATGCAAACTGGTATTAAACTAAGCTGATTTGGCTTACAAATTTACGAATTACGCTAAAATTTATTATTTTATAAATTATAATTTTACAAAGTTTATAATTTTTTCCTTAAATTTATAAAATTAGTTAATATTTTTTCTTTACTTTTATAAAAAGAAAGTTTTTAACTTTATAACGTTTTTAATTTATTTCTTTAGCTTATATTTTTATAAATTGAACTAATTTAATTTAAATAAAATCAATAAGTCCAGATTTAAACCTACCTATCCCAAGGTCATTAATTTCAAATTTGTCTCTAAAAATCTTTTTTTTTAAACTATTTAGCTTAACCGAACCATACGCAAAAGCTCTCAGCATAGCTGAAATATAATAATGTAATTTATTATAAAAAAGTTTATTTACATAATTTTTTTAAAATAAGACATTAAAAAAATATTTTAATAGCATGTAATAAACACGTCTGATTAAGATAATTGTTGTTTTTATTAGAATTAATAAATAGATAATCAGGCAAATAATTTTAAAAAAGTATATGTTCGAATAAAGAAATTGTTGGTACTGTTGCAAAAAGAAGCAATCAGTATTCTTAATGCAATGTTTTACGCATATAATACATAATAAATTGAAATTTATCTGTTATAAGGCACCAAATCATACAGCAAAATATTGAAAAATTATGAAAAGAAAATATTAAAAACATTGGAACTGAAAAAATCCATCTACAGATGAAACCTCAAGTACACAGGGCATCACGGGTTCGATTCCTCTCATGGGCAAGGGTTGGTTAATTACTATAAACTCACGCAGGAATGAAAAAAATTAGCAGAAATATATGTATCCCTTATAAGGTTGTCCTCGCGAAGTAACTTTTTTTTATCCTATAAATTTTATTTTAACGACATAATTTGTTTTTAAATTTGAATACATCCATGGGATCAAAAATGAGTACATAGCAGTTCATATTTGAATACATCCATGGGATCAAAAATGAGTACATGTGTTTCTTAATTTTAAGTACATTTGGATCGAAGCTATTTTGAGTATGTGACGTATTCAAAATTGAGTACTTTTTACTCAATTTTGAGTACCCATTTTTTCAGTGCATTATAAGCGAAAAATGTTTTATTAGAATGGTTTTATAACCCATACCGTCAATCAGTTTCAATGTGTTGTGCAGTCAAGCCGAATTAGACAAAAATTTCAAAATGGGTGCGATATTAGGCACACTTCCCCTATTAATGCTCAATCTCAATCGCTGCTTTCAAAAATCAGGAGAATAAGTCATTTTTAAAGCAGGTATCCATAAAGGACGAATTTTGGGAAGTATTTAAAATTTTAAAAATATTAATAAAGTTTCATTCACTATACTATACTATATTATTGCTATAAAATTATAAATACTCGTGAATAAAATATGACAATGTAATAGTTTTTTTTAACCGACCCCGCAGGTCGGGTCCTGTTGATACCCGACCCGATTCAGGATTCTACTTTAATTATACTAGAATATGAGTCTACATTCGATTATAAACCTTTCTATCACAAAACTTCATTACCACATTCAACTGCTACAGTGTCGTTATTTCGTAAAGATGAAACCTATTTTTAGGAAAGTAGTTTTAGAGTCGATTAACACATTCTTCCGTGACTTCTTGCTTGTATTTCGTTCCAAGTATAGCAGTACCCTCATCATAATATTAAAGATTTCCAACGTTTTCATTAAATTCACATGAAGCATATGGAAATGATATCATTTATTAACTATCGGCTTAATGTTGTACCCTAATTCAAAGAATATTCTTTTCATAAAAGATGTAATCCATAAGAATTACTTATTAAATGAATTAAGTAAAAGCATGCGAAATATAATTGGATCTGAAAGCATTCCTTGAAATCATTTTGTTTTCTTAGTATATCTTAATATATTAAATGAACATTTAACTATTAACGTAATTATTTCTTAAAACCGTAATATGGTATAGGAAAATAATCGTATTTGATAAGAGTATTCATGCATGAATACTTGATTATATTTCGACTATTTCACTACATTATATAAATCATTATATAATCATTACATGGCATATAATGTAGTTTTTGTACCTCAAGAACAAATATTTGCAGCATTTTAATTAGATGGCAGATATGGAAATAATATCAATTATTAAATATCTGTTCCATGTTGCGCCATATATCAATGTATTATCCTTTTCATAAAAGATTGTAAACCCAGAAAAATCATTTCTTTAGTGAATTGAAAAAAGCAGCATGAAAACCAAATTCATCTGTTTCACAGTTTTAAGAGCAGAGGATGATATTAATAGCGTAATCTTAATTGTATTCATTTCAATCTTGTGGATTCTCTTGGACGTTTATTACGTTATCTGTAAACAAAAACTAAAATCTCTTTTATCGTCGACAGATTTCAGTTTAGAGCTAAAGTACCGCATTTTATAGTTTACCTGATCTTATGATTAATCTTTTGCAATCGGGCCCATATTTGGTGCAGAAGCATTGATTAAAATATTCAGTGGTATTCACAAATTTCCATTTTAAAAGACATTGCAGCCATGATGTCAGCGTTTGAAAGCTATAATGATCTCGAAGCCACTGCATGAATGTAATTATTTATTGACCCAGCCACTCGAATCTCGCTGGTCGGTGTCTTAAACTTATTGAATTTTAGCTTTTAATTTTTTCAGGAAATATCTTCCGTGATCGGGTCTGCCGCTATCGTTTTGGTCAAATGTTGAAAGGGTACGGGGACCGCTGATGACCGCGCGGCCGCTTTTCCACGACGTAGCGGCGATTGCACAAAATAATTCACCGGTAGCTTCATATTTTCAGTTCTTGATGCATTTTCCAACGTACAGCGTCATCTCTGAGTAAATTTTGAAACTAATATTTTAGACTGCATAAAAAAACTTCCAAACTGCAATCCCGTATGCAAATTACTTATTTTCTTTAAAGTGTGTCAAGAATATTTTGTTCACCCTGTATATTATAATGAGGTAAATTACATTCGTTTGTAATCATGTTCACATTTATAGATGTAGAGCGTGACTCACGCCATCTGTACACTATAAAAAAGACAAATGTTTCTTATTCTAAGAAAATATAATATAACCTCGAACGAAAATGTACAATAACTTTTTCCGAATTACCCAAGAATCCGGAAAGCGTTCTTTATCTTTAGAAACCTCAGAAACCAATAGATTTTCAAGATTTAAAATAAGCTTTCATACAAACAAAGTTTTTTTTTTATGCCATTGATTTTTGGAAACATTTCCGAGTAGTTTTTATAGTGTATTAATCAGTTTCCTGAAGCCGTAATATATGTTTTTTTAGAATTATATCCATTCTCAATTACACATTTTCAGCTGCGTAATTGAATTTATAAATGCAAGTGTAACAAAATAATATTAATTTTAATATTAATGTTGATGCTTTTAATTTATGACTTTTGTCTGTAAAATATGTTTGTTGCACATGAAAATGTTTTCTTGAGAACAGATACGCCACCTTAAAAACCTATATTCCGGTCTGGAAAAACTGGAAAAATTACCAACTTCTATGCACTGTAAACACTACTCGGAAACGTTTCCGAAAATCAGTGGGAGCAAAAGAAACGTTGCTGACACATTAACTCTTTAAATTCTAAGCTCTGAAGAAATTAAATGATCTTAAAATCCCAACAAAATAACCCAAAATACTCAATTTTTTCGTTCCCCCCTTTTTCACAAGGTAAGTAGTAGAAATTACCGTACTGCCTTCTCCCTTTATTCAAATTTCGACAGGTGCTTCACCCGTCTATTTATAACCGCTCAGTTACTGAAAATAATTCTTGTCTTTCTTTCTGTACTATCCAGAAATGCTCAACACATTACCCCATCTATCACTGAGAGAGATCACCCCCTTGACAGCACCCTGACCCATTTAAGGGGAAGGAAAATCCTTTTACCTATCAAGGGCTATTGTGGGTTTCATAGCTTTAGGAGGATTTTGGCTATTGTGGGAATCAAAAAGTTAAAGCTAAAAAATATATTGATTTGTGAAGTTTCTAAATATAAGGAAGGCTTTTCACAATCGTGAGTGTAACGTGGAAGAGGTAGTTGTATATTTTCGTTCGAGGTTATTTTATGTTTTCGTAGATTAAGAAACATTTGTCTTTTGCTTACAGTGTACAGATGGCTTGAGTCACGTTGAACATCTATAAATGGGAACATGATTACAAACAAATGTAAGTTACATCATTATAATATACAGGGTGAACAAAAATTTCTTGACACGTTTTAAAATGTATGTGCATGTGCAGATATTTAAAAGAAGATATGCCTGTATCGCGTCCAATTCCGTATTTTTTTTTCAAATGGTTAAAATAAATGGTTAAATAATTGCGGCTTTAACAATTCAAATTTTATTTTAAAGCATTATTTCTACTTTATCACAAAAAGATGTTTCATAAACAGCGAAGAGAATGCCAATGCTATTAAATTCCATTATAACTTCCAAATGATCCTATTTAGAAGTATCGCGAGAATATAACAGCTCATTAGCGAACTATCTTTAAATTTTATTCCGTTCCATTACGTTTTAAAAGATTCCATTTTTCAATTTTGTACTCTTTAGTGAAATATTACCTCCAGTGCATGAGTGGCGTGTTTCAGTGGCGTGAAAATAGTGGAACTTTTGGCTATGAGCCATTCCAGACATCGAAATATGAAATTCACATTCAGATTCTAATCTACCGTGAAATACGTCGTTGAAAATCTTTTAATATTTCATTAAATTATCGTATTATATCTTGCACATTGCATTCCAACGGGACAATTTTTTTTTTTTTTTTTTTTTTTTTTTTTTTTTTTTTTTTTTGTATTTTAATGATTTCAAATTCTACAAAATTTTTATTATTAATTCAAATTTAGACAAATAAACTATTTCTAATTATATATTTTTGATGAGATGCATTATGTCGAATTCTTAAATTGCTTCTTTTTTAAACTTTCTAAATTGTTGAAAATTGTCTATGACTTCGGTTTGTCTGGTTTGTTTTATCCGTGTTCTAACTTTTGTACATATACTCTGACTTCCATAAAATTTATATATCTTATTGAGGTATACTATAGGATAATCGCTATTAAAATGTGTGTAATATTTATAGTTCGTTTACAGGGACACGCAAAAGAATCCCGTTACATTACGGCCTATGGAGAAAAATCGTTTACAGTGTATTTTATTGAGGTTACACTATTTTAAGTGTACAGAAATTGATATAAATTACTGAGGAGGACTACAAAATTATTTCTATAAAATGCACAAAAGTATTCCATTAGATTATTATCTATGGGAAAAACCGTTTGCAGCGTATTTTAATGGATACACTATTTCATAAATAGCGAAATTATTGCACATTACTGAGGTGCACTGCCAATTGTTTTATATATATATTGCAGTGCTTAGAATTTAACATTTATTTACAGAACCACTCAAAAGAATTCCGTTACAGGACTGCCTATGAGCAATGACAGCTGGATGTGCGTTTTCAGCTGTGTTATGCATTTTTAAACTTAACTATTTTTAGTGTATTACCAGGCGTGTAGATCATATACAGAGCTGCACGAAAGAATTCACATACACTACCGGCTATAAACAGCAATCGCTGAAAATTTATTTTTACTTTATTATGTATTTTTGGCTTATATGGCTGTCTGTCTGTACTCTAATTCTCGTAAATACTTGAATTTCTATGTAATTTGTATATGTTACTGAGGTTTACTATAAAATGATCCCTATTGGAAATTAAGTGCGTAGCATTTATAGTTCGTTTAATGAGACAGACAAAAGAATCTCCGTTACAAATAGCTTTTATAGTTATTTTAGAAGCACGCGCGAGAAAATTCTATTGCATTATGATTTTTATGGAAAATGCGTTTGGGCTCCATTTAATTGATGTTACGATACTTCAAACTAATGAAATTTATATAATGCACAATTGTGTACTACAATATATTACTTCGGTTTTCGTTGACTTCAGATATCGTCGATTTTTTTTTTTTTGGGGGGGGGGGACATTTGTCTCGGCTTTCGTCGTTTGCCTCGGATTTCGTTGGCGTACTCGAGCGATCTCACTGTATTTTCCGTAAACAAAGGGAACGACCCACGCGTTCACCTTTTCAGTGTGCGTGTGGCGTTGTTTCTGGTCATGTGTGCATCACCCCGCGCGTCGAAACAAATAATTTTTGTTTAATTCCAGCGTATTTTTTTATTTTTTTATTGATTGCGAATACTCTATGATGGGACCAAAGAAAGTTTCCACTGTCAGCAGCCCTTCAAAGAAAAAAGCAAGCCAGGAAGACGATGGAGTTGGAAAATAAAATTATTCAAAAATATAACAGCAGCATTAAGATTGCTGAAATCGGTCGCATGTATGGGATATCACTGTGACATAAAAAATTTTGATGGGATGGAGAATAAGGAATATATCGTAATAGTGAACTTTTAAATATTTTTAAATATTGCAGTTGTGATTAAAATAAGCAATTAACCCTGCACAATTTGTGCATCTGTTCTTTAGGTCAATATTTCTTAAGAGAAGAGAAACAGTCATGATAATAAAATGAATTAAATGGTCTTACTTGTTCTTTGTTGAAAAATAAGAGACTCATACTACTTGAAATGAAAACTCGTTTAGGTTAGGATCCAATAATGTTTATTACATTTTCTTGAAGAAGTAGGAAGGATGAGATGAAAGCTGCACATCAAGTCTTTAAAAAGTACTGGCTCAAATTTCGTAAAATTCGAAGAATCTTTGAAATATTCCTTCTGGCAGAATCCAATAAGGGATGTAGAATTAATGCAGAATTAAATTACCAGTTGATTTAAAACTTTTAAAATATTAAACTTAAAATTTACAACAGCATTTTTATAGAATAATTAAAAACTGAAAACGCGAAATAGATCTCCAAAGAATCAACGCTACGGCGATTCTAGGATACGAGCGCTAGCACAGGCCAGCGGGCCTCCAGACCATACGACGTTTTTCATAAATTTACAGCATCATTTTTATTAAAATTCTGTTGGAAAAATGCGCAACATTAGTATAAATACCCATAACAGGGGTGCACAAATGTTAAAGCAAGATTAATTTAAACTAATTTGTTGATTAGGAATTACGTGAAAATTAAAAGAGCAAATCAGAAACAAATTAACATTTAATAATTAAAAGAACGATTCTAATTTGTATTTGAAAGACACGCCCCTTTCGGATGCAGCGCCAAGACAAAAACAGCTCCCGAAAACACACCGAACCAGAGCGGCGGTGACGCGTGCGCACAACACACACGAGCGGAGTGAGAGCCGCTGAATGACGATGACGTCACAGCTCGGCGCCGATTGAACTAACTCAAAGCGCGAAGATGCCTCGCAGAGAAAACAACATCGCCGATTCAACGAACGCGAAGCACAATGAGGGGGGAGACGGCCTTGCCAAAAAAAACAACGTACAAGGCGCACGACTGCTGATAAATAGCTTTTAAGGAATAGCAAATTAAACTGGAAAGGCTATAAAAATACAGAAATACGTTGAGCTGAAAAATAAAATACTTAAAAAGATAAAACTGTGATATATCTTTATCACAATACCCCCATTCACCGACAAAAATTTTGACTGACCAGAAGGAGAAAAAGGGTAGAAACATTAAAAGCCTTTTTCGACAAAGGGAAGACAAAATTTTTAAATGCCAAAGTAAAAATGACATAATTACTTAAATTTAGAGCCAAGAAAAGTAAATTAATTATTAATGAAATTTGATGTGATGTGCAGCAACCAAAAAGAAAAAGAGAAAGAATATACATCTTTGTAGTACATTCAAAAATCTCATCACAAATTATACAAAATGTATACAATATAACATAGTATACAAAAGCCCATTGCATTTTTTTTAGCAAAGAAAGGCATACCTTCCATTAATCTTGATCTCTAAACAAATATCATCATGTATATAAAAAAAAAGCTAATATTTTCTTTAAATTAGCAATGAGATCATATCAAAATAGTTGCAACAGTAACGCAACATAAAAAGAGTCGGTAATATCTTCATTATTCCGACTTGTCTAGACATAAATATTTATAATAATAATAAGTTGCAATTTTAAAGCAACAAAAAGTCAAGAATACTTTAAATTCTGACTGATGCCTAGGACTTTTAAAATATAGCGCATATAAAATTAACTCTAAATAGCATAAATGTGCACAAAAACAATCCATTGAAGGATTTTAAATTCATTCAAAAAGGCCTTGCATTAGTAATAATTCAAATCATATAAAATTAAGTATTTAACATAATGCACATAATACTGATATATCATAAACAAGTATATAATAAGTGCATAAGAATTATTACCCAAAATTTATATGAAAATTGCATAAAATCATGTTGCAACAAAATTTAAATTCCTTTGTCATAAATAAGTAAATTCATCACAATAGTTGGATTTAGTAAAAACCTTTCAAAATATAACAAAATAATGCATAAGTTTTAACCTACAACAAATGACACATTTCTTCAGTAATATACTTCATACTTAATGTACTTAATAAAATTTTTCAGTAAAAATATTTTTCATCAAATACTCAATAAAACTCTTT
The DNA here is from genome assembly GCA_963931845.1 of Maratus michaelseni. Lineage (NCBI taxonomy): Eukaryota > Metazoa > Arthropoda > Arachnida > Araneae > Salticidae > Maratus > Maratus michaelseni. The sequence goes on along the minus strand of OZ007593.1, from coordinate 20,689,378 downwards.
CTGAAATATTCAACAAAATTCTTTCAATTATACTCAATTTATTTTTCTTTTAATACTCAATAAATTTTCTCTTCATACACGATAAATTTTCTTTTTAATATACCATGGTTTGTTTTAAAAAAAAATGAGAAAAGGTGAGAGAAGATGATGAGGATCCTCAAAAAAAATAATTTAACGAGGGGGGAGACGGCCTTGCCAAAAAAAACAACGTACAAGGCGCACGACTGCTGATAAATAGCTTTTAAGGAATAGCAAATTAAACTGGAAAGGCTATAAAAATACAGAAATACGTTGAGCTGAAAAATAAAATACTTAAAAAGATAAAACTGTGATATATCTTTATCACAATCACCACCCACGATAAGTTCCATTGAGTGACATAGGTCCTTTGAATTTGGAGCTTGTCCTACTTCCAAAAGACCAAAAAGAGAAGTGAAACCTTGATACTATACTATAAGCCAACACTGTAAAAAATTTCAGTTTATGTTAAACCTATATTTGGTGCAAATTTTTGAATTGCACGAAAATTTCGTTAAATAATAGGCTATATTCAAGTTGATTGCACCATAAATTGATAACTAGAACCAAAATTCGTGCCCATGGTGCAACTGATTGCACAAATTTTTGGCGTCCCAACCAGCTTTAACGGTAACCGAGAAATCGTTTAACTGCGGCGGCAGAATTCTGGAATGTCGTTATATTCTTTTCCGTTCCACTATGTGATTGTGATTTGTTTTTGTTTGACATTTTTGTGCTTAACTTACAGGTAAGTAATATACTTTATGAAATTAAATAATTTTTTGCTTTAAAATTGTCATCTTTGAAATCGCTGGTTTATTTTTATTTTTTTGAGCATATTTTTTACGATTTGAAATCGATAATCAACATGTGTTCGTAGTTAGCACTTCGCGAATTAAAAATAAATAAGACTTTAGTGCATATGATTTTAACAAAAATACTGATGTAATTATTCAAAATTATAATTGAAATTAATATCTCAGAAATCAAAAGTCTCTATAACAAGACATTCTAAAAAATCACCATGAACTATTATAAAAATAAGTAACTAAAAATAGTATGATCAGTGTACAGTGAAGTTATGCATTGAAAGATATGAATAATTTTAATAATTCATTTCTAATATTGAAATATATTATAAAAAATGTGCTTTAGTGATCAACATTATCTTCATATTTCTGAATTATGATATAGTAATGACTAAAGAAGTTGGGAAAGTTAGATTTCAATTGAATCAACAGTGCCAAATGTATTATTAATGTATTATTCGGCCTGCCGAATATTCGGTTTGGCCGAATATCAAAATATTCGGCCTGCCGAATGCTTAAAAAAAGCTTTTTGAAACCCTAGAGAACTTGTACTTTTAACCTGTCAATTTATAAAAATATTCATAATAATCAGAAACAGAATCATATATAAACAAAAAAGAAGGTTTTTACATTATTTGCTTTTGTAAAGCATCACTTAAGAAAATTAATCATTAATGAGGATTTTCATAGGAATAAATGATTTACAAATGAAAGTTCCTGAATATTGTCTAGTAAATAATCTGTTTATTGCTTTTTCACAAAAAAAAAAAAAAAAAAAAAAAAAAAAAAAAAAAACTAAGTGTTTTGATAGTATACGTCAAGATAAACAATTTTTGTCTAGAAAATTATAATTGCAATCCATATATTCAGTCATATTAAAATACAGTGCATCTCATCTCACTCTAGGTGTCAAACATCAATTTGTATTTGTTACTTTAATAATAATAAAGATATCGTAGCTATATTTTCAACAGACATGCTAATTTCTGTGAAATATGATATCACAATGAGAAGTGCTGAACGTGGCCCTCATTCATATCTAAACAACTATGAGCTAGACATTCCTTTATTCAGAATCCGGTTGACAGTACTTATTCTGTGTCATTGGTCAAAATTCGGTCATTTTCAATATCATCACATTGATATTTAATGCAAGCAAAATTAATGTGAAACAAATCTCGCTAAAATATCTTCACCGTTGTTAAAGTTGTGTACGGAAATTCAGTTTCGGCTTTTAATTACACACCCAGTGCTTTTGACTGAATGTATTGTACTTTTGATAGAATAAATAAATTGTGATGTTTTTTGGATGTATCCACAGCAGATACTCATCTAAGTTACATTTAAAAACTTCCTTGCTAAACCAAAGGGAGTGGAAAACTTATTCTTGCTGAGTTGCCATCATTTGAATTAATTGCGATAATTTATTTTTACTTTAGTCTCTTCCTGACAAGTAGACAATATATGACACTGTAAAGTTTTTCTTCCAATTTTTTACAATTTCACTTTGATTTTAAAACGTATGTTTTATAGAATTTAAAAGAAAATTTTATTAATTAAAAAAGTGTTACAACTACCCTCTTCTTACATTTCTCAAAGATTTTTTTCAGTATAAAATTTACTTGTGAAAAACTCTTGTTTATCAAAATGTAAGTTTCTGTATTAAACATTATGTAAAATTGTTTTAAAATTTAACACCTTTAAACTTTGAAATGTAATCGGCCAACCGAATATTTACTATTCGGCTGGCCAAATATTCGGTATTCATCTAAAATCACTATTTGGTGCATCCCTATTGCTTACTCATTTTAAGTGTACATATTGTATTTTGTTAGCTAAACAATGTTTTCCCATTCATTTTTATGCAAAAAATTATAAGTTTTTAATGCTACATAGATTTATTAGTGTTCCAGCTATGCCATTTAAGATTGGCAAAATGCATCCTGTCCATTTTTTACGATTAGTCACGTGTGCTGGAAGTTTTACCTAGCGATCGTGTGTGAAAGCTTAGCTTTTTCAGTATCATGAATCTTGTGAATTTCTACTTTCTTGGAAAGCATTGTTTTTTTTCCATCAACTTTCCTACTTTCATCTAAGTGAGTGTATATCTAAATACACTCAGGGGTTTAAGCAAAAATTAGGTCCGTTTTCGGACACTTGACAAAATTTGGCGATCTTCAAACGGGCCCTTCACAAATCTCAAAACTGCTCAATCCTAACGTCTCCAAGACACTTAGCGACAATGAATTTTGCGAAGCGATTTTTTATTTTTGGCTACGACTACTTGAAAACATTGTTTATTGACGTTATTGATGATGTATTCTGAAATTCGAATTTTTAAACTTAGCTGAGAGTGGTTTTGCCCAGGGGTGCAGAAAATGTTTCTACACCCAACATTTCTCCCAATCCATGTGAAAATTAGCCCCAAAATTTTACAGTATGTTACAGATAAATACTGTATTACGATAGGTATAGAATTTTTTTTATTCCCATATTTCTCAACTTATGCGTGAGTATATATGGCAGGGGTGATTCTGAGTACGGGGAAAAAATTCTTAAATTCACAGCAAATTTTCTAAAAGGTTACAGCAGTGTAGGGGAAAGGGGGGGGGGTGCGGAATTCACTCCCAGCACTGTTTTTTTTTATGCCCTTTGACGAAATTCGCGTTTTTCATTATCTTTTGATGAAATTTGTTTTTTAGCGATCTTTTGATGAAATTTGCGGTTATGTCGCAATCTTTTTGAAGAGTTTGCAAATATTTTATCTTCCTTTTGACATAATTCGCAATTATTTTGCCCTCTGACAAAATTTGTGGTTATTTCATGATTCTTTGACGAAATTTGTGGTTGTTTTGTCCATTTATTTATGAAATTCGCAATTGTTTTGAGGTCGTTTGACAAAGTCTGTGGTTATTTTGTGATCTTTTGATGAAATTTGCGATCTTTTAACTAAATTTGCAGTTATTTCGCCCCTTTTGACAAAATTTGGGGTTATTTCACGATCTTTTAACAAAATTTGCGGTTGTTTCATGATCTTTTGACAAAATTTGTGGCTGTTTCATGATCTTTTGACAAAATTTGCGGGTTTTTTCGTATTTCTTTGACAAAATTCGTAGTTATTTCGCCATGTTTTGATGAAATTCGCGATTGTTTCGCGATCTTTTGCTGAAATTTTTTGTTTTTTCGCAATCTTTTGACAAAATGTGCATTCAACTTGTGATCTTTTCACGAAATTTGCAGTCCTTTCTCGATCTTTTGACGATATTTTGGGTTCTTTTTCGATCGTTTGACGAAATTTGCGGTTATCTTGCAATTTTGTGACAAAATTAGCGTTTTCCGCAATTCTTGGACGAAATTCGTGGTATTTTTATGTTCAAATGGTCCGATTGATGACAGTTTTTTTTTTGTTTTGTTTTCATTTTCGCAAGCAAAAGCCTTAAATTTTTGGAAAATTCGGAACAAGATCACCCCTGAGATATGGTACGTATTATTATGAGATCGATTTTGTGAAGGCCGCCATACGGATCTTCTTATTTGTAGTAACATTTTTCTATCTCAGGGATGGAATTCGTTGTTAAACTCTAAATCAATTGTATATGTTTCTGTAAAATTTCTCACGATCCTAGATCGCCAGATCAGACATATTCTGCACCCCTGGTTTAGACAACTCAACTCTGAGTATTTTGAAATTTGTATTAAAGAAAATTCTAGGTAAGGAAAATTTTGTATCGGTGGCTAAGCTTCGGCATTAGCCCGCTGCTTCTGATTGGTCGAAAATCTTCGTTATTTGGCCGTTTTTTTGGCGAGCTTCGCCTTTGATGCTTGCCAATAGCAACCTCGACTTTTATGGCAGCTCTAGCATTCTGGCTAAGACTCCTATATACCGGGCTGGCTCACGCCTCCATTTAGTTGCTCAAGCGGACGCTTGACTTGGCGTCTTATCGCGTAGATGGCGAGTGAATTTAGTTACTTAATCACATGCAAAAATATAAGAATAAATAGCTAAGATATTTAATAGCGCCATACATTAAAAAAAAAAGAAAACAACATCAACAAAAAAAACATGTAATTATGCTTTTGTATAATACTATATTAAAATTAAAAATTCATTTTCATCAATTAATATTTATTGCTTTGCTTTACATGAATAATTAAGAATGGCAATATAAATTTAACTAATTCTAAATTTGATTTAATGTGAAAATATATATTCACATGCATTGGATATTTTTATTACTTTCAGTTTGAAGTTAAGTTGTGATATGATTTGTTATTAATAAAAGAGTCTTAAAATGCTGATATTCTAGGGAATAAATTTCGTATGTTAGATATTCAGTTTTTACAATTTAATCGCATGTAAAATAATCCTCATTAAAAAAAATAATAATGATCAGAACCTTCCGCGTTTCGAATAATTTCTGTTATATTTTAATGTTATTTCAATCTCCCTCCCCCCACCAGAAAAAAAAATCCCTACAATCAAAAAATTTCAACCAACCCAGTAAGTAAAAGTTTAAAATTTGTAAAACTTATTTTTTTCTTGTCTACTCATTTATTACTTTATTGCAACCATAAAACATATATAAATAACCAATTATTTAAATTCCCCCTTTTCGAAATGACAGATCTCGCCTCCTCCCATCTGTTCTCAAATTCAAAGAAACTATTTTCTGACATATTTCTGAATTCATTTTTGTTCAAAAACACATAAAATTAGCAGAGCTTCTTAAGATCTTTCGGATAATACTGTCAAAGTGGACGGTTTGAATGGAATTCCCCACACGGCAGCGCGAGAAAGGGAGAAGCTTGTCGTCACGTGACAATGATCGCTTATTACTCGATAAGTAATATATTTGTCAAAAACTAGAAAACGCTATTCGATTCCAAATCGCTTCAATAGTCAGTTCTGCCAATTTTAGTCCTTTTTGTTTAAAAATGAGTCAGAAAATATGTCAAAAAGTTTTGCGCTCTTGAGCAGGGAATTTGAAAACCACATTAAACAAAAATCTTTCAATTATATATAGAAAATTCCATATAGTAAAAACGTCAAATTCACCTTCTTAAATTTGGAAAAACACAATTCAAACACATTGGTAAAAATTTATTTGTTACTATATAAAAACAAGGTATAGTTTTTCGACTGTTTTTTTTTTTATCCTCTGATGATGGCTAATGTTTAGCCAAAAGCACTTAATTAGGTATTTTGACATCTGATTTTACATCATAAATTGTTTTAATGCTTTAAAACTGTGTTTTTAGTATTTGCACCTATTATAGCAACAAATAAATTTTTATCAGTGTGTTTGCATTGTGTTTTTTCAAAACTCTTTCATTTAAAAAAATTTCTGCCCTATTTGTAATTTTACAATAACAGTAAATAAATAATGAATCGTCAAAATTTCTCCTTCCCGCCGAAAAAATAATAAAAAATCGCCCCTCCCCCCCCCTCCCCCTCCTCCTCCTTTCTACAGCTGATGAAATTAAAAATCTCTATTTTTTTTTCTTATGTGTTTGTTACTTTTTTCAAACAAAAAATATATAATAATTTCAATCACGCTCCCCCCCCCCCCTTACTCTCAATTTTCAGTTTTTCCTTTTGACCCCCCCCCCCTCCCGCACAGAATTCAAAATGTAAAGTGTAAAATCTTTAAATTTTGATTAAAGAAAGTCCCTTTTCTACAATTTTTAACAACAGTAAATGAATTTAACTATCTAAATACCCTCCCCCCTCCCCTCCATCCATCCAAAAGATAAATAAAGGTGGAGATTCTAGACATGGGGGTGAAAAATATTTTTTTCGCTCTCTTTAACAATTAGGCTTTTTTCACCCGTCCAGCAATATACCATATCGGACTCGAAGAACCGGTTTATTGTATACAAGTGATCTGGTTGGCGCGGCATTTGGCGAAATTCTTCAATCCTGATCTATTCTTCTAGCATTTATACACAAGTTTTTCTGCCTTTCTTTATTTATATGGATTTTAAATATTCTAAATCCACTCCTTGACGGATTAGAACAATTTTATGCGAAACAACAGTCCATTTTAAGCGATTTTGTAACTCGATAATCGTTTAAACATTTCTCGCCTCTTAGGCAACAATGGGCAACAAACGGTAAGTGGGCATCAAAATGCTTGATGATTCAGCCGCCTGTATTATAGGAGCCCTAATTCTGGCCCTTTCACGTACCTGTCCGACCCCACGGACACTTTGCCGATCACTTTGCCGTTTGCATCGCCGTTTTTTTTTTTTTTTTTTTTTTTTTTTTTTTTTTTTTTTCCAGTTTGCATCGCCGTTTTTTTTTTTTTTTTTTTTTTTTTTTTTTTTTTTTTTTTTTTTTCAGGTTTCATTTTTCCGATTTATTTCTTATAAATGTATTAATTATTTGAGTTTAGGGATAAATTTGTTATTTTTTAAAGCAGATAATTTCTTTTGACCACTGTTTAATATTCTGTAGCTTGCTACTTTTCTCTTCGATGTTATGACTATACACGTGTTTTTTATCAGGATGTATTTTTGCAATTTATTTATCATTTATGATTACCGGGGAGTTAGCCCCCCTGAAAAAAAAAATATAAGTAATCTTTATTTTTTTTTAAAAAAAAACCTTTTTATACACTCCTTAAACTTTCTAAAAAAAATCATTACAGTTTTTCTAGGTAAGTGAGATCGTTGGTTTTCTGTTATTTTTCATAAAATGTATGTTTTTTAAAACGTAATTATGGCAATAATTTACTATTTTATGTTTTAAAGTATATATTTTTGCTTTTGATTCTTGCGATTTAAATTTGCGTGGTTTTTCGAATACTCATGTATGTTTTTTAAAACGTAATTTTGGCATTAATTTACTATTTTATGTTTTAAATTATATAATTTTGCTTTTATTTTAATTTTCGCGATATAAATTTGCGTGGTTTTCGGAATACTCCGCACAAAGCAAGTGAGTTTGATTACTTGGTCAATTTCCGAAAAGTAGATTTATTGTTAAAAGGAACACACGGGCGGTTCAGGGGGGCAGAGCCCCCTGACATCAAATAAACACCTTTATATCAACCCCATCCCAAACTCCCTTCAACAGCAAGTTTTTTATGTTTCTAGGTAAGAGGTAAGTGAAAACTTTTTATGTTTAAAGCTAGGTTTTTTGCTATGTGAAAACAATAACTTAGAAAAATATTAAAAAAATTATTTATGTTTTTTTTTTTTTTTTTTTTTTAAATATATATATATATATATATATATATATATATATGTTTTGAGGCTACATTTTGGCTGTTTTAATTCTTGCTTTAAGTAATAGTATGATTACCGGCAGGTAAACAAAAGACTTAAGTAATCCTATGTTTTTTTTTTCCTTTAAACATTTTTATAGCCCCTTAAAACTTACTTAAAAAATCATCATTTTAATAAATAAATCTAAGCAAGTGAAATCTTTTTTTCCCCCATAAAATCTGTGTATTTTAAAAAGATTTTGCTGTTTTAAATTTGTTTTATCTGTATGTCCCCCCACACCACTCCCTTTTTTTTTTAAAGCAAATTATTAAGTATTTAGCGTTTATCATTGAATCTAAAATGGATTTATCGTTAAAAGAAAAAAACGGGGGATTCAGGGGGGCAGCGCCCTCCTGAAAACAAATAATCAGCTTTTTATTTACTGTTTATTTGCTTTATTTTAATATTTTAACCTCAGAATCATTAAGTATTTACTGTAATCTCGGACATATTTACCGTTTTCTCGATGTCGCCAACTTTATATACACTTTACTTTAGGCTTAGTTATTTTAAGTATATATTATAAATCCAAAATTAAAAAATTTTTAAAGTAGATAATAAACAAAAAGAAAAGCAAAGCAGTTAAAATCATAAATAATTTATTACATGTTTTAACAAATATTCATGATTTTAATTGCTTTGCTTTCCTTTTTTTTTTTTTTTTTATTTACTTTAAATTTTTTTTTTATGTTTAAGCCTAAAAGGCCTAAAAATGACCCCTTGGCGACATTTACTACTTGGCGAAAACGGCCTTTTCGCGGCGAAAAAAAAATCCAAGATGGCGGACAGCGGGCTAATGCCGAAGCTGTTCCGTATCGGGTTTTAATAGTAAAATGAAGGAGTAAAGTTTAAACTGTTTTTAGTTGTAAAATTTGAAAGTAAAGTGCCTGTGTACCGCATCTTTTTCGCTTTCTTTGACTGAGACCGCATCTTTTTTGCAATCCTTCGATGGAAATTGCATCTTTTCCGCGATCCATTGACAAGAATCACATTTTTCCGCAATCCAGGTCTCGCATCCCCCCTAAAATTCCTAAATTTCCTAATTATTTTTTTGTCCCCTAAAATTTTCTTCCTGTTCCTAAAAAAAAATGTTAGCTCGTTAACTTTGTAAATCATTTCAAGATCGCCAAAATTTCACCGAAAAATATTGGGAATTATGACAAATGTTCACCAAAAAAAGACACGAATTTCATCAAAAGATCGCTAAGAAAAAGCATATTTCGTCAAAAGATCGTGAAGAAAACTCCAATTTCGACAAATGTTCGCCAGAAACGACACGAATTTCATCGAAAGATCGCTAAGCAAACACATATTTCATCAAAAGATCGTGAAGAAATCACGAAGTTCTTTAAACGATTGCGGAAGGAATGCGAATTTTGACAAAGAATCGTGAAAAAACTAAAATTTCACCTTAAGATAACGTGTAGGAGGGGTAGCGAATTTTGCTAGGAATCATGAAAAAAAAATCGCATTTTGTCTCAAGATCACGCAAAGAAATACGCAAATTTTATGAAAAGATCTTTAAAAAAAAAACGTGAATTCCGTCAAAATATCGCTGAAAAGACGTGAATTTTGATAAAGAACCGTGAAAAAACTCAAATTTTGACTATATATCACGGGGGGGGGGGGGAAACGTGAATTTCTACGAATCACAGAAAAAACGCAAATTTCAACAAAATAATTGCAGAAAAAACGTGGATTTCCTCATTAAATCTCAGAAGATGGGTGAATTTCTTCAAAAGAGCCCAGAAAAAAAAATGTCATTAAAAATCACTGGAAAATGCACAATTCATCAATCAATCGCAGAAAAAAACCAAATTTTGTCAAAAATTTGCAGAAAAAACGCGAATTTCGTCAAAAGATTATGAAAAAAGCACCGTTTTCGTCAAAATATCGTGAAAAAAGCACTGTTTTCGTCAAAATATCGTAAAACAAGAACGAAAAATCATGCGTCAAGCATAGATTATATAGCACTTTCCAACGCTTCCAAAATAATTTTACAAATCATACCGTTTAATAAGCTAAAAGCTAACATCTAAGTAAACAATTTAGAAAACGCATAACATATTTAAAAACATAATTTCATGAATTTCCAACATATACAATATTCGGAAAAATATCCGAATACTTTTATTCAGCCCTGTATAGGATCTATAGATTTGTATATATACTACATAGGATGATAATTTTAGTTCAGTTAGGAAACGCTTAGCACAGTTTAAAATTCTCCGTCTGGAGTTTGTCAATAAACAAAAATGTGTTCGCGAACTTTTGTGCTGCCCTGTATAGGATCTACAGAATTTATACACACCACGTAATAGACAAAAAGCAAGTTAAAATTAAAATCGCATTCAGCAACTTAAAACAAAACGCACTTCCAGGAATTATTTTTAACAGACAGTAGAGAATTCTTTTGTGTGTCCCTGTAAATGAACGATGACTGCCATACACACACGATTCTGTAGTAAGTCTCTTGTAATGCACCTTAGTGATCTATATAAATTTCAATGCGTTCAAAATAGTGAAACATTATTTAAATAAACCGCAGACGATTTTTCTCCATAGACGTAATGTAACGGAATTATTTTTACTGTCCCTGTAAAGTAACTATAAGTGCTATGCACACCCTGTTCCATATTAAGCTTCTTCTAATGCACCTTAGTAATATATATAAATTACAATGCGTTTAAAATAGTGAAACATTATTTAAATAAACCGCAAATGATTTTTCCCCATAGACCGCAATGTAACGGAATTCTTTTGAGTGTCCCTGTAAAAAAACTATAAGTGCTACACACTTCCGTTGAAATAGGGAACATGCTATAGATAACGACAATAACATATAAAAATTGCAGAGCAATCCGAGCATATTTACGGGAGTTAGAGCACGGACAGACGGCAGACGGCCAGACAAACCGAAGTCATAAGCACTTTTCAACTAGGTTGGAAAGTGCTAAAAAGCATTGTTTTCGTCAAAAAATCGTTGAAAACAGCATGGTTTTCGTCAAATGATCGTAAAAAACCCACAATTTTCGTCAAAAGATCGTGAAAAACGCTCAATTTTCATCAAAAGATCGCAAACAACGCTCCATTTTCGTCAAAAGATAACGAAAAACATGCAATTTTCGTCAAAAGATTGCAAAAAAACGTGAAATTTTATCATTAAATTGCGCAAATGATGCTTCTTTTGTCAAAAGATTGTGGGAAAAAACGCAAAATTTGTCAACTAATCGATAATGAAACCTTTTAGAAAATTTTCCGATAACTTCAGGGTTTTTTTTTTTTACTCGCAATTAACCTCTACCCATTATCGCTTGTTCTCTAGGTTCACCGAGAACACCCAAAAAAGGAACGAGGAGAATATTATTCATTCTTTCTGGTTAGGTTCAATGATGCAGGAACTCATTTACACACTCATAGTAAGCTGGATATAGCTCAAATTTAAATGCCCTCATTTGTCTTTAACAAGACAAGCAAATGGAATAAGGGCTAAATTCATTGGAATATAAGAATATTGTTTGTCACATGTGCCTGACTCTCACAAAAATGCTGTTACTATGTACTTGTAATGTTAAAAATATCGCAATTGCCCCTAGAATTTTCCTAAAATATGGGAAGGGAAATTCCTAAAATTCCTCCCTAAAATTTTGAAATCTCTTTGAGCTAGCCCTGGCAATCTTTTTTAGAAAAACACGTCTTTTTGCAATCCTTTGACATGAATAGTGCATCATTGGTTAAATATAAAGGAGGTTCATTGGTTAAATATAAAGGGGGAGGGAACGGGGGCTGATAGCCCCCTTAATTTAGATACACGGGTTTTTTATACAGAATTATCCGATTTGTTTCAAATTTTGTATATACGTTCATTCTGATAAGGCGTTTCCCTGATCAGTTTTGGGGGTTTATTGGTTAAGCATAAAGGGGAACGGGGGCTAAACCCCCCTAATTTAGATAAAGGGGTTTTTCATGCAAAATTACCCAATTTGCTTCAAATTTTGCATAAAGCTTCATTATGAAAAGGCGCTTCCCTCATTAGTTTTGGAGGTTCATTAGTTAAGGTTAAAGAGGGGAACGGTGCTTAATACCCTTCTCCTTAATTTAGATAAATGGATTTTTTATGCAGAATTATCCGATTTGCTTCAAATTTTGTAAATAGGTTAATTGTGATAAGGCGCTTCCCCTTATCAATTTTGGTTGTTCATTGATTAAGTATAAAGGGGGGGAACGGTGTCCAATCCCACCTTAATTTAGATAAATGGGTTTTTAATGCAGAATTATCCAATTTGCTTCAAATTTTGTACATAGGTTCCCTATAGCCGCTTCCCTGATTAGTTTTGGGGGTTCATGGGTTAAGTATAAAGGGTGGGGGGGAACGGAGAGCTGATACCCCCTTAATTTAGATAAATGGGTTTTTAATGCAGAATTATCCGATTTGTTTCAAATTTTGTATACAGGTTCATTCTGACAAGGCGCTTCCCTGATCAGTTTTGGGGGTTCATTGGTTAAGTATAAAGGGTAGGGACGGTAGGAAAATCCCTCTCCTTATATTTGATAAATGGGTATTTCATGCAGAATTATCCGATTTGCTTCAAATGTTGTATATAGGTTCAGTCTGATAAGGTGCTTCCCTGATTAGTTTTGAAGGTTAATTGGTGAAGTATAAAGGGAGGGAACAGAGCTAATTTCCACCCCCTAATTTTGAGAAATGGGTTTTCATGCAGAACTAGTAAATTTTTACATTATAAAACTCATGACTTGTTTTTTGTTGTTGTTGTTGTTGCTAAATGAAATTTATTTGGATTTATTAAAGAAAGGATAAAGTGTTTTGAAAGGAATATTAAACGAAACCCTTTGAGCGATCTTCGATCACACTTACCCACTTGTTCTATTATATTCCTGTGGCACCCTTTTTTTCATTTAATGCTGATCGTGAAATCCCATGGTAACCTATGTAAATTTTAAAGAGGTAATAAATTCCCTTATGCAATTATCAAAATATAGTTTTCACCAGCAGGAAGCAGATGTCCAATGTGCATCTTTAAATTAACATTTTTAAATTGTCCATTTTTAAAATTTTCCTTAATTTTTAAGTATTTTAAAAACTTATGAATTTTGAAAATTTTACTTAAAGGAAAATTTTCAAATTTTATGCTCTTAAAAATACTTATCGCTGAAGACGAAGAGTCCTCTTAATCATTCATTGCTCTTGTGCTGTTTTTATCTTATTAAATATGCATTATCAGTAGCAATTAATAAAATAAAAATATATTAATGTTATTATTGTTATTATTGCAGGATAATACTGCAGTGATCAGTGTCGCATTCCAGCTAGAGCATATCATCCTTGCTTAATAGCGAATGATGATGTAAGAAAGGAAATCATGCTTTTCTCGAATAATATTGATGGTTTGACAGTTTTTTCGGAGAAATGTCCTAAGACAATTTTGTTTTGGTAGCATCATATTGTGTAATCAATTAAGGCCTGGAAGAAATTAAAGAATCTAGGCCTACTTTTTTACTAAGTTTAGCTATTCTAAGGCAAGAACTGTCAATGGAAGTAATATCAGTATTGCTGTAATTTTTTTTCATTATAACATTTTGATTTATAGTTTTGTTGAAAATAAATGTTATTTTTCAGTATAAATGTTTGTTTTATTTTTTCTGTCTTTTGTAGTTACCCATAAAAAAATCGAGTAACTTATATATATATTTTTAAATGTTATTTTGTTAGTATGTGCAATTTAATGTTTGTGCAGATTAAATGCGATTGATTTATTTTACTAAGTTTAAGTTTTAAAAAAATAGCACATACACATTTGCGAAGTCCGATTTTTTATTAGATAGATTTTTGCACCTCTGTTTTAAGTTATCAATTTGGCTTCTGATAAGATTTTTTAGCAGATTCACCGGAGTGGTGTTAAAACTGTTACTTTAATGTAATATTTTGTTAAAATATTGTGCGCAAGTACATGATTTTGAAAAGAAACTTTATCTTTAATAACTTTTTTAACAGCAATTGGCAAATGTTGATGTCTTTTAAAATCTAAGCATAGTTTCATTGTCAATATTTTCAACATTATTCAATCAATCATGTAGTACAGAAAGCTCAGAAATCTTAAAATATTTAGATCAATAATTGAAATTGTATTTCAGCTCTGTAATCTCAATTTAAATTAAATATTTTCTAAATAAAACTTGTATATTCTAACTATTTTTAATCAGAGTTTATTGATTTAAATCAGCTTGATTTTAATCCTGATTTAAATCAATATTAAAATCAACTGATTGACTTAAATAAACTTAAAAAAAATATTTCAAATTTAGGTTAAGATATTTCATTATAAATATTATGTTTTGACAAAAATACATTGTAAATTTAAGGAGTGAGGGAGACAGAACTTAAAATTCATGTTTTTTTTTTATTTTATTTATATCAAATATCACACTTTAAAATAAAAATCCTAATTAAAAAAAAAAAGAGAATCTCAGCTGAGAAATGTTAAAAGATTAATGCATAAATTTATCTATTAAAAAATATACAAATCTTATGTGGATTTTTTAATACAAAAACATGGAGACTTTCTGTGAGGATATGTAAAACGTTAGAATAAATAAATATAGATCAATCAACAGTATATTTATTGATATTTATGTAGATATCTCATGACTTCATTGTGCACATGTAAATAACAAATGGTTCAATATTTTCAATATTCCAACGTAATTTATTTATGGAAAGATTCGGAAAATAAAGATTCCATGGTAAGTAATATACTTTGAAATGTTATATATATTTTTTTTTCATACAATTTCAATTACTTGGAAATGTAAACTCATAAACAACTAAAGTTTTAAAATCTTAAAAAAAAGCTTGATTTAATTATTTTTATTTTAAATTCAAATAAATCAAACTTTAATTCACTGTAAACTCTGTAATCGCTTAGGAACTTATAAAGCTGGAAAATTGGTGTTTCTTTTCAAACATTTTAATAACAAAGAATATTTTTTTCATATCCATTGACATTTATAAAATATAATCATAATCATCTTAAGTATGTTTAATATATGCTCTAAATTCATTAAATGAATATTCTATGTATTCCAGAGTAGTGTATATAATCTGGAATAGGTATGTTTAAACGAATCTGTATATAATCCAGATCTAGAATAGAATGCTTAAAATTTCATTTTCTTTCTGAATAAAATTTTTACATTATCTTTTATATTTTAAGATTTTTAATAAAGAAATTTGGTCAGAACAAAAAGCTTTAGCTTTTAGTAATGCAGAGTGCATATGCTTTTTATTTTATCAAAGGGGTAATTTAAAGTGGAATATGTATTTTATACAGAATAGGATATTTGTTTAATTGCAGTTTTTGTAAATAAGTGATGACACAAGACAATTTGTTTTATTTATTTCATGTTTTCAAAAGTAAAAGAGAATTCACATTTCTAAATTAAACCTTTTTCTGTAGCTCCATTTTTTTAAACTGTATATTTTTAACTATTTATATGATTAAAATATTTTAATTTAACCAAGTGAATGAGTTTCTATATATTTTTTTAATTTCAAATATATTTAAATGGGCACTTCTAATTGTTAATTTTAATTATTTAGTAAAGTTTATTTTACTTTAAAATGTATAATTTTAAAATTGTATTTTGAATAAAAAAAATAGCTGATTTAAATAATTAAAAAATATATGATTTTTTGATTAAATAAATAAGTAAAATCACGAACCCTGTTTTTAGAAAAGATTTTCATTTAGCAAGGCTTTTTGTTATATAATTTTCAGTTGAGCTTCAAGTTCAAAGTCTTGTACATTTTCAAATTGCATGGCTTCTAAAAATTGTTTATCATCAAGCTATTTATTAGGATTAGCTGAATTCTGTATATTCTTATAAGTTACATGGCTTCAAAAGTTTTTAGATTTACTTTATTAATATTACACTGGTGTCCAGAAATTAAGGGGCAGTGACCGATTTCAGACGTTTCGTCGATTATCTTACTGAAACTCGTGAGGGAATGCCCTTAAACTTTGAGGATGTGAAGAACATGTTTGACTTCATGTTTTTCAGTGAATATTTTATCGCGAGGACAACTATGTGGGGGGCGGGAGAGTAATAACTTTAATAATAAAATAATATTTTCGATCACCCAAGTAACGAAAAATGCTAAAAATGGTCTGTCACTGTAGTAAATGACTATGTAGGTTCTGTTCAACATTTGTGTGCATTTTTTGTAAGTATAGCATGTATATTCGTGAATATATTAACGTTTCTGTGAAAATTTCAAAAGTTTTTTTTATAACATGCAGAGTTTTCAGCTAAATTTAACACCACTTTCCAAAAACTTGACAAAGAATCGTAGAAATAGTATACTGTGATTAAAAAATTAATATATTGAATATTTGATGAGATATAGGTATTTTTATGAAATTAATTTTAACTGCGCATGTGCAGCAAACATTTTTGTTATGATTTGATAGTCAATACTATAGGGCAACTCATATAAAAAGACCAGTGAACTATCGTGAAAACTCAAATAGTTACAGCATTGATAAATACATTGATAAATTGAGAAATAAGTCTCATATAATCCTATGTTTTAAGCATAACTCAAAAACTACTTACCAACTATCTGTGATTTTGGATTTGCATATTTGAAGCAGAATCCAGAAATCCACCTCTATTAAAAATTCATAGGTTATTTTTTTTCTTTTTTGAAACTAATTTAAAAATACATTTTTTTTTAAGAGGGAACTAAACATAATCTATAAAATTTTAAAAAATAGATTTTGAAAATCTTCAAATAAGCGAATCCAAAATTATTATATCAAGTAGTTTTTGAATTACGCTTAAAAAGCTACCCGCATTGCAATTTATTTTGCATCAATTGCAAATTAATTTCACATTAAGACTTCCAAATTTTAAACCTTCATATTTCTTAAACCACTTGACCAAGTGTTTTCTTGTTTCGTATCCTTGGGAGAAATTTACAGAAAAAAAAGTATAATGTCAAAATTAGGTGTTTGTATTGAAAAGTTGGAGTTTAGTACAATTTAAGAATGATGACGACCCCCAAAGCTTATTTTTTTAAAACCTAATATTGGAAGAAGATAATTTTCAGTCAAAAAGCTATTTCTGTTTTTTAAGGAGGGGTTGTCAATATTATGATTTAAAAAGATAGGTTTTGTATGTCCTTCGTTTTAGAAATATAGCAATAGAAATTCTTTCCAGCGACAATAAACTTCAAAGTAGTTGCATACACCTCATATGCATGGAACATGTTTAATACTTGTGCTGCACCCAGTGGAATAAATTTGAGCTTTTTGAGGATACAGGTTTGTTCCTTTTTTTTAGTAATATTGAACATTTGTTTGGCACAGTATTGAATTCAGGGGGTGGCCCGCTGGGACCCCCTGGAGCATTGAAATGCCCCCCCCCCAGAAGATTTGGGATCTTATGCTTTTAATGCGTAAAAAGTGCAATTTCTAAAAAGGAAATATATAATTCTCCCCCCCCCCCCCCACAGAAGATTTGAGATATTATGATTTTAATCGTTAAAAAGTGCAATTTCCAAAAAGGAAATATATAAATCCCCCGGAGCAAGTGTCTGAATTCAACACTGGTTTAGCATCATCTGAATATTTAGTTATATATTTATATAATCATTAAATGAACGTTACAGCTACCAACAAAACTGTGAAATTATGAATAAACTGATGATTATGAACTAATTGACAACAAAACAGATCCCCCCAACAAATTGAACATATATATATATATATATATATATATATATATATATATATACATATATCCCTAACATTCCTTGTATAAAATACTTATTTTTTTTTTAATGTAAATACCTATGAGCTAAACTTATCAGTATACTTGTAACAAATAAATAAAATTTGAAGCTGATTCTGTATTGTAAAGAAACTTTTCTTATAAAGAGTAGGAACAATAACAGATGAAAATATTGCTTTTGGACACTGCTTTGATTTCCTTTTGTATCAATTAAATATTAAGGTCTTTTTTGAATACATACACACATTTTAAGTATTTTGTTGTCATAAAATGCATTACCAATGTAATGCCTTTTAAGATAACAAAATACTTAAAATATGTGTATGTATTCAAAAAGTTCTTAATATTATTTAATTGAGATAAAAGGAAATCGAAACAGGGTTTAAAAGCAATATTTTCATCTGTTATTGTTCCTACTCTTTACGGAAAAGTTTCCTTTTTAAAACGGAATACTTTCTATCTATTCTTCCATTCTTCCAAAACGTTTCTTTATGTGAATGGAAAGTTTTCCTTATTTTATAGGAATTTATTCTGTCATTAAAGTTAGTTTACTTACCGATGCAGAAAAGTTTTATTTTTAAAAAGGATAGTTTTCTTACTCTTCAGAAACTTTTCTTTGCACATAAGGAAAGATTTCCGTAAGACTCAGGAATTCATTCTGTGTCTAAAGATTAGTTTCCGAATCAAACAGGTAAAGTTTCCTGTCGGAAAGAAAAAGTTTATGTTTTTTTCAAGTTTATGTTTTTTTACTATAGGGCAACTCATATAAAAAGACCAGTGAACTATCGTGAAAACTCAAATAGTTACAGCATTGATAAATACATTGATAAATTGAGAAATAAGTCTCATATAATCCTATGTTTTAAGCATAACGTATATTTTATTCCGTGTTGGTGTGGAAAAGTTTCCTTACTGATAAGGGCAACTGGAATTCCTTTTCCTACCGGAAACTTTTCCGAATTTATTTTTACAGTGGTTAAATTGACCTTTTCATATAGTGTCTTCTTTTTTTTTTCTCTCATACATCTGGTAAATTTTTACTTAATTTAATAAAATTTATATTCGAAATTCCTAAAAGTGTTTTATGTGCACTTTTATCAATATGTAATATTAAAACATCTGTCTGCAAAAGACAGTACTTTTTTATGAAAAACTGCTCATATTAGCCATAAAATTGCCAATTTATTCCTTAAAAAAATCTATTAAGCTAAAAGTTTTCAGTTGCGTGTTGAAATGTTTTATTTATGCAGCATACAATATATTTTTAATTCATTAAATATATATTTAACAAAAAAAGTTTTAAGTTTTTATCTATTTTATAACACATTTTATGGAGAGACATTTTGCAAAATTGGGCTATGTTGCACCAAAGCTATTTAGACCTGCACCATAAATAAGGGTTTTAAAATAATCAAATATTGAGAAAAAATTGCACCATAAATAGGGGTTTTATGGTGCAACCTTTTCTCAATATTTGGTGCTTTTAAAAACCTCATTTTTTGGTGCAACCTTTTCTCAATATTTGGTTCTCTTAAAAACCCTTATTTTTGATGCAACCTTTTCTCAATATTTGGTGCTTTAAAAACCCCATTTTGGTGCAACCTTTTCTCAATATTTGGTTCTCTTAAAAACCCTTATTTTTGGTGAAACATTTTCTCAATATTTGGTTCTTTTAAAAATCCTTAGTGTTGGTGCAACCTTTTCTCAATATTTGGTTTTTTCAAAACCCTTATTTATGGTGCAAATTTTTCTTCTTTTTGGTACAAGTCTAAGCACCAAAATGTAGTTCAGTTTTGCACCTTTTTTTATAGCCAGCAAATTGGCTCCACTTTTTGGTGCAACATAGCACAAAATTTTTTACAGTGAAGAACACCATATTATTTTCGTATTGATTTTAGTATTAAACGCTATACTTATTCTCTATAAAACGTGTTTTTGGTACGTATTTTGGAATGTTTAGAACTAATTAATCGAATTTACATATATTAATATGGAAATAATTGCCTCGGTTTTCGTCGGTTTCGGATTTCGCCGATTGTTTTCAGACGAATTATCAACGAAAACCGAGGTATCACTGCATTATGTTGTAGTACATATAACATATAAAATGGTGTGTATAGAGACATTTACAAAACAAATCGGTTTTGGATCAGGCAATGATTGATAATTGCTGGAACTGAAAGTTGTAATTTCAGCTGCAGTGTGTATTTTTAAACTTACCCAATGTTTAATAAGTTACACGTGTGTATACATTTTATAGATCACATCACATTTTATAGATAAGAATGCCCGAAAGAATTCTCACAAGTTGCCGGATATACAGATCCACAGCAGAAAATGAATTTTTACTGCGATATGTTTTTTTTAATTGATTATTTAGATATTTCATTTGATTGTGAGAAATGGTGAAATTTATTAACAATATCCCAATAGAGTTGGAGAGCGTTTTATAATCTGTGACCTGATACATCATTTTTACTTCTTATTTTAATATAATTGTTGAATTTGAAATGTCCATACCATTAGCGTTTGGTAAAATATTCATGAGACTGTACAATATACAATGATTTAATTCCAATTGGTACAAGTAAAGAATGTAATTATCATTATAATGTGGTTCTTTATAAAAGTACCGGGTGTCCTAGAAAAGACTGACTGATTTTACAATTCAATAACTTCCATACGGTGACAGATATTTGAAAAAAATCTTGCAGGAGCGTCATGTATGGTGTCAGGAGTTTTTTTAACTTCGAATCCTGATTTAAGTTCAAATTATAAGCAATAGAGGGAGCTGCGAGTGATAGCAGTGCAATCGAGGCAAAAGCAGAAATCATCCAGCATGGATGCGAAGGAAGGAGGTTCCATACATGGAGAGGGTCTCATTCGCCAATAAAATCTTTTTCAGAATTGGGTTCTAAGAACAAGATTGTATTGGCGAATGTGACCCACTCCATGTATGGAAACTCCTTCCTTCGCATCCATGCTGGATGATTTTAGTTTTCACCTCGATAGCACTGCTATCACTCGCAGCACCATCTATTGCTGGTAATTTAAAGTAAAATTAAGAATCGCAGTAAAAAAACTCCTGACACCATACATGACTCTCCTGTAAGAATATTTTTAAATATCTGTCACCGTTTGGAAGTGATTGATTTTTAAAATCAGTCAGTCTATTTTAGGACACTCAGTATATAGCGTATGTTTTGTCATAAATTGAAATCTAGATATTACAAGAACGAAAAATCATGCATCCGGAATAGATTATGAAACACTTTCCAACATTAACAGAACATTATTAAGAAATTCAATTTTTTTTCCATACGATGGAATGAGCTATCTAAATCAGCAATTTAAAAAGCACATAACTCAGTAAAAATCCATTTTCAACAATGTCTGCCAACATCCGAAGTCTTTCGTGCAGCCCTGTATAGGATCTACAAAATTTAGAAACAACACGTAATACACTAAAAATTACATAAAATGGCATACCAAAGCGTAAAAAACACTTCCAGCAGTTACTAATCTTAGTTAGTCATTTAACCAAATTCTTTTGTGCGTCTCTGTACGTGAACAATAAATCCTACGCATTCCATATTGTATAGAAAACAAGTTTTAGTGAACGTTAGTGATCTTTTTAAATTCCGTTATGTTTGAAATATCATAACATCATTAAAATACCCCGTAAACGGTTTTTTTCCCACACATCATAATGCAAAAGAATTATTTTGTATATACCTGTAATTGGAATATAAATGCTACTTATTGTATACTCCGGTAAAAGCACGCAGTAGTTCGCCTCAGTAATACATATTAATTTCATTATGTTTGAAATATCGAAACACCAATAAAAATTTTCCCAATAAACCATTTTTCTCCTTAGACCATATAATGTTACATAACACTTTTGAATGCCTCTGTAAATTAAATATAAATACTACATATTTCATTTTCAATACCGAGCATCTCATGGTAAACCTCAATAGTGCATATCAATTACATGGCAATCTGAGTGTATTTACGCGAGTTTGAGCGTGGACAGACAAACCCAATTCATAAACACTTTTCAACTACGTTGGAAACTGTTAACAGCTGTGATGGAAATTGATAAATATTAAATCAAATTTGGAAAATTTGGAAATTTCTAACAGAAGCATTACTACTAAAGAAGTTAAATTAAACAAGTTGGAAATTGTACGTCAAACGTGACAAATGAGGTACGTTCGTTCTATAACTAGTTTCTGTGAAATGAATTATATCATCCGTTATTGTGAAAGGATTGATTTCCGTAATAAGATAAGTACATTTTAAGTTGGCAACCTTTTGTCATTTGTTGACACTGACTGAAAATTCCAATGGTAAACTTAAGCCTAGCTTTGAAATTTTCAGAACTTGATATCCATATTTAGACTATTTTTCCATTTAATATCTATTTCTCCGGAAACATCTATCCAAAAACTGTCGGTAGATTATAGGATTGCTATAATTAAAACAAATTCGGTTTTTAAATTCAGTCATATGGAAATAATAAGACTCCGTCTTAATTAGGACGTCATCAACATGGCAACCTACAATCATTACCTATCAGGGATCGCGATAACTGCTGCAAAAATAAACGATTAGGTTGATTTTTGGTAGGTATGTTAATGAGGTACCCGGAATTAGCTATATAGTTTTTAGTTACATTTGGTTCATTCGTTCGAAAAATATAGAACACTAGCAAGCATCGCCCGCTACGCTGGTCGGTTTCTCCAAACGAATTTTGAATCAAACTAAATATACCGGGGAATTGCATTCATCCAACAATGTACGCTTTTGGTCAGACAGCTACAGGAAAATATGAAAAGAGATCGCATATCAAATTATTGCCTTGGACTACTAAGTATTTGTCTGGCTTTAATTATGATCCTCATATTGATTATTTCAGGAATAAGGCTGTTGATCTCGGATCTCAGTTACCCTGCACCTCATGCCGTGCCTTGAAGTGGCAGGATGAGATATCCTGGATATGTTGCAGTGGCCGTAGTAAAGAAGATATAGTAATGGATGCATTTTTAGAAATTATAACTTGTAATGTTAGAAATATTGATGAGTTGGCGCTAAAGGCATCACTAAATTATAGAAAATGTGCAATATCGAAACCGTACAGACCCTCGAAACTTTACTTCAGCAAGCATATTTTATTTTAAAATCACAATTACATAAATATCCGTAAGAAAAATAGGTACTTTTATACTGCTGTGTGCCAGTAAAAACTCACCAAGTCTTGTTTCAATTGGCATCATTTGAATTGCAACATTTTGCGTAACATTTTATTTGTATTGATACGCTTGTGTTTATGTATTTTATTATGAATATATTTTAGTTATTTTAAATAAGTTTTTTAAGATATTATATCGCAATGTTAAAATAATGGCTAGTTGTTATTAGCTAACGTTAAAAGTTTAGCAAAAAAAAAAAAAAAGGATTGGTGAGATTAAAAAAATTTTGGCGATCATTGGCACCCAGCTAACATAAAAATACCGAATAATGTTTAATTCCAAATTCCCGAAGCAAACAAAAAAGTTAAAACAAAGAGCCCGAAAACTGGCATTATTGAGATTTCATCTAATCAAAATATCAGGTGATTTTTATCTTATCCAGTATCTTATAAATCGTCAAGTATTGTTTGATCTTTAACAATGACGAATGCATTTTAGAAAATATCACTTGGCGATCAATGCAATAAATTTTAAGGTTTTGCCGCCAAAGGCAACGCCAAATTCGAAAATGTGCAATATCTCACGAATTGTTGGAGTTAGAATATTTTTGTTTGGTACCATTCGATTTAGCATGCAAAAATACATTGAAATATGTTATCATTTGACAAATAAATATAAAACCCGATTTTTAAGAAATTTTGTTATTGTTTGTTTCCATTTTAACCCCTGTAGGGATGGAATTTTAGGAAAACTTTCTTATTGCACCTCTACATCCTAAGAAGTATTTTCCCCGCAATTTTCGTGTTTGTAGCTTCAGTAGTTTGGACTGTGCGTTGATGATCTCCCAAGTCAGGACTTTCTTTTGCATAATATAGAATTTTATATACAGATAAAATTAACCATTATTATTACCTAGCAGGCTTTGCTCGCTACGCTGGTCGGTTTCTCCAAAAAAAACTTGAATCAAACGAAATATATCTGTGAATTTGATTGCGTGTTTTAAAGAAACATGAACTTTTACCATCATGTCCTTCCGCATTGGTGTAAAACGATACGAAAGCCATTACGCTGTTATATTTTCTATTGTGTTACACGAAATTTAGGCTGTTAAAGACCAACTCGTTTATTTAATCATTTACAGTATGATTTTCTAAAGAACGATATAACGATATGCAATATACTAAAACTATCCCTGGAAAATTAACAATGCAAGTTCCATAGAAATCCATTCAGCAGAATCTTCTCAGCAGTCTAATGTTTCATAATTGGGTTCAACTGATTATAGAAATGCCCCCACCCCCCTAATTCCTTAACTAAGCAACATAGAACGATATGTTATGCACTAAAACTTCCCCTCAAAATTTAGCTAACTAACAGTGCAAGTTCCAGCAAAATCCATTCAGCAGAATGCAAGGCATAAGCGGCAGAATCGAAATGCCCTTTGCATTATCGGCCTTTTGCATTTTCTTTCATAATCATTTTCACCTGTTGCTAGAACTCTCAGGGATTTTGTAGAAAGTATATGCTAGTATACGCCGTCAACCTTCTCGAATTTTTAGGAAGAAATTCTGTACACCGTAGTCTGTACACCGTCCGTAGCTATAATATATACTCTCTAGTATATATCCTCTGTCTATAGAGTATATGCACTGTTTTTTTTTACGACTACACCACTGACAACTTTCTCCCATAGCTCCATAACTAAACAATGTAGAAAATCAATTCCTGAAATATTATCACACTGCGAAACTCCCATCAAAATCCGTTCAGTAGAACTTTAAAAAAGGTAATCTTTCATAATTGGGTTCACCTAATTTTATCTATAACTTCCTCTCGTGGCTCTATAAATAAGCAATGTAGAACAATGTGCTTTATTTTAAAAACTTTCTAAAACAAATTACATAACTGACAGTGAAATCATATAAAAATCTGTTCGGTAGAACCTGAGTCGATCGGAATGTAATAGGAATTTGCATTTTATAAATATTATAGATGATTATGATATGATTTTTGTAATCGGATTATTTGCCCAGCTTTCGCTTCAGAAAACACAACGCAGACGAAAACTTTGCTCCAGAGAAGTACCAACCATCCCCACAAAATTGCCTAACTAACAGTGTAAATCCCACTAAAGTCCGTACAGCAGAACTCAAATCATAAACGGTCGGAATGAAATACGAATTTGTATTTTAAATACATAGTAGATCTGGAGGCACGGTAGTGCCTCCGCCAAGTCGATAGAGCACAGCCGTAAGCATACTTTTCTGGAAGCAAGTCAGGCCACTTTTGACTCCCCCCCCCCATATCTCTGCGCTGGAGTTTACCAAAAGTCTGGAACTTCGTTTTTCTATAGAATGTGGCAAATAAGACCAAAATTTAAAATTACAACTTTCTGTCTTTTCTAGTTTAGACGATATATGAACTCAAACATTCGATTTTTTGTCACTCACTCACTCACTCATTCACGCGTCATCAAAAAGATTAGGTAGATCCCGTAACCCTAGAAACTTGACATTTGGAAAAAGGGTAGTGTTTAGGATACAAAGAAAGGAAAAATTATAAAATCCGGAAAATTCGAAAGAAAAACATTCGAAAATTCAACGAATTCCATCAAAATTGAAAATGGAAAATAATACGATCTTGTAGTCTTAGAAACTTAAAATTTGGTGTGAAGGTAGTGTTTAGCATCCAGAAAAAGAAAACATCAAAAACACCAAAAAAATCGAAAGCAAAATTGAAAAAATCGAAAAAAATTGAAAAAAATCGAAAATTTGAAGACAATCTGATTTTGTTGCGCTAGAAACTTCAAATTTGGAATAAAGGTAGTATTTAGGATACAAAAAAGAAGAAATTAAAAAAATCCAGAAAATTCGAAAAAAAAAATTTAAAAATCGAAAAATTCGTAAAAAATTAAAAAAATTAAAAAATTTGATTTTTTAACCTTAGAAACATAAAATTCGGCGTAAAGGTAGTGTTTGGAATTCAGAATAAGGAAAAATTAAAAACACAATAAAAATCGAAAATAAAATTTAAAAATCGGAAAGATCGAAAAATATTGAAAAATTGAAATAATTCGATTTTGTAGCGCTAGAAACTTGAAATTTGGAATAAAGGTAGTATTTAGGATAAAAAAATAGAAAAAATTTAAAAATTCCAGAAAATCTGAAAAAAAAATCAAAAATTCGAAAAATTCGAAAAAAAATTGAAAAAATGAAAATAATTAGATCTTTTAACCTTAGAAACTTAAAATTCGGCGTAAAGGTAGTGTTTAGAATTCTGAATAAGAAAAAATTAAAAACATAATAAAAACCGAAAATAAATTGAAAAAATCGAAAAAATTGAAAAACATCGAAAATTTGAAAATAATTCGATTTTGTCGAACTAGAAACTTGAAATTTAGAATATAGGTAGTACTTAGGATAGAAAAAAAAGTTAAAAATCCAGAAAGTTAAAAAAAAAAAAATTCGAAAATTTGAAAATAATTCGATTTTGTCGAACTAGAAACTTGAAATTTAGAATATAGGAAAA
The DNA here is from genome assembly GCA_963931845.1 of Maratus michaelseni. Classification (NCBI taxonomy): domain Eukaryota; kingdom Metazoa; phylum Arthropoda; class Arachnida; order Araneae; family Salticidae; genus Maratus; species Maratus michaelseni. The sequence continues at coordinate 20,662,743 of OZ007593.1, read as the reverse complement.
AAAAGTTAAAAATCCAGAAAGTTAAAAAAAAAATTTGAAAAGATCGAAAAAAAATTTAAAAAAGATTTATTTGTTGGAATTTGCCTGAATTTTTAATTTTGTATCTGGTCTGCAAGTCGATAGAGCACAGCCGTAAGCATACTTTTCTGGAAGCAAGTCAGGCCACTTTTGACTCCCCCCCCCCCCCATATCTCTGCGCTGGAGTTTACCAAAAGTCTGGAACTTCGTTTTTCTATAGAATGTGGCAAATAAGACCAAAAGTTAAAATTACAACTTTCTGTCTTTTCTAGTTCAGACGATATATGAACTCAAACATTCGATTTTTTGTCACTCACTCACTCACTCATTCACGCGTCATCAAAAAGATTAGGTAGATCCCGTAGCCCTAAAAACTTGACATTTAGAAAAAGGGTAGTCTTTAGGATACAAAGAAAGGAAAAATTATAAAATCCGGAAAATTCGAAAGAAAAACATTCGAAAATTCAACGAATTCCATCAAAATTGAAAATTGAAAATAATACGATCTTGTAGTCTTAGAAACTTAAAATTTGGTGTGAAGGTAGTGTTTAGCATCTAGAAAAAAAACCATCAAAAACACCAAAAAAATCGAAAGCAAAATTGAAAAAATCGAAAAAATGGAAAAAAATCGAAAATTTGGAGACAATCTGATTTTGTTGCGCTAGAAACTTTACATTTGGAATAAAGGTAGTATTTAGGATACAGAAAAAGAAAAAAATTAAAAAATCTAGAAAATTCGAAAAAAAATTTCAAAAATTCGAAAAATTCGAAAAAAATTGAAAAAATGAAAATAATTTGATCTTTTAGCGTTAGAAACTTAAAATTCGGCGTAAAGTTAGTGTTTGGAATTCAGAATAAGAAAAAATTAAAAACACAATGAAAATCGAAAATTAAATTAAAAAATCAAAAAAATCGAAAAACATCGAAAATTTGAAAATATTTCGATTTTATAGAGCTAGAAACTTGAAATTTGGAATAAAGGTAGTATTTAGGATACAAAAAAAAAAAAGAAGAAATTAAAAAAATCCAGAAAATTCGAAAAAAAAATTTTAAAAATCGAAAAATTCGAAAAAAAAGTGAAAAAATGAAAAAATTTGATCTTTTAACTTAATGAAACTTAAAATTCGTCGTTTCGAAACTTAATTTTTTTTGTAAAGGTAGTGTTTAGAATTCAGAAGGAAAAAAAAACACAATAAAAGTCAAAAAAAATAAAATAAAAAAATCGAAAAAATCGAAAACAAATCTAAAAGTTGAAAATATACCGATTTTGTTGCGCTAGAAACTTGGAATTCGGAATGAAGGTAGTATTTAGGATACAAAATAAGGAAAAATGAAAAAATCCGGAAAATTCGAAAACAAAATTCGAAAATTCGAAAAAGGCGAAAAAATTTTAAATAATTTCATCTTTTAGCCTTAGAAACTTAAAATTCGGCGTATAGATAGTGTTTAGGATTCGGAATAAGGTAAAATGAAAAATACAATAAAATTCGAAAATAAAATCGAAAAAATTGAAAAATAAGGAAAATTTGAAAATAATTCGATTTTATAGCGCTAGAAACTTGAAATTTGGAATAAAGGTAATATTTAGGATGCTACTTAAGTAAATATTTAAAAACACGGAAAATTCGAAAAAATAAATCCGCAAAATTGGAAAAAAAATGAGAAATTGAAAATAATTCGATCTCGTAGTCTTTGAAACAGAAAATTTGTGTAAAAGGATTCAGAAAAAGAAAAAAAAATCAAAAACACAACAAAAAGCGAAAATAAAATTAAAAAATCGAAAAAAATTAAAAAAAAAAACGAAAATTTGAAAAAAAATTCGATTTTTTAGAGCTAAAAACTGGAAATTTCGTATAAAGGTAGTATTTAGGATAGAAAAAAAAAAGGAAAAAATTAAAAAATCTGGAAAATTCGAAGAATTGAAAAAAAAATTATCTTGTAGCTTTAAAAACTAAAAATTCAGCGTAAAGGTAGTGTTATACAGAAAAGGGGAAAATTAAAACACAATAAATTCGAAAATAATATAAAAAAATCGAGAAAGAAAAATCGAACATTTGAAAATAATTCGATTTTGTAGCGCTAGAAACTTGAAATATGGAATAAAGAATGCAAAAAATGAAAAAATTAAAAAATCTGGAAAATTCGAAAGAAAATTCAAAAAATTGAAAAAAAAATCGATCTTGTAGCTTTAGAAACTGAAAATTCAGCGTAAAGGTACTATAGTCATTTAGGATACAGAAAAAGGTAAAATTAAAACACAATATATTCAAAAATAAAATAAAATAATCAAAAAAGATCGAAAATTTTGAAATAATTCGATTTTTTAACGCTAGAAACTTGAAATTTGTAATGAAAGTAGTATTTAGGATACAAAATAAGGGAAAAAAAAATCCGGAAAAATCCGAATGGAAAAATGAAAAAATTGAAAATAATTCGATCTTGTAGTCGTAGAGACTTAAAATGTAGTGCAAAGGTAGTATTTACGATTCAAAAAAGAAACTTTTAAAAATTTGTAAAATTCGAAAATAAAATCGAAATATCGAAATATCTGTAAAAAATCGAAAATTCGAAAACAATTCGATTTTGCAGTTCTAGAAACATGAGTTTGAAGATAATTGTCCTATTAGCTAGTACACCGCCCCTAATTGTTTTATGTTTTTTCTCCCGGATTATGCTTTTTTTTCTTTTTGTTTACGAATTTCGGTATAGAAAAGTTCCGCTATAGACCGGCTGCGTTATGGGCGGTTTCTTTATAGACATGTTTGTTTTTTTCACAGGTTATACTCTATTTAATTTGCATATAAAATATGGATTGTTAAATGATGTTAGCACCAAAAAAAAAATTCACAGCTCACTCTCTCCTCCCGACATTACTGGCTGGTTATGGCTTGATAGTCCTTTCTAAATAAAATCATGGTGACTCTAAGATTACCTTGATTTATCTTTAAATTGAACCTAAATGATCCTAAGAAGACGGATCAAAGAATTACTATATTGGCATTACAATCAGTAAACTTAGAAGTAAAATTGAAAAATCAATAAATTTATAAAAAGTCGAAGGTTTGAAAATAATTCGATTTTGTAGTCCTACCAGCTTGACATTTGGCAAAAAGGTAGGGTTTAGGATACAAAGTAAGGAAAAATTAAAAAATCCGGAAAAAAAAACTTCGGAAAATCGAATATAGTTTGATTTATTGAAAGTTTCCGGAAATTTTAATTTTAGCTTTCTTTCTATCCTAAACAGTACTTTTGTGCTAAATATCAAGTATCTAGGCTGCGAGTAATATCTCAGATGGATAGCACCTTTCCTGGAAGCAATTGAGAGTACTTTTGACTCTCCCCTCCCATAACTTAGTGCTTGCCTAGTTACCTGAAATTTCTTTAAGGTAACTTCTTCGAAAATCAGTGGATGATCTCCAAAAAGAGCCCAAAATCAAGAAAAGGAGGATTACTTACAAAAAGAAGTGAAATCTCATCAAAAAGTCACCTGTAAAAAATGCAGCCAAGTCTCGTAACTCATTTACCGTAAAAAGTACTGAGATCGTATAAAGCCAAGTTTAACTATCTTATTAACTCTGAAATTTTCCTTCACAAATCACTCCTAGTCTCTACATCTTTAGTTAATTATTATTTTGTGACTTGGCAATTACGTAGCACGAGAATGTGATGTATATAGTTAGTCTTAATCAAATAATACTATAACATATTAAGGTGTAATAACTTCCTTGTGCGTATATAATTTGCTTTAGTTAAATTATCCCATCCCATGACATAGTAAGGTGTAATAACTTTCCTGTGCTGCGTAATTGCCAAGTCACAAAATAATAATTAACTAAAGATGTAGAGACTAGGAGTGATTTGTGAAGGAAAATTTCAGAGTTAATAAGATAGTTAAACTTGGCTTTATACGATCTCAGTACTTTTTACGGTAAATGAGTTACGAGACTTGGCTGCATTTTTTACAGGTGACTTTTTGATGAGATATATCTTTCATAATTGCATTCACCTTTCCCAATCACTTTCCCATTAGCTCTATCACTAAGCAACATAGAATGATATGTTATAGGGTCATTAACCATACCTGAAAAATCACTTCCATTAAAATTTGTTCAGTAGAATTTTTTTTAAAGTAATCTTTAATAATCGGGTTCATATAATTTTAGAGCTTTCCTCTTCAGCTCTATCACAAAGCAACGTAGAATAGCTATACGCTAAATCCTTTCAAAAAACATTACCTGATTAAAATGTGAATATGCGGTTTATACTCAAAGTAGATGATGATATGATTTTCTGTAACAGGATTCATCAAAAGATTTCGCTTCAAACATAAACGATGCTTTCAACATTGTGGCTAATACGCTAATTGGCGAGGTATCCGATTGCAGAAAATTAGCCGGAAATCGTATGAATAACTACCCAAAGAAAAAGAGAAACATGGCTGAAGACTGAAAACAAATAAAGAAGTAATACATAATACTAATCAGACCTTCGACACTCTATTTCGTACTTCTCCATTATCCCGTCGACCACTTTTCAAAAAAAAAAAAAAAAAACTATTGTCAAACTATAAGATTTAACGCCAAAAATGCAGTCCCATTCACTTGACGTCAGAAGTATTAAACGTGTTTGTTATGTCATGAAGCGGTTTTTAATTCACATTTACCTGTATTTTTCATTTTGTTTTTCTGATATTTTAGTTATTTCGTTAATTAAAATAAAAATTGCGTCCTTAAACGGCTGTGCCATGACATTAAAAGAGAAAATGCATTGTAAAAATGTTGCGTTTCATAGTTAAGTGCAATGGACCAATTTCAACTGACGACACAAACATTTATTCACCAGCCGAGAAGAATAATTAAGAAAAATAATGTAAATAAATAAATATCCAAGATTTCTTTTTTCTATTTTCATTAATATATTGTAATTTTTTGTGTTAAAACTTACAGGACACTTTGGTGAGTAGGGCTTTTCCGAATTTATTTTATTTTAATTATTTATTTTGATGTTCCAATGGCAACATTCTTCCATTTGTTAATTTGGAGTTCATGTTTGGCGATGATTTTTTTTTTTTAATGAGAAGTGGTCAACGGTATAACTGAGATGTACACTTTATTTTAGCAATCACATTTTATTTTAAATCGTGGCATTTGTAGAAATAATAATAATAATACACAATTACATAAATATCCGTAAGAATAATATTCAATTCCCAATTGAGCAGTTAATATTTCTATCTGCAAAAATAAACAAAAAGATTTAATTTGAATTTCTTCCGCTGCTATAGTAACGGACGTATTTTTAGAAATTATCACTTGTATTGTTAGAATTGTTAGATTTTGACGTCAAAGACTTCGCCAAATTAGAAAAATGTGCAATATCTCACGAACTATTTGACTTATGAGTATTTAATTGATACCATTCGATTCAGCATACAAAAATACATTAAAAAATGTTATCATTTGTCACGTAACTGTAATACCCGATTTTTAAGGAATTTTTTAAAAGTTTGTTCCCCTTTTTACCCCCCCCCCCCTTAGGGGGGGAGTTTTTGAAAATCCCGTCTTAGTGCGCTTCTACGTACTGAGAATTATTTTTCCTGCAAGTTTCGTCTTTGTAGATTCAATAGTTTCGGCTGTGCGTTGATCATCTAGCCAGAAAGGACTTTCTTTTATATATATAGATATATATAATATTTTGAATAGCATATTGGTGGGCTATGTTAATTGTAAACACACACACATATATATATATAGTTGTTTGCATTTAAAATTTATTATTATTACTTACCCATCATACGTAGAATAGGGTAAGTCTTGTAATCGTTTTGAAAATCGAAAAAAAATTTTTGACGGATTTACACGTTTCAGACTCTGGAGATTCCGAAAAACATATTTTTAGAAAAAAAAATTTGCCGTCTGTCTGTGTGTCTGTGTGTCCGTGTGTCTGTGTGTCTGTGTGACTGTAAACGCTCTATCTCCCGAAAAAATTAAGATATAAACTTGCAATTTGGTATGTACTTAGTATGTAATAATGGGAAGAAGCCTATTTCATTTCAATAACCTCGATTAACCGGAACTATTTTTTCGGACTTTCGAAATAGTCGTTCTGATAAAAGGTATATAAAAATTTTCGAAATTGTTTATTTTAAGAAATGAATATAAAAGACAATAAAAAAACAAATTTTGCATAAAGCATGAAGTCAATCGGATAATGAAATGCCGAGATATTTGGAATACTATTTTTCACACTCTTTGATTTTTCATGACCCTGTATTTCATCCAAATTTCATTCAAAGATATGTTTTAATTGGAAAGGAGACGCTTAATCAGATGCAATAAACCGCTAGTTAATAGGATTATTATTTTTGGAGTTAGAAGGATGCTTCTTTCAAGCAATTCAGTAATCGAACCTTTAAAGTTTGTGACGTCATCAAGCCACGATTTTATTTGAATTGCAATGCATTTTATAAGTAGTTTACACATGTTTTTTTTTAATATTTTACATAATGCATATCCATGATGGGTAAGTATTACGGTGGCCCCCAACGGCTAGTTTTTCAATTAGAATAAGTTCTGAAAAATATGAAAACACAAATAATAATTTACACAGAAAAATTTTAATCGTAAAATAACATCATTGAAAGCGTCGCCGACAGAAAAGGGATTTCTCGCAATTTGGTGATTTCAATTTTTCCTTTTCTCGCTAGGTGAAACATTTTGTCACGATTTGGCGCAATGACAATCGGCGGCGAGAACCGTACCTGCAACGTATTTTCAATGACCTTAAAGTAGGTACCTATGTTTGTTCTTATTTTCTAGCGTAAAAAGTTTTCATAAATCTAAAAAAAAAAGAGAAAGAAAAAAATGCCTTTTCTATTATGCCATGTCATGCTTTTTAATGCCATTTCAAGAAAAGATAAACTCAAGTAAAGTTTGTTATATCTACGTATATATAATAATTTCATGCATGGAATAAATATTTTCATGCAACTTCATTGCATGAAAAATTCAAAAAATTTGTTTTAATAATATGATTGAATTTGAAGCGACATTTGCATATTTTAATTCTTTTTCAGCTGTTATTTATATTTTTTTCTGAATAAATATCGAAATGATATGTTTTAAGGGCCTGGTTTAAGTAATAAGTCTCGCAAATAATAATCTTGTTTATCAACAAGTAAATGTGACCTCTTGAAATTTAAACAAATGGATGCTAATTAATTTTAGCTAATAGTTTCATGCCTTGCTAACTCGAAAATTCTTCCGACTTTATTCTCATCAGATCACATCTGAGAAATTAAAGCGCTAGCTACAGATACAACATGCATTTCAATTTTCATTTCCATTCATATTGTTCCTACTTTATTTAAATTTTAAGATACAATAACCATGCAAAACTTAAAATGTTCTATTTGTAAACACTGTTATATGAAATTTTTATTTTATTAAAGATCTAAACGTATGCATGTTCTAAAAAGTAATGGTTATTTCAAAAATTAAAAGAATGTATGATGAAATTTCTTAAAAATAGTTTATATTAAATAGATATGTAATATGTATAAGCTAGAATTCTTTTTCTTCCTGGTATACGGACTTTTGCATTAACTTACGCTTATACTTTTATAAAAATAGAGTACCAAAAACGTTTTCAAATAGTTTTCACTACAAGAATTCTATCCCTAGTTTCGCAACTAGGATTGATGTTATTTTCATAAATTTTGAAACTTTTCCTCAATTTTTTTCCCCAACATATTCTGCGACTTGGAATGTTTACATAGAAAATGAGTTTGGAAGTACTTTAAAATGGGGATGCCGTTGCAAAACCTTGAAGAATTATTATTATTATTATTATTATTAATTTATCTTAAAAATTTCTGCGTTTCTTCTATTTTCTAAAGCCGACTTACTCAGTGCTCAATTAAAAACTACAACAAAAAGCATATTTCAAGAAGGTTTCTAAAAGTTTTATTTCCATTTCTAAAGTCGGCTTACTCACTGCTCAATAAATAAAAAAAAACAATAAAAAAACACTACAAGGGTTTCTTCGCGTCGTGTCGTCTGCTTAATAGTGAATACCTCAAAACGGTGTTTTTTAAAACTAGAAAGTAAATGTTTAGGAACATTATCAATTAAGCGATCGGCTTCAATTCTTGAGTGAAACTGCAGGACACATGCAGTTATCTGATAAATCATTAAATTTGTTTTTAAAATTCCCATTTTTTGACAAACATCGTTTTTAAATAGATTTCAATTACTTTTAGTATAAAACAATAATTAATATGAAAGTGGATTATTAGCAGGTTTCTCTACATTCACATTAAAGTTATTAAACCCTTGTTTGTTCGTTTCAGATTCACCGTTGAAAAGCAGAGATTCCCATCATTCAGAAGGGTTTTCTGGTCGGGACTATTAATCGTTTTCTTGTCCCTGATAATCAGATTAATTTTATATTTTATGGAGGGAATTTGTTGTTTAATGTTTCTCTAATCCAATGGGAATTTAGGGGAAGGTGGCCTAAAATCATCCCAACGGGCGAAACGATCCACATATGTTTTCTTGCAGACAGGTTGTATCTACAGGGCAACACATAAACTAGTTGTAATAAGTGAAGAAGTAATGGCGGTATTCAAGCGCAATCGCGTCTGAAAAGAATTCTTTGAAAAATTGAGTTTTACATCATCTGTTATCAGGTAAGCACTAACTTTCATATTTATTTAGATATACGTTCTTTCATGTACAGAAATAAGACTTATTTTGAAGTATGTTTTTAGTATGGGAATTACACTTATGTACTGTCATAATTACTTTTATATCCTTTATTTTGCCGATAAGAAACAATTTACAATTATTTTTAAATGAAGGGTCATTTTGCCATTTAGTGGGGGTAAAATGATCCTCTGGACACTTTTTAAAAAAAATCTATTTTTTGTCATTACTGAATTTGGGTTTAAAATATTAATAAAATATGTTTATAATGCAAAATATAGTGTAAAACATACTAGCAAAGGACCAAAGTTTTATTTAAACAGTTATGTTATTTTACACAAGTTTTTTCCTTAAAGGGATCGTTTTAGGTCACCTTTCCCTATTTTGTTAATAATTTGTTTTATTTTTACAAAGATAGTCTCAATTAAACGGGCATTACACCTTCATTTGGCGTTAAATCAGATACTGCTATCAGAAACTTATTCATTGCAAATTTGGATACATTTATGTTAAATTTATGTTATTATTTGGATACATTTATGCGTAAATCTCGCCAATAACCTCGTTTTTTCTGGCTTATAGAAGCTTATATTTTCTGCGAGTGTAAATTAGAAACAATGCTTTGATGAATAAAAAGGATGTGAATTATCACTTGACTTGTATCCAGGGTAATTTCACCTCTGCTGAAAATTTAATTAGGTATACAATGTTGAAATAAAATGTTTTGGTTAATGGTATTGTTTCTTCTTATTATTACTATTATTATTTTGCATTTTAAATGAAATGAGTGAAAGGTTTGTACTTTAAATGAAATGAATGCAAATCGTATGATGGTATTCAAAACAATATTCGGCCATTTATCAACTGCGCCCGGCTAACATAAATGTAAGTACCAAAATTTGTGTTAATTGCACATTACTTTTTCCATAAATTTTAATTAAAAATAAATTTTAATTTTAAAGATTTCAGTAAAAGTTCGATAGAAACATTTATTTTTAAAAGCAGAGTTACTTTTTCTAATAAAAGAAACACGAAATATTTCTGTTTAAATAATAAGAAATAAGTATGTAATAAACACACCAAAATATTTTAGAAAGAATGGTCTGCATATTTCTAAATCAATTGTGGGGTGTAATTTATATTTCTAGTCTTGTGAATTTTAAAATAATCAATCAAATACTACTAGCAAACTTTTCACAAGAAAATATGTTACAGAAATATATAGAAAATTAGAGTTGTTTTTCCCATTCTGTTTCCACATTTTGAAATTTACTGAAGCAATATATCGTCTCACTAAATTAAAGACATTATAAAGCCGTATTGAAAACTAACTTCAAACAAGAATTTGGATTTGATGGAGCAATCAAACACACTAATTGTTCTTGAGAACTCCTAGTAAAAAATATGAAAGTTTTGAACTTAAGAAGGTCAATTTAAAATGTTTCGCTTTTTATTGAAATGCTTTATGAAAACAAGCTACTGTTAGAACTTTTCATTAGCAAATATTTTAGAGGTATATTTTGATAATTTAATTTTTGAAATATAAAGCAATATTTTAAATCATAGTCAGAAAAGTAAATAAGAATACTTATAAAATGTCCGATTTATTATAAGTGTACAGGGTCTCTCCTGTTATCGTAATCCAAAAGAAAATTGTTATCCGTTATCTTTAGAGATGTACTTTCATTGTAAAATGTTTCAAATGTTGTTTTTCGTAATATGAAAAGCTACTTATGTCAAGATAATTATAATTTAACAGTTACGAAATTTAAATTTTTATGCGATCCCTTTGTCAGTTATTAAAAAAATCTGTAAATTCCACTTTTCTACGATTGAAACTTAACGAGTTGTGATGCTTTGAATTTTTGGAAGTTTCGTCGTTTTCTGCCGCTAAAAACACCTATGTTTGCGCTTTTCGTCAAAATATAAATTTTTCTAATCCAATACGTGCCAGTGGAAAAGCATGATCCAAGGAAATTGTAATATCCTTTCAGAATTCTTTGATAAGATTGATATTAAATAGCTCACACAGCACACGTGATCTCAGTTAAACCGTAATTTTAGGTAGCTTTCAATACAAAAAGCTACCTATTGCAGCCGTTCGGAGGAACGCAATTCCAAAAAATTTTGGTATATTTTCACCGATCAGGACCCCCAGACCCCCAGACCCCAAAACCACCCTCCCTTTAAATGTTGATATATATATATATATGAAACAAATTAAAAAAAAAAAAAAAAAAAAAAAAAAAAAATTTTTTTCGTCGTTGACTTCATTAAGACTATAATTCTGTGTAAATCCCATTATTCTAAATTATTTTCTCGCTCCAGTATTCGATTGTCAAAATTACATCTAGCGAAATATATAGTTTATTCCAAATTCATTCTCTTAAAAAATGGCACTGATAGAATGTTCTATTAAATTTACGCACTTTTATTTTCTTTAAATAAAAAGCATCCTAGAATCTAATAATTCAAAAAATACCCATTTCCCAGCTAAAAATATTTTACTTTTAAGAAATAACAACCTATGAATTTCTTTTCTTTATTTTTTATTTCCCTACGATTCCTGACAAAATATTACTTTTCAAATTCTGAAAGATTTTAATCTCAATGTAAAAATTATTTTGGCATATTGCCATACTTGATAAAAACATATGTACTCCTTTTCTCTCTGCTTTTATTTATTCGAAGGAAGTAGAAGGCACGAGATTGTTCTAGAACATTTTTTGGCGCGCTTTTGCCAGCTTCGGTAAGTTCACTTCGATATTAATTCGCCGAAGAAGTTAAGCCGTGAGCGTTGATTGGCCTAGAGGCTTTTTAGATAGAATGTATTCTGGCGCGCTCGGGAAATGATATACGGATTTTTCCCGCGTTTAGAGCAGAATGTTCCGGGATTTCGGGTGGTGGATGCAACTAGTCATGTACTTCCTAAATCTTCGAAGGTTCTCCTTGGCCGCCGATTGATTTTAAAGAATACCTGCCTGTACTAACTAAGATGTCTTCTTATATTTAAATTTAAATCATCAAGTTTCGCCACGACCCTAAAATTAGCAGTGCATGGAGTGAGATTTCAATAGAGTAAAGCTTAATCGATTAATCTTTAAATTTTTCGAATAAAGTGTGAACTGGAACGAACTGCCTCTTCTCTGTAGCTTATACGTACACAATGAAGTAAGTCTCGGTGCTCGACTGAAAATCTCCTCGGAGAAACCTCCCTTGCCTTGAATAGGAGTCTACAAAAGTATGGTGACTCCAGTTAAATCGTCACAAGCATGATCCAAGGAAATTGTAATATCCTTTCAGAATTCTTTGATAAGATTGATATTAAATAGCTCACACAGCACACGTGATCTCAGTTAAACCGTAATTTTAGGTAGCTTTCAATACAAAAAGCTACCTATTGCAGCCGTTCGGAGGAACGCAATTCCAAAAAATTTTGGTATATTTTCACCGATCAGGACCCCCAGACCCCCAGACCCCAAAACCACCCTCCCTTTAAATGTTGATATATATATATATATATATATATATGACATATGTCATGCTGTAACTCTCTTACTTATGAACCGATTTGGATGTAACTGAGTATAAGTACAGGACATGCCAAGGTCGCGACCGAGTTTGTTGGCCAGCTTCATCCGCTATCTTGTTTCAAAATGGCTGCCAATTAAAAAATTTTAATTTTTTAAAAATTCAAAAAAATCTACAAAAAAATTATAAATTAGAAAAAATGTTTCTGTTAAATGTTAGATCGTGATATAAGGATTCTGGAACATCTTTCGTTTTCGCTATATTTATAAAAATGTCTGAGATATGGCAGTTTGAAATTCTAGGGTGGCTGAGATTTTGGAATAATCTGATATTTGTTACGCTGTAACTCTCATGCTGAAAAGCGCATTCAAATACAGTATTAACAAAGACTGGGATTCAATCTTTTATAATCGGGTTATAAGCAATTTAGCTTCGGGTATTGGAGTAAAATGAGTTGAATATTTAAAAACATGGACTATGAAAGCTACTTTTTCTTCCCGGTACAGGCCGGAAGGACTCTTTGTCATGTGGAATGTTCGTAAATGAAGCAATTTATCTACCATCTACTATATATGTAAAACACAAACGGAAATTTCGTTCCGTTCCTTTATAACTCGAGTTCTGCCGAATGGATTTTGATGGAACTTGCGTTGTTCGATGGATAATTTTTCAGGGAAGGTTTTAGTATATAACATATTATTCTACATACATTAGTTATAGAATTATGATAGAAAGTTCTGTTATTTTGGCCGAAAAGGTTACCATTGCTAATTTTTTTTCGATCATTACTGTTACAGAAAGAAATGAAAAGGCTATACATGTCGAAAAATAAAAGAAAATTTGTTACTAATTTTATTTAAAAAAAAAGAAAGAAAGAAAGAAAGAAAGAAAGAAAACAGAAACAGAAAGAAAAAAAAAAGAGTTTTGATGAGAGAATGTTATAAAACGAAAATATTTAATTTAAACATGATTGGGAATGTTCGTAATGCTTAAAAAATTATTCAAGGGGCAAGATTTCTGTATTGAAACAATATTCGGCGATGTATCTTTTTGTTTTTGGCGATTTTGATTTTACTTTTGACCCCCAAAAATTTTATTTTAAGCCAAAAGGTGTCTTTTTTCTGTCGCAGAAAGAATTGAAATGGTTATACATCTGGAAAAATAAAAGAAAAAACTGTTACTAATTTTATTTTAAAAAAAGAAAACAGTTTTGATGAGAGATTTTGTGTACGGCTGCATTTTTGCAGTATTTTGTTTTCTTGGTACTTTTCGGTTAGCCAGGCGCCAGTGATATATATATACATGTATATATATATATATACATATATCTACACAAATACATGTATATACATACATATATATACACATATATATATGAATATATATATATATATATATATATATATATATATATATCACTGGCGCCCGGCTAACCGAAAACTACCTTTTTTTTAATTCAAATGCAAACAATATTAATGGTAATATACTTCTATTTACTTCTACATGTATGAAATTTCGTTCCGGCTGCTTATAACTCGAATTCTGCTGAATGGAGTTTTGTAGAACTTTAACTGTAAGGGAATTTTTCAGGGAAGGTTTTATTGTATAACATATCGTTCTACGTAGCTTAGTTATAGAATTATTCTGGGTTGACAATGCAAGTCGACCGATCAGATCAATCTGATTATGAAATATTAGACGTTTTAAAAGATTTTGCGGAATGGATTTCGATGGAACCTACACTGTTAGATAATTTTCCAGGGAAAGTTTTATTATATAACATATCATTCTACGTTGCTTAGTTCTAGAATTATAGGGTGAAATTCTAAAATCGGGTGACCATTTTTTTATCAAATATTAGCCTTTTCAATATTTGATTCCGATTATGAAAGATTAGCCCTCTGAAAAAGTTCTACTGGACGGATTTTGATGAGAATTGTATTGTTATTTAGATGCTCTTTCAGGAATGGTTTTAATGTACTACATATTGTTCTACGTTGCTTAGTCAAACAGTTATGTGTGAAGGTTATATAGTCAGGTGAACCCAATTCCGAAAGATTAGCCTTTTTGAAAGTTTTTACTGGGCGTATTTTTTGCGACTTGCATTGTTAAGTAGATAATTTGTAAGGATGGTTTTAGTATATTTTATATTATTCTGTTCGCTTTAGAATTATGTGGAAAAGTTCTATAATCAGATGAACCCGATTATCAAAGATTAGCCTTTATAAAAACTTTTACTGAATGGATTTTGTTAGTTAATTTGTTTGCATTGTTAGTTCGACAATTTTTAGTGATGGTTTTAGTATATTGCATATAGTTTTATCATTCTTTAGCAAACCCTAACTGTAAATGACCAAATAAAAGAGTTGGTCCTTAATAGCTGAAATTGTAACTGCACATTAGAAAATATAATAGCGCAATCACATTTTTCCGTAATGTGGAAGGATATTCCAGGTAAATATACAGATTGCTTTCAAGTACAAGGTCAAATTAAACGATATATTTCGTTTGATTCAAGGTTCATTTGTAGAAACCGACCAGCGCAGCGGGCGTAGCTTGCTAGTCTCTAACAAAAGCAGCTTTGAATTACCTAAAAGAACCTATCACACAGGAAGATACGTCAGTAACGTGAGGCATTCTTGATCAAGCGTGAAATGAATTCAGCTACTATCTATAAGTTATCCTTCCGTCTAAAGGAGACCTATCGAACATGTTTAACAATGTGATGCATAATAGCTTCATTTGATGCTGTATTTAAGAACAATCCTTGGTGTGCTGTGAATATTGTATTTTTACTCCTTTATTACATATAAACCTCCTGTGGAACTCAATAATGATTGTTAAATATAACAATAGCTGGCTGACTATTTTATTTTTAAATCTTTAGTTGGAAAGATCGCCTTTGAAAAGCTTGCTTCAATTGTGCAATGAGAGCAGGTTCTCTCAAAGAATTTCTGTTCTTGGATTTCAAAGAACGTGAGCAACAATATTACTTTATTTCCCACTTTCTTTTATTGTATTATAAAATTTAAATTATCAAAAAACACTTTTAATTACCAGTAATATATATATATATATATATATTGGTGGGTATATGTTAGAGTATGGAAGGGGTGGTGTTGTATGCGCAAAAAATAAAATGATTAACGCATTGCACAATAAAAATTACAAAATTACAAAATATTAAATAAAATTAATAAAATGAAAAAAAAAAATGAAATAGGACGAATTGGAGGGTAGTTGTTAGAGTATGGGAGTGCTGCTGGTGTTGTATGGATAATTAAAAGCAGTGGTTAATTATAAATAAATAAATAAATAAATAAAAGCGAGAGAGTGGGTTATTAGTTTACTTTGCATCCTTTTATTACAAGCTATTCTTCTGCTGACTCTGTTCATTTATTTTTTTCCTTGCATTTACTTTATGTTGCATTTCATTTAATTATCTTTTCTGATTTGTTTGTAACAATGTGACTTTAATCACTTCATAAATTATCGCACTTTATTATATCTAAATTGTTATTATTATTATTATCTTATTTGTATTTATTTGTTTTAATTATTTATTTACTCCAAATTAATAATTATACTTACACCATACTTCCTTTCTATATAATAGTAATGATTTCATATCATCTGGTATGCAGTTTTAATTTAATCTACAGAATTTTATTTAACCTCTTTAATTTATGTGGTACAATGTCATATCTAATTAACTTCATTAATCATCTTTCTTAAATTACTATCTTTGTCCTTTTTAGGGTTTCGTTCATCTCATGAAACCCTATTACTCCCACTCCGTTGTCTGTCTGTCACAGAGCCGTTCTCGGAACCTATATAACTTACAGAGTTGAAACTTTGTGTGTAAAGCTGAATACCAGCTATAAAGAGCTCAAAATATTAAAGTTTGAAAAAATCGTATTATTTTAATAAATAGAGATAAAAAACCAAAATTCTAACAGCCTTTTCCTATGAAATTAAAAAAGTTTTTCGTTATAGCAGATGCCAAAAATTAAAAATCCACGATGAAATTCTTTCTACAATAATTAGCTTTCTATCAAACGATTTCCACGTGAAAAAGGAAAATGAAATAAAAAGTTTCACCAATTGAAAAAAAAGATTAATATGAAATATAAATGATTGACTTCATAGTGGTAATAAAACGGACATTTTCAAAGATTTCTCAATAATACAATGAGTATGAGTATGTGTATGTACACAAAGCAGATTAATATCACGTCATTAGAGAATAAAAAAGAAAATCTGACGTCCTATTGGAAGTTTAACGAATTTTTCAGATGTTTGAGAATAATACAAAACGAGTAACAATATGAGTAATTGAGAATAGTAAATATATGAGTTTGAGATACATATTGAATCATGATAAAAATCCGATTATGGAAATATTCGCATATTTTAACATTTTAAAGGTGTACAACATGTTTAATTTTGAATTTTTTTTTTATATCGCATTTAGTCCGCGTAACAGTTATTATTATGGCAGAATATAATAGCCGGCTTCGCCCGCTATCGGGCTGGTTTGGACACTCGAAAAACGAAAAAATAGACCGCTAAATTTTTACTTTATAAAGAACAAAAAACATAAGTTTTTTTGTTGTTGTTTTTTTTTGTTTTTTTTTTCTTGCTAAATGAAATGTATTTGGATTTATTAAAGAAAGGATACAGTGTTATGAAAGGAATATTAAACGAAACCCTTTGAGCATTCTTCGATCACACTTACGCACTTGTTAAATATTTCCTACACCCTTTTTTTATTTTTATTATTATTTGCTTATAGAAATAATGCTATTATGCACTGACAATGTCTTAATTCATTTATTTTATTTTATTAATTTTTTACATTATACTAATTTAATTAATGTTTTAACATTCCTCTTAACTTTTCAACTTTTCATTCATTTTTTACAAAATTATCTTAATTTATTCATTTCTAATTACCACTTTCTTTAAATTTTGAAATTCCACTTGCAATAACTAATTTATGATCTTTACGAAATTTTTTCATACACTGATACCAGATGGCTCATCATAAACGTATCTAAATTTATTAGTCATCTGACTTGAATACTTTTTCTTGAACAGCCAATAGGTGGCAGAATTGCTTCTTAATGTTACTTAATTCAAGTTTTAACGCTTGTATGTAATTCATTTGTCATGGTTTGAATATTTGAGAATCATTCACTTCTGTTGTAATTCAGTAATTAGTAATTATTTATTGGCAACAGGTGAAGATTTGTTGAATCATGAATATTTGAGTTAATCGCGTTTCTTCATGGTTAATGATGGGGATATTATCCTCAGTTTTTTTTTATGTTTTTTATTTCTAATATCTTAATTCTGTTTTCTTTGTATGATAGCCCAGATTTTGTATAATTTTAACTTAATAGTTCGTAGAAAGATGAAATCATACATTATTTTTGTGGAATCTATGGTAATTTGGGCTTGATAATTCAGCCATGGTTCTACAATTATTTCAACATCATTCATCTATTTAGACATTTCAATTTTTTCTTTATTTATGGATACATTTCAAAACAATTTTGAGTTCCATCTTTCAGGTTATTCTTTTTATTTTCATCTTTCCTCCAATCTGTTATATATTCTCTTTATCTTAAATTCTCTTTATATATTTATTTAATTTTTTCTCTACATAATTCTAGACATTATTCAAACAGGTAGAAATTCATTTTTCATGTTTAATATCCCCCCCCCCAATTGTTGTATGATGTTTCTGTGTTGTTATTTAATAATTATGTATATATATATATATATATATATTATCGCATTTAAACTTAAGCGCATGTGAGCGTCGTTTTGTAATTTTATAATAAATGCAATATGTATAATAAACCTACAACATGTCCTCAAATAATGCTGAAATCCTATTAACTTTTAATGCAATTTTTGTAACTTTAAAAATTTGTAACTTTTAATTTAAATTTTTAAATCATCAAATTAGAAAAAAAGAAAAAAAATAACTTTCAAATGCAATATATTTGAAATCTTTATCTCAATTTTATCATGGTTAATTGATATTTTGATGAATTACAAAATTTTTCAAACATACATTTTTTTTTAATATGCATGCAATCCAATTAAGGAAGATTTACCCATTTGTAAAAACAATGTAAATTATTCGGAATGTGTTTGTTTAGTGTTCAATTAAAAACCATTTTCATGTATGTTCTGTACGCAAGATAATATATCGGTCATCTTTAACCGGGGTAGCTCGGCTTAGATTGCCTGGTATTTTCAAAAATTCAACATTATTTGTTTTTAATAATTCAAATTAAATTCATTCTGACTGGATATTTTTTTCTTTTCATCCATTTAAAATTAATTTATATATGACTGAGTTAAACTTCATTACGAATAGAATCAGTTGTAAATTACATCACTTACACATTATATAGTTAAGGAAATGTTTCATTACCCTGCATTTTTCACGAAATATGTTCTTAATATAAGTCAATTACTGAAAATAATTATGGAATGTTACCAACGTCAATACCTAGTTAAGATTTAACGGAAGAGAAGCCGCAATTTAAACATAAAGCATATTTATTCCCTGTTATCTTTCAGTGTATTTACACTACCTGAAGTATTTTTTATGCTGTACGAATAACCTATTATGCGTATAGAATTATTTATTTGTTTAGCAAAAGCTTCGGAAAGGTAAGTTTTTTTAATTGTTATTAATATATATGTCACGATAGAAAGTAAAGTATTATCTGTTTTATATTTTTTAGTTAAAGTTGCTTCTTTTCTTATACCACTTATACCGTATCTGCTTCAAATATATTAAACTATACAACGCGCCACTTAACTTATACGCTATAACATTAAAATTTTAACAGAAAATCTTAGGAAACATTTTACAAAATAGTTTCCCATTTGTAAAACCAATCGTATAAGATCAGATACTGTGTATCGTAAAATTTAAAAAGTATTCTGGGGTTAAATCTTTCAAATTTAATAATATAACATTATATACATGGTATTTGTAAACCATTTATAAAAGAAAACAGCTGTTAGTACTCATCAAAAGGAATACATTTTGTATAAGAAACAATTTATTCTGTTAAAAAAATATAGGGTGCCTCGTTTCATCTCAAACCTGTATTATCGTTTATGATTTTAACAACATTAAAGATATCTTAGCGAAACTGTACACAGACTAACTATGTTTAGTATGAATTGGATTGCATTACGGGAACTGCTGGAATCCAGTACTTATACAATCAACTACATCCTGAATTATGGAACGGTTATTCAAGTTTTGTTTAGGCATGACCAGGGGCCATTTCCAGAATTACTCGTAATATTACTCGATTCTCAATGCACAGCCAAGTTATTACGTTGTAACTTACTCGTTACAAAAGTTTTACTTTTTTGTTATAGTTGTCGACTGAATTCTGAGTTTCTTCTGAAGGGAAACACTCTGTATTTTTGGGTGTGGAAGAGGTTTGCGATGCAAAATGTTTTTGTCTTGATTAGAATTATTACATTTGCTATTTTCCAAAGAAAGTTTACTAAACACTCCGTATATATTTCAATGCAAAGTATGATTTTTTCTATATAAAAAATGTCTACTTTCTTTAATTCAAAAATAAAATGTTCCAATCCTTATTTTTTCCCCTCTTTAATCTAAACAAAGATAATGTTAAAAAAATAAATAACAAAAGTATCGTAAATCTTACAAACTTGAATATCTTGGATCGAATATTGGAAGGAAATAAGATTTTAGAAAACATAGATTCTGTCGGGAATCAGAGAAACATATGAAATATGGAATTTCTACTTTTTCATTGTACATCTGAGGGATAGGCAATATTTCGATATGATTGCATGCTTCTACGATTTAGAATTCGATGCCATCACGAGAAAATACAAAATATTCTGTTTACATTTATCGAAATGTTCATCCATAATATATATATATATATTTGTAAAATATACTTCCAGATTTAAAATATTAATAAATACAAGCAAAATTTATTTATGATATGAGTGTTTCATTTATTTCTGCTTGTAGTTAAGGAATACTATTTTACATAGCTTTCATTACAAAAAATAAAAAACTACCTATTGCAGCCGTTTGCAGGAAAGCAATTCCGGAAATTTTCGGTATTGATTTTGATTGTATATCTTGATTACATGTTATAGATTGTTTTTGTTTTTAAACTAAATCATACGTAAGATGAACTAATTTTTTTACTAAACAAATCAGAAAAGTAGAGGATTTCAGGAAAAATAAAATTATTAAAAGTATTTTGGTAGAGAAAAACTTGAAATGATTATGAAACATCAACACGTTTGTACTTAAAACAATGTACAGGGTGCTACTAAATACTGTTATACTCCAAAAAATAAGAATTAATTTTAATCGTTTGGTAAAACAATTTATTTCTCTATTTCAGCGTTTGGCAATTTTCTATTAGTGTTGCCGATTTTTGTATAAATCAAATATTTAAAATTATTTTAAAGATGGAAGCCAAAAGAATGATGATGTATTATTATTTTATTTTATTTTATTCTGTTTGTATTTAATAAGTTTATAGCACTATGTAATTTGTTAGCATTCAAAAATTATAAATACAGATAGCACTCAAAGAGAAATTTATATATATATATTTATTTTAAGCTTGCACTGAAACAGTAGTATACTATTTTATTATGTTCATTCTTATTCTCTGCATTCAAATATTATGAATGTGGTCATTTTTCAACCAGTACTCAAAGAGAAATTCATATCATATTCATACTAATTATAGGTCTTAATCAAAGAGTAATATTGGTCTTTATCATATTCTGTTCTGTTAGTATTTAAAACTGTAAAGAGTCATTTATTTAATTAGCACTCAAAGAGAAATTTTTATATCTATGCTTAAATTAATTTTGTTTGCATTTTGCACTCAAAGAGCTACATACTATTTCATATCTATACTGCTTGTATCTGAATTTATAGATGAGGTTCTGACCTATATACAATCAGTTAAATAATAATTTAACATATACTTAAAATGTTCAGTACTTCAAGATTTTATAAGTAGATAAAGCATATTATTCTTACATAAAAATTTAATGGCATTCCATCTGTTGCTTCTGGAAAGAAATGTTGATTCTGTTATGACTCGGTTAATCTTTTATTTTTCAAATATTTTCATCCAAAAGTTAATTGTTATCTCAAATTTCATTGTTTACTTGTACTGAAAAGTTACACTTAATTTGTAATTTCATCTAAGACTAATGAAATATCAATCTAAATTTTACACGATGTTTTGGGTATGAAAAGGCTTTCCGCTCGATGCATGCTGTGTTTGTTGAACATCGACCAAAAATGCCAATGAATGAACATTTTCCAAGAGTCTTCGGAAATGTATTCGGTTGCAAGTTGAAAAATAAAATGAAATATTGTCAAAAATCTAGTATTTTCTGTGTCAGGCTGAGAATTTTTCGAGCCACCTTCGTACAGGGCTGCACTAAAGAATTCGCGCACAAGAGTGTGTCTTAAATGTATTAAGTTGAAAGGGGACTACGTTGAAAAATAATATGAAATTATGTCAAAAATCTTGTGCTTTTACTGTCAGGCCGAGAACATATCAGCCCACCCTCGTATATATAGTCTTAAAGATTATTGGGAAAAAAAATATCGATATATCGGTTTTGGATAGATCATAATATTTTCACGTTTACTTAATACACAGATTAATTTATTTCTGTCAATGTTGAATAATATTTTACTTAGAAATAACTGTTAAGATTTTCCACATATTTTTAACATTAATGATGATAAAGTTTATGAAGAGCTTTCCTATATTTTAAAAGTAATCAATTTCAAAGATAATACCTTTACTTTGATAATACCTTCCCACTCGGACGATTTCTTTTTAACACTTTCCAACCTAGTTAAAAAGTACAGCATGTTCCCTAATGCAAATGAAGTGTGTATCACTTATAGTTTTTTTATAGTGACAGTCAAAAGTATTCCGTTACATTACAGTCAACGGGGAATAATCGTTTCAAGTGCATTTTGAAAAAACTACGCCATTGGGAACAAAAGGAAATTGATATGTAATTATGAAGCGCATTAAAACATGCTTTTTGTAAGTATGGGATGCAAAGCATTTATTATTCATCTACAAAGTCAAATAAAATAATTCTGTTACACATTGTTCTACGGGGAATAATCATTTGCTGTGTATAATTTAATGATGTTTCATTATTTCAAGAATAATGAAAATTATACGCGTTATTGAGGTGCACTATAAATGGCTTACTTAAATTACGGTATGCATTGAGTTTATCGTTCATTTACAGGGACACACAAAGCAATACAGTATACGTACGGTATACGTGCACAGTATACGGTTACAGTATTCGTGCGATAATTGCAGTCTATGTGTGATAAGTGCGTTTACAAGTTTGGTTTGCGTAATTAACTATTTTTTTTATATTACGTGCTGTGTACAAATTTGGTTGATCATATACCGGGCTACACAGGGGAATTCTTAAGTATTACAGACTAAGGGAGTGAATTGCTTAAGAATAGTTTTTAATTGTGGTACGCACATTCCTGCTCAACTATTTGTAGTAGACTAATATAAGTTTGTGGATTAAACAAATTCATATAGAGGACGACTACGCAAAGAACAAAATGCGTTAGCGTTTACGGTTGGTAATAGCTGGAAGTGAGTTTTAAGTAGCCTTATGTGTTTTTTACCTGAATTAAATTTTAGCTTAATATGTGGTGTGTTTGACGGCAACTGGTTTCCAATGAACGAAATTTAAAAATTTGACCCGCTTCCCTGTCATTATCAAAACTCAATAGCCGATATGCGAAGTAGTAAATTACTGAGCTCGATGAGACGAATCGAATGAGCTATAAAAATCCAAATTCGAAATTCACAGACTAGAGTACCTTTATTTGTGAGGTGCACCACAGCATGTTACCTGAAGTTTATGTAGTGGCTAGCATTAATCATTAATTTACAGAGACGCACAAAATAATTCGGTTAAAGGGCTGACTATGATAACAAATTGATGGAAGTTCGTTTTCCGCTGTTTTAAACTTATCTAATTTTTAGTGTATTAAGTGGTGCGTAAAAATTCTATCGATCTTACAAAGGGCTGTGGAAAATAATTCACATGCATTAACGGATATCGAAAGGGATATCTACAAAATGGATTTTTACCGAGATTTTTTTTTAAATTGCTCCTTTAGATTTCTCATGCTCATTTCATTGCTTGAAAAATATTAGATTTTATATCTATATAAAACGCAAAGATACATAGCGGCGAAATAGCAGTTATTTCTCATTTGCCGATGGCAACAAATGGCTTGTTTTCACTAATTTGCTATTATTAAGGAAAGTATTTCAGGTATCAATTTAAAACTCACCTCACATATGTAGAAAAATTTTCTGCATCCGAAAATTGGTCGGGTTTTTACAAAAAATCGGCCGGTATTTTTTCTTAATTTTTGCAAAAAACTGACCCATACGTCTGAAAATAAATAAAATAAAGTGCGAAGTCAAACAAAAAAAAACTTGCAATTTTGTTTTTGATTCAAATGCGACACTTCGTTTCTGTTTCAAATGTTATCGATATTTGTCATGTTAAAGGTCATTGGTTCAGTTTTAAGGGGAGAGGGAGTTCGGTAATTTTAATTTAAAAATTGTGTTAATGATAAAGGTAAATAGATCTGGTGCGTGATATATAATGGTGGTAAATAGATAGCGGTGGAAAGTGGAACTAATTAATCTTTGAAGCGCGTGCACCGCACGCCTGCTATTTGGTGTCGTTGGCAGCGGGGACCTGTGCCGGAGGTTCGTTTCGAATAGAATGCACCCCCTGGCGGTGGAAGGTGAAATTAAATGATTTTGCGGCGCGTGCCCAGCACGCCTTCTATAAGCTGTCGTAGGCAGCGGGGTTCGTTCGGAAAGACGTTTGTTTAAAACAGAATGAGCCCTTTACCGGTGGAAGGTGGAACTTCATTCCAGGGTCGTTCGGAAAAATCGACCAGCGAAGCGCTAGTATTGGAAATGTTTAACAATCCATGCCTGGTTCTTGATTTTTCTTACTTGTTATTTATTATTAGTGGAGTTTCTCCCTCTCATGGGGTCGTTTTTTCCAAAATAAACCTCGAATTAATTGGACAAGTGTTTAGGTGTCCCATTACTTTCGGCAGCGTACATCCGTGCGGTCTACATTAATCGTGTCTCTAATCAAATAAACTTTGAGTTATTCTGATTTTTCATTTAGGTCCAGATGAAATTCAAATTTTCAGCATCGTCGTTCACGTTTGCTATGGGAACAGCTATAGGAACTTGTACTTAATCACGGCAGTAGCAAAATGTACTTGGGAGTTTTTTTAATTTTCAGAAAAAAAACACAAAAATCGTATATAAAGATTTGTGATTAATTAGAAATTTGCAGAGGACAAAATTAAATATATTGAACTAAAAGATTCAAACCGAGTTCCTTTTATGAATGTGAAAAACATTTCGCTAATATTACTAATGCTTCGTCATTAAAAAATCCTCGCGGAACGCGGAAAAACAATTAAAAACAAATGAAAAAGTAATGAAAAAAATGCAACTGGATGCCGTCAAGTTGCATAATTTTATACATACAGTTACCTTCTATGAAAACGTGCATCTCTGAGCACGGCGGTCACTGACAACCCACAAAATATTCCTTCTTTATTATTATAAATAAATCTTTATTATAAAAAATATATGAAAATTGCAGCCCCTTTCAACATTTATACGTAGACATGCATAAAAAATTTACATACATAACGAATTGCATACAATTCGTTATAGAAATCGATTAAACATATTATTTTTTTATGCCAAAGCTCTACAAGAAAGAATTCACACCAAAAAGAGAAACAAAAACAAGGTTGAAAAGTTTCTCACAAACTTCTCTTTTGATGAAACGTGTTATTAACTAAAAGTGTAAAGTTTTCAGCCTTTAATTATATGTTGGTGGTGTTCTTTTCCCTTGCTTAAAACACAAGCTTATAATTTAGCGTATAATTTTCAAATGAACCGTAAAGTTTCCGCCTAGAAAATGAAGAACATGGGTGAAGCATAGCAGAGTAAGTTGTGTTAAAAGTACAAAATTTTTTCGCCTGGTATAGTTTTAAAAATAACGAGAAAAGGAAAGTTAGACAAATAAGATTAATCGGAAAAGATTAAATTCTAAACATTAAGGACAGTAACAAATTAATTTTAATAAAACAGAATTGTAAATAAATTATAATTATAAACACATATGTCCCAGATTAAAAAGAAATAAGTGTCACAATTGAAAGAAGACTTATATAATTATACGTTAAAGAAAAATCTTGAAAAGCTCCTATTTTTAAACATTTTTTTTTTAATTTCTCACTTCTATTTTACCATTTCTTTAATTTTCCAACAGAGTTAGAAAGTGTTTATGAATTCGGTTTGTCTGGCCGCCTGTCTGTCAGTCCGTCTGTCCGTGCTGTAACGGAGTAAATATAGTTGGATTACCATGCAATTGATATTATAATGATTACCATGTTATTGAGGTTTGCCATGGAATGTTTGGTATTGGAAAGAAGCGTGTAGCATTTATACTTCGGTTGGAGGGGCACTCGAAAAATGTCGTTGCATTATGGCGTATAGGGAAAAATCGCATTCAGTGTATTTTAATGATGTTACACTATTTCAAACATATTGAAAACTATATAAATCACTGAGTTACATTACAAAATACTTACTTATTAATGATATGGTTATGCATAGTCTTTATCATTCATTCACAGGGACACACTAAAGAAATATTTTACTGTACTGTCTATGGACAAACATTTCTGGAAATACGTTTTCAATTGTAATGAGCATTTGTAAATTTAACTCATAGCATAGTACTTGGTGTGTATAAGTTCTATAGATCAAATACAGATTCCACAAAATTATTCGAGGGCATTTCCGCTCAATGCCGGAAATTGCTGAAGTGGAATTTGTAACCGTGTTATGCGTATACTAACTGATACACTATATGGCCAATGCTAACCGGTCACTTGCAAATTTAGAAGTTTAGTTAAATATCTAGCAAAATACATTAGGAAATTTCTTGAAACTTCAGGCGTGTAAACAGCATAGTGGACGTCATATATTTCCGAGAAGAGTTTTTCCTGAAACCCCTTAAGGGACCGTCAACAAATTAAAGAAAAACGAATATCTTTTGGATAACCCTGTAAAAACTAATCACGCAAAACTTTGAAAATTAACAAATGATTAGAAGGTTTCTTGTAATAAACTGTGTTCATTTTTTATGAGGATAGCACGTATAGTCGTGGAGAAATTAAGGATTTATAAAAGCAATCCCAAATTTCACCAAGTGTTTTGTTTATAATTTGTAGAGTTCTTAATATAAAATAATGTTCTTTTCAGGAACCATGACAAACGACTTTGTACATAATACTCAAGATGACAAGATGCTTAGTGTGGGATATGGTGTACAGAAAAATTTTCGTTCATTTACAGGGACACACAAAAGAGTTTGTTTACAATACCGTTTATGAGCGAAAGCTGCTGGAAGTGCTTTTTCAATTATGATATGCATTTTTAAATTAAACTAATAGTTGCATATGTATAATCTGTGTATAAATTGTATATATCAGATACAGGGCTGTATAAACGAATTCGTGTACATTTCCGTTTATTTACGAAAATTACTGAAGGGGAATTTCCACTGAGCTATGCCTCAGGATTATGGATGATTACCCCATTGTTTTAAAAACCTCCAAATATGCCTATTTTGGGGGTAATTTTAGTGTTCTATTGCTATCGAAATAACAAGTAAAAAAAGATGTAATCAAAAATACAATTAATGTAAATTCACGCATGGTAACAAGAAAATGCAATTAATTTTGCGCCAAAAAACGGCATTCGAGATGTGTCACTTTGACATAGACCCCGATAATGAAATTTTCTTAGTTATGTTCAAGATCGTATTTAAATGAGAATTTCTTGAAAATAAACAGTTATCGACAATTTGGACATGTTCATGGCAACATAATTTTGTCGCCAAATTTGGCGGCCTTTATCTCCCAGCTCGGCTACAATTTAGCAAACCATGCGTGTGTACATGAATATATGTCGCTTCATACATAAAAAAAATGCGTTACTTTGTCATTTACTCCGGATGAGCGCTATTCACTCGTAAAAAAAGTGTGCGGTTCGCCTACAGACGTTTCCAAGTCATAAATAAAGTTTAAGATTTTTAAGTACATCAAATTAAAAAGAGGGGACAGGTTAAAACTGGTAAATCTACAGATCAGGAGCCTCAACGTCAGCTCTGCAAGTCATTTGTTTTTTAAATCTCATTTTTGATATAATTTAACATCGTACAATCCGCAATTATTATTTTTTCAATTGCATGCATATTTATAAGCATATAAAATTCTTCGAATGTTCCAAAAAAAAAAAAAAAAAAAAAAAAAAAAAAAAGATTTCATCAAAATATTGAAAGTTACTTGAATTTTATTATTTTACACTCTTTGAAATACGGTGGCTAACCAATGGATAAATTAATGTGGAAAGTAAAAATAAACGCCTTTAAAAATTGTAAAAAATTTGAAAATAAGATGTTTATATTTCCTGCAAAAACATTTTCAAATATTTTAAGCAATTAATTTCTAAATTCTATTAAATTTATCGACAAAATTTTAAAACTATTGGAAATCCATATCGAAAATTTACTATTCGTAATTTTACGTCTAAATCCATTATGTAAATATTCCATTTTCATTTCAGATAAAAATGAAATTTGAAAAATCGTCTGCATCCCCATAGGAAAGCATTATGACCTAAAATAAACTGTTCTATGTGTTCCGAACGAATGAACCAAATTTAATAAAAAACTATACAGCTCATTCCGGATACAGTGCTAACATGCTTACCAAAAATCAACCGAATCGGACCATTTTTACGGCAGTTATCGCGGAATAGACAGACAAACAGACAAACAGACAGACAGAAACTAAAAACTTTTCACGTCTCCACAGTGAGCCTCAACTGACGTTTCGGCAATAACTGGGCAATAAATAATCTCTCATTGAGCGAAAACATTCCAAAAATAGCCAAAAGAATTTCAGAATAAAAGCCAAGAGTATATTAAATACTGGTTGTACGAAAACTTTTTTCTGAGCAGCAAATTTTGCTTAAGATTTCATTTTCCAAAGAATTGTCCCTATTCAAGCTGAATCCGAAAGCTAAGTTTATGATTGTGTTTTTACATAGTAACTTTAATAAACAATGGTTTTTGGGGGACCTCAATAAAGCTTTTAATACAATTTGTTTGTAATATATCATTAGTTATAAGAAGAAGAATGTGAACGGTATATAAGTTTGAAAATGCTTAATGTTATCTACAAGAGTCCATCAAGCATTTTTAGCTCTTGGTAAACCTAAACACATGATTAACATTCGGATATTAATTTTAAATTAATTTTCAAATACAAACAAAAATCGCGCCAAATATAAAGGCAAAATAATTTATTATAGTTTGCAATAAAAAAAAGAGGATTAAATTCTTATAAACTTTTTTTTTCTCTTTAACATACAATAGTATTTAAGAGAAGATTATCAATCATAAAAAAAAAAAAAAAAAAATTTTTTTTTTTTTTAACTTTTTCGAATGCTTATAGTGTGAAGAATAATTCTCCCGAACTTTAGATGGAATTCGAAATATTTACGAATTTTATTATATAGTTTGTAATAAAAAAAAGCTGAAATTCTTATAAACTTACTTTATATATATATATATATATATATATATATATATATATATATATATATATATATATATATATATATATATATATATATATATATATATATATATATATATATATTTCTCTTTAACAAACAACAGTATTTAAGAGAAAATTATTAATCGCAAAAAAATATCGATTTTTTTTCTACATATTTTTTAATTTTTAGAGTGCGTGTAATAAGCCCTAGAACGGTAAAATTCAAATTTTTTAATAAGATATAGGGAAATAAAAGCCAGGCTGAAAAACCACACAGCTCCACGCATGTTGAATTCTTTGCTTTGTAGGTTTAAATTCAGGATTAACGGATGAACTGTAAGTAGCAAAGTATAACAATTAACTAAAAAAAAATATATTTATTATAGTCTTTCACTTTAGTAAAATTTTAAACAAGGTTTTTCATCAAAAGGCATTTTCAGCGCACGTAAAGTTGTGTTTCAATATTACAACCAATCGACTTACAATAAATAAAGATTATTTATTGTAAAATAATAATAATAATAATATTTTTAAGCCACGTTGAAGTTAGAGGAAAAATGACACTTTTTTTCAAACGACTACCATTTTACCAAATTTCGTTTAATTTCACTAAAAATAGGTTCATGGCCTGCCAAATTCAATATAGTTTTTGAAAACTGACAATTTCTCGATCATTTTAAATGATTTTTGTATAATAAAAATATTTTTTTATAGTACAAACTATGAATATTAAGTGGGTAAGTTTGGTTTTTGTGTTACTTTATTCTTTTAGGAAAAAAAAAATCCTGATGTTCACTTACTTTTCGGGCCAATGAACGGCAATCTTCTCAAATATCCAACCCAAACCAACCAGCATAAATATCCGAGTTTAAACTTTTTTTTTAAGATGGTTCTCAAATTTCCTGCTCTACAACGCGAAACTTTTTGACACATTTCCTAGCTTATTTTTAAATTTAAATGAATAGAATTGGCAGAAACTGACTATTGAAGCGATTTGGAATCGAGAAACTCTTATCACTTTTTGATAAATAAATTACTTATTGAAATAAAGGCGCTTCTTGTCACGTGGTGATACATTTTTCCCCCTTTCTCGGACTGCCCCGTCGAGAATTTGGTTCAAAACGCCCACTTTGACCGTATTTTCTGAAAGATCTTCTGTGTTTACCCTTCAATTACATAGTGTCTGATTATCAATACCTGTCAATTTCATGCGTTTCCGAACAAAAATGAATTCTGAAATGTGTAAGAAAGTAGCTCCTTTACATTTGAGAATAGCCTTAATTGAAATATTTCCTTCGTAAGATAGCATTTTCGGTCAGGCATATTCTTAAATCATTTCCCAACTTATCATTTCTACTGCAGTTAATATTGTTATCCTTTTTTTCAGGAGGTCTCTTTTTTTCTTTGAAAAAAATAACTTTATCTGAAGATCTAAAAACCATTTTTTCTGATTTCCTCGCGTACTCTTAAAAGAATTGATAAACAGAGAAATAAACTTCCAAATATAATGCAGTTTTAGGACGCTAAACCTCATTTGAAAGTCATTCGTATAATGTCAACTGTACAAGTGTCGAAACTTTGAGTTCATTCTTACATATCCGATGCAACTTGACAGGAAAATTCGTGGCTCATCTGCCGTCTTCTGACGGCAGGCGCACTACTGTGCCGCGGCACATCTGTTCAAAACCTATATTATATTCAGTAGAATCTCAGTTGTCAAATGTCCCAGAACAATTCGGTTTTCGAACAGAAATTCGGTTATCAACATGTGGAAGAATCATAAAAAATCTACCGCATAAAAATATTAGAAAAAGCTGCCGAATTGGATTCTTTCTTAACGCAAACTGCACACGTATGATGTTGAGTGAAAGTGTTGTCGGAAAAATGACCGCATGAAAAAAAGTAGCGAAAGCAACCGAATTGAATTATTTTTTAACGCAGAGCGCACATACATGAACTGCAGTGATCACAGTTTTAATGATATTCATACATTCTGAGATTCCTTATACAGCAAAACTGCTGAATCCATATATTTTTATTTTTTTTCCTTTATTTTTTTGTTTTTATTTATTTTATTTTTCACGTATACGAAGCACATACATATGCTATACACTAATACCAGTGCTGTAGTTCGTCTCAAAAGTTTGATCACTCTGCAAATCTAGTTAAAAAATTTCGAAGAAGAAAATATATGAAGCCAATTTACAATAAATACTCGAAATTTAATCAAAATGAAATAAAATAGGCAATATTTGTTGGTTAAGATAAAAATTACATATTTTTTTATTTAATTTACTTTTTCTTGAAGAAACACTGTCTCAAAAATTTAAGCAATTTGTGCAATTTTTTGTAGAAACACGGGATTGGACGGGTGTAATGACGTTGTATGACGTTGCAATCCCGTTTTATAAAAGTATAGAAGTGTAGAAATCATTTCCACTAATTTTAAAAATGCTGAAGGATAAAGAATTCACAAAAAAAAATTGAAATCGCAAAATAAAACTGTTTCTGAAATGGCTAAAAATTTGAAATCGATCAAAGCAAGATATTTATCAGGTATTCTCTAGAAATGGTAATTTCAACCGGAAAATAACATGTATACGACCACGGATGGCGACTGTTCAGACGGATCTGAGAATACGGCAATTGGTGTGTAAACAAAATTTGTCCATAAAGCAAATTAAACATATTCTTGGAGTACAGTTGTCCAAAGGTACTGCACATAGACGTATTAAAGAATTTTATTACAGCATACGAAAAAAAATGGCTCGCAAACCGCGTCTCACACTACACCGCAAACATTAATGAATGAACTGGGCTAAAAAACACATGCTCTAGGGACAAGTGGCTTACTGTTTTATTCTGTGATGTGAAAAATGGAGCTTAGATGACCGTGATGAGTGGAACACGTATTGGCATGCTGTACGAAGAGAACCAAGGGCATTCTTCAGCAAGCAGCAAGGCGGTAAGTCTGTTTTGGTTTGGAGAGCATTCGGCTTCAACGGCCAAACCTCTCGGCCTTTTCAACAGGAAGACAAAATCCCCAAAAATATCAAGAGACGCCGAACAAACATTTGCTTACAATCGGTGACATTTGGGGGGGGGTTTAGAATGGATCTTTCAACAACATAATGCCTCAACCTCACATCTAACATTCTACAAAACTGTGGCTTTCACAGAAAAAAATGTTAAGATTCTTGACTGGCCAGCTTTACCTCTAGACATAAATCCATTTGAAAATGTCTGGGGCATTTTAACTCGTTATTTTTACAACAATGGAAATCAGCATGCCTCTCTTGAAGAACTCCAAGAAGCCATTGAGAAAGCATGGTATTATTTGCCACCAGAAACCTTATATAAACTAATAATTTGGATGGACAAACGTTTATTTGAACTAATCCGAAATGAAGGATAAATAATTTGTATGTAATAGTTTTGTAAAAATGATAAATGTAGTTGTTTTCGCCATTGTGCATAAACTTTTGAGACAGTTTCGTTTGAAGATATTTTTAATTATATATTTTTTTACAATTATGTAATTTATTCTTTTCTATTTTTGATAACATTTATTTAAATGAAGTTGCGAAATCCGCAAATTAAAAAAATGCTATTTATTCTAACTTTTCGTTATTCTTTAAAAATCGAAATTTTATGCTTGTGCTTAAACTTTTGTGACGGACTTTAAGAAACTTCATGCATTTTGAAATTCGAAACAGTGAGTTAACTTAGTGTTATTCAAATGATCTAAAAAAAAAAACCTTTTTTTTCTTCAATCTCAAGTCAACCAAAATTTTACCTATAAAGGTATGTGTAAAGTTTTTGTTAACTTTTATTAAAATGATATAAAATAGTTATTGTGTTTCGTAATGTACTGAACTGTAATGTGTTTTTATCTACTACTACTGGGTAACTGCAAGGAATGACATAGAATGGGAGAACCAATTAATCGTATTTTTATTATTTCTTATGTAAAAAAAAATTGATTTGGTTCTCGAACAATTAATTGGAAGGAATTGATTTGAGAACCAAAGTGTCACTGTATTACGAAGAAATTTATTTAGAACAGCATAGAAATAGTGAGTTTCTGTGGGGTGAAAATGACGTCTTTAATACTTTTATAGTATTTTCAAAATTAATTATCGCATAACTAGAAATATTCATAGTAAAAAAATTTCAAGCGTTTTGAGTTTAAAAATAATCATATATATTATTTCTCCTGTCAACATCCCTTTTTCTAAGAAAATACGAAACGCAGAACGACGAATGAGATAGCATATGAAAGGATTTTGAACAGGCTTCTGACATAGCACACTTAACATTTCGTTAAAACATGTTTTTTAATTAAAACTTGCAGTTAATTAAAAAATAAATCGGCATTATTTTCATAAATGAAATGAAAGGTTTTTCTCAAATTAGTGTTGCCACAAAAATAAAGTGCCGCATTATGTGATGCTCAACAGTAATTATAAAAAACATTTGTATAATAAAGATAAAGTGGGATGCTGTTGTTGCACGGGTTTATTTTATATTTAGTATTAAAAAGCAAAATTGAAATTCAAATACTCAATTTATTTTTCTTTATCCCAATTTTTTCCAGAAACAGATGACGTCATCGTCTAATGCAGTTAAAATACGATTTTTATTTTTTATTTTTATTTTTTCGATAAGTTTTTACTGTAACTTTTGTGGTATAAATGAGATGATATTCTGACTTGACTCAGATATTTTTTGCAGATATTTTTATTCCTTAATTTTCCTTTAGAAGTTTAAACTTGCATCTGAAAAATATTGGATATTGGTAAGAAATATTAGACTACAGTGCGAAATTTTTGCATGGATCCACTGGTAATAATAATACTTTTGGCGATTTATTTTGAAATACGCAAAAGAAAAAGGTCGAGAATACATAATGTAAAATGAAAAAATTTCTTTTATTTAGAAAATAAAACAAAATATATATCAATAACACACAAGCAAAGTTTGTCAATATGATTTAAGAGCATACCATAAATCTAGTGTGTTATGAAGCCTTATTGTGATTAAAAAAGTAGCTCACTATTATCCATCTAACAAAATAAATACTTGAATAATTGAAATAAAAGCAATAGGTTCTTCCTTTGGGTTTCTGATTAATCGTCTTAATAAACAATGGTATTTATTTACCCTTCGCTAAAGCTTCCAGTATAATTTGTTTACAGTACTACATGACTAAAGATATGTGAAAATGTCTATGTACGGAAAATAATTCGTTGAATTATTCGTGCTTTATTTGTGTAAAAAAATTATAATACTTGAATAAGAAAACGAAACGCTATTCCGAATAATATTATTATAGTTATAAGTTTTTAACACATAGTTTTAAGCTCTCAGAGTAAGAAGATTTTAAGTTTTTAATTAATAGCAAACTCAATGCGTCATTTATTTTTTACTTACTCAAAATTAGATAAAACGAAATTTACCAATAATACTGCATTTAATAGAAAAAAAGAATCAACACCACACTGGAACATTTACCAAAAAGAACCAACAGTAAGATAGAGGTAAATTAATCGAATATTTGCTAAGATCAAACAAATTTTTTGGGTGATGCTTCTTCTTGTTAATAAAGCAATCAATTATGGTAAAAGCATAATACAGTGATACCTCGGTTTTCGTCGATAATCCGTCCGAAAACAATCGGTAAAATCCGAAACCTACGAAAACCGAGTCAATTATATCCATATGAATCTATGTAAATCCAATCAATCCGTTCTAAACACTCCAAAATGCATATCAAAAACACAGCTTATAGAGAATAAGTATAGCGTTTAATACTAAAAACAATACGAAATTAATATAGTATTCTTAGCGTATTGTATCAAGACACTGTATCCGGGGTCCCTTCCCTTTTTTGTCTTTTGGCAGTAGGATTAGCTTCAGAAATCACAGGACCAATGTCGATCAAAAAAGCTGTCCAAAGTGGTCTGTTTCTGCCGCATCATTAAGATTTGCCTAAAATGGGGCAAGACATAATCATTAAACAAGTTGCTTACAAGAAACATTCTTTGATTCCATGACTGAGTATTCGCAATCAATAGAAAAAGCACAAAAATACACAGGAAATAAACGAAATCCGAAGCAACTGACGAAAACCGAAACAATTTTCTCCACCCAAAAATCGACGAAAACTGAAACCGGCGATAACCGAAGTCAACGAAAACCGAGGTATTACTGTATATGTTTTTTTTTCTTTTTTGACTGTATGCAACGAGTATGTCCTGCCCCATAGAATATATCTCTGAAAAGAGATGTTTTGACCATAGAGCTGCTGGAGCATTGGGCTAGATATTTTTTCCCATGTTCTTCCTTCCACCCTTCCGCGTCATCCGACCAGACGTTTTGCAGCCCAAGCGTCAAAATAATGTTTATGCCTTTGCCGTTACGCAAGCGTTGTATCTGTTTTACCCAGTGTAGTCGGCAAACTTTTACCAATATTGTATAAACCTTATGTTAAAATTACTTCGTGCGCCAAATCAATTCCACTAAATATATGCATACCTACAAAGCACATTGTATTCAAACATATCTTTCAAAATTATCATCTTCAGTTCTTAACAATACATACTGAGAAAATATAATTTACGTAATGTATAAACACTGTTAATAACATACAATCACGGGTAACCTTGATCAGTTTGGTAACTGTGATAGATGGCTTAAAATAACAGTAATTTTATTATCATTAGAATTTGACGAAAGTAGTATTACCACAACTAATGGTACATACTGGAAAATAGAAAATAGAGATAGAAAATTTCAATCTACGTTCTACTGAGGATATACCCACGTGCCATAGATTACTGACTGTTGGATCAGTATATAGGATTTCATGTAGATCATGGAAATTTTTCTTGCTGTGTGACAGTCGTTTCTGGTGCTGTATGTTATCGTGAATGGCTCTTGAGCAATAGAACGCATGTGAATTGTAATACTCAACATTTTGATAAAAGCTGAGTAAATTGTAAGTGTGGGCATCTCAGCGGAACTGGTGATCGCAAGGTTCCATAAAAAAGTCAATGCACATGACAACAGCGTTGTAAAGGCTGGCGTAAAAAATGCATTAAATAACAATTCTTTTTAAAACTTCCATTACCAGTAATTGCATATAGTAAATTTAGTAATAATTTATATTGATTTTTGCGAAAATCTATTATCCATACTAGTATATTGGCTAGGGTGCTTCTATATGAGAGTAGTGACATACGGGATATAAAATTTCATTGGTTGAGAAAATTATGGAGGTAAACGAATCGTCAAGCATTATGACGAACCTGCTATTATCGCCAAACTGGTGTTTATCATATTGTATCACTCGTCCAAGCGAGTATGGCTTAGTTTCAGTATGTAGGTTTGCCATAGTTTGATAAAAATGTTTGTCGGAGCATGTTCTCAGTGCATATATCGTCATTCGTATACAAAGACATCCTAGTATGGGCAACGTGCTACAAAATCGGGCAAGTTTCACACGCTAAGCGCTATTAAGAAGTGTCGCTGTAATAAAAGGAAAGGTGTTAGACAAATCTAAGGGTGTCAGTTTGGAAGTGTCAACGCTTACCATGTACTGAGCTCTGATTGTGATTAATTGCACGTTTATTGCTTTTAGTGCAAAGCACAATGATTACCACCGTTGTTTAGAATAATGAGGTCCATACTTTTAATTAGTTAATTATCACCTACATGTATATGTATTCTTGTGTTTCAGCGCAATTAGCACGTAATTTTGAAATTGTGTTTATTTTCAACTTCGCTCTCGTATTTCCAAAGTTTGCATACTCTATTCCTGGCATATCATAGAAATTTTCATATCATAGAAAATAAATCATTTATCTTCCAAAATGGAATGATTTTTATATTCATAATAATTTTCCTATATCAATCCACAATGCAGCAGATATTTGTTTAAATCTTTTAAACAGGCATTCCAAACGTTCTCTCGAATAAATTATGAATTGTTAAAGACAAATTGCAGAATTTTTTTGTTGATGATTGTGAATGTAAATATTTTGCGGGGGAAACTTTAAAACTAATTGTTATGCACGACCTGCATTTCTTTTGAATAATGGAAGATATTTTGCAAACGCAGAAAACTTACTTTGTTATTCAAGTAATTCGTGTTACTATTTCTAGAAGTTTTGCATTTTGCGTGATGGGTTCACATTTGCTTCTTTTCTTGATGTGTGTCACGGAATGTAAAGTATGAGAAATAGGATTATTTGTACTTTAGTATTTCTTTCATCTTTTTTCGTTTGTGGAGGCGATTTTTTAAAACATCATTTAAATGCAGATAAGTATTATTTCACTCAATATGAGTTGAGTGGAAGAGTTTTAAAGGATTTGGTTTAAAAACATGAAAATTGAGTGAAGCCTTTCATTAATGTATACTATTCTTTGTAAAATTACTAAGAAGTTCTTTCCTTGAGAGATATGTTCGCCAACCCCCGTTCTGACACCGAAGTCTCTAGAATCACGCTAATCTGCTCGGTTTTTAAAAGGTTACGGAAGACTGAATTATAATTAAACGACAGTAGCGATCTTCTGTAATCGAGTTTACATCCATTTATCTTTGACTGAGGGATTTTAAGGTCGAATGAACAGCTGTCGCGACAGCTAACGGCTTTTTCACGATTGATTAAATAAGATCAATTAAACATTTTAAAATCAGATTGTATAAAATGGCTAAGTAAACAATGTCGCTGCCTCCCGGAATTTTATAACGACGCTATAGAAAAATTGTTTGAAATAAGACGTTTTCAATGACTTTTTTTTAAATATGAGGTAATTTACACCAAAATTTTTTTCTCTTTTTAAAATTCACGTGAAAATACAGTTTTTAATTCCAATGAATATTTATTTGCGTTGTTTTAAATATAGCAAAATGGGGTACAAACATTTTTTAGAAATATGACATAAATCTCTGATCAGATAAAAATTTTAATAATTTTTTTTAAAAACATCTCAAAAATTAGTCATTAAAAAAAAATGATTGCACACTGCACACCGTAAGCTCGTCATATATGTCCTTTCAAAAGATTGTTAAAATTCTATGTATAATTTTTGATCCTGTAAAACTTTTTAGCGGAACTATTTTGACCAATTTCAACAATAAATAGCGCTTAAAATAAATTTTTGATTTAAACACAGTCTGATTCAGCGTATTCATCAAATACTTCTCTATAAAATTACGAATTGTCATATTTTTATATGCGATAGGTTTCTTACTATTAGCCAAGAAAGACATCCGGTCACAAAAAATTCATTTACGGTGGCGACAGAAGCATTACTTACTTATTTTTCTTTTAATATATAGTCCAGGCATTAGGGGATAAAAAAGAGCAAATAAAGGAAAGTTTTGGTGTAGTTTTTTTTTTTTTTTTGGGGGGGGGGTCCTTTTATGTTTTTAGGGTCACTGAACACGAATCCGAGGTTTTCCAACAACATTTCTTCCGGGAAATTTTTTTTT
This sequence comes from Maratus michaelseni, assembly GCA_963931845.1. Taxonomy (NCBI): domain Eukaryota; kingdom Metazoa; phylum Arthropoda; class Arachnida; order Araneae; family Salticidae; genus Maratus; species Maratus michaelseni. The sequence continues at coordinate 20,624,180 of OZ007593.1, read as the reverse complement.
TTACAAAAAACGTGTATAAAAACGGAGTTTTCTCCGTTCTTTCAAAATAATTCCAAAATTGTGCATTTTACGTGAAAGTCAGCAGTATATGAATTAAAGAGAATAAAATTTCCTATATTTTATGTAATGAAAGTTTTTTTCTCTGATCAATGGTTTAGCCGTGAGAGTGCCGCAAAAAAGAGTGTTAAAAACAAAAAAACTGTAAAAAAAGGGAATTACGGTAGTGTATGTCGATGTAACACGGAAACTAACCATTTTACGCAAACGGTAACCATTAATGATACTAAAGATTATATGTTTGACTATATTTTATGCATTTGAGGTAGAGGAAAAGTGCGGATCTTGCGCCAGGGGAAGGTGGGAGCAGTGAAGCAGTTCCACTTTCTCTCATGAGTGGAAGGTGCTCCTCCGCCGGAGTGCTCATACTGTAAGAGGCGGTAAAATTGGGAAGTTTAAAAGACAAAAAAGTGTAAAAAACGGGAATTACGACCCTGTACGTCGATGTAACATGTAAATTAATCATTTTAAACAAACGTTGACTGTTAATGATACTAAAAACTATATGAGTGACTACATTTTACAATGAAGTTGCCTGCTAATAAATATGGCGTCTCATTATGAATCATTATTTAATTATAAATTATTATGTACATTAGTAACAAACATTAGTGTATTTACATGAAGTCAAAAAGCAAAATTCTTATTTCCGCAATCTTTTATTTGAAGGTCCCTGCTGTTCATCGATATCTACAACATAGAAAATAGACGTATGGAATTAGTGGATTTTTTATTTACTACCAATATTATAGAATAAATGTTTTCTTGATGGTAAATATTTCATGCCTTGTGGCATAGCTTGTTCCTCTTCCATTGGGTCCACGGATTCAATGGGTTGGCAATCCATCTCCAGCTTGGTTTCAGGGTATAACTCGTCTTCCTCATCTTGATTCACCACTGAGATGTTTTTGCAGTTCCCTTCGCAGTTGAGGCACCTGTTGGAACAACAAAGACCTGCCTTCTTGCACCCACATTTTGTTGGCAGTTCTTTTTGCACTTACATGATACAAGCTTCAACAACGCAGGGGGAGAAGGTGGTAGTAAAATAAATACAGACTCAATACCAATATTTGTTTTTTTTCCATCCCCACTCTTCAGCATTTTTTTCACCTCCTAGCCGTTGCTGCACCTGGTGATATACTCTTAAAGAGTGCTGTCGTGCTGCAGCTGCAGATGGTGGTAAAGCAGCAATATTTGAATTGTATTTAAATGCTGACTTCTTATACGAAATATACCTTAGGTGGTTCAGCGAAGACACATTCGTCCCACTATAACCGTACAGCAAGACCAGTAAACGTTCCCCAGCAGCTGCAATCATCTCTTGAGTAGCGTTGGAGTCTTTAAATACTTTAACAGCGTCAGCAACATCTGAATTCTTCCCAAGAGTTTTGAGGAACTTCATTTTCCTTGCATAAATGGTGCTGACGTTGCATCACACCCGGTCACAGCATGTGGGAAGAGGATGTTTTCCGCAATCGTTGAACTCACAGCATTAACTGGAGAAAATATCACTGGAAAAACAGTGTCCTTTCCAGGTTTTAAAAATAAAACGTTTTCATCCCTGCAGAGAGCTATGGAAATGACCAAGAGGTCTACATCCTCCCCAAATATAATTACCGTCTCATTTGATGGAGCCAAGGACAAAGCAGTGTTTATAATCAAGGTGTCTGCGTCATATTTTGCCTGCTTGCATGTAATATCTGCTGATAAGAACTGATCACTCATCATAGATATTAACCAACCCTTGTTTTTTGGATAAGCAATAAACTTTTCTTTGCAAATGGTAGGTATCGTTGTACCCTCAAACAATATATCCGTTGAAGAATGTTTCCTTGCTCATCTTATACGCTCAGCAGTTTTTATTATAAATATATATATAATACCTTACTATAATGTGAGTGCGTTCAAATATTTATCTCTTTTCTAACTTCATATTTAATAAAATGAAACAGGAAAATAATATCTTACCTGTTTCAGTAGCGCAGAGACCCACCATAATCCCGATCCTTCAGTATTCGTTCAACGGATGCGCGACCTTCATTCACCGTATATTCACTATAGATCTTTAGAAGATTATTCATCGAAGGCACGTAAAACATGGAACGTTACTACTTGAAGAAATAAAAATAATATTATTAATATTGTATAAATATGTATTTTAGTGTAAATTCCTTGTTAGAATATTCCAGCGAGTCTGCTTGGAAAACTAGAATTTTATATCTTGATTAAATTAACATTACAATGTGTAAACAGAGAGAAATAAAATATCTTCTCGGTGAGCATTTTAAAAGGTGTTACTGCAAAGACAGTTAAACATGAACTGAGTGAGAAACATCGAAAAAGTTGAAAGTCTAAACTCGGAACAGCAGAGTATATGCGATCACAGCACGTGTAAGCGTAGGAGTATAAAAACTGCAAGTATTCATCTTTGTTAATTGTCGACACGTGCACATCACAAAACGCAAAAGAGGAAAAGTTTCTTGTTTAAAATATATTGAGAGAATTGTTATTTTCAGGGTTACACACCTCAACACCCCACCTTAATCCCTGAATCAACAATTCACAGATTCAAGATTGGCTTTCGATGAAAAGTAAACTTAGGCTTTGGCAGGGGTTTCGTAAGTACATCGGCTGTCATCAAGTCAGTGTTGACGTAGTGGAGTCTTATTATATTTTCATTCACTAATTGTTTCAGGAGATGATAGCGCAAGTCTATGTGCTTCGTTTTATGATGAAATTTGTCTGATTCTGCAAGTTTTATTGCAGACTGATTGTCATCCTATTAATGTTATTGGGCACTGCTGCGGAATGTCTAGTTCGTTTAGTAGATTTATTAGCCATGTTATTTCTTGCGCTGCATTCGCGGCAGATATGAATTCTGATTCAGCTGAAGACATAGCTAAACACTTTTGACGTTTAGATGACCATAGTATCGGATTGGAGCCAAGTAGAAACACATTTCCTGACGTAGATTTCCTATCAAGTGGGTCGTTTGCCCAATCAGAGTCTGCGTATGCCCTCAAGACAGGTTCATCAAAATTAGTATATGTTAACTTTAAATCGATAGTTCTTTTTAAATATCTAATGGTTCTTTTAACAGCTTCCCAGTCTTTTGCTCTGGGATTTTCATTTCTCCGACACAGGATATTAACGGCTGCACTAATATCCGGTCTGGATACGGTCGAGATGTAAAGTAGTGCGCTGACCGCCTGTCTATAATTTACATTATCCGGCAAGAGATTTTCATCATCGGTTAATTTAACAAATCCGGTTTCCATGGGTGTATCTGTTGGTTTTGAATTTTCCAAACCATATTTGATTATTAATTCATGAATTTTGTTTATTTGATCTAGAGTCATAGTGTTTTGGTTAGGGCGATTAATGTTTATGCCTAGATAATATTTAGCATCACCTAAATCCGTGACAGGGTATTCTTTCTTTAATTGACATATAAGTTTATCAATGTTTTGACTTTCTCCGGCAATGAGGAGATCATCAACATAAACAATTACATAAATCGTTTTGTTATTTGTGGTTCGTTTATACAAGCATTTGTCTATCGAGCTTTGGTGAAAATCTAATTTTGATAACGAATCGTGTATCTTTAAATTCCAAGCTCTCGCGGCTTGTTTCAAACCATACAGCGCCTTTTTCAGTTTACAAACTTTGTGTTCCTCTCCGAGAGCTACATACCCTTCGGATTGACGCATATATACTTCCTCCTGCAATTCCCCATGTAAGAAAGCCGTCTTAATGTCGATGTGCCTAAGTTTTAAGTTTTTATGCAATGCCATTGCCAAAAAGCTTCTTATCGTAGTATGAGACGCAACGGGGGCGAAAGTCTCGTCGTAGTCAATTCCATATTTCTGGGAGAATCCCTTAGCCACTAACCTCGCCTTGTACTTTTCTATTTGACCCTGACTATTGTATTTCGATTTAAACGCCCATTTGCTTCCAATTACTTTTGTCCCTGGTGGGGCCTCAACTAATTCCCAAGTACAGTTTTCTTTAAGCGAATTTATTTCGTCTAACGTAGCATTTATCCATTTTTCCTTTTCCAGGGGATTTTGCATTTTTAGTATGTCATCCCAGCATTTGGGCTCATTTATCCTAACGTCATTTATTAAAAATGCGAATCTATCAGGAGAAACCCCTCTGTTAGATCTGTTCGACCTACGTGGTAAATCCTGTGGGGTGCCTGTCAAGTTTGTGTTCGCATCCTGATCTTGCATTTCAATTTCGGTGCTATTATTTTCCTCATTAATTAGTTGTAATTTTGGTTGCGGATTATTCTCGCTTTGCATATCTTTATTTTCATTCGATTCATTATTATTTAACTAAGTCCTTATCCTTATCCTCTAAAAATTTTACTGTTCGACTTATAACAATTTTCCATCCATCTGTACAAATCCTGTAACCTTTACTTCTATTGTCGTAGCCGACAAAAATACCCGGTCGTGCGGTATCGTCCAATTTTCCCCTATGGGTTTTTTGAATATATGCATAAGCGCGGCAACCAAAAGTTTTAATGTTAGATAGATCTGGTTTACGACCAGTCCATTTTTCATATGGAGTCCGATCGCATGATGAAGTTGGGAGCCTGTTTTGAATGTACGTCGCTGTGCAAATGGCTTCCCCCCAGAACGAATTAGGTAAACCACTTTCCTTAAGAAGACAGCGTCCCATCTCCACTAAACTGCGGTTTTTACGCTCTGCGACTCCATTTTGCGGTGAGGAGTATGGTACGGTAAATTGATGATCAATTCCCTCATTTTTCAAATATTCTTCGAATTCCTTGCCCGTGTACTCCCCCCCGTTATCGGACCGAATTGCCTGCACCTTTCTGCCGAATTTGTTTGCAGTCATCGCTACGTATTCCTTAAATTTTGAGAAAACTTCATATTTATTTTTTAATAAATATACAATAGTAAAGCGACTGAAATCGTCAATGAAAGTTAGAAAATAGTATTTCCCCACAACCGTTGCAGTTTGCATGGGCCCACACAGGTCACTATGAACCAGCTCAATTGCCCTCGTAGCTCTAAAACTAGCGGTTTTGGGGTACGGATTATCAGTAAGTTTTGGCGCAAGGCAAACTTCACATTCAATGCTGTGTTTACATTTATCAATTTGAATCCCTGATGCCATGTTTTTATCAACTAATTCTTTTATGTGGTTAACATTTCTATGACCTAACCTTACGTGCCACTTATGTAAACAATTTTTCTTTTCACAGTGATTAATCATATTTACATTTTGAATTGAATCAGGTTTAACTTTACTTTCATACAAATTATTGTTTACAAATCCTTCAAAGTATGTTACGCCTTCGTGAGTTATTTTGCACATATTATTTTCGAATGTAGCTACGCAACCATTTTCGGTAGCTTGTTTTATAGAAATTAAGTTTGTTTCTACCTCCGGTACATATAAAACATTTTTTAGTGTTATGGTTTTACTCGTATTGTCTGACATAACAGTATTTAATTTTACAGATCCGTAGCCGTCAGAATTTAATTCTTGACCATTCGCGATAGTTACATTAGATGTATCATAATTAAAATCGTGAAATTTACTTTTGTCATTACAAATATGGGCCGAAGACCCTGAATCAATAACCCAGAGGTCTTTCGAACCGTTACCTATAAAAAATGTTAAATTTTTATCAGCATGCTTTTCCCTATCAAAGTTTTTGGTTTTAGAATTATTCGCGCCTACATTGTCTTGAAAGCATACGGCTGACTTATTAGGCATACCATAGTGTTTATTCCCGTAATTTTTCATTTTCGGTTTCTCATAGGTTTTATTTTTTAATTTCCAACATTCTTCAATATTATGGGAATTTTTCTTACAGTAACGACAAAATTTATTTGTTTTTTGCATTGGGAATTTGACTTTTAAAGCAGAGTGACTGTTTGTATTTTCGACATTATTTTGTCGTTTATCGTATTCATCCATTAACTTTCCCCGAATACAATTTGGGGTCAGTTCATCGTCATTTCGTGCCTCAAGAGCACATATCAACGTGTCATAACTAGCAGGTAAAGAGCATAATAGTAAAGCCGCCAGGTGTTGATCATTAATAGTTTCACCAATAGCAGTTAATTTGTCGCGTAACTGATAAATTTTAGTTAAGTGTTCAGTCATGTTGCCATTTTCGGCTAACCTGCTAGAATATAATTTCCTTAATAGGAATAATTTACTGCTTAAATTCGATCTTTCATGCACATTCTTAAGCGCATTCCACACCTCCCTAGCAGTTTCTAGGTTTTTGGTGTGTATAATTTGGTCGTCATCTATTAGCAAGTTTATAATTGCTCTAGCTTTTCTATTTTTTGTTGTATACTCGGGAGTGATAGGATTTGGGAGCTCGTTTATTATTACATCGTAAAGATCTTCTTTCTGCAAGTACATTTCTACACGAAATTTCCAAATATCATAGTTATTCGAATTTAATTTTTCTACGACAGTATCCTTTAGAATACTCATTTTTATTATTATATATATAACACAAAATCTTATATAATATAATATAAATGTTTGACAATTCGATGAAATAATAATTCAGTGGTATTATTTTATTTCTGTTATTCAAAATATTGCTATTGCTACTTCATTCCTTTATTTATATAAGTGTAGCAAAATATTTATATCAGCACAATGTTTGTTAACTTCTTCTATTCGCACCCAAGTAAAGATTTTAGCACACATAAGTCTCATAATCTATTATAAATATATATATAATACCTTAATATAATGTGAGTGCGTTCAAATATTTATCTCTTTTCCAACTTCATATTTAATAAAATGAGACAGGAAAATAATATCTTACCTGTTTCAGTAGCGCAGAGACCCACCATAATCCCGATCCTTCAGTATTCGTTCAACGGATGCGCGACCTTCATTCACCGTATATTCACTATAGATCTTTAGAAGATTATTCATCGAAGGCACGTAAAACATGGAACGTTACTACTTGAAGAAATAAAAATAATATTATTAATATTGTATAAATATGTATTTTAGTGTAAATTCCTTGTTAGAATATTCCAGCGAGTCTGCTTGGAAAACTAGAATTTTATATCTTGATTAAATTAACATTACAATGTGTAAACAGAGAGAAATAAAATATCTTCTCGGTGAGCATTTTAAAAGGTGTTACTGCAAAGTAAGTTAAACATGAACTGAGTGAGAAACATCGAAAAAGTTCAAAGTCTAAACTCGGAACAACAGAGTATATGCGATCACAGCACGTGTAAGCGTAGGAGTATAAAAACTGCAAGTATGCATCTTTGTTAATTGTCGACACGTGCACATCACAAAACGCAAAAGAGGAAAAGTTTCTTGTTTAAAATATATTGAGAGAATTGTTATTTTCAGGGTTACACACCTCAACAGTTTTTGTACCACCTTGTAAGTCATCAGGGTGGCTATCAAAGACAACTACTGCCTGCGGTTGGTACCGTGACTGTACGTACTGAACATATTTATCGCATATTGTTGAAAAAGGCTGATTCTTAGGCCAAATAACCCTATGCAATAAAAAAACACAATCAATGACGAATTGAATTCTGCCGCTGAACCGCTTGTTTGTTAGGGGTTTGAATGCCTTGTAGAGAGTAGATTTGGTTCCTTTTCTTAAACCATTGTCGAATAGGGATAAGGAATAAGGGCCTAGATCGTACGTCAAAAACTCGTCATGGTCTTCATCCGAATGCTCTGCAACCGAAATTCATTGGAACATTTTAGTATCATTAATAGTCAACGTTTGCTTAAAATGGTTAATTTTCATATTACATCGATACAGGGCCATAATTACCGTTTTTTACAGTTTTTTATCTTTTATCCACTCCCAATGTTACCGCCTCTTAGAATACGAGCCCTCCGGAGGAGTAGCACCCTCGACTCATAAGAGTAGCTGGATCTGGCCCACTGCTCTCACCTTTCCCTGGTGTCGGATTCGCACTTTTCCTCTACCTCAAATGCATAAAATATAGCCAAACATATAATCTTTAGTAACATTAATAGTTAACATTTGCGTAAAATGATTAGTTTCTATGTTACATTGACATACAGTACCATAATTCCCGTTTTTTTATAGTTTTTTTGTTTTTAACACCCATTTTTGAGGCACTCTCACGGCTAAACTTTTGATCAGAGAAAAAAACTTTCAATTCATAAAATGTAGGAAATTTTATTCTGTTTAATTCATATACTGCCGACTTTCACGTAAAATGTATAATTTTGGAATTATTTTGAAAAAACGGAGAAAAGTCCGTTTTTTTACACGTTTTTTGTTAAAAAAACGTATTTCCAGGAAGAAATTTTGTTAGAAAACCTCGGATTCATGTTCAGCGACCCCAAAAACATAAAGGGATCCCCCCAAAAAAACTACACCAAAACTTCCCTTTATTTTCTACAGTTTTTTGTTTTAGCACCCATTTTTGAGGCACTCTCATGGCTAAACTAATGATCAGAGAAAAAAACTTTCAATGCATAAAATGTAGGAAATTTTATTTTCTTTAATTCATATACTGCCGACTTTCACGTAAAATGTATAATTTTGGAATTATTTTGAAAAAACGGAGAAAAGTCCGTTTTTTTACACGTTTTTTGTTGAATAACGTATTACCCGGAAAAAATTTTGTTGGAAAACCTCGGATTCATGTTCAGCGACCCCAAAAACATAAAGGGACCCTCCCAAAAAACTACACCAAAACTTTCCTTTATTTTCTACCAAATGACTGGACTATTATTTAACGTTGAAGTTTCATTACACTTTAATGGATATGCTGAAAAGTGTTTCATAATATATGCTTGACGCATGATTTTCCGTTCTTGTTGTTTATATATGTGCTTTCCTTTTTTGTTTTGCCATTTTTGAAGAGGAATTTCTAAATCGTCCAATTACAGCAACGTATTCGGTACTTTTCCATTATCCCGTCAACCACTTTACATAAAAAAAAACTATCGCCAAACTGTAATGCCAATAAACAAATGGAAGATTGGTGTCATTGGAATCTAAAAAAAAAAAAGAAAACTTTCGGAAAGGCCTCACTCACTAAAGTGTAAACTGTCAATACTTTAAGCAATAAAATTTACAATATATGAATGCAAACAGGAAACAAATTATCTTGAATATTTATTTATTTACGTTATTTTTCTTAATTATCACTCTCGGCAGGTGAATAGATGTTTGTGACGTCCGGTGAAACTGATCTATTGGATGTAATTATGTATCGCAATATTGTTTTAATGCTTTTTCACATTTAATATTATGACGTAGCCGTTTAATGACATAATTGTTATTTTAATTAACGAAATAACTAATAAATCAGCAAACATCATTAAAAATACATATAAACGTCAATTTAAAAATCACTTGATCACATAACAAACACGAGTAACACATCTGAAGTCAAGTAAATGTGACGCCACTATCGTGCATTTTTGGCGTTAAATCCTATAGCTTGGCGATGGTTTTTTCATGGAAAGTGGTCGACGGGATAATGGAGAAGTATCACTTAGTCTTACATTCGACAGGACAAAATAAGGTGAACTTCTGTTAAATTTACTTTTTAACAAATCTCATTCTTCTATTATTTACCCATCATACGTAGTATAGGGTAAGTCTTGTAATCATTTTAAAAATCGAAAAAAAAAATTGACGGATTTACACGTTTCAGACACTGGAGATTCCGAAAAAGTTATTTTTAGAAAAAATAAATTTGCCGTCCGTCTGTGTGTCTTTAAACGCTCTATATCCCGTACAAATTAAGACAGAGACTTGAAATTTAGTATGTACATAGTATGTAATAATGGGAAGAAGCTTATTGAATTTCAGTAACCTCGATTACCCGGAACTATTTTTTCGGACTCTCGAAATATTCGTTCTGATAAAAGGTATATAAAAATTTCCGAAATTGTTTATTTTAAGGAGGGAATATAAAAGACAATAAAAAAACATAAATTTTACTTAAAAAATGAAGTCGGTCGGATAATGAGTTGCCGAGATATTTGTAATCCTATTTTCCACCCTCTTCGATTTTTCGTGACCCAGTATTTCATCCAAATTTCAATTCAAATATATATTTTAATTGGAACTGAGACGCTTAATCCGACGCAATAAACCGTTAGTTAATATGATTTTACCGTTAGTTAATATGATAATTTGGATTTATAATTATGTTTCTTTTACGCAATTCAGTAATAGAGCATTTAAAGTTAATGACGTCATCAAGCCCAATTTTATTCGAATTGCAATGCATTTTATAAATAGTTTACAGATGTTTTATTTTCATATTTTATATTATGCATATCCATGATGGGTAAGTATTACAGTGGCCCCCAACGACTAGTTTTACTTGTTGATAATGATTGTTGACTTAAAGCTGTTCTCAAACCCAAAATAGTTACTTTATGACGCATTTATGGATTCATTTTTCTTCAAAAACGTAGGAATTTGGCAGGCGTTTTCAATCAGAAAAAATGTAATGGAACAGTTTTTTCCATTTTTTAGTAAAGACAGAAGATCTTAGAGAAAATGCTATCAAAGTGGACGTTTTGAACCTATATTCCGAAAGCAACAAATTGGAAAGGGAAAAAAAAGGAATCATCATGAAACAGCATTCGTTCATAACTCACACTATAAAACAACAAAAAAGTATTCTTAATCTACGATAATATAATATAATCACGACCAAAAATATACAAGCACCCCTACCGAGTTACCCATGTTTTCGAAAAGCGTTCGTTATGTTTAGAAACTTCGAATATTTTCCCAGTTTAAAAAACATCTCTCTTTTTATGCAGTGCAAAATATAATCCATTTATCGCAAAATGAAAAAGACTTTTCGTTTACAAATCAGCTCAATAATTATGTTTTCAAGTGTCATGAGTTCATCTTTTATGTCTAAAAATGAGTCCCTATATGTATCAGAAAGCTCCGCATTTTTTTATTGGGTAAAACATATTTTTTTTTAGATTCTCGTTAACAATATTTTTGTTTCGATTCTCGTTAACAATATTTTTGTTTAGATTCTCGTTAACAATATTTTTGTTACTATTTACAGAAATTGTCCATTTAACATGATAAGCTTTCTGTTATTTAAACTAGATTGAGATATACATCATTGAGAGATCCAATTCACTACCTGCATTCAGAACAAAGCTCTAAAATATATAGTATGATGCAATTTTTTATAATATTTTCTTTTTTACAGAATCTAATATATTTTCAAAAGGCTTTCGTCTGTAATTTTAAGATAAGGCTTCTGAAATACATTTCGAAATATTTCATTTCTTTTACCGTTTCAGAAACTTCAAAGTACTTAAAGTATAAGTAGATTTCATGTTGGATGCTTTGTTTGACTGACTTGTGGTTTGAACATAATACCTTTAGACGTTCTTAAGAGATTTAAAGAAACATTTTATGTTTCCCAATCATGTTTTTTCTTCCTTTAAAATAAGTTATATATATATAGTAGTATTTATCTCCATTTGAGTTTTAAGTGACATTTAGCATTTTTTTTTTCAACTCATGTAAGGTATATATATTTTTTTTTAAATGTGTAATACAAGGTATGAAAATAAAGTTTGATGAATGTGTTCACAAATAAAATATTTTGGAGCAGCTGTCGCAGAAGTACCGGGGTTGCGATATCTGTTTTGCGCCATTTTGGCGAGAAAATGCCATTGTTTCTGGGTGCTTGTTCGGTTGTTAGGTAGCTAAAAGAGTTTATCAGTTTTATTTTATTATGAAACTAGCTAACCCGCCCGGCGTTGCACCGGCCAAAAATATTAATAATCTGTTCTATACGAAACTTAAACCAAACCCCGTCGTAATCGGGTCCATAGTTCCACCTTCCACCGCCAGGGGGCGCAGTCTGTTCTGAAAGAGGCCTTTTCAGAACACTCGACCCAACCAAATTTCCCAGTAGAATTGAAATTTAACCACGGGTAAACATTGCCAAAATAGCGGAAATCGCGAAAGTTGGTTACGTAATCGATCGGTTTCTAAATGGTTAATGTAGATATTTTTAAAAACACAATCACGCGTTTTGAAGAAAATGAACGTGTCTATGATCTGGAGTCTACTGTTTGTCCGTACTCACATTTCCTGAGTCGATGCTGATTTTTAAACCTGGACCGAAAAACGAAAATCGCGTGAGTGAGTTTTGGAAAGGATTTTTTTTGGAGGGTTAAAATTAAAAATTTTCAAAACGGATACCAGATTTTAAAAAGCAAAGGGATGTAGATTAGTTGAGGTATTTTTAGTTTTTCGTATCTTGTTTATAAACGCCAATTCGGATTTTTAAAGATAGGGGAAATTGTTAAAAAAGCGAAATTGTCTTACGGTAAAGAAACGTTTTCAAGAGGGTTAACGTGATTTTATTTTTAAACTAAAGGTTTCTGCCTAAATCCGACAGAACGTAGATGTCTTTAGGTGTGTTTGATTTTTGTTTGGTTATTTTAAAAATCCGATGCCAGACATTATATATCATAGAAAATCGGAATTCGCAAAAGAGAGTCCTGCGCACGAATTTTTTTTGAAGAGTTAATATTTGTATTTTTCAAAAACAAATACAGATGTCAAAAAAAGAATAAATGTAGATATTGCCTGGTATTTTTAGTTTTTCGTATCTTTCTCTGAATCGCCGATGCGAATTTTTAAAAATTGCCAAAATCGCAAAAATCACAAAACGGCATACAGAAAATATACATTTTAGAAGGGTTAATTTTTGTATTTTTAAAACCAAAGGAGGCTTTGGAAAGGGCAAAGTTAGTTCTTAAATTTGGTGACCTTCGTTTTTCTGTATTTTTTGTATTTCGGTGGATGCAAGGCTCGAAAAACGGGAGAAAATAAAAAAACATGAATTCGGTGCTTTTTGATTTTTTTTTTTTTTTTTTGAAAGGGTTAAATGTAATTTTTTTTTCAAACCAACCAGATCGTTTGAGATGTAAAAATATTTTCTTTCAGAATATGTAGACGGTTTTTCCGTATTTCTAACCGTTTGTCCGTGGCGAATTTAGAAAAACTTAAAACAAAAACGGGATGTGTTGTGCTTTCTTTCTTCTATTCCGGAAGATAAGGATATTGGTTTCTGCACATGCGCCAGCTAGCTTTTGAATAATGACGTTTTTATGTGTGATCTTTGATCAGTTTTTAATTAATAACTACTTTAATTTTCAAAATATTAAAGTTCTGACGTAATGGTGCACCAGGAGAGGGTTTGGACTACCTATATCTAAATTTGCAGCCTTCTAGGTGGGCTGGATTTTCCTAGCCATCGCCAACAGACACACAGACACACACACACAGAGCGAAACTTTCTTTTATTAGTATAGATAGTTTATTTTATTATAAAACACTCACAATTTTTATTATAAACACATACAAATTATTTTATTATAAACACACACAATGATTAATTTATTATAATTATAAAAAACACATAATGATTAATTTATTATAATCATAAAACACACATAATGATTAATAATTATAAAACTCGAAATATTTAATTTAATATCAAACACAAGAAATCTGCTATACCGGGTTGGCACACGAAGGAAAATCTCGGCAAAATTGCCGGGTTGCCCATGCATAAAATCGCCATTATGGCTCCAAAAAGATATGCTGCTGCGTGTGCGAAAGCTGTACCAATATTTTTATCTATACAAGGAAACAAGTAATATATATTTTTTAAGTCAATCCCTACTTTTTAATCATAAATATATAAAATAAACCCGTGCAGCATTAATGTCCAACGTTTTCTTTATTGAACATTATTTTATAATCATCGTTGCGGTATTTTATTGCTGTGGCATCACTCATTTGAGATAAATCTTTCATTTCATTTATGAAAACAATGGGAGGAATTTTTTCTCCCATTTAAAACTAAAATTAATTAATTTAATTTAATGAATGAATTAATATTTGAAAAAACTGTATTAACATAAAGTGTCATCCACTACAAGTTTTTAAAAAAAATTATTTGAACTTTAGTGGAATAATAGAAAATATTTTATTAACGATTGAAAATTTGAAGATATATATAGAGAGTGTGAGCTAATAGTAGGAATTTAATAAAAACATTGATAAGGTACTTCTACCAAACAAAGGCATGCTCTTAATAAGGCCACCAGCTTATATCTTGTAGGGAACGGTTCGGGATGTCATTTGGCAGCATATACTTGATAATTTATGTGTTCTTGACATCTGCGGATAATTTCAACTACATCCGATACCTGCTTTTTTGCCATTTTCGAACCACCGAATCTTTCGATATGTCGTTGTTAAAACAGTGATTAAGCTTTCGTATGAAATCAACGTAAATTATTGATATTTCCATCGTATAATTATCATTACCAGAGCTAATTAAACATTTTCTTTGTCAATATTTGTAGAATATCACGGAATCTATAAAAGCTATGTCAAGAGAGTGAAGGAGAAATGGAATCAGCAGTTTTGGCTGTTCGAAATAACATGCACGTAAACAGAGCAGCCACAAGCATATTGTATTACAAGGCGAATTCTCTATTTTGGTGTAATATCTAATAAAAAAAATAAATTTGCTCAAATAGGATAACGTTAGAAAATTGTGTAGATTAATTTATGTAAAAAATGACTTATGTAAGGAAAGGTTACATAGTCTGTTAAATATATTTTCCCACATTTCGATGCTTCGCATAAATTCAGCCAGAACTATTATTTAAAATGCAATATGTTTGCTCATAATATTTGTTCCGTAATTAATCTTTTTAGAAACTTGCTATTCCTTTTAAAATGTATGAACTGTAATATTTAATTATATGCTGGAGGTATTGTTCTTGCATACTTAACCCTCTAAGCGTGTGGAACGTAATATTCCGAATAAAAGTGTGTGTTTTTTTATAATAAAATAAACTGTTTGATAATGAAATAAAACTAACATACTGTTTCAACAAACTAGGCATAACAGATGCCAGAAAACGGGGTTTTATTTTCAAAATGGCGTAACAAAATCTGTGTCAGCTGTTCCCAAAAGAAATTAGTAATAGACAAAAATAAAATACTAATATTATACTATAATTAATATTTATGTTCTCTGAAATTTCTGTGTGATTTATCAATAAAAATAAATGTTCAAGGGCTTTCAACCTATTGCTTTTGAATTTCAGGCAAATATTAATTGGCGTGGCAACCCGATGTATTCCATTCACATTGTATGCGATCTTTCGATTTTTGGAGAATACTTAATTAATTTTTGGAGAAAAAATAAATTTAATTTCATTCTATATTTTAAAAAGATACAATATATTATAATTTTATAATTTTTTATTATAAGGAACAAACCATATTTGCGGAATAAATTAATTGAAAAGATGTCCTCCTTACCGGCCAGTACCGGGAGGAAAAGGTAGCTTTCCTATATCTTCGTTTTAAAATTTTAGCTAATGTTACTCGAAAACAGCAAGCTAAAATGCAAAGAAACCGCTTTCAAAAGATTCGTTAATACTGAATTTCAATAAGAAATTTGTTAAATTATTAAGCTATAGCCAAGTTCGCTTCATTTATGAAGACTTATTTTGGCGATATTTTGCCAAATATCTCCAAGTTTGGCGAGAATTTGGTGCTAATGGATATGAACATATAGTTTTAAGCGTATGATTGGGAAAATGACTAAACCAATGAAAGATAATCATCGCGTTCGCTAAAACTCATAAATTATTCGTTGGTTTTTAGGGTTTCGTTCATCTCACGAAACCCTATTACTCCCGCTCCGTTGTCTGTCCGTCACAGAGCCGTTCTCAGAAAATATATAACTTACAGGCATGAAAATTTGTGTACTTATAGCTAAATACCTACTATGAAGCTCAAAATATTAAAATTTCAAAAAATCTTATTATTTTAATAAATAGAGATAAAAAAACAAAATTCTAGCAGCCTTTTCTTATTAAATTTAAACATTTTTCGTTATAGAAGTTGCCAACCATTAAAAAGCCACAATAAAATTCTTTCTACAATAAATAAATTTCTATTGAAAAAATTTCACGTGAAAAATGAAAATGAAATAAAAAGTTTCACCAATTGAAAAAAAGATTAGTATGACGTCATATATGTAATAAAACGGAAATTTTCAAAGATTTCTCAATAATACAAGGAGTATTTGTATGTTCCGAAAACAGATTAATATTATAGATTAATATTATAATCATTAGAGAATTAAAAAGAAAATTAATCTGACATCATATTGGAAGTGTAACGGATTTTTTAAATGTGTGAGAATAATACAAAGCGAGTATTAATATGCGTGATAGAGAATAGTAAACATATGAGCTTGAGGAAAGTATTGAATCATGATAAAAACCCGATTATGAAAATATTCGCATATTCTAACATTTTGAAGGTGTACAACATGTTTAATTTTGAAATTGTTTCATTTTTAAGTATTGCATTTAGTTCACATGACAGATATTATTATGACAGAGTATGATAGCGGGCTTCGTCCGCTATCGAGCATGTTCAGATGTTCGAAAAAACGGAGTTTGTTATAAAGAGTTACATATGTTTTTAATTATCGGGGTGAAACGTTTTCCTTAATTAATACATTTATTTTTCTTTTAATATTACGTGCACGACCTCATGGGTAACAGCTAGTAAAATATTAAATAACTAATATTCTGTAATCTGTGTAATCTGTGGGCAAGATTAGATCAAAACAAGGGCGTTTGCTAGCAACAATGTCGTTTAAAATCCATGTAGATACTGTTAAAGAACTGTCAGAAAAAGTCTCACTTTCTGAAATACGCAATTTTGCAGTAGGACCTGGATTACCGATGATTACTCAATTGGTTTAAATATCTATTATATATAAACTATTTTATTTAATATCACATTTAGTCCACATGACAGATGACAGAGCCCGCTATCGGGCTGGTTCAGATATTCGAAAAAACGAGAAAAATAGACCGGAAAATTTTTACTTTATAAAAAACATGACTTTTTTTTTTGTTGTTGAATTAAATTTATTTGGATTTATTAAAGAAAGGATAACGTGTTTTGAAAGGAATATTAAACGAAACCCTTTATGTGATCTTCGATCACACTTACCCACTTGTTTGTAATGTGCTGTCTTGTTTCTAAATGTCAGCCACCCTAGAATTTCTAACTACTCTATCTCAGCCATTTTTTAAGATAGGCGTAAAACAAAAAATGCTCTGTAATCCTTGTATCAAGGCCTAACATTTAAGCAAAAAATAAATTTGAATTTTTAACTTTTTTGTATATTTATTTTAGTTTTAAATATTTCAGTGGCCGCCATTTTGAAACAAGATGGTGGACCAAGCTGGCCAACGAACTCGGTCGAGGCATGGTTGAGCTTAATACACATAACTAGTTTCATCCAAATTGATTTATAAATACGAGTGTTATCGTATGACATAGATCAGATATTATGTCTTAGTATAATTTTTATTTTTATTAATATTATCATTCGATATCCCATAAATCCTTTCGGCTCGCGCGTCTACCTGTTCACCTCTAAATTATGCTGTATATAGTAATAAGTTCCACGGCTTTGCAAGTCACTTATTGGCTAGCCCTCACCTGCATTAGCGAAAATATTCATACGCTCTCTACCTTTAAAACACCGTTATACAGAATTGGAGTGCAGAATTTGTATGTTTTTCCAACTGCCAATAAAAAACACGTCACCTGGAGGAGAAATTCTGTCAATTTGGTGTAATATTTCTAATCATTTTAACATCTGCATGCTGTTCTTATGGCTTAATACCCTCAGATATGATCTCTGAAATTTTTCATTAGTGGAATTGACATTAATTTAGTATCGTGTCAATAAAAGAATTGATACTAACTCCTCATCTTTTATTTCCACGGGAAAACTCGATGTTTTTCATAAACCATCGTCTTGCCTTTGGAATAATCGACTGCTACTGCTATCTTTTTTACGGAATGCTCGAGTGCTAAATTTGATCTCTTTATTATGAAATGCCATACTTTACATCTCTCTCTCTATATATATATATATAAATCAACATTTGAACAGAGAGTGGTTTTGGGGGTCATGATCGGTGAAAATATATCGAAATTTTCCGGAATTGCTTTCCTCCGAATGGCAACAATAAGTAGCTTTATACTTTTTTGGATTGAAAGCTACCTAATACGAAAATTACATTTTAAAAATGACATAATTTTGATGCAATCATGGTAGAATGTCTTTATAAGAAAATTGTGACATACGGACTATAAACTTTGATTGGTCTAGGAATAAAAAACTTGGAGAGCTTTCCACTATCGACAAGCTAATATTTGTTTACTTGTCTAACTTTTCGAAGCGAATTCGTCCAAGCGAATATCGTAAAGTTCTGTAGCATAGATCAATATGATATGGACGAATTCCTTGTTCTACTGAAGTCCATTCATCTACATTTTAAATAAATTGTGAAAATATTCTCACATGAAATTTTTTTTTTTTTTTTAAATCTTACTTTCTTCTATCTATACTATAAGAAAGTATTGTGATCGAAATTTTTTTTCAAATTCCGGTTTTTGGCGGATTTACACTTTCTAGGAGTCGCAGATTCCGAAAAACATGTTTTTACAAAATGGCTATATGTACGTCTGTCTGTCATCATTGTATCACCGAAAAGTATGTGAAGTTATGCAGATAAAAGAATCATTTTTTTTAATGTTTTTGGCTATGACCAGCCGATCCCACTTGAAATTCGAGATATTCCGACGAAAGGGGACGCAGCGATAGCACGTTTTGTTCCATTTTAACACTTTCCAACCTAGTTGAAAAGTGTTTATGACTTCGGTTTGTCTGTTCGTCTGCCGTCTACCGTCTGTCTGTGCTCTAAATCCCATAAATAGGCTCGGATTGCCTTGCAATTTTTATATGTTATTGTCGTTATCTATAGCATGTTCCCCATTTCAACTGAAGTGTGTGGCACTTACAGTTTATTTACAGGGACACTCAGAAGAATTCCGTTACATTACGGTCTATGGGGAAAAATCATTTGCGGTTTAGTATAATGATGTTACACAATTTCAAACACATTTTAATTGATATATATATCACGAAGGTGCATTACAAGAAGCTTCATATGGAATATGGTGTGCATAGCACTTATAGTTACTTTACAGGGACAGTAAAAAAAATTCCGTTAAATTACGTCTATAGAGAAAAATCGTTTGCGGTTTAATTACATTATGTTTCACTATTTTAAACGCATTGAAATTTATATATATCACTAAGGTTCATTACAAGAGGCTTACTACAGAATATTGTGTATAGTAGTCAGGGTTCATTTACAGGGACACACAAGAGAATTCTCTACTGTCTGTTAACAATAATTCTTGGAAGTGCGTTTTAAGTTGCTGAACGCGATTTTAAATTTAACTCACTTTTTGTCTATTACTTGGTGTGTATAAATTCTGTAGATCCTACAGGGCAGCACAAAAGTTCGCGAACACATTTTCGTTTATTGACAGAAACTCCAGAATGAGAATTTTAAACTGTGCCACGCGTTTCCTAACTAAACTAAAATTTAGCATCCTATGTAGTATATATTCAAATCTATAGATCATATACAGGGCTGAATAAAAATATTCGGATATTTTTCAGAATATTGTATATGTTGGAAATTCCTGAAATTACTTCTATCTCACACAGATTTCCCATACACTAAAAAGAATCAGTACCAACTTATATCAAGGTCTAACTGAATGTAAAGTTTTATTAAATTTTATGCATTAGTTCTTGAGATATGACTATTGCTAAAATCGTGTAAATCCTGCAAAATATAGCATAGCAGCGCCACCAAAGGAAGCCAAAACCTTATACCAAAACTTTATCAACAATTTATGTCAACGTCTAACTGAACCTGAAGTTTGATGAAAGTCCGTGCGTTAGCTCTTCAGATATAGTTATTGTGATAATAATGCAAAAAATGGCATAGCAGCGCCACCTGTTGGGATATCTACACCAAAGCGTAATCATCGTCTATGTATGTCACGGTCTAAAGGAATCTGAAGTTTGATGAAAATAAGTGCATCACTTCTTGAGATAGAGATATTGCGGAAATCGCGAAAACTGCAGCATAGCACTGCAGCGCCACCTATTAGGAGATTTTCATCAAAAACTAATCAGCACCCTTTTAAATCAGGGACTAACTGAATATAAAGTTTTATTAAATTTCGTGCATTAGCTTTTGAGATAGAGCGCCCTCAAATTTTTTGTCACATACAGACAGACATTTTATAAAAACAGTCCAATCGTTTTCACTACTTTCTATAACGTATTAATCCGTCGAAAACCGGAAGATGAAAATTTTCATGAATCCAATACTTTCTTCTTGTAAAGATAGAAAAAGGGAAAACGGTTGAGGTATAGCAGTTTGAAATTTTAGGTTGACTGACATTTTCAAACAAGACAGCAGAATTCCTCCATAAACGGAATTAATTTATGAGTATTAAGTGAACTTGGTTTCGACAAATTTTCGTTCATCGTTGTATCCACCACTTACATGTTTAACATTATATATTTATATTCGCCAACGTCAAATTCTCGCCAAGCTGGGCGGTCATTGGCGAAATATCGCCAAATTTGGTGATAAAAAACGTTGTATATTAAGTCAATTTGGGCTATGTCTGTCTAATTCGGCGATATTCTCATTCAAATTCAATATTGATGAGAACTTGGAATGCCTCTTCAGTAATCATGTTCTACACAATTTAGATTCGTATATTTTCAGTAGAATTAGCTAAAACCTCAAAACCAAGCAAAAGGGAGTGTATCTTTTACTGCCGGTAAAGGCCTTAAGGACTTTTCGTAGTTTAGTATAATACATCGGCTGCTTGCATCCAGGTAATCCGACGATTCGCAAGCTGCCACGAAATTCTTTAATTTGTCGAAAATTAAAAATCTGCCATAATTGTGTTTATTACTAACAAATCCCGCGGCTATGCACGCAATATTAATGAAATATGCAAATTGGTATTTGTTTGCATATTTTTACTTTCTTCTATCTTTACAAGAAGAAAGTATTGAATTCATGAAAATTTTCGACTTCCGGTTTTCGACGGATTTATACGTTTTAGAATGTCCTGAACACGATTTGATTGTTTTTAGAAAATGTCTCTCCGTGAGTCTGTGACTCTGTCTGTCTGTCTGCCTGTCCGTTCGTCTGTCTGTCTGTCTGTATGTGACAAAAATTTTATATGCGCTCTATATCAAAAACTAACGCACGAAATTTAATAAAACATTATATTCAGTGAGTCCCTGATACAAATTGGTGTTGATTTGTCTTTAGTGAAAATCGCCCAAGAAGTTGCTGTGCTATGCTGCATTTTTCGCGATTTCCGCAATAGCTCTCTCTCAAGAACTAATCCACTTATTTTCCTCAAATTTCAGATTCCCTTAGACCTTAAGTTTTGGTGTAAATATCCCAACAGGTGACGCTGCTATACTACTTTTTTCATGATTTCCACGATAGCTATATCTCAAGAATGAATGCACGAAATTTCATAAAACTTCATATTCTCTTAGACCTTGACATAAATAGATGCTGCTTACGTTTTGGGGGTCCAACAGGTTAAATACTCGTTAAATAGACCAACAGGTGGCGCTGCTATGCTACTTGTTTCATTATTAACACGATAACTATATCTCAAGAACTAATGCACGGATTTTCAGCATGCTTCCGATTCAAAACCCATATTATATCCCATAAATCACAATTTTAGAACGTTTTCTTGCTCTTGCACTGTTTTAAATTTCGAAGTTTTAAACAACTGTTCTGGAAAACATTTACTTACGTCTCTAACGTTAGAGGCATGACAAATTTCAAGTTACTAGCTCTAACTGTTCCAAATAAATCGTAATTTAGAAAGTTTTTCATCTATTTCACAGTTTTCCATTTTTAGAAATCTTCCATAACAAGTAATTACATCTTAAAAGTAACCACTACACCAAATTTCAAATTTCTAGCCCCGACAATATCACAGAAATCGCAATTTTAAAACGATTTTTATTTCTGCACTCCCTTGAGTGTTGTACCAATATAAAATTATAGCCCATGTTGCAGCAGATGTGTTCGCCAGCATTTTGCTACCATTAATTTTTAAATCGGTTTCGGTGTAGATATTATCAACAACAAACAAAAACCATAAACACAAGTGTTACTTCTTTTTAATATTAATATATGACAAACAGTTCTGATGTTATTGTATAATCTGTATACAAAATATAATTCAAATTCAAAAAATCATGATTGCAGTTTCTTTTGATAATACATAAAAAAAACTTTTATATCCATATACAAAACATTACATACTACAAATTATACATGCAAGACAAACAGCTGTTACATTAGGGGATACACTAGGCTACCATAATTTTTTAATATCGCACTGATTTACTAAAATTGTAAAATTAATATTTGTGCACCAAATACATTTCTTCAATAAATAACTACTATATGCATAGTAATAATATGAGTATAAATTTCATTTTTGATATCTACGCATTTTTTCATAATCATAGCATTCAGTATGCTTGAAAGAAGAGCAAAAAGTAAAATCAAAATTTACATACTCAGAATAGTTTGAAAGATTAAAATATTTTTTTTGCCTTTGTTGTGTAAATTTATAATGCAATTTTATGTGTTTGGAAAAATACATGTAAATAATAATTTACAATAACTATTTGATAACAACGTAATCTACAATACATTCTTATAACTGCATTTTATAAACGAGTAAATATATGTGAAATAATGCTTGTGAAACCTTCCAACACATTGTCGAAAGACAAAGGATCAGGATGTCAGAGGTTTCGTAGAGAGATTTTCCAGAGAAAATATATTACATGGCTACATAATAAGCCAGCTTCTGTGCAAAGATAACTCTTCTTCAGAGAAATCTGAATTGTTAATGTACTTGCTCAAGTTTGTTGGATGCATTTACAAGAATCTGGAATTTACGTCATCGAGAATTTATATATTGATCTTAAGCCATTGATTTTGAAAATGGGGTGAGTTTATCATGTGAACAAATTAGTTAAAGTTAAATCTCATTACAAATTAACATAATTTTTTTGTTTTTAATCCATTTGCAATAAATATCTTTAAATATCAGTATTTGTTTGTTACTAGTAAATTATTCGATCAACCATATTTAAAATGCGTTAATTTTGAAAGTGAGGCAAGTCCACTTTGAATAGAATTGTTTTTCATGTTATGCAATATTAACAAGACCACTTTGAATAGAATTATTTTTCATGTTGTGTAATATTAACAAGTCCACTTTGAATAGAAGAATAGAATTGCTTGCTTTTTATGTTGTGTGATATTAACAAGTAAACTTTGAATATAATTGTTTTATATGTTAAGTTATATTAACAAGTCCACTTTAAATAGAATTGTTTTATATATTATGTAATATTAACAAGTCCCCTTTAAGGTATCCGAACACCTTTAAAAGCCGATTTTCGGCCAAAATATCGATTTTTAGATTTTGGTATAATATAATAACCGGACTCTTTATCTTTCCAAATCTGTTTGAATTTGGTTTATATCTTATTTAGAAGTCAAGTTATTGCCTTTTTAAAATTACTAAGTATCAGTATTTTGAAACCGGAAGTATCGTTCTGCTTACCGGAAGTCATCACGTTTTTCAATGCTATGTAAACCCAAAAGTAAAGAAGCAGAGAAAATTTTAAAAGACTTTGAAAAACAAAAACAGCAATTGTTTTAAACAAAATAGATAATATAGTGTATAAATTGAGTAACATATTAAGGTTTGCTTTTCAAAATAAAGGTAAGATTTTGAATTAAATTTTGTTTTTGCGTTTTCTGAAAATCAATTTTTTAACATTTTACGAATACGCAAAACATCATAAAGAAAAAAATTATGGATGAATCTCTTTCAAATTTTTTTTGTATGCTTTGCAAAGTGCAATAAAGGGAATGAACTACACTCGTAACTGTAAGTGTATTAGTTTTTTTTTTAAATTATTGATAAAGTTTCCAATTTGCAATAAATTTTTAGTAATTTTTGCTTCATCACTGATTAACTTTCTATATAGTTTTAAATATTTGACTCAGAAACATGACAGTAGTTCATTCCCCAGAAAAAGGTTTAATAATTATAATAATGCTTACAAAATAAAAATATCTTGATTTAAAGTTGATTTATGATGTTTTGCAGAAGTGATTATTTTCGCTGTTTTTTGCTTATTTATTTCCCCAAAATATAAAAAAATAATTTGAAATGTATAACTTTTTCTGGTTTATTTTACTTTTTTAATCACGTCATGATATACAATGCAAAAAAAAGTCATATTTTTAAATAATTTAAAAAAAGGCCCTCCGAAGGTATTCGGATACCTTAAATAGAATTATTTTTATGTTGTGTAATATTAACAAGTCTACTTTGAATAGAATTGATTTTATGTTGTGTAATATTAACATGTCCACTTTGAATATAATTATTTTTTATGTTGTATAATATTAACAAGTCCACTTTCAAGAGAAATCTTTATGTTGTGTAATATTAAGAAGTCCACTTTGAATAGAATTGTTTTATATGTTATGTAATATTAACAAGTCCACTTTAAATAGAATTGTTTTATATGTTATGTAATATTAACAAGTCCCCTTTAAATAGAATTATTTTTTATGTTGTGTAATATTAACAAGTCCACTTTGAATAGAATTGTTTTTTATGTTGTGTAATATTAACAAGTCCACTTTGAATATAATTATTTTTATGTTGCGTAATATTAACAAGTCCACTTTGAATAGAATTTTTTTTTGTTGTATATTATTAACAAGTCCACTTTCAAGAGAAATCTTTATGATGTGTAATATTAAGAAGTCCACTTTGAATAGAATTGTTTGATATGTTATGTAATATTAACAAGTCCACTTTGAATAGAACTTTTTTTCATGTTATATAATATTAACAAGACCACTTTGAATAGAACTGTTTTTCATGTTGTGTAATATTAACAAGTCCACTTTGAATAGAATTGTTTTTTATGTTGTGTAGTATTAACAAGTCCACTTTGAATAGAATTTTATTTTATGTTGTATAATATTAACAGTCCACTTTCAAGAGAAATCTTTATGTTGTGTAATATTAAGAAGTCCACTTTGAATAGAATTGTTTTATATGTTATGTAATATTAACAAGTCCAGTTTAAATAGAATTGTTTCATATGTTATGTAGTATTAACAAGTCCACTTTAAATATAATTATTTTTTATGTTGTGTAATATTAACAAGTCCACTTTGAATAGAATTGTCTTTTATGTTGTGTAATATTAACAAGTCCACTTTAAATAGATTTTTTTATGTTGTATAATATTAACAAGTCCACTTTCAAGAGAAATCTTTATGCTGTGTAATATTAAGAAGTCCACTTTAAACAGAATTGTTTTTTTTATGCTGTGTAATATTGACAAGTGCACTTTGAATAGAATTGTTTTTATGCTATGTAAAATTAACAAGTGCAATCAGAATTTCGCGTGAATAATTTAAAAATCTCCACTCTATAAATTGAGAACAAAATTGTAGGTATCATACATATTATTTTTGTTCTCAACATCCCTTTTTTCGCGTTTACAAAACACACAACAACGAATGAGGCATCATCCGAAAGATTAGCGGCTTCTGGCACAGTACAATCACATTGCGTTGAAACATGTTTTTTGATTAAAAATTGCAGTTAATTAAAAATTAAATCTGCATTCTTTCAAGACTGAAACGAAAGATTTTTCTCATATCAGTGTTGCCACAAAAATAAAATACCACAATATATCATGCTCAGCACTGATTATAAACAAATAGTACAAGAAAGATTTCAAGTGTGATGTCTCCACACGAGTTTGTTTTATATTTCTGTTTAAAAATCAAAATTGAAATTGAAATTTTTAGAAGACCTATATACCCTCGATGAATCGAAGCAATGTTTTTTCACGAGTAGCCTAAACGGTGTGCTTTGTTAAAATAGATTAATTTTTATTTTATATGTATTCGATTTATTTTTCTTCGTTCCATATTACTATCGCAGCGGATGACGTCATCCTGTAATGCAATTAAAATGCATTTGTTAATTTCTTACTCGCGTGATCCTTTTGCTATCTTCGATCAGTTTTTACTGTGACTTTGATGTAATAAATGAGATGATATTGTAGCTGGACTAATTCTATTTGCCGATATTTTTATCTTAAGCTTTCTTTAGGGTGTTTAAACCTGTATCTAAAAAGCATTAGATAAGACTAAAAAATATTAGACTGCAGTGCACGGATTCATTGGTACAGCTTATCACTCAATATGAATATATTCTTTTTTTCCCGTATAATATTGAATATATGTATTTTGTTCAGAGTTCTCGCTCAGAGTCGGCATGGAGCGGTGACTACTTCCATCACCTATGGAAGTAGTCACCATCAGTACATTTCGTCAGTACTTCTAAAGATTCGAGCTTAATGGTAGCTGAACAGCTACGCGCACGGTTCTGCACAGCCGGTGAGCATTCTTGGTGAGGTAGTGCCACCTACAACCAACAAATCGAAAGTGTCACTAACAATGTTTCGTATTGCAATGTCAAGCAGACGAACTGATGACGTATAGGTCAACTGTCCTAAGACTCCTATAAGGGGAGCTGACGGATATCCATCTTGTTTCTCAAAATAACCGCCATATTGTAACCCAGCTCAGCATTAGGAAACCGCCCGAGCAGGTGTTTGCAGTCACTGTCACTTTTACTCGCCATCCACTACTACGGTAAGTTAACTGGTTTTAACTTACTTTTTGGTCCGCTGGGTTATTAAATGGCGTTATGATTCAACCTCATGCAGGCGCCACCTATTCGAAACATTTTTCGAAGAACGGTTTTCTTTTTCGAAAGACTATTTTGTCCTCTTATCTATTTCTATGTTCATGCATTTCGTAAAAGAAAGTAAATCTGTTGAAAAAAGTGGGTAAAATAGCTTCAATAGTGTTCAAGTTAATAAATGTGCGTTTTGCCATGGAAAGAGACACACTATATTTTTATTTAAATAAGTGAATCGGAACCCCGTGTTCCGATTGTTGATTGTTTCCACATGCGTTATTTGTATTTTAATTTCCGTCGACAATTTAAAATCTCTTAATATATTAGCATGAGCAAACAGATGGGTGGGATTATAAATGAGCAAAATAGTTTTAAAAAAAGAAAAAAGGAAAATTATAGATTGCAAAAACTTTTCTTTAAATTAATGTAATTTCTGTTAACATTCCTGCTTTTGTAATTTAAATGATTTCGTTTGTAGATTCCATGCGAATAAATATGAAAGTAATAAATGTATTTACAAAATATGAGATGAAAAATGAATATGTTATAAAAAACAAAGAAAAATAGAAAAATGATTTTAGGGTAAAACAGTGTTTCACAATTAATCGGTCAACTTCCATTTTTAATTAATAATTCATGCCTTTTGATTTAATTTAATTTAAGCTATCAGTGTTCTAAAATTAAAATGAATTGATATTATCTTGTGAGCATTTCATACCTTTTACCATATATACACTGCTCAAAACAATTAAAGGATATTGCAGTTTTAGGTGGATTTTGTATCTGGGAAACTTTTTAGCTGATTGATACATGGTCGACAGACATAGTAGGTTATATGAGAATAAATTACACATGTTTGGCAGCAAAAAATGCATTTTATTGCGCATTTGTGTACAAAAGGAAAAAAACACAATTTGTGCATATGAGAAAAAAAGAATAAGAAAAGATGTTTTCTTCAAAGAAAATCATTTTCAGTAGGGGGTATGGTTTCCACGGGCGGCCAGCAACGTTGAACACCTTTGAGGCATGGACTCAATGAGGCTATTAATGACGAGTTGGGGTATTCTGCCCCACTCTTCCAGAAGAGCTCTTTCCAGTTCTTGGAGAGTTTGTGGGGGTTGTTGGCGGCCAGAAACTCGTCTTCCTAGAGCGTCCCAAACGTGCTCGATTGGATTCATGTCTGGAGAACACGCTGGCCATTCCATTCGAACGATTCCTTCCTCGAAAAGGAAATCCTCCACCAGGTTTGCACGATGTGGCCTGCAGTTATCGTCCATTAAAATGCAGTTATCTCCGATTGCTGCAGCGTAAGGGACTACAATAGGTCTGAGGATCTCATTCCTATATAGGCGACCAGTCAGAGCTCCATCTCGAATGATGTAGAGGTCAGTGCGCCCGACAATGGAGATGCTACCATACACCAACACTCCTCCACCGCCAAATCTGACACTTTCGTGCACGAACGCAGGATTATTCCTACTGCCACGGTCCCTCCAGATGAAAATACGCCTATTATCCGGATGCACAGAAAAACGGGACTCGTCAGAAAACAGAATATTGCTCCATTCATTTCTTCTCCAGTTGACATGCTCGGTTGCCCACTCCCTGCGGTCGCGACGATGCCTTGATGTTAATCTAAAACATACCATCGGTCGGCGAGCATACAGACCTACAGCATGGAGCCGGTTTCGGACAGTCTGAGTTGAAATCGTGGTGCCTGTAGCCGAGCGAAGGTGTTGTTGGAAAAGAGTAGCGTTCATGTTTCGGTGTCTCCGAGCTGTTAACGCTAAATACCGATCTTCATTGGGCGTTGTTGCCCGTCTACGACCTTGCCCTGGTCTTCGGCCTGCACATCCACTCTCCAAAAAACGGTTCCAGATCCTGGAAATGACACTTTGTGACACTGCAATGGCTTGCGCTACTTCGGCTTGAGTTTGGCCCCTTTCTAACCTACCAACAATTCTCCAAGCTTCTGAATCTGTCAAATGACTTCGCTGAGACATCGTACTCATCGAAACAAAGCAATCACTGAATGCCGATCATCCTTGTCTTCATTCTCTTTTATCCAGTTGAAAGTCAAATTTCATTCGCTGCCACTGAAGCGACGTTTTTGACGTCGAACTCAAAATTTGCATACTCCACAGTTTGAAAACCAGAAAAATTTGCATTTGTGATTCTCTTCTTCTATTTTCGGCAAAAAAAATTTCGTTTATATCTTTATTTTATATAAAACTCCAAATATCCTTTAATTGTTTTGAGCAGTGTATTACTGTCTATATTAAAATCTTTTTAATATAGACTTTTTACGTTAATATTTCAAAATAGTTTCTCTCTCAAAAAGTTAAAACCAAATAGTTTAAAAACTGCGAAAAAATTTAATTAAAAATTACTTATTTAAAAAATTCTACTTTTATATTTGATGCTATAATATACAACAATTTTCTATAATTGGTAAAATTGGCTATTCTGCCTAAAACTATAAAAAAATTAAAGATATATTGCACTGAAATATTTATGTAATATATTTTATATTAGCATATTATAATTTTTTGACTGTCTCAAAAATTGAAACACATATTTATTAAGTTTTAATCTAAATCGTGTTCAATGTTTTATGGGAAACAACTATTTACAGGCAAATTATTGTATAGTTTTATTTCTATGACATAATTATGTCGAAAATCATTTACAAAATAAATACATATTTAACTAAATATATTTTTGCATAATTTTAATGCCACACACGTTCATCGTAGCATAACCCATCTAAATATACATCAATATAAACGAGAGTTTATATAAGTAATTTTTTAGTTTCATTTGGAGTATTACCGAAATAGACAATTTGGAAAAAATGACATTTGAAAGAATTCAGCAAAAGAAAGTGTCATTAAAATTAATAGGGTGGATTTATTTAAGTACAGATATTTATTTTACTGAAAATATGGTCTAAATACTTTTGATAATAAAAAGACTTTTACTGTCGTTTATTTCTCACAATAATCGGCCATAATTTATTTCAAATATCAGTATTCTCACTGGCGGATATTTACTTATATCACAGAAAAGCTGTTCAGTAGTTTTTTATTTTGAGATATAATTTTTGCTTTATTTGAAGAATTGTTATAACAATGTCAAAGTTTTTTTTTAAATATTAGTTTTTAAAAATTATCACTAACTCACTGATTTTCAACAGTAAAATGTTTTCAAGCATAACAATATCTAGCATTTCAACAAAATAAGGGAAAGTTTATATTTCAACAATTTAAAAACGAAATATTTAATTACACTAAACAAATGAAACATTTATATCAAACATCAAAATGTTAGCAAAAAACGCTTTCAAATAACATACAGATTTTTTGACATTCTTTTTTATATACTGCGAGTCGAAATTCTCTATCACCAGAATTTATACAATCTTGCTAAGATATCTTTGTATAATGCCGAATTCATAACAATAAATGTAATCAGATAGTCTGCAAAGTATAAATCCCATCAAAAACATCTCATGTAAGAAATGAAGCTAAGTGACCTTACTCTTAAAAAGTTCTGAAATCATCTAGAGCCAAGTCTAGCTCTCTTATTAACTCTGATATTTTTATTCACAAATTACACCTAAGCTCTACAGTTTTAGTTAATGCATATTTTGTGACCTAGCAATTACACACCACCAGAATGTGACAGCTTTTGCTTACATTTAAATAATCCTGTTTATTATTAAAGTATAGCATAAAAAAGTATTTATATGAGCATTGAACGTATATATATTTGTTGCGTGGACTTATTTTTGCATAACATTTTAAGCAAAGGGTTCGAAAACTCTCTCGCGGTCGAGTTGGATGTGTTGAGATTTGGGTGGTTTTCTTTGGAAGTAACGTGAATTCTAGCCACAAAAAAAACCCTCGACATTTTAGAAAGACCTCCACCGAAGACTTCTTTAGGTTTATATTCCTCACGTTCATATCATAATCTGACTTAATCAAATAATCCCATCCCACTCCATAACATAGTAAGGTGTAATAAATTTCCTGCACTGCCTACTTCCAAAGTCACAAAAAATTCTTAAATTAAAGATGTAGATACTAGGAGTGATTTGTGAATGAAAGTGTCAGAGTCAATAAGAGAGATAAATTGGCTCTACATAATCTCAAACCTTTTTACAGTAAAAGAGTCACGATAAATGACTACATTTTTTACATGAGATGTTTTTGATGGGATTTCACTTCTTTTTGTAAGTAGTCCTTCTTTTCTTGACTTCGATGTGTATCTTGGTGTGTATGTTTTACTATGTATATTTATTGCCGAAACGACACTTGAGGCTTACCGTCGAGACCCGAAAAAATTTTGGTGTCTGTCTGTTCCGCGATAACTGTCTCAAAAAGCGTCCGATTAAGTTGATATTTGGTGGGTATGTTGGTGTGGCATTCGGATTTACTTGTATAGATTTGGTTAAATTTGGTTGTTTCGCCCGAAAAATATGGAACTTTTTAATTTTTGCATTTGCTTTTCAATTGGAATTCAGACAATTTTTCAAATATTACTTTTCATTGAAAAGAAAATTACGTAATTGTAAAATTGACATAAATGCTAAATTATGGATACTAAAATTTCCGAATAGGGATCTAAATTAGGTGTATAACGTTTGGTGGAGTTTTATACCTCTGTTGAAAAAATATAAAACATTTTGTTTTATGACTTTACGTATTTGCCACCACATATATTTTATTTTTTTCTCTTTTTCCTTTTATCAGATTCCTGGCAACTGTATTTGATAGCGTATAAAACAAAATCATTAAAATAACCCAATTACGAAAGATTAAGCAGAACGTCTATGTAATGAAATTTGTTAAATTGAATGTAAATGCTATTAAAGGCTGTCCCAAAAACCACTTTATAGCGCAAAATGTTGTCCGAATTTATTTTAGTGGACCTGCAATTGATCCATAAACACTACACACATCATCATCGTTCGTAAAAATGCTATGATAAACAAGCATAGCATATATCGATTTCATGATAATCGAAATGCGTGTATATTTACCAGCATTTGAACGTGGACAAACAAGCAGAAAGAAAGAGAGACTAATCGAAATAAAAAACCTTTTCAATTATGGGAGAAAGTGTTGAAAAGTTGAATTAAATAAAAGTATTCTGCAATGTTTTTTTTTTCGCATTTTAACAATGTAAATTAAAAAGTTCACCAAAAAAATTATTTCTAATAAATGCTAAAATATTTCTTCAACGAAAACAAATATTCGTGAAAAAAAATCATCCTTTAATTATTAAAACAAATGCCTTTTCAGGTTTTTTTGAAAAAATAAATATATATAATTTAATCTGATGATATATTTCACTTTAAAACTTTTCTGGAGAACGTTTTCTTATGAATATTTGTTCCAAATACTGATTGCTTTCATACAAATTCTTTCTTAAAATTGGAAGAAAAAACATAAAGCTTATTAAATTCGGAAAATATACTATGAATGCAAATACTTCTTTGCCATTACATTTATTGATTTCCCAGAGAACAAGCCTATGATAAATATTTTTGATCTGTTGTTTGTTTTATATGAGAGATATTTTATACTTTGACAAAGAGAAACTTTTAATGAGGAATAAATTCAAAAAGACATATAACAAACAATTCATATTTTTCTGAAATTTCTTGTTGTATAAGTTAAGACTATTTCTATGTCCATATATTATATTGACGTACTTATGCGCTTTAAACTGATGCGTTTATATATTTATACATTTTTAAGCTTTATCCCCAATTTATTCTAGTGCTCTTTTAATGATTTTATATGACTTATACATGTATACCTCTAATGCGTTTATATAATTTCATTTCATTTATAGCTTTGTTCTGAAAAGTTTTGGAGCAGAACAATCATTCAAAAGTATAAAATTTTACTACTGCAGTTTAAAAAACAAGAGGAATAAACAAATCCGTCAAAATCTATCATTATCATAAGACCTATCGGTTTTACTATAATTTTATTTCCAAATTACTTGAACCAGTGAATCCGTGCGAGTATTTTTCCTTGCAATTTTTCAGATTATTTACTGATACTTACTTTCATTAATTTTTAATTAACTTCAATTTTTAACTAAACAATGGTTTGGGAAGAGTTCCATGTCCTGTGCTGGTTGGAGCGATTTCCAAAATGGCGCAAAAAGGGCGTGAAGTAACGTAGATAAAGTTTATTCCAGTATTAAAAAAAATAATAAGACTAAAGATCGTAACAATCACATCAAATATTTATCGCCAAACCTACCAGTACAGGATATGGAACTCTTCCCAATGGTTTTAATGAAATAAAACTTTACCACGTAACAAGTCTGTTCAAAAATATTTCGTATGATACCTCATTCATCTGTCTGCAATTGATTTGTTAATATAAAAAAAAATTCGCATCAGAAATAATATATAATTGCATTAAATGAATTCGGAATTCTCTAGTTTTCATTTTGTATGTTTTAAGACTAAAGTTTCAGTATTATGTTTTCTCTTCTACATTCGAAGTCTACTAAATTTTATATTTATTCCTTAGTTGTTAACTGTGCAAGTTTTTATGCCCTTTCAAAAGTAAATAAACCTAATGTATCTTTTCGTCCCATACTTTTCAACACCATCTCTTACCGTTTAGCTAAATTTCTGACCACAATATTTGCTCCTCTACTTTCCGCCAAAATACATACTATAAAGAATTCAATCAACATTGCCAAAGTAATTTAGAATTTACCTTCCACCAATCTTACTACGGTTTCCTTTGATGCAAAATCATTGAGGAAAGTTCCTAGAAGTGGCAAACCTTTCTTGTCTATAAAAGTGTCTTCGTGAATTCCATCATATTGGGTTGTTCGGAAAGTCTTTTCTATTTGGGAAAATTACTTCGTACCGGAAAATTTTATCATTTAATTATTAAACATTAATTCCGATGGCTTACTTAGCTATGTTTTAATGTATGGCAATGAAAACTACCTTTTTATAAAACTGGGGTAGCTATACGCTGTTTTTGCTTCACTTTACTTATTAGTACTTAGTTACTTATTAGTACTTAATAGTAGAAACGTATTTCCTTTTGTAAATAGTTAAACATACCTTTATCTTCATTTTGTCACTGTTTTTCTATTCAAAATTATCCTTTTTTAAACTCAAAAATCTCATCCTAATGATTATTATTACTCTCTTTCAATTTTAAATCACAAATAATTCCTGATTGGCTCCTCTATGCAAGCCAAATCTTTATTGGCTAGCTACTAATTTCGGATTGGCTGTTGAAGTTGACGGTGAAATCCATAGCTTCTTTTTCTGTTTTACGTGAATTTTTGCTATTTTTATACTTTTTTTTACATGACTCCTTTAAGATGTAATATTCAACTACTCATAAACAGAGAGTAGAGTTGCTTGCAACTGGGTTTCCGATAAACTGTTTCGCTGTTTCGTTGTATAATAATTAACGGATAGAATTTTCCGGTATTCAAATCAATCAATTTTCCGAAACGGAAAGTACTTTCCGAACAACCCAATGCATATTTTTTTAAATTAAAGTGTTATTATCTCTTACTCGCATATGTCTGTAACCACTTTTTCATTCGAGGCAATTTCTACAAACAATCTGGTCGCTTAACACGAGCTTCACCCTTGTCTCCGATTCTTGCAGGCATTTACATGTACCGCATTTTCCGGAATACCCGCCGCACCCATCGTAGGCGCCGTACCAATGAAAATCTGTTTTTAAAAAAGATTTTATTCACGTATGCGCCGCACCATCGTAAGCGCCGCATCTCTGAAAATCTACTTTTTAAAAGTATATCCACGTAAGCGCCGCCCCCAAGAAACTCAAATTCATTTATAAATATTTTCACTTAAATGCCACAAAAAATAAATTAAACTAGTAATTAAATATAAAGAAATAACGTATTATTATTAATATATACATATAAATATTTTTACTGAAAGTGCCAGAAAAATAAATATATAAAAAAAAATATATCGTATAGTAACTTTGCTGAAGCCTACGTTAGCATAACTAGTAGCGTTTCTGTTTTTTTTTCTTTTTTTAAATGGGGGGAGATCCCATTTGACAAACGACACGTTGAAATTTCTAAGACATTTGCATATGAACCATGAAACGAACAGTTAGTTATCCATGCGAATCACGGTGCAGCATAAGTCATAAAAAGTATGGCGTCATGCAATCGTGGAACACCAGCGCCATCTATATACCCAGCAAAAACAACTTATCACACGATGAAGTAATCGTGAGACAACTAAATTTGGAGAAAGTGTTGGCAAAAAGGTAAATAAGCAATGTCACTTAATCAAAATTACGTTCTCTGAAAGAGTGGATGAACACATAGTTTAAGAGAACAACATTTGAGCAAATGGTAAGCTAAACTTACCGCTAAAACAAAATATTTCCAACATTAGTGAAAAAAATCGCGACGCCTGTATATCTGTTCTAATATCCTGAAGATAGAGTGCTTATTGATGGGTGCACAGAAAACATAATCATTTTTAACTTGAAAGCTAGTGAGACCAACATTTTTCACTCCACTGATTGCTCAGAAAAAAATCACGTTTTATAAGACATCCCTATGAAAAAAAAATACGCCCGCCGCCTTGCGTAAGAGCCGCACTTAACATTAGAATTACCGGAAATTTTACTCAAGTTTTATAAAATTATTTCGCACTAGAATTTTTATTTAAAACTAATTAACTTATTCATTTAACATATTTCTGTGAGTTTTCTATTTAATTTATTTTTTAAAAATATTTCTGGTTCGAATCGGAATGTATTCATTTGATAACCGTCACAATGACGGCTCATGGTAGTTCTAGTGTTAAAGAAATACTCATTTTTATATTTAAATCATTATGAACAATAAACAACATTTTTGTTACAAGCATGGAATTATATTTTTATTATTGATTTTCAAATATATATATATTTTTTAAGAAATACGTTAACGAATATTTATTAAGTGTTTACACCAGTTTGATCTATTCAAGATTCTGATTTTTTTTTTTTTTTTTTTTTTTTTTTTTTTTTTGTCATTTAAAGTACTGTTTATACACACGAAAATCAAAGCTACCGAAAGGGAATGGTAATTTTGAAGCTACAGAATTAGATCGGGTTATAGTGAGTGAACAGTAAAGAATAGTACTTTAAGCAAAGTTTTATTAGAACAGCATTTTCACACCGGTGGGAATCTAGCTCCACTAAATTTCAATCAATTAACTTGATCCTTTCAAAATTGATCGTCACATATTTTTTTTTTTTATGAAATAAGTGGTATTTTTTAGAAATATTGATATCTCGCTTGTCTGTGTAATTTCAAGTAACGGAATTTGATATTGGAATTTTACATTTTACTTTAAATAGATACCGTTTCACGAAAATGGGTTTAAAAAAAACAGCTGGGTATGTCACAAGTTTTTGGATTAAAAAATGTCTCATTGTACTTTTATGTTAGATTGTTAAGTACAGGATCAGTTATCATGTGCTCTCTTAACTTCGTAGAGGCATCCATCAGTTGTCAAGATGCCATTTTTTAATATATCAACTAAAAGATTAATACAGTTTTCTAGTTTAATATATCTATATTAATAAAAGATAGTCTCGCTCTGTATGTGGGAGTGTCTGTCTATCGGTGATGGCTAGGAGAATCTACTGGGCGTAGAGGTATGAAATTTTTATGAGAATATGCCAAGGCAGGTCTGAATGCAACTGAAAATCTCAGATTTTTCCTTTTTTCATAGTTAGTCAAGACATTAATTAAAAAAACAAAGAACTCTGATCAAAATATGCCATATTTTCTCAAAATAGTGCGTGCCAGTAGTTCCGGAGCTGGCTAGCATTGAAGTAACTAAGAGCGTAAAACGTCTCTTTTATTATGCATTTTTCGCAGCAGCCGCCACGTTAATTATTTCAAATATGGAAAAACAAATCACACACACCTTTTAGAAGATATTTTAAATTCTTTAACGACGCAATCAATTTAAAAAAAAAGATTAATATTGACCTTTTGAAAAAGTCTTTTCGGAACGTTGTTTTTCGTGTTTTTCCCCTCATCTTTTTAAACTTGCATTCACTCGACATTTAAAATACGAGAAAATATAAATACCCATCTAATTTGGGTACCTTCTTCTTTACAACGGTGCAATCCATTTGAAAATTAATAACCTTTTATTACTGTTAACCTTTAAAATTAAAATTATTATCCTTTACAAAAAATTATCTTCTGAAACATATTTTCCTTTCTCTATCCCAGCCTTTCCCATTATAAAATTTCAGAATAGTTTTGGTCCTGCGCATGCGCTGCGAAACGGAAAGATACTCTCTGAGCTTTAAAGAGTCAGCGGGAGTGGTTTGGGAGTGTTTTAACGGGCCTGGGCTACACCGGCCTTTCTTTAAAAATATATAATAAAGACAGGCAAGACGTGCGTAACACGCCAGGTACTACGCCCATAGCCGAAAGCACGGAGTTTCCTAACTCTAGGTACATTTGGATAGATTTTTCTTTCAAAATGAAAAATCATACAAATTCGAGGGTGTATGCTTCAGAATGTATTTCTGCAAGCATAGAATGTAGCAATATTCGGAACATTTGGCAAGATTTTCGTTTAAATATATTTAATTATTCAACACTGATTTTAACGGTATTCAATGTTAATATAACTCAAGTCTAACTGAAACTCAAGTTTCAATAAATTCCGTGCATTCTGACGATCTTGAGATATGACTATCGCTAAAATTGTGTAAATCCTGCAAAATCCTGCATAGCAGCGCTAGCTGCTGGGCGAGTTTTACATAAAATAATCAGCTCCAACTGAATATAAAGTTTTATTAAATTCCGAGCATTAGTTCTTGAGATAGTGCTACTGCGGAAATCTCGAAAAATGCTGCATAGCAGCGCCACCTGCTGGGCGATTTTTACCAAAAACTAATCAGCACCCATTTATATCAGGGACTAACTGAATATAAAATTTTATTAAACTCCGAGCATTAGTTCTTGAGATAGAGCGCCCACAAAATTTTTGTCACATACAGACAGACAGTGTCACAGACAGAGTCACGGACAGGCATTTTCTAAAAATAGTCAAATCGTGTTCAGGACCTTCTAAAACGTATAAATCCGTCGAAAACTGGAAGTCGAAAATTTTCATGAACCCAATACTTTCTTCTTGTAAAGATAGAAGAAAGTAAAAAAATTGAAAAATTACTAACATTAAAATGCAAAACGTATTAAACACTTATCACACTTATCTACATACACTACACAAATGTCAGTATGAAAATACCTTAATTGCCGCTTTTTCTTCTTGCCTAGTTAAGTATTTCTGCTCTTAACCCTGTAAATAGCTACACAAATCGAATCAAAACTAAAGTTGCCGTTTTCCCCGGACTGGGTGGTTTACCCTTCTTTCACCTTTGTTAATTTTGAAAAACACGAATTTCATTCTGCATACTATGCCTAATAAATATTTCAAAGTTATGCATCCTCCCACACTTTTTTAAATAATTATTATTCTAAACATGTCATTTATCTATTTGAGATATTTAAACTCTTTATAAACTTCAGAAACTTAATGTTACTGTTATAAAAACAGGCAAGAATTTACATTTTTCTTTACCCTTTTAAACACGCTTTCGATGGCTACAGCAAAAATAAAGTTAATTACAAGCACATTTGTCAAAGAATTTCTCGGTATATGCAGTTTAAGATATGGTTCAATAAATTTTTAAAATTGAAATTACTTGCAATGAAATGTTTTACTGCAATTTACGATTTAAATCTGCTTTTTTTTTTTTTTTTTTGTTGTTGTTAAAGTTGAGAGATATGGCTTACAGCCAAATTACTGTTTTCTCTTTATTTAAACGGTGAATTAATTTAGCACGTATCATAGTTTTAGATAAGAATAATATGTCGTAGAATTACAAAAATACTTTTCTCAAATAGTTTGTTAATGCAGTAATATTTCTAGTGAGAAAATAATGACCGGAAATAGTTGTACTGGAATAGGGGAAGTTTAGTAAATAAAAATAACCTCATATTACTCTGTTTTATATTTTAAAAAATATATAGAAATTGTTTAATAAATGGGCATGTATCACTTGACAGTATTTAGTTGGAAAAGTTTGAAGAAAAATAGGTGCAAAATTGAAATTTAAAGAAATTATCTTACAGCAAATATATCGATTTTTCATGTGACTATCTGCGTCTCCTTTTAATTATCTTTCTTTTGGCTCAATGATTTATCATGAATGCATTCGTAAAATCAAAGTTTCGTGAAAGCAAAACATATAGTAAAAAATAAAAAGTAGTTATGTTTTATTTTATTATTTTGTATTTTATATTTTATTTTTCAAAATTCGGACTTAAACATCCTGATAAGTCTAGTATGCACTAAAAACCTGGTATATTTTGCTTCTTTTTAATTAACCATTTTAACTATCTAGTTATTTCATAAATATTTTAATATTATCTGAAATATAACAAAACTTCCATATTTTTAAATCATCAGTGTTAATTTGCATTTAAGGAATTGCAAATCACTGTTAATTTTAATACATTAAAAGTAAAAAGGTTTACCCTTGATAATAAAGCTTTATTGTAAACGTAATTATAATATTTATTCATGTACAGATAAGCAATACGTATTTCTATTACAATGTTTTCACTGTTGCATATTTATTTATTCATATTCATAATCTTAATTAATTTCGCTTAGAAACACGATTCGAATAAGTTTCAGAAAATGTTTACTAATTAAAAGAAGTAGTGAGAAATTGAAAATTTCTTCCAAATTCTGCATAATTAATTTCTAAGATATGTGTGTCTTTAATAAATATTTTTCATGTTCATAAAACGCTCGAATAAAGTCAAAGTAAATCGAAAATAAATATCAACTTGTATTATTCTAATAACATATTTTTATGACCACCCCTTTTTTTGTTTATCCAAACTAATTTTGTGAATGTTTATAATATTTAGACTTGGTATCAAATATGTTTGGATTAAACAAAAACACAAATATATCAATTTTTTAAGTTTAAATCTGTGACTATAGTTTATATGTTAATAGTAGATGTAGATACTTCATAAAATTACTGTAACATTATTAAAAGCTTTTTGCAAACATAAGAATCCAACAAATTCTGTTGTATTATAAATAAAAGTGTCTATTTTATTTTTAAATATTACAATTTTTATTTTTTATTTATAGTTTAGTTTCTACTTTCTATTTTTTTTTAAAATATATCACCATTACGCTTTCACAGCGAGTTGGCTTATTTTAGGGAGCATGGTTTAGCGCATAAATGTTGTTATAACTCATATACAGTTCTAAACACGAAGAATATCTGACGATTGACTACTTGCGCCCCACTAAGAGAAAGATGCTATAAAATTAATTTATTAATTTATAATTAAATTCGGAATATCAAAAAGTTGATTTTTCATAGGAAACACACCTCTGTACCTAATTTTTATTAATTCCAGTATAAAGGAAATGAGGGAAAAATCGATTATTTATATATATTCCATCTTTACATACATGGACGAAGTTTAGTTAAAGAAGAACGAAAAATCATGAATCAAGCATAGATTATGAAACACTTTCCAACACATTTAGAATACTGTAACAACAAAACTTCGCAGTTTACTAAGTAAACAAGGATAAGGTCAAACCGGGCGGGGAGGTCTACCTTTCGGATTAAGCTCAACTAGCCCCGTCCAGCAAGGTTGTTTACTACACTGCAAGGCCCCAGCCCAGGGAGCGATACCTGGAAGGACCAACCGGGAAAGTTGGAATTTTCAGTATTGAAAATTAACTGTCAAAGATTACATTGTCAATCACAAAGCCTATCCAATTGTACAGGGCGAGCCAAGTTAGATACAATAATAGGCTGAATGAACATTTGTGATTTTAAATAAATATAAGGAGATGTAGAGCTTTTACAAGATAATAATTAAAGTTGCGATAAAACTATAAAAACAAAACAATACTAATAGCTCACTTGTTTAACGATAAACAATTAATAAATACGATATCGACAAAGAAAGTAATCATAGTTTGAATTGTACCATCGAGTGTATAAAAAGACATAATGGGGAAAAACTTGAATAATTGTATAGAGGTATTTACAGTAAACAGTTAACAAAGTTTAAGTACAGCAATAATGCCAGAATACAAATTTGAGAATATAAGTACTGTGTACTAGTACTAAGAATAATAGGGAATAGCTTAATTGATTATATAAAAATATGTACATGTAATGAAAACAATCAACACAATTCAAATACCACCAAAACATTATAGAGAAGTAGTATATGAAACACAAATTCCAAAAATTCAAATTTTGATGATACAAAATCTGAGAAAACAATTTACTAATTATACTGAGCATTACTAAATAATACTTTGTGATAATCATCAATCATTATACTATGTAATGCTGAAATACAAATTCTGAAAATACAAAATGAATCTCAGATTTAAACTTTCGTCTTTTACTAAAGATTACTCAGTAAACAATTTAGAAAACGCATAAAACATTTGAAAACCCAATTTCAGCAACTACTACCAAAAGTCAAACAATCTATCCGAATTATTTTGTGCAGCTCTGTATATGATCTATAGATTTGCATGTATATTACAGGGTATGCTGAAATTTACTTCAGTAAGGAAACACAAAGCACATTTGAAAATGCCCGTTCAGAAATATCCTTCAGTAAACGGAAATGTACTTGAGATCTTTTGAGTAGCCGTGTATATGATCTATAGAACTTATATGCACCAATTAATATGCAAAAAATTAGTTGCAATAAAAAACGCGTACCACAACTGAAAACGAGCTACGAGCAATCGTTGTTCATAGACAGTACTGTAACCAAATTCTATTCTTATAAGTGCCCCTGTAAATGAACAATACATTCTATGCATATCATATTCTACAGTAAGCGCTTTGCAGTGAACTTCAGTGATATGTATCAATTTGAATATCTTTAAAATAGTGTAACATCATTAAAATACGCTGCGAGCGATTTTTCCCCATAGACCGTAATGTAATGGAATTATTTTGAGAGTCCCTGTAAAATAACCAAAAATGCTACACACTTCATTTTCAACACCAAATATGGAATAGTAAATCTCAATAACATATATCAATTTCAAGGCAATCTGAGTATATTTACGCGAGTTAGAGTACGGACAGTCGACAGACAAACAGAATTCATAAACACTTTTCAACTATGTTGGAAAGTGTTCATAAAAGAGTGTAAAAACTCTGTGATATGCTGAAAAATAAGCAACAATATCAATAAAAAACAGCTGTGTCAATATACATAATCTTGCATTCTCCATTTTACATATACCACATTTCAAGAGAAATTGTTTAACAATTGGCAGTTGCGAAAACTTAGTCCGAATATATATTTAAAAATAAAATTTAAGAAATGGAAACTTGAGTCGTAAAATCAAATCATGTTAACATTTAAATGGGAAAAGTTTTAGTCAAAATTATGTTAACATTTAACCCTCTGATGCATGGCAATTTCATATTTGGTTGTATAAAAAAATGACCCTTCTCTCCCCAGCTAACTGTTAACAGAATTTTTTTTTCACACGTAAATTTCTTTAAAATTGAACGATGATTTTTAAATACAGCAATATGTTGCAGAGCGATTTCTTTTCCGAAAATTCAGCTGGAAAATCCGTCTTTGAAATTTGTTTTCGGGCTGCACGAGAAAATATTTTTACAAAGAATTTTTGCTTATGGGTCTAAAAAAAATAGTATCAAAAATGCTTTTCTAAATTTTTATTTTGTATGAAGGTGATCAAAGTTTAAATTATCACAAAAATTCCCATTTAATAACTCTTAACAATAAACGTAATGCTTCTAAATGTTATATCTATGTCATATTGTAATTTTTAATAAATTCGAGACTTTTATACAAATTAAACATTATTTGTCATTCTTAATAATACCTTTTAAATGCATTTTAAGTGCAAAATATTTTTGCGGCTACTTAAAAATAATCAATGCATGAATAGGTTAAACACTTTTTGAGTCTATGAAAACTTATTTAATGTAATTTTGTACATTATTATCGACACACCGATGGTTTCACTCCAAAGAAAAAAGGTTTTGCCATTTACGTGCTAACCTAATTTTGATTAAATTTTTCCATTTGTTAACATAATTTTGACTATTATACATAACTATTATACATGAATTTTTTATATGTCCGAGAGAGTTGCACCCTTCATTTTTTATACAAATGGTTTTTGTAGTGTACATGTAACCTACCTACTCCAAATTTTATGTAGAACATCACAAAAAACATTATTTTCATATAAACACCATATAAAATAGTGTTTTTATCAAAAACCTTAATGAATGATTTTGGCCATATATCTCGGAACTCAGTGTTAAACACCCCACTTGATCGGGATAGATGCCCTTTTCATAAAAGGAAAGGAAGCATGGGTAATTAACATTTATAATTCAAAATCTGGACTTGAATCAAAGAATATTTGCTATTCCTAATTCTTCGAATACATGGGTACACAAAATTTGAAACCAATTGGATAATTCTAACTAAACTTGTTTACTATAACTTGTTTAGATTAAACTTGTTTAATCTAAACTAAGAGGGATTACCCCTCCTTCTTATATTCGATACACAAATTGTAAAACCTAATTCGGTAAGCAAATTTAATATTCTCAAATTAAATGCGTTAGATTTTCATGCTTCTTAATGAAGGAGTTTTTATGGAGGAAATATTTTATATGTTCTGCGGAAGGTTCAACTTAATGTAATTTAAATTGGGGGGGGGGGGGGGGGGCAGAAAACTTGCCAACAATAAAATAAATATTATTTAAATAAATAAATAAGCTTAAAGAGGGATTATACCTCAAATATGGTGCCTGGTATATTCTTTCTGAATTTCCTATGATAATGATATACTTAAGGGATTTTAAATTTTTATTTTGAATTTAGATTTCTATTTAGTGCTTCTGAATATATTCTGATATAAAGAGAGGGAACGTTCGGAATGTGTGAATTGAAATGTTCTGAGCACAGTTATAAATACCAATCACTTAAATATTTTTCACTAAAAATGTGGAGGAATTGCAATTTTTTGAACCAATAATCTGAAATGAAACAAATATATATATTTTTTCACAAATATATATATACTTCATCTTCCACTTGTCTCTATTTCACAAGAGCATGCAATAACAGCCAAATTTACCTCTGTTTTTTGGATAAAACATTTATTTGAAGAAATAATTAGCTGTAACTTCGTTTACTACCCATTTTTATAACGATTGATAG
The DNA here is from genome assembly GCA_963931845.1 of Maratus michaelseni. Taxonomy (NCBI): domain Eukaryota; kingdom Metazoa; phylum Arthropoda; class Arachnida; order Araneae; family Salticidae; genus Maratus; species Maratus michaelseni. Next base: position 20,579,920 of record OZ007593.1, on the reverse strand, counting down.
TAGCAGAAGGTCACTAGTTCCGACACACATCGAATAGCTGAAATACAGTTACTAGGGCAACTATCCCAATAGGGGATCTAACCTTGATTTACCCAACTAATTGCGCTATATTTTACTGCAGGTTAGACTCCAGCACGAACTCGAATATTCTATTTAAAGCCAACCCAAAACTGCACCCAGATCAAAAATTCTTAAAACCGATTCCTAACCGAACTCGACATAAAAAAAAAACAGTATTTTCATACAGCTATGAAAAAATAGCCTACAGTTATTATCACTAATATCAAATTTATCTTTTTTTATATAAAAAGGAATAAAATACTCATTAATGTTCAAAAATATGGATGAGAAAAAACTTTAGATTTTCTGAAAAGTCTGGTCAAGGTAAACTCGACCAGAAAGAGTTAAATTTCAACCCGAAACCGACCCGACCCTGAAAGACCTAAATTCAATCCGACCCGAACGAGACAAGAAACGACCCAAACGGTCGGGTCCTGTTCGGATAAAATAAGGTTACCCTACCCGATGCAGGACTTCAGTTAGATATAGTTGGTATAGTAGATGATGTATCTACTATAATTGTGAATATTTTAAACTAATAGTTCTTATGCCACCGTGATTTATCACAGACGCATCCTTAAAAGAGAGTTTATATAAAGCAAAGTACATGCTCAAAACCAATAAGTAGGTGTTTTTTTTAGATTTTAATACTTGAAACTAAAAATAAATACTTTTCTTTTTTTTCCTTTTTTTTTAGAATGAATTTTGTGGTATAGGTATAGAGTCCTGCATCGGGTCGAGTAACTCGATTTTACACATATCCGACACGACCCGCGATTCAGTCGGGTAGGGTTGGCACTAATTTTTATTGTTTCAGATCGGTAACAATTTAAATGTTTCGAGTTCAAGTCGTTATCGGGGGTTAGGTTTTGAACCTTTTGGGTCGGGTTCGGGTTGACTTAATTTTTTAAAAATAACTACTGTATACTTTTCAAATTAAAAAAAAAACTATATATTGAATATTAATCAGTGTACATTTATAAATTACTAGCAGACTACGCCCGCTGTGCTGGTCGATTTCTCAAAAATAACCTTGAATCAAACGAAATATATCGGTAAATTTAACCTTGTATTTTAAAGTAATTTGTACCTTTTCCTGGAATACCTTAAAATAACATAAAAACGGATACTTATTTCACTAAGTTGTGTTTTTTTAATACGGTTTACTATTACGTTTACAATTTATTACTTACTGTTTTCCATTGATTTATATGTTTTATAGCTACATTTTATAATAACGTGAATTAACCTATATTATTCACAACTAAAAAGAAATGGCGCATCTAGTATTTGTCGAAAAATTAAATAAAAATCATGCACTCGTGACATCATACTTCACTTTTATATTTTAACAGAATAATACGGCTACTATAATTTGTGACTCGTGCTGACACATCGCTGTTATTATTATTTTTTTTACGCGTGAAGTTTTTGCTATGGTACTCTCTATTGGGAAATTTGGTAATTTTTGAAATTCAATATTTGGAAAATGGCATAATCAGTGGATTTGAAATTTATATCAAGAAAAATACAATTTTTTACCTTTCTAACGTAGTTTGTCTAACAATTTTCTGACAAATACTTTTCGAGCAATTAATTTTTTCAGTAACTTCAAACGTTTCATTTTCCGAGATTAATCTGTGGCAACGATTATCGAAAATCCCAGTCGTCAGCAACACGTACCTTTTTATTAAAGAGGATTATACAAAAAAGATAAATTGGATGTTAGAGATATAATTATAGTAGATAGTACTAGTTACACTAGTCATATTTATAGTAATTTACTTTTCCATTATTGTACTAAAATAGGGTTTTATTTTCATTCATTTTGGGTTCGGATTGAAGTGTATCGGGTTCAGTTCAGGTTTCAGGCTGACGAAATTTTCTTGTCGTATTACGATCGGGTTTCGGGTTGACTTAAAGTAGAAATTTCGGTTTCGAGTTGAGTACAATCCGACCCGTGCAGTTGATGAAAAATGGAGAATCTTTTTTAACACTTTTTAGAAATGCTTTTTCATTATGAGCAGATATACCTAATAAAGTGAAAATAAAACATTTTTACTTAATAACGAATGTTTACTACAGACTTAATTTAAAACGAAATGTTTATTCATGTCTAAGAAAGAAACACGAATATCCATATCAAATGCTTTCATTGTTGCTTCTTCATTTCGCCAAATCCACGTTACATCCTAAATGACTTGCTTTGAATAAAAGTTCGAAAGCATCCCAATAACAGAACTTCTAATAACCTAAGGGAATACAGAAGAATGATCTTTCCTTCTGAACTCCGAATAATTATTTTCTAAGGGATTTGCAGATCACCGAATAATTAGTTTATGAAACTATGAACAAAGTTAAATCATGTCGAAAGGGAAACAGGAATTGCTGTATTGTTCTGACTACATACAAGTATTATTCTCTTTTCATTGATGAACCTAAATAAGGCTTTAAATGTTTAGTTTTACTACCAAATATTCACAGTCAGCCAACCAAAAAACAAATTCATCAATTTAATCATGATAATCCGAAATATTCCAGAAAAAATGGAAATACACATTCAACTAGAAATGAAGTCTTCTTTCAATTTATGTTTAAAAAAATATGCTTAGGTGTCGTCTTCATAGTAAAATTGTACTAAACTCTGAAATTTCTAATAAAAACAAATCATTTTGAAACCCTAAGTTAACTAATGTCGAAAGATAAACAGGAATTGCTGTACTGTTCTGTCTACATACGAGTATTATTAATATTATGTTTCCTTTCATTGATGAACCTAAATAAGGCTTTAAATGTTTAGATTTAGTACAAATATGCACAGTCAGCCAATCGAAATTGAAATTATTCATGATAATCCGAAAAAGAACGGAAATAGAGATTCAACTGGAAATGAAGTTTTCATTCAATTTATGTTTAAAAAATGTTGTTAGGGGTCGTCTTCACAGTTAAATTGTACTAAACTCTGAAATTTCCAACAAAAACACATCATTTTGAAACCCTATGTTAAATCATGTTGAAAGGGAAACAGGAATTGCTGTACTGTTCTGACTACATGGGGAGTATTATTATGTTTCCTTTCATTGATGAACCTAAATAAGGCTTTAAATGTTTAGAATTAGTACGTATGATTAATACGTACAGTGGTGGCCAAAAGTTTGGACATTTTTTGAAAGTTTCATGTTTTTCAACTTTGTGTGTTTGTCGAATATATTGATTTTCACTTAAATACAAACGTTTATATATCAAATTGAAGGTAATTTAATGTAGAATTTAATAATACAACAGTATTACAACAGTATTACAGTAGTTGTAATACAGTATTACAATATCTGTATTACAAAAAAAGTTATACTCATTTTAGTAGAACAAACAAACACAAATCGTTTTAAATAAGGACGAGTTTTATAATAAAAGCGTACTAGCCAATCACAAACACTGTTCTGAGGACCAATCAAATGTCTGTAACTATAGTTTAGGTAATTTGGATTGTAAAAGAGTTATTGTTGTGGAAATATTTTGCGGAATGATGCGTACTAATACAATTAAATAGAGTATTGCTGTTTTTGAATATTTAAAGTCCTTTTTTTAATTAAACTAATTTTAAACAATGTCATAAACAAGAAGAACTAATTGGACATCTACAAAAAGTAGCCGAATTGTCATATTGAGAGAAAATGGCCTCTCTTATGCTGAAATTGCAAGACAAGTTGGTGGTTCAGTGACTTGTTCTGGTGTACGAAAGTTCTGTTTACGTTATGAAAAAACGAAATCAGTGGAAAATAAGGCCAAATCAGGCCGAAAAAAAATGCACAAGTGCTACAAGTAAAATAAGGGTTATCCTACTAAGTATTGATTGTGTAAGTATAACTTTAAAAAAATGCAAATCTAAGATAGATCTTACTATTAGTTGCATAACTTTGTTTGTAATACAGATATTGTAATACTCTTTTTATTATGAAATTCTACATTAAATTACCTTCAATTTGATATATAACCGTTTAAAAAACATGAAACTTTAAAAAAATGTCCACACTTTTGGCCACCACTGTATAATGTATGGTTTTTGTTTTCGAAAATTAAATTTGAAAACATATTTTGTTTGAAATTAATTTTGGAAAAATAAAGAATTGTAACCTACAGTGGTGGACAAAAAAACTGCATCACCTAGAAAAATTGACTTTTTGTAATGCTAATGAGTTATTTCGTTCAAATAAATTAATCTTAGTTGCTGCCAAGCAAGATAAGATATCATTCTACATTCCTATTGGATAATATACCCCTTACGAAGTACTGCGTCATCAAATTTTTAAAAATAGTGCGGCAAAATGGAAAAACGGTCATTTGTCTTGTTTTTTAAGTGCTCAGATGATGACTTCGTATTGACGCAAGAAAAACTAGTCGGATGTGCCAATCCCAAAACTTTCTTCTATCTCAATCATGTTAATACTTCTAATTTCGTCCTCACATCGCCAATAAAATTAATATTTTTCGTCATTCTGTTGTACGTCAGCTGCTTGCGAATCATCGGGTTACTGATGTATACTGAACTACGAAAAGTTCTTTTGGCCTGTACCGACTGGAACAGATAGCCTCTCTATTCCTTGGTTTTACGATTTTAGCTAATTTTACTGGAAAACACGAAGCTAAAATGCGTGGAACCCAATTAAAGAAGATTCATTCCCAGTTCTCGTCAACATTGAATTTGAATGAGAATATCGCCAAATTAGTCTTCTATAGTCAAGTTGGCTTCATTTGTGGCAACATATTTTTGTCGCCAAATTTGTCGATATTTCGTCAATTGCCGCCAAGCTTGACGAGAATTTGACGTTGGCGAATATAAATATATAGTATTAAGCATTTAAGAATAGCAACAATGGTTACAACAATGAAAGAAAATTTGCTGAAACCCTGTTAACTAAAACTCATAAATTAAACCCCTTTATGGATGAATTCTGCTGTCTTGTTTGAAAATGTCAACCACCCTAAAATTTCAAACCGCTATATATCCGCCATTTTTTAATATAGAGACAAAACAAAAACTGCTCCGGATTCTCCGGATCAAGGCCGAACATTTAACGGGAAAAACTTTTAGGATTCCTAATTTTTTTATTCATCTTTTTGAATTTGAAATCTTTAAATGGCTATCACAGCGCCCCCTTCCGGCGGAATATCCCCACATTCTAGTAGGACCTGCTGGCTACAGCCAAATATATATTACTAAATTTTGGTTTAATTATCTGCATAACATCATACACTTTTCGATGATACAATAGTGAAAATCGAACAAAAATTGCGATGGCAGCGCCCCCTTTCGTCGAAATATCCCCGAATTCAACCTGGACCTGCAGGCTATGGTCAAAAACAGAAAAAAAATTGGTTCAATTATCTACATAACTTCATACACTTTTCGATGATACAATAGTGAAAATGGAACAAAAATATCGATCACGGCGCCCCCTTTCGTCGAAATATCCCCAAATTCTGATAGAATCTGCTTGTCATAGCCAAAAACAAAGAAAAAAAAATTAGGTTCAATTTGAAGCATAACTTCATACACTTTTCGATGATACAATGAAGACACACAGACGGACAGACGGACGGATGGACAGACGGACAGACAGACATTTTGTAAAAACATGTTTTTCGGAATCTCTGACCCCTAAAACGTGTAAATCCGTCGAAAACCGGAAGTCGAAAAAAATTTCGATTACAATACTTTCTTTTATTATAGATAGAAGAAAGTAAAAAATGTGTGATACTTGCTTTAGTTAAAGACGGATATTCGACACGTGTGATCGCTAAGAAAATTTTATTGCAATCAATCCACAGATTGGAGGATGATTAAATTAGAGCGTGAAATTGGTAATGTTGAGAGAAAGGCTGGATCGTGCCGAAAGAGGGTGATCACAAATTCTGATGATCGATATCTGAAACGGATGTCTCTGAGTAATCATCATGCAAGTGCTCCTGACTTAAAAGTCGAATTTGAGAAAGTCTGTGGTGTTAATTTAAGCGCAAAAACTATCCAAAGACGCCTTGTGGAATGCGGTTTGCATGCGTATCACGCCCAAAGAAAGTCTTTACTTACAAAACAAATTATGCAGCGACGACTTTCTTGGGCAAAAGAGCATGTCTCATGGATAAAGGCTCAGTGGGATTCAGTAATTATTTCGGACGAATCTAAGTTCAACCTACATGGAACAGACGGTAGACGGTATGTTCGGAGACGTAAAAGTGAAGCTTTTCATCCAGACGGCATATCGCCTACTGTAAAATTCCCAGTCAGCCAAATGTATATCCATCAAAGGAGTTGGACGTCTGAAACTTATTACTGGAACTGTGAATGCATCCGTTTGCACCGAGATTTTGGAGGAGTGTTTAAAATCAGCCATTAAGGATCATATTAAAGGTGCTAGAAATTGTATTTTCAACAGGACTCTGCACTCTGCCATACAGCGAAATCAATAAGTACAATCTAACTTATTCACGAATTATTTTGTTGCTTAATTTACAAGTTTTAATCTCCATATCATTAAGGATATTGGAAAAGTAATTTTCATCCAATTTCCTCCCTTTAGGTGACGGCCTATCTGACAAAATCTGGCATTAAAGTTTCAGAATGGCCTGGGAATAGTCCTGACCTGAATCCCATTGAAAATTGTTGGCATATAATCGGTACAAAAATTGCTGCTCAGAAGCCTGCTATTAAGATAAAACTGCAGAAAAGTATTATTAGGGTCTGGTTGCGGGAAATTTGCCAGGATTGCATTCAGAAGTTCATATATTCTATGCCGGACCGCTGCAAGGCTGTCATCGCAGCTCGTGGAGGATCTACTAAATACTGAAGTGATCCTTATGCATGTATACACATCTAAATATATATAATATAACTGCAGTTATATAGAATTTACATTAACTACAGAATTTGTGCATCTATTACTTTGTTCCAAGTTTTTTAAAATATTGCGTTTTTCATTTATTTCCATTTTTCCAAATAATTATGTGTAAATAATTTATAAATCCCAATAAAATTTAATTCAGATTATTCCTACAATTGTAGTTTATCGTAAAAATATCATCCTTCCATAATACCGGTACTTGAAAAACATTATTTGCAGCGTTTTCCACTTTTTCGCAGGTGATGCAGTTTTTTGCCCGCCACTGTATATATAAATATATGTACAGTATGGCATTTCATAATGAAGATATCAATTGTAACACGCGAGGATCCCGTAAAAAAACATAATATCGATGATTCCAAAAGCAAGACGATTGTTCATGAAAACGAGTTTTCCCGTTGAAATAATGAGATGATGAATCAGTATCAATTCTTTTATTGACATTATACTAATTAAAGTGAATACCACTAAAGAGCGTGTTCAGGAATCATATATAAGTGGTGTTACGCCATAGGAACAGCATAAAAATGTTAAACTGATTAGAGAATTTACACCAAATTGAAGAAACTTCTCCAGGTGACACGGGTTTGATTGGCAGTTGGAAAAACGTACAAATTCTGCTCTCCAAGCTGGTGTAACCGTGTTTTAAAGGTAGCGAGCGTATGAATATTTTCGCTAATGCAGGTGAGGACTAGCCAATAAGCGGCTTGCAAAGCCTTGGAACTTATTACTATACACGGCATAATTTTGAGGTGAGCAGGAAGACGCGCGAGCCGAAAGGATTTATGGGATATCGAATGATAATATTAATAAAAATAAAAATGATACTAAGAGACGTTCTAAAGAAATAAAACTTAAATGTTTCAAAAGAAGAAATAAATTAAGGGTTTTACAAATACGTGTAGCTTTTAGCAGGTTAAGATTTTTAGAATAATAATTAAAAGAATATATTGATTAAAGATATAGAATAAAAATATAATTTAGATTTAAGATATATTTAAAAGACAGGGGAAAAAATAGAATTATAAGAAGTTGGAATAAATTAATTAAGGAAAAATGGCGAATTTTTTTTTTTTATTATTACATATATATATTTCTTTTAATCAGAAATATATTTTTAGAAGCTTCAACTATGCGAATTCAAAACGACAGCTCATTCCGTTAAGTTAACACAAGTCCGTACACTTTCCAATGAATTCGGTTTGTCTGTCTGCCATCTGTCCGTGTTCTAACTCTCGTAAATATACTCGGCTTGCCATGCAATTCATATATGATATTGATGTTTAGTATAGCTTGTTCGGTATTGAAAATGAAGTGTGTAGCGTTAATAGTTCATTTACAGAGACACTGAAAAGAATTCCGTTACATTAGAGTCTATGGGGAGAAATCGTTTGCGGTGTATTAGGTAGATTTTGAAAGAAATACTACCTATTACATTAACCCCTATGTTTGAATTTCTGAAACATTTTTGCAGATCTACGCAGATCATGTTTCTAGAACCCAAAATCGCCCCCAGTTCAAAACTTTATCTATCCGTCAATCTATCTATCTATCTATATCACTTTTTTTATGGACACGATAACTTCCATAATTTTGCAGACGTATCTTCGAAACTGATGCATAAAATCAATGGGCATGAAATCTCGGTCAAGTTCGTTAATGGGCAAAATTGGTTCAAGGTTAGGACATGGGGGGGTTGTGAAAAGAGAAAAGACTCCATAACTTCTTAATTATGATACATATCGAATCCGTTTAAAGTTTTTATTATTTCTACGGAAAGGGCCGAAAATTTATGTATGGCAGATTTTTGATATAATTAAAAATGGCCTCAAGGGGGGGGGGAGTAGGTGTTTAAGAAGAAATAAATTCATAACTTCGTCATTTCACAAGAAATCAAATCCGCTTAAATTTACTATAAATAAATCGTCTGAATATTATCTACAACTTTTATATTGACAAGTTTTTTATAGGACCAACTCTTACAACAACAAAAAATTAAAAACAAAAAAATTCTTGCCGTTTCCACCTACAAAGACGAGTAGATTTCGAAGTGGGTGGTCCCAACTGCCGCATTGTGGCAAAAAGTCATTTCTTCTGCAATTCCCAATAAACAGGCGCCCTACGATTCTGCATCTTCGAAATCTACCTGTGCTTGTAAGCCGAGCCGTAAGGGATTTTTTAATGATGTTAGACTCTCTCAAACATATTGAAATTGATATATATTACTGAGGTGTACTACAAGATGCTTACTATCAAATAAGGTGTGCATAGCGTATTACAGTACTGTCTATCAATAATAATTGCTGGAAGTGCGTTTTCAGTTGTGGGAGGCATTTTTGAATTTAACAAATTTGTTTGCATATTACTGGGTGTATATAAATTCTAAAGATCCTATACAGAGCTGCACAAATATCTCGAGTACATTTCCGTTTATTTGTTTATTGGAGGAATTTGATTTATGGGAATTTTGAACTGTGCGATGCGTTTCTCAACTGAAGTAAATTGTAGAATAATCAGTAGAAAATATACAAATCTATAAATCCTCTACAGGACTCCACAAAAGAATTCGGATGCGTTTTTGACTATTGACGGTAATTCATGACATTGTGCTTTCAAATGTGTCATGCGTTTTCTAAATTGTTTACTTAGACATCCTATTTCACGTTATTAAACGGGGAACTTTTTTAAAAAGTATTCTGAATGTGTTGCGAAAGTGTTTAATAATCTATGTTTCACGCATGATTTATCCTAATAAAAACTACCCGCATTGCAATCTGCATTGCAACGATTAGAAATGAATTTAACATTGGCAGATCCAAAGTTTAAATTTTCATAATTCCTAAAATACTTGACTGAATGACTTCCTGTTTAGCATCCTTAGATAAAATTTAGTGAAAAAGCCAAATAGGATCTCAAAATTATGTGTTGGTATTGGAAATTTCAGAGCTGTACTCTTTAGTACAATTTAATTATGAAGACGACTCCCAAAACTTAATTTTTTAACATATATTGAAAGAAAACTTAATTTCCGGTTAAATGACTGTGTAGTGATGGATATAATGAATTAATTTTTGTCATTCGAAAGATTCATTATAATTTTACTATGATATTATAAATGACGACTTAATGTTTTAACATATAATGAAAGAAAACTTAATTTCCGGCTGAATGACTGTGTAGTGATGGACATAATGAATTAATTTTTGTCATTCGAAAGATTCATTATAATTTTACTATGATATTATAAATGACGACTTAATTTTTTTAGATATAATGAAAGAAAACTTAATTTCCGGTTGAATGATTGTGTAGTGATGGACATAATGAATCATTCTGTGATTCGAATGATTCATTATAATGTTACTATGATATTATAAATGCTACTTTAAGCATTTTTTAAATTAAAAGTTGAAAGTTGTTCCCTTAATCGAAAAACTTTATTCCATACCTAATTATAAACGATATATTTATTCACATATAGGTTTGCAACGTAAATTTTAATTTTCCAATATTCCATACTTATTTCAACAATTCTGCGATACGTACTGAATCACTTTTGCTTTGGAACAGGATTCGAGGTACATCACAATTACAAAACTTCTAACAATGATAAGGAATAGGGAAGAAACGAACATTCCTTCCGAATTACAAATAATTAATTCCTGAAAGATTTGGTGTTTCTCGAATAATTAGTTTTCCATGTTGAATAAAGTCAAAGCAAGTTGAAAATGAAACACAACTGTTGTATTATTCTGATTACATACTTTTAAGCACATCTTTATTTTTCTAAAACCAACACAAAGACGTTAGTTATTTTGCTTTACTAATAAATATGCGATAAACAAATAGATTCAAACTTGTTTTTGGTAATATTTAGTAAAAATTCTTTGGAAACTTAAAAAAAAATTAATTAATAATTTCTTTTTATTTTATTTTCTAATAAAAATTGTTCAGTTTTTCTAAATTGTGTGTTTTATTTTTCAGAATCGTGTATGCATTGAAATGAATATAAGTGTAGTATATTTGAAATACAATACTTGATATTATTTAATGGTAATTCTATACAGGGTTTCCCAAAAGTCTTTGACGTATTTTAAAATTCAATAAAAGATCAAGCAATTAGCGCACTCTCGTGCGCCAAAAATTAATCCACATTCCAGAAGTTAACAATACTAGTCTGTGCATCCTCACTCGTCTAATCAAACTCATTAGGATGAGTATTGTTATGTTCTGGAATGTGTGTTGCCATAGTTTGGACAAAAACTGTGCATACATGTTTTGCGTCCTTCGCTATTGTTATGTACAACGATATTCTACATTTTCGATAACTTTCCAGAAGCAACGCCATCTATGAGAAATTTTTGGAACTAATTTTTTCATATATTACTTAAACAAAATTTCAGATCATAAGAAGCATTTTTGTCTAAACCGCACTCTCGTACGCCAAATTCTTGATCTTTAACTGGATTTTAAAATGTGTAAAGGACTTTTGGGATATCCTGTACATTGATATTATATCTAATCTATATGACAGTAGGCAAAGTAAAATGTAAATTTCTTTCAAAATAAAGTGGAAAACAAGATTATGTTAATATTGTTCATGTAAATTTTTAAAATTTACATTTAAAAATTTTTATACGATATTTCACTCCCCATAGGTAAAATTGGTCAAATAACCATATTTTGCTTTTGCTATGATAGGATCATAATAAATATCGGCATGCTCGTGTCTTTAAAATTAACCGAACTACGATAAAGTATAAAAGCTACATTATAACACTTTTTAGTACCATTTAAAAGGCTATTTTAACCATTAATAACAGGGAATTATGGACTGGTGTTCCACATTGCACTCAGTATTCTTAATTATTGATTACTTAAATTGGTGAATTTATGTATTTAAAGATATTGTGTTTCCTATCGGTGAATAAAACATTTTATTTTAAGTTAAAAATATAAGTACTTTAACGATATTTTAATTACTAAAGAAATTATTTTCTTTTAAAATGCTGTCAGGATCATCTCAAAAAGGAATGTTTCTATATCTTGTCTCCCGAAAAATATAGCATCGATGTTCGTTGTGGTGCCTGGTTCAACTTCAAACTGCTCCACAGTGAAGTACCCGGAATTCCCCTTTTCTGTACTGTAAATCAGTACTATGCTATCTGTCCTGCGGATCCTCTGAAACAAAAAATGTCAACTTGTGTATGAAGTTCTGATGATTCTGAAGATATATGTGGAAGCAATTTGTATCAAAACATTTGTCTATTATATGGAATTAATAATGATTACACAATTAAGATCATTTGAGACATCATCCTGAATAGCTAAAGGTCTCAAATGAACTACCCAAATTACAAATAAAGAATTAGGATAGCTTCGTAAGAGGGATGACTCTGTGACACTGAAACGTAACGGAAGTGGAAAGATATTTCGAACGGGGAGTAGATCTGAGATGTGACTGGCATGGATCTAGTGATGGTCATATCCAAGTATCACAGTTTGTTGAAACGTCGTTGGCAGTTTGCGAAAACCGGTGGAAAATGGTAGGGTAGTTAATGGTATGATCAGAAAATGGTTGGGAAATGGTAGGTGTAGAGATCACTTTAATTTGGAGCGTATCCGAGTAGGATTTGGAGCAGCGAACGGTTGACCACTGTTGGGCCTTCGTTAACAAATTGCTCGCTGGTGGTTCGTCGTTCGTTAATAGTACGTCAAGGCAGACATTCCCTATTGTAGGACAACGCGGAACGTCAGTTAACAAACGATTAACCAACGTTGGCCGAACTATTTTGTGCTACCTGGGTAATGAATGATTTTTTCATTCGTATGAATATTTTGCAAAAGAAAAATTGCATCGAACTTCTCTATTTTTTTTATTCAGAAATTAAAAAACAGAAGCAAAAATACAGTTAACAACCTTCGTAATTTTTAATCCATTATAACCCTAAATTTTGTAAAAGAAAAGAAGTTTGTTAATTTAATTTAGTAATTCTAATTAAAATATAAAAATATAAATATAAAAATATAAAAAGATTTTGGTAGAATTGATTAAAAAAAATACTAAAGTTAGCAGCTTTTTTTTTTTTTGCGCCGATTGATTCGAATATTAAAATCATTCATTCGGTACATCACTACATAACTGACGTATAGGAGATGTCTTGTCTTGTTTCCTATTGATGAATAAGACGTTTAATTTTAAATTAAAAAATATAAGTGTTTTAACAATACTTCAATTATTCTAGAAATTATGATTTCTTTAAATGCTGTCATGATCTTCTCACAAAATAATGCGTTTACTTCTTGTCTGTCAGGCAAGTAGTCATCGCTGTCCCCACACAGGCATTGCCTTCCGGCAGCAGTGGTGCTCTAATTCAGGCGATGATGCAATTAATTTGAAAATTTGAATCATAGACTTCTTACCTCTTTGGTGGTAAATTAATGGTTCGCCCAGGAAGTCAGACGTACAGTCGTATATCTGACTCTTTGATGTGTTATGACTTTCTTAGCATGTCTAAAGTTCACAGGTCAAGCAGGTAACGGGGATGAAACATTGTCAGCGCCACATTCTTTTGTCGATGAACACAAAATGATTCGAAAAGAATTGAAAGACACGTGATTGATGATTCCCGTCTTAGACCGACTTGCTGAGGATGTCATTGGATGGACCTTTTAAGTCTGTTCTCAAATCCAAACTGAAAACTTTCTGACACATCCCTGAATTCATTTGTATTCGTAAGTCCATTAATTTGTAAGTTCCCCTTATTTAGGAACTACGAAATGAAACAGTTTTTAATTTTTTAATAAAAGAAGAGGATTTTTCAAACATAACTTTGAAAGTTGGCGTCTTGAATCGAATATCCGAATGCAACAGCCCGATAAAAGACATTATGAGAAAACAATCGCTTATAACTCAAGATGTAATATATATTTTTAAAAATTAAGAAAATTATTCGGTTCCCAATCATTTTAATAGCCATTCCTGCAAGTGTTTTTTACGTTTAAAAATGAATCCAAAACTGTGACAAAAAATTTCGCGGGGATTTTTTTAATGAGAACCACCTCAAATTCCAATGAGATCACTTGTTATAATTTTATATGTTCTAGAATAATTTACAGAACTGGATGTAGTATTTTCCAATATTTGGGTTGTCGAATCTTTGTTGGACGAAATTCACAATTTCCAAATATTGCATTCGTTGAAACAAAGTTTTAATTCATTATAGAAACTGGAAATAATGAAAAGACATAATGATTAAATGAAAATTTGTTTCTAGTTTCCTATTATATGTTACATAATATATATTATTTTAACTGCAGCAGAATGCTCTCATACTTCGATAACAGAATGGGGAATAAATGAATAGAATATTGACGAAATATTTCGCTCCAGTTTCACATAAATAATTATTTGATTATTAAATAGTACGTCGATTAATTAGTTTTCATGCTTAGGAAATGTCTATGCTGATATAAAGAACAACGAAGAATAAGTTACATTCACAAATATTATTATACCTTACAACTTCTTAAGCTTTCTTTTATTCTTAAAACAAGTACAACAATATATTCATTCCTTTATAATACTACTAGCCGACGTAGAAATCCTATGTGTTTTGCATTTGCAATGTATGAGGGGAAAGAAACTATCTAATTCCATGCTACATTTAGAAAAATTTATAATATATAATAAAAATTACAATAATTACATTTTGCAAATTACATGCTTTTGGTGCAATTATAGTAGAATGTATTTTTAGGTGCGTCGTTATATAGATATGGTAGCACCTATAGTCGTCGTCTGGTCCGTCCGTCTGTCCGCATATAACAGCGCAAAAACTACCCAACCGAATTGTTTGAAATGTAATATATATTATCGATGTAGAATTTTGACGAGTCATTTCAAATTTCATGAAAATCAAATCAAAACTTAAAAAGTTATTAATGAAAGTTTTCTTGATTCTGTTAAATCCTATCATACGTAATCTATATAATAAAATTGCAAGTCATGTGACTGAGGAAAACAAATACGGTCTAACCGCATCTTTTTTCATATGCTAAGCGGCCATTTTTATTTAAAATTATTTTTTCGAATAAAATAGCATAAAAGTGTATGTAAAAGAGTATGTAAATTGAAAAATATAAAATCGATTTATACAAACAAAACAAAACCGAAGATATATCTAGTCACCAGCAGTTGATGTCTCATTATTTTCTTTTTTAGAATAATAGGGTAATTTAGTTGGCACTATTAGAGAAATTTCATTAAAATCCACAAAAATAACTAACTCGAAAGCTAGAATTTCAAAATTTCGAAAGTTATTAAGACATCTTTGAATCCTTATAAAAAACTGGTGTATTTTTATCTACTCGCAACTCAAACTTTTCTTTGTGGATTAATTGTGAAACAGAAGCACACAGTCAGATATTAATATAAAAAAAACTCATATTTCAAAGGTGAAATAAGTGTGTCTGTCCGTCTGTGTGTCTGTTTATATGTGGCAAATATTTTGTGTGCGCTCTATCTCAAAAACTAAAGCATAGAATTTAATAGAACTTTAGATTCAGATAGACTTTGATATAAATTTGATCTGTTTATTTTTTGTTGCAAATCGCCTAACAAGTACCACTGCTGTTCTGCATTTTTCACAATTCCCGCAATAGCTCTATTTCAACAATTAATGCACGGATTTTCATCAAAAGTTCAGATTCAGTTAGACATTGACATAGGTTGCTTCTGCTTACGTTTTGGTGTAAATCGCCCAACAGGTGGCAGTGCTATACTGCTTTTTTCCGGATTTACACGATTTTGTCGATAGTCATACCTTAAGAACTAATGTACTGAATATCATCCACCTTCATATTCGGTTACAACTTGACATAAGTTGGTGGCTGATTAGGTTTGTGTGTAAACCATATAACAGGATTCATAAAAAATTTCGACTTCTAGTTTTCGACAGATTTATACGTTTTAGAAAATCCTGAACATGATTAAACTGTTTTTATAAAATGTCTGTTCGTGTATCTGTATGTCTGTCTGTGACACACATTTTGTGGCTGCTCTAACTCCCAAACACTGAGAAAAATGACACTTTCCAATCTGAGTAAATGGATTTTTCATTTTGTTATGAAACTTTTTGCTTCAAATAGGACGACCCAATGCTTTCCATTCTGAAATACCAGAAGTACTCAGAATATTGAAACACGGAGAGGACATACTCAAAACTGAGCACATAGAGATCAGTTCATACTCCTTTTTGAAACATGGACATACTCAAGAATGATTAGAATTAGTTAAAAATGTTTTTGAAATAGGGAAATACTCACAAATGAGCACATAAAAGTCAGTTCATACTCATTTTTGAAACATGGACATACTCAAATAGGAGCACATGATGTTTTATTCTTGAGTGTGTGCATGTTTTCAGAAATGAGTATACACATGTTTCAAACTTGAGTCATTTTGATTCGGAGCCATGTTGACTATGCGACATACTCAGATTTGAGTATTGTTTGCTCAGTTTTGAAAATGTCGTTTTTACATTGAACTACTTACTAGAATAGGAGGAAATTTCAAATGAAGGTCTAAACTGGTTCTGTTCAGTTTTGGGGCAAAATCCCCCGATAGTTTGTGACGAAAATCAATTGTTTGTTCGATTTATGTGTTGCTTGTATCTCCAGTTTATGTGTTCAGAATTCAACGAAAATCAAATTTTTAATCATTGTGATAGGAACAGATTGTTATCAAGTTATGTTTGCGGTCATCTAAAACAGATTTCTGAAATGTGATGGTTTTTTTTTTTTAAAATATCGAAGAATGTTTTATGATGGCCGCAACATGTTTGTCTTAATGGCGGTAGGAAGAAACGGTACGTATGCAATTCTTGGTAAATCTATGACGGTGCGCTTGAACATTACGGAAACAAGCATGCCATAAGAACTAAAATATCTTCTTAAAACACCATAAAAACTTTAAAGTTAGCTAGGCCTTTCGAAAGATCTGAGTCTTTCTTCGTCAGGCGCAAAAAGACGTGCTTCTACTATGAAAGCAGCAGCAAGACTGAAATGAGAGATAAGGGAGAGAAAACAAGCTGAAAAAACAGCCAATAGGAAAACAGAAGACAATAGCCAATCACAGAAGAGTACTTACATACAAAAGGGGGGGGGGATGAAGCAGTATAAAAAAAATGTTGAAATGCCAGAAGAAGCACAATCAAATAAAATAAGTTGAAACTGGTGTGAAACAATAAGAACTAAAATATCTTCTTAAAACACCATCAAAAACTTTAAAGTGCGCTAGGCCTTTCGAAAGATCTGAGTCTTTCTTCGTCAGGCGCAAAAACTTGGCGCAGTACTTGGTACGCGTCAGGCGCAATACTTGGTAAATCTTTTGGTGGTCAGAACGCTACTAGGGTGAAACCCCCAGTAACTGAGACTTTAAGGATTCTTTCTTGTTCAAATCACTATTACAAAAATTTAAATCTATTTTATACTTACCTTTCTGTTTGAAAATGTAGTAGAGATATATTAAAAATTATTTTGGGCAATATTTGAAAAATTATACATTTTATTATAAAAAATTTATTTTATTCTTAAATATGTTCAAAAACTCCAGTAACTGACACCATCCCTATTTTGAAACACCAATAATTGACACAAAGTGAACCAGTAACTGACACTTTATTTTAAAAGATTTAAACGATTTTTAAAAAAAGCTTTATTCTTTATTATAAAAATATACATTAATATTCATTATAAAAAGTGGGATTTAGTAAGCTGTTATTAGGAATGCAGAGTATATAGTAAGATTATATAAGAGTAAAATTTAGTAATGCATTATTACTAAATTTAATTACGAGATATCCACTAAGTGACATTTATGAACCAGTAACTGACATCTGGTGTCAAACACTAGTAACACAACTTAAATTTTAATGATGTTTACTTCAAGATAATTTTAATTTATCCAGGTGGCTAGGCTGGAGAAGCAGCATGGCGGAATGACAGCAAAAATGTGGTCCGACCAGACCTGGTACCACCCAAGCTCGTTTGCTCATCCGCGCCAGATACGACCACCTGCTTTCCAAGTCCTTAGCCGGCGCCCCAAACGACCTCGACCCTGCAACCAATTGTCTTCGGAACCCTCCGCCAGAGGCCCTAAGCCCGGCCAAGAGGAGTACTCATCTTGGGTAAGCTATGGAGTATAGGAAGCAGGACGATTGAGGCTCAGTCCGCACGATGCCGCATCCAGGTTGGAAACCCAAGCAGGTCCTTGGAATTGTTAGGCACGACCAACGAAAGTCGATCACACCTAAGCCCCGAAAGTAGCGCTATGTTATCTTGCCCCCATCTGGATATTTAGTAAAACAGACAGATTTTATGTTACTTTTTATGTACGTAAAACAACATTATCTGAAGCGTTTACAAGATTAAAACAAGGCTATTACAAGTTAATGTCAAATATTTGTGCTATCTTGGATGTAAAGAGCAATAAACATATAACCTGCATTTTTGGTTAAAAAATAGAGACTTCTGAAAGCTTAATTATCTTTACCGAAGTAATAATTACAAGTTTCTATATCATATTATGTGAATTTATACATCAAAACTAGTAGAAAAGGTATGCGTCAGATTCGAATAATGTCAAATAAACTTGTCGCTTTGTTGTAAAAAATAAAAATAAAAATAAACAAATCAAAAAGTCTATTTTTTGTCCCTTTTCTTATATAATTTCAAATAACAGCACACATTTAAGTCAGTTTTATCTTAACAACAAAAACAACACATTTTTTTTCGTATAACACTAAAATAGAAATTGTGGAAAATGTGTTTTATTTCAAATTTAATGTCACATAAATACCAGAGTCTGCAGGTTTTAGATAAGGCTTATGAAATATATTTTAAAATATTTTATTTCTTTTATCAACTCAGCATGTTAAAGTAAACAGTTTTTATGTTAAAAGCTTAGGATGATTGATTTGAGGCCGGACTTTAATACCTCTAAATGTATTTGTGGGATTTAACAAAACCCTATTATCTTTTTTCAATTGTTTTTAAAAGTACGTTCTTTTTCAAAATGTCCAGTAACTTTTTACTTTTATTTCAAATGTTTTTGGAATTTATGTCCAATTTTTCTCATGAAATATACAGAATTCCTTAATATATTTTCATAAACTTATATTTTTATCTTTTCTTCTTAATTTTTCTTTCATTTAAGGAATATTTTTATATAATCCTTTTGATTAATGGAACCATAAAATCTTATATAATACATGTTTTTAAAATTAACTTTCGGTACTCAAAGGTTTGGAATTTTATATTCATATATATATATATATATATATATATATATATATATATATATTAAACTACCGCGCACATTGGCGTATTTATCTAGAAATTCAGCTAAAACTCTACCGTTCCTCGTTTTCCTCAATTTTCTTCGAAAACAAGCTAATGGTTATAAGGAAAATTGCGTCACTCCATAACGGGGTGGATGGGACGTTGTACGAAACATATTGTAAAAGCATTGCGATCGCCACTGATATCAGCAGTATCTAGAATTTTTTCAGAAATAAATTTATACTTCCTTCAGGAGAAAACATGAGTTGAATCATATCAAACACGATTACATATTAAAATGTGTATAGAATGATATAAACATTTTAAAGAAAGCTGAAATTTTAAACTTACATCTTAATTGTAATTTTCATTGTTTACATCGGAAACGATGTGCGGATTTTAAGAATTTGCAGATTTTAGGGTGGCGGATTTGAGGGAGTGTACTGTATATATATATATTTAAACTGCTTCTCTCATTAATATATTTATCCAAAAATTCAGCTGAAACTCTATCATTCCTCGTACTCGGATTATCTGAATTTTCTTCAAAAACAAACTAATGGTTCAAAGGATTAATAGCGTTACTCAAAAACGGGGGTGGGGCGTTCTACAACACATAGCGTTCACAGGTACTATATAGTGTAATTATGTGAACTTCAGTGCAATATTCAAGCTATTTCGTGCATCTGTTGAATGAAATAATTAAATAAAAGGAAACAAATATCATGTGTCAATCATAGATTATGAAAACCTTTCCAACACGTTTAGAATACTGTAAAAAAATCCACCGTTAAATAAGGGGAAAGAAGCATGTCTACGTACAACATTTGGAAAACGCATAACTCATTTCAAAACCCAAGTTCAGCAATTATAGTTGATAGCAATTATAGCAATTATAGTCAGCCTATAGTTGAAAATAAATCCGATTTTTTTTAAACCTTGTGTAGGATCTATATATATGTATATAAAGATATACAATTATATACAGACATACATACATCCAATACAATAATCCAACATGGAGTGAAAAATTAGCCAATTTTGTTTCACTCCATGTTGGATTATTGTATTGAATGTATGTATGTATGTATAATAATTGTATATCTTTAAAACGTTGAATGCAGGCGTTATTTATGTGTGATTTAATAGATATGTATATATACTATAAAGTATGTAAAAATATAGTTCAGTTTATAAACGCATAACACAGTTGAAAATTCCCCTTCCGCAATTTTCGTCAAAAAGCGGAAATGTAAGACTGTAACAAAACCTATTGATACATCTGTATCGAAAACAGTCCATCAAAAAACAATGAATATTTTAGATAAAATATAATTTTCTAGTGTAGCATTTAGAAAAATGAAGATATTTAATTTTCAAACTATTCAACATCATGATATTGGGATCTAATACGAACTGTAAAGCTTTTGGTTTATGCAATAACAATGGGCTTGGTTTATTTTTAAAACAATATGATTAATATACAATTATAAAAGTTGTGCACAGAAAGAGTGTCATTTTTAACACTTTACAACATAGCTAACAATTGTTTATGAATTCGGATTGTTTGTCGTCTGTTTGTCTGTACGTGATTTATATCATGTTTATATACGCCAATTTCCATGTAATTGCTCTATGCTATTGTATTTATTACGGCCTATACAGTATATAAAATGAAGTGTGTAGCATTTTAGCATTTAGAATTTGGTTACAAATACATTAAATAGAATTCAGTTACATTATAGTCTATGGCTTATAATATATTGTAATGATGTTACACGATTTGAAACATATTGATATTGATCACTGAGGAGTACTACAAGATCTTTATTGTAGAATAGGATGTGCATAGTATTTATCGTTCAGGTACATGGTCACGCAAAAGAATTCGTTTGCAGTATTGTCTACTAGCGATAGTTGCTGTAAGACAGTTTTCAATTGTATGCGTTTTTAAAGTTAATTATTTTTTTCTATATTACATCGTGTGTTTAAATTCTATAGACCCTATACAAGGCTGCACAAGAAAACTAGAGTACGTTTCCGTTTATTGCGGAAATTGTTGAAGAGGATTTTTCAACTGCCTTATACACTTCCTAACTGAACTAAATTTTAGCATACTATGTGGCATATCTATATATATAAAAGCCGTTTTTGTCTATATATGTATGTATGTTCCTTATACAAATCTACAGTTTTATCCGATTTGAACGAAACTTGAGGTACATACGTTTTATAACACGAGTAAAATTAGTGACAATTTAAAAATTTTCTAAAATCATTCTTTATCATTGATTTCAAACATCTTTTTTTCTCTCAATTTCTAATACAATAATTCATTCCTGTTGCAACACTCTAAAAAACGGCACAAAAATTTTAAAACAAATTATAACACATTTATTTTCTTTTTATAAGCCAATAAAAATTCAGAATCACTCGCTATATTTTTTAATTTCTGCAATTGAAGTGATTCTAAGAAGAAAATGCGCATTTTGTTTCTATATAAATAGAAAAAGATAACTTTAAATGTATTAAAATGATGTAGTACCTTAATTTAAATTTATTTGCAGTTAACACATCTACTTTAATGCAGATGTTTCAATTTCAAGAAAAAAATTTAGTAAAAAGTTTTAAAAAAAAGATTGGTATGACTTCATATTCTATTAAAGGTTTCCATTTTAATTTCAAACTGAGTCTAAGTAACCATCTGCTATGTTTTATTCCTACTTCGGTTGCATACTACACCTGTATCTTATAGCTATACGTTATATTGCTAAGTGTTTTAATGATTTAGATGGAGTGGTAACATTTTTCTTTGATTTATATTAAAGACAGGGTAATTTCTTTCGTTTTTCAACAAAAACTTCACGATTAAAAGTACATATAAAGTTGTCATGACTTTCATCTAATCGTTATAGATTTAATTTTTATTAATGAAAATTTATGTTTCAATTTTTAATGATGTTTTATTATCAGTGAAAAGTCTTGATTTTCCGAAATTAACGTTTCTTATTATCAATAAAGTAAAGGCTTACCACACGAAATAATTTTTTTAATGTTACTGTAGTGTGGCTGGGATATACAATTTAGACCCAACTTAAAAGTAATAATTAACCCTCTGAGCGTTTTGAAAAAGGGTAAAATTGTAATGTTGTTTTCTCTGTATTTTGTTTTAAATGCTAAAAAAATATGATTCTTTCAGTATTATAAATAAAACTTAATTACAAATATGAATGTAACCCCTGAGAGTATTAATCATTCTTCAATGTTTTGAAAATTCATTAAATCTTTGGAATTATATTATCTTAAACATTGCATATATTGCAGTGAAACCTGGAGCTTAGTGAACGGAATATTACGTTCTACACGCTTAGAGGGTTAAGATACTCCTAAAAGTCATTTTTACTAACTCCATGTTTCCATTACTTTATTTTATTTTTGCTGTTAAAATTATCAGGAAGATATTTAATGAAATCTGGCAATTTTCCAGTTTCATAGTTTTTTTAGAATAACAAAAAAAATGAAATATTTTCTTTGGTGATATTGATTTTGGTGTAATTACACTGTAAAAAATCTGCGTAATGTTCCTGACGTTTACTATGTAACATTCCTGGGATTTCTCGGATTACTTCTGTTCATCCGATAATACCGAGAAATCTGGTGTAACATCTTCCACAATGCTGTGTAACTTTTCCGAATGCTTCAGAAAGTGGAAATTACTGATCAACTGTGAAAAATTCCATATGCTTGGTGTGTAACATTCCATAGTTTTCTCAGGTATGCTTTTGAACTTTTGTGTAACTTTTCGGAATTATTGTAAAAGAGTGATCGGTGATCTGTGTAAAGTTCCATATGTTTTGTGTGTAACTGACTTGACTAATGTTCCTGGCATTTCTTTGGTGAAATTCCTGGGAAAACCTTTGGCAGGTTTTTTCAGGAACTTTACACCAAATTTTTTACAGTGTAATAAGTGATATTAAAACAATTAAAACTATGAAATTAATATATTTTGAGCACTCCTTCTAATATTATGCGAGGCTTCCATATTTTCTTTCTTTATCTCTCAAGTTTTAATATAATTTGGCAATTTAGTTAGGTAATATTACACGTAAACCAACAAATATTGAATTAATTACATTGTTTTAAGAGCAAACCAGTTAATCTATTGTAATTGAGTCGCACGCAGATTTAAAAATATACATTATTGAAAATTACTTTAAAATCCATAAAGCATCAGAAAATTGAGATACGCTTCTCAAACAAATAACATTGAAAGTACATTTTTTGTTATTCGTCCGCATAAAAATTGAATGTACTTATGTTTAGAAGTAAATGTCTTTACTTTATAAAGATCAAATAAGTTAATCTTTCGTAATTGGATTAGACACATATTAAAAATATATACATGCTTTACAATCCATAAAAAATCAGTAAATTGAGGTAAACTTTTCAAACTACATTTCAAAGTGCATTTTTTCCCTAATTGACAGTTTAAAAAATTAAATTATGTGATATTTAGTAGTTACAAAAATGTAGTACAAGCAAAATTTAATGCTTAGGTCGTTGCTACCGTCAATATGATGTAGACATTACGCACGGATATGTTTTTGTTTTATAATATAAATAGATGCCATAGGAAAGCGAATTTCGCAAAATGTTACGACATTTGGTTAATTTTTTTTCATTATCAGGAAAATCGTATATTTTTCCATTGTACGCGCTAAGAAAACTCGCATTATCATTTATAAGGCTGAGAAATTTTACTATGGTTGAGTCAAAGTAACGCTATTTGGTACTTTTCGGTTAGCCGGGCGCCAGTGAAATTTATATATTTATGTATACATATATATACATATATATATATACATACACACATTTATATATGCATGTATATATATATACATATATATACGCATACATATATGTGTGTATGTATACATATATATGTATATATAGATATATACATTTCACTGGCGCCCGGCTAACCGAAAAGTACCCGCTATTTTTTCTAATTGTCTTCTTTCATCGATTTATGGTCGAGAATGCACAAATCTCCGTCATTGTTATTGTCGTATTTTAATTTATGTTAACCCGGGCAAAGGTGAGTGGGTCTTCTAGTAATATATACATATCTACATATCCTTGCACTTCGTTTTTAGCACTTTCCAACCTAGTTGAAAAGTGCTTATGACTTCGGTTTGTCTGGCCGTATGGCCGTGCTCTAACTCCCGTAAATAGGCTCGGATTGCTCTGCAATTTTTATATGTTATTGTCGTTATCTATGGCACGTTCCCTATTTCAACTGAAGTGTGCAGCACTTACAGTTTTCTGACAGGGACACTCAAAAGAATTCCGTTACATCGCGGTCTATGGGGAAAAATCATTTGCGGTTTATTTTAATGATGTTTCACTATTGTAAACGCATTGAAATTTATATAGATCAATAAGATGCATTAGAAGAAGCTTAATGTGGAATAGTAGGTGTATAGCACTTAGAGTTACTTTACAGGGACAGTCAAAATAATTCCGTTACATTACGTCTATGGAGAAAAATCGTCTGCGGCTTATTTAAATAATGTTCCACTATTTTAAACGCATTGAAGTTTATATATATTACTAAGGTGCATTACAAGAGGCTTACTACAGAATAGTGTGTGTATAGCAGTCATCGTTCATTTACAGGGACACGCAAAAGAATTCTCTAATGTCTGTTAACAATAATTCCTGGAAGTGCGTTTTAAGTTACTGAACGCGATTTTAATCTTAACTAGCTTCTTGTCTATTACCTGGTGCGTATAAATTCTGTAGATCCTATACAGGGCAGCACAAAAGTGCGCGAACACATTTCCGTTTATTGACAGAAACTCCAGAAGGAGAATTTAAACGGTGCTACGCGTTTCCTAACTAAACTAAAATTTTGCATCCTATGTATATATACAAATCTATAGATCATATACAGGGCTACATAAAAGTATTCGGATATTTTTCCGAATATTGTATATGTTGAAAATTCCTGAAATTACGTTTTTAAATATGTTATGCGTTTTCCAAATTGTTTACTTAGATGTCATCTTTCAGCTTATTAAACGGTAATGATTTGTAAAATTATTTAAGAAGCGTTGGAAAGTGCTACATAATCTATGCTTGACGCATGATTTTTCGTTCTTGTTGTCTGTAGATGATGGTAATCGTTGAAATTTGATTTTCGGACATATTTATAGATTAAAGGTGAAAATGAAGATTTTAAAACAATTGCTTAGACAAAATAGCATAAGCAAGACACAAACTTTCTAGAAATATGGAATTCCGAAGAATAGCTTTTCGACTTTGCCAAAATTGCACAAACTGTGTACAAAGAAAAACGTTGCACAGGTTACATTGTAAGGTATTGACTACTCGCATCACGTGAGTAGGCAATGTGTGAATGAGATCGTTTTTGTCCGTTAACCGACTATGTGCGTACAAGTTATAAAGGCTCTCTATCTTTCTTTAACTTTCGAAGGACAGCTGAATCCCTGAAATTGTGAGTCGCCGTGTAATTTCGATTATGCAAATTTTCTGGAGCTGGTCGATCGACACGGAAGTATATAAGCAGCGAATTTTGACTTGAGTGCAGAGCTGAGAGGAGCTGGTGAGCGCTCAGCAGAGACTTGGCCTGGGAAGTTGAATATTGCGACTGAGATTTAGGTTTAGCCTTGAGACCTCGCATCGAGTCTCGTGATTAAAAATCAGCCTTAGTATTCTTATACTGGAATTTTATACATTGATAAAGCTGACTTGAACCTGCATCAGTGCTTATGTAATTTGAAGGATAAGAGTATTGAATCGTGATTATATATTTAAAAAGGTTAAGGTTTAATTATATTGTTTCGTTTTTGTTTAAGCTACAAGTGTTAGCAAGAACTCTTTAGTTAATTTAATTTTTTAGGAAAATTTCGTGGAGCTCGCTCAAACTCCCTACTGATTGTGTTAATAAACCAGTTTTTGGTTTTAAAACAGTTGTACTTCTTTCCTCGTGCTCTACCACACAGCGGACATTTTAAGATGGCCGCTACAACATAAAAACTTATCAACTATCCATACCTTTAAAATGGGCCGTTTTCGGGAAAAAGTGATGACATAACACCCGGTCATTGAGCTCTATGTATAACGGGAGTTCAGAATCAGCGGTCAGAAGCATGAAAGGCAAATGAAGCTTGCAAGGCAAAAGTAAAAAATAGTCCGTGTTGTCAATCTATACTTATAAAAGAGTAGATTGTTTTTCTCATAATCAACGCCGAGACATAACCGTTTGTCCTAGAACAATGAAATTTGAAAGATATGTTCTGTACACTATGTAGGCACCCACTAAGAAAGGATTTTTGAAAATTCACGCCCTAAGGGGGCTAAATGGGGGGCCGAAAGTTTTAGATAATTTCGTCTTTTCAGCATATCTCAGCAGGAGTTTTAATTAGGAGTGTGGAATTCGGGATAACAATTCTACTAAAGAATAGTTAAACATGTATTTCAGGCGATTTTAGAAATTCAACTACTAAGTGGGTCAAATGGAGGGTCGATAATTTTCGATGATTTCACCTTTTCACCATATCTCATTAGTAGTTTTGGATAACAGCGTGAAATTCAGGATAACAAATCTGCTATAAAAATAATTAAACACATATTTCAGCGATTTTGGAAATTCACCCATTAACCGCTTGCCTGATTATCTCGAGTTATCTAGGGTTCGTATATATTGCAGTTAATTATTATCCCGAGAAAACTCGGGTGAAGCAGAATTTGTCAGTACGATTTGTTTTATCACGGTTTTACTCGGCCTGGAGAAAATGAAATCAAATATTCAGCTTTGATTGGCAGTTTGCCAAGTTTTGTTGGTTTCGCGGTTCTTTTGGTGGGACTGGTCAAGTGTTTTCCCAATTGTATAGTATACGTCGGCTTGTGGATTAGTAATGTATAAAGAACGATAGTTGCGTTGAAAAAAAAATAATAATGGCGATGATGCAAGATAGCGAAAGCGATGATGCAAAATAGCGAAAGCGATGATTTTTCAGATAGTGATTATGAAGAGGTAGACATTGAAAATAGTGGAAATGATTCTTCTGTATGTAGCCTTATTGAAGACGAGAGAAAAGAGATAAAAACTCCCATAAAAGAGATTCTAGAGGTAAGCCAGTAAGGAAAGAAACCAGATACCAGTGTACAGAATGTCAGGTATGACTTTGTGTTATCCCTTGTTTCAAAAACTATCATACAAAGACTAATATTTAACTTTTTTCCATTTGCCCGAGATAACTCAAGATAGTAAAATAATATTAAAACTAAATGCTTTTACACCTGCAAAAAAATAAAATTTCAACTTAAAACCTACATATTCTGTTTTGTATCGTTTCCTTGTATTTAATAATAAAATAAAAAAAGTGATGAATTTTTGCAATTTTTTTGAAAAAAAGTTTGTAAGGGAAGCGGTTAAAAGGGCTAAATGGGGGTCGAAAATTTTAGGTCATTTCGAATGTTCACCATATCTCAGCAGCATTTTTAATTAGAAGCTGGAAATTTCAGATTCAGGATAACATATCTACTGAAAAATAGTTAAATATGTATTTCTGCGATTTTAGAAATTCAGCCACTAAAGGAGGTTAAATGGGGGTCGAATTTTTATGTAATTTTGACATATCTCAGTAATAGGTAGGAGCGTGAAATTTAGGGTAACAAATGTACTAAAAAAGAGTTAAGTATGTATTTCAGCAATTTTAGATAATAATCCATCAAGGGTGGTCACAATGTGTGTCGAAAGTTTTAGGTAATTGTGCAGCAGTTTTTAGTAACACATTTTTTAACAGACTTTATCTTGCTTTGTGTTAAATGTAAAAAAATAAATATTATACTTTAAAACATTGCATTTATATATCCAGAAAAACAAATATCTTGAAACGTGTAATATTTTGATTCGCATCTGAAATTTTGAATTATACACTGCTCAAAACAATTAGGGGAGCACATGATTTTAACGAAATTACGCAAATACTTACACCTGATAAGTAACTTAAATTAAAACATTTATAATTTAAAGCGTAGCAGAAAATAGAAAAATAAAGCTTCATATGTAAATCCAGGTTTATGACGTCAAAAACCAGAAATAGGAGAAAAGTGCAGAAATCGGAATTCCGCAGAAACGTCTGTTTTGCTGTCTCAGTTGTGAAATTCAATTGTACAGCTTTTTTTTAAAAAACAAACGTAGCTTGAAAATGTCCCAACAACGTGATTTACCGGGATCCCTGGCTTGGCCTATTAGCGAGAAACTTGAATCCAAGCAAACACAAAGAAATGTAGCGGATGCTGTTGGAGTTGCAAGAAATGTCATTACAAATCTGTGGAATCGATTCCAAGAAACAAGATATGTTAAACGTCTACCAACGCAAGGCCGGCCACGTGCTACAACAGCAATTGATGGCCGATATATCCTGTTAACAGCTGGCTGAAACAGAACAGGCAATGCTACTCAGCTGCAAAGACAGTTGCTCTTGGTAACAGGACGAAGAGTGTCCAGCCAAACAGTCTGGAATAGGCATCATCAGGGTGGTCTCTATGCAAGTAAGCCAATGGTCTGTATTTCGTTGACCCCAAACCACAGTGCAGCCCGAAGAAGGCGGACTGCTGAACATCGAGGTTGGAGGCAACGTGACTGGAGTCAAGTGCTATTTACAGGCATAGTTTTTCGTTCTTGTTTAATCTTGCTCTTCATCTCATCAGTCTCTCTTGCAGTCACGAAAGATAACAATAAATTTTTACTATTTTTTTTCACTTGTCACAGAGCTATACCAAGTGTCTCTCATTAGAAAATAAGGGGTGTAGATTGTAAAGTTGTAATTTGTCACACACACTCATTTTGGAGTGTTTTATTGCTGAATTACAGCCATCAATCATTGATTTCAGAACAAATTTTTGTAGTAATACATGTGAACTTTTGTACGTAATACGCAAGCTGAAGCAATGTTTTTTTTTTTTTTATGTGTTTAGGTGTTACTTTGGGAGTCCCCATCCATGTGTTTGGGCCTGAAACTCACATGATTGCTATTGTTGCTATGGCTATGGGAAAGACCTCTCTCACATAATTAACAGAGCCTACCATGACCACTGCCAATTTTCTTCTACCCGGAGGTATGATGGTGAGTATATTTTTGATTTATACAAAATAAGGGCTGAAAAGGTTATAAATATGCTTGAAATTGAAAAATGACAAAATTTTAGAAATACCTTGTAAATGAAAAGAAAAAAAAAAAAGCCAGAGCAAACTCTAAAAGTTGCATTAAAAGAGCAAACATAAATTTAATAACGAAAAAGAGGAAGGACCAATATTATTCAAATCAAAGCCCTAGTAATTAGTAATATTTTAGTCATAGTACACTTACTCTAAATGTCCACATGTGGTTGCAAAGTATAAAATACGCTGAATGCAGCTATAATTAATATCTGCATACACTATATTGCCAAAGGTGATTGGTCACTTGCAATTTTAGACGTTTTGTTAACTATCTAGAAAAATACATGAGGAATTAACCTGAAACTGCAGGTGTGTAAACAGTATAATATAGGTTATATATTTCGGTGAAGATTTTTTCACGAAACCCCATAGGGGATCCCCATGCTATCCTAATAAAAATGAACACAGTATATTTCAATAAGCCACTTATTAATAATCTCGAGTTTGAACGCCTTTGCTACATTAGTTTTTACAGGGTTATCCAAAAAATATTTGTTATTTTTCAATTTGTTGACAGTCCCCTATGGGGTTTCGTGAAAAAAATCTTCGCGGAAATATATAACCTATACTATGCTGTTTACACACCTGCAGTTTCAGGTTAATTCCTCATGTATTTTTCTAGATAGTTAACAAAACGTCTAGAATCGCAAATGACCAATTACCTTTGGCAATATAGTGTATATATTGAAAATTTTTAACCATTAACATCTGCATTTTACGGCTTAACATCACATTTTCTTGTTCTGTTGGCCAAATGGATATTGTACTCTCTTTTTTACTGTCATTGACTGTTATTTTTGCAATAAACATTTTTTCTGTGTGTATTCAGTGATAATAAACCAATACATTTTTTCACCACACACACGCGTGCCTACCTTCAAACATTTATAACAAAAATGTGCATTTTGAAAAAAAAAAGGACTTGTGTAGTTTTTGAAATGACTGATTCACTTTAAGTGCAGATTGTTTAAAAAATCTTAGTGGGATTTGCAGAGTTGCATGTTGACAGTGGTAACGGTTTCAGTTTATAGCTTATTTTAGTTATTTTTTAAATGAGTGTTTGGAACTGTGACAGCTAATTTCTTTTCTTTCATTGTTTTAGAACTCTGCACCTCCTGGTAAATTACCAAGAACAGACTCTGGTCATGGCTTATCCACCTCCATGGATCAGTCTCATTCCCGTTCCTCTTCCATGTCTTCTGTGAATGGAACTTCACTCAAACCCAATTCACTTGTTTACTCAAGTAACATACACTACACTGTCTTTATAAAGTCTTTGTATGCAACTCCTGTACATTTCATTGCAACAAATTCTGGTACTTATTTGTTGTAGCGGCCATCACAATTAAGATTTTGCCAAGTTGCACTCAATTTCGCCAATGTCACAGCCAAGCTTAGGAAGTGTGAATGTAATAAAGATATAAAAATAAATACCATTGCACTAAATAATATAATATTTTATGTTTATAAGAATGTTTCCTAACAGATGCATATTAATGTTTAATAATTTCTTGCAATGCTTCAGAAGAATAACAACTTTTTAATTCTTTAACACTTCTCTCATGCAACTGTCGTATTTTCACCCATAAGTAGTTCTCTTACACCATTTTATGTAAATTCCTCTGTCTTAACAGTACCTACATTTTAAAGCAGAGTCAAACTGCAAAACCAATTTCCAACACAGAGGCTTTTTTTTACAACTTTTTACGTTGCATTTCTATATAGCTTCATCATGAGTAACATAGTTTCATATCATGGCCATTTTCGCATAGTTGTTTGTTGGATAAAAGCCCTCACTTGTGAAAAAATGAGGTGGTATCCATCTTAGTACTAGTTAAATCAAAGATTGTTTCCATATTTAAAAATAAATACAGGCTATTAAAGAAAAACAATACAACATTCAATTAAAAAAAAAGTAGTAAAAATGTTCTGGAACATCAACGAAAAGGAATAGGAGGATAGCATAAACACATTCTGCTTCTTTAGGGCTGCAAACCATTTGACAGGATTTTGCAACCTAACTTGGCAATTCATCCTTCGAGGCTGCTACCAAAAGTACCCAAATTCCTTATTTTAAAATCTTTAAGCAATCTTTTTTTTTTATTCTGTGTATATTTATTAATATTTCTGTATTTCTGTAGAGTACAAGATCCATTGTATGGGGTATGCAAAACAGAGCTGTGCAGGGCATGTTGGACTTTGACTATGTGTGTTTGAGGAAAGAGTGTTCCGGTGACTGCCATCGTGTATCCATTTACTGGAGATCACAAACAGAAGTTTTACTGGGGTCACAAAGAAATTCTTATTCCTGGTAAGTATCGTCTTGCTATAGAGTGTTTATTATTTAATGTTCTAGTACCATTTGTACTCAAATATCATAAGTTTAAATCCTAACTCTTTTATCTAATTTTTACACCTTTCATTACCGTTTAATATTTTTCTATCTCATGCCCACTGAAGAAAATCTTTTTTGTCTAAAAGACATGCTTATCATTTTTACCTCTTTAGTATGTTTTCTTTTGAGAATTTGTATTGTTTGTCACTTCATTTGTTTAACTATGTTGTGTGTAATTCTTATTGGAATGTAATAAGGTATGTGTTTATTTTTCTGTATTTTGAATGTCTGTTTTCCTTTTGCAGTTTACAAAAATATGTCTGATGCTATGAAGAAGCACAAAGATGCGAGTGTCATGATCAGTTTTGCTTCTCTGCGTTCAGCCTATGAGAGCACATGGGAAACTATGGAATATCCTCAGGTATGCCAATTTGAGTTCTTATAAACGATTTTTTTTAAATCTGTAATTGGTTTATTAGAAAAATACTTTTTACTCTCTGTTCAAATGATTTACCTTTTAATTTTTCTTGCACTTCATGTTTAACTGATAACCACGAAATATTATAAGTGTTTCATAATCAGGTTAGATTGTGGGGAAGTGGATACAGAAAGATAATATAATTATTTTTATAGTTAAATGTATAATAAATCGGACTTATTAATTTTCACAACTAATCGATCATCCAAACGATAACATTTTATTTTTTTTTCTAATTCTAAAAATAACAAAACTGGACAGTTGCCAGATTTCATATAAAAAATGCGCCGATAACTTTAACAGCAAAATAAATAAAAATTAAATACTAACTTTTAGATTGGTTCATTTAACAAAAGTTTTTCTAGTATAAGCAAAACAAGTTCGTAATATAACATATTTTGTTATTTAAACAAACAAAATATATTTTGTTGAAAAAAGAAAATAAATTGTTAAAATAACACAGCACATATCTAAGTAACAAAAATAATTTTGTTAATTGAAGTGAAATTGAACCATTTTACTCGAATTAACAAAACTTTTTTTGTTGACGATACAAAATTTTTTTGTTGGAATTGCAAAAAAAAAAAAATCAACAATATATTTTTGTTGATTCAAACAAAATTTCCATTGACCCACATTTAAACGAAAAGTTTTGTTGGGTCAACCAAATTTTTGCTGATTCAACAAAACATTTTTCTGGATGTACTAATTTCTCCTCCCTCCCAGTTCTCCAGCTCTAATGTAATAATTAGACAACATGTTACTCATTATTTAAAGTAATTTAAATTATTCTTCACTATATTTTTTTTTTCCAACATAGCATCCGATAAATTTTGAGATGTCGATAAATTAATTGTCGTAGCTGTCACGTAATCAATCGAACTCAATGGTTTTCAGCAATTTTATCTCATTTATTTTATTTATACCTTTTTGATGTTGTTGGCAACAATAGTTTTATGGTTTGTATAATTGTCTTGCGTTCTAAAGATGTAGGATGTGAATAAAACCATTGAAAAGTAAACCCAAATGATTTTTTAATATAGGTCTCTATAGAATAAGATAAATAGTATTTTTTAACGAAACGTGTAAACGTTATAGTTTTTAATTTGAATAGAGACATTTTATTTTATGTTTATCATAGTTTTGCGTTTTCATTGAATTCTCAATCAAGCAAAGAACTTGAATGCCGGTGTGCATATTAGTTATCTGACATTTATTGGAGTCCGCGAAACAGGCCTTGTATTGAGAATAAGATAGCTTTAGCAAATTTAAGTGATAATGTTAAATTAAGAGGAACCGTTAGAAGTGGTTTTACAAAACAACTGAAATCCATAAAAGGAGAAATGAAAGAAGATACGCCGGATAAGAAGAAATTACAAATTTCGTTATCGATGTTAGAGGATAAACACAAGCAATTGGTCGAGCTTAATTATAAAATTCTTCTTATGAAAATCGAATCGAACGCAGACGATTTAGATGAAGAATCTGAAGTAGCTAATGATTATGTGCGACAATTTCTTGAAACACAGGTTAGTGTTTATGAATTAATTAATGTATCTTCTAATGATTTAGATAACAGTTCTAGTATTAGTGAAACTAATATTAAAAGGAAGTTTAAACTTCCGAAACTTGAAGTTTATAAATTTGATGGATAAATAAAAAACTGGTTGCAATTTTGGTGCCAGTTCGAAAAAATACACGAAGACTCAGATATAGTTCCCTCTGATAAATTTCAGTATCTTATTCAGGCTACAGTAAAAGGGTCTAGATTTGGTAGGGAAGATCTGTTAGTAGAAGTATATATCCGAGAGTTATTAAAATTAGTTTTGAAGAATTCGTCTTCACGAAATAACTCTAATTCCATGTGTACACTCTATGATAGTTTAGAATCCCATATTATAGCTCTAGAAACTCTGAATGTAACTACAGAAAAGTGTGCTGCTATGTTATACCCCTTAGTGGAATCATGCATGCCAGAAGAATTTTTAAGGGCATGGCAAAGAAGTTCTAAGTTTATAGATTGCGCGGAACCTAAAAACAGGTTAGATAATTTAACGGAATTCTTAAAATCTGAGGTAGAGTCGGAAGAAAGAATTAATTTAGCCTTATCTGGTTTTGAACTGAAACCTAAGATTAAAAAACAGGGTGTTTCAGAAGAAGAAAAAATATCTACCGCTGCTGGTTTATTATCCACCAGTCCGACGATCGTTAAAGTTTGTGTGTTTTGTAACAGCCAGCACGAAAGTTTTAACTGTTTTAACGCGCAGAAAATGAATTTAGTTAATAAACAGAAAATTTTAAAACAGAAGGGTTGTTGCTTTAAATGTTTTAAAAGGGGGCACTGCGTAAATAAGTGCAATGCATTCATAAAATGCCTAGTTTGTAATAAAGAACATGCCACACTGATGTGTCCAGAAATATCCGCAAATAGAAACGTTTTGAAAGTTCCTATTTATAAAAGGGATAAAAAAGACAAAAAAGTAGAACCAACTTCACAGAAAACACCTGAGCAGAAAGCTGTTAATTTATCTAGTTTATCTCAATCTCCAAAGGTAATTTGGCAAACTTTGATAGTAAAATTAAAAGGACCTCATTCGTGTTTCCATGTACGAGCAATGATCGATACAGGTTCAGAGAAGTCTTATATTTTAAAACGTACTACTGAAAATATGGATTACGAACCATTGAGAGAAGAACTAGTTACTTATTCTTTGTTTGGGGGCACAGAAACTAGTAGAATTAAGCACATGTGTTACAAAATACATTAAAAAAGTTTAGATGGGAACTTTCTTTGTAATTTTGATGTTCTAGATGAACCTGTTATATGTGAAAATATTCCTTCGGTACCGAAAGGTCCTTGGATAGATGAACTAAGAGTTATGAAGATTTCAGTAAGTGATACAGAAGAAGATCCACGACCTATTGAAATTTTAATCGGTGCTGATGTTGCCGGAAGATTATTAACTGGGCGCAAAAGAAATTTATCCTGCAATTTAGTTGCAATTGAAACATATTTAGGCTGGACACTGATGGGTAAGGTTCCGTTGAATGACGTTCATGAGAAGTCTGATAAAATGGTTTTAACATCTTTATTTGTGAAAGAATTTGCTATCACAGATCTGTGGAGTCTTGATGCAATTGGCATAACGGATCCTATAATTCAGAAGTCCCAAGAAAAGAAGGAACTTGAATCAAAAATGAGTTTCATGGATTCAATTACTGTGCATAACGAAGGGCGTTATGAAGTATCTCTCCCATGGACTGAAGAACATCTCCCTATTTATAGCAATGAAAAGTTAGCATTAAAAAGATTAAAAACCATGACTAGAAGACTTGATTTCGATAATTTTTTTACATCCTATAACGAAGTTTTTAATCAGTGGTCGACTTTGGGCATAATTGAAGAAGTTTCTGTGGATTCAAAGGTAGACTCTGTGCATTACTTACCTCATAGACCAGTGGTGAAAGAGAATAGCACAACGAAAATTCGTCCAGTTTTTGACGCATCTGCGAGAGAAAAGTCATCTCCGTTATTGAATTAATGTCTCGAATGTGGACCGAACTTAATGAAGCTCATCCCTGATATTCTTCTTAGATTCCGCGAACGAAAATACGGTGTCATAGCGGATATAAAAAAAGCTTTTTTACAAATAAGCATCAGACAGGAATGCAGAGATTTATTGAGATTTTTTTGGTGGAGTGGTGACGATGAAAGAAAATTGAAAATACTTCGTCATGCACGATTAGTTTTCGGTTTAAAGTGTAGTCCTTTCATTTTGGCAGCCATTATTGAATTTCACTTACTGAAATGCATCGAAAATCCTTGTTATGATAAAGAGATGATAACGAAACTTCTTCACAGTTTTTATGTTGACAATGTTGTAACGAGTTTTACTAATCAAGACAGATTGCTAAAATTTATACAGGAAGCTAGAGATGTAATGGAAAAAGGTAAATTCAATTTAAGAGGTTGGCAATATTCTGAAGATAATGTCGAGCCTACAATTTCACCTGTACTAGGTCTATTATGGGACCGACAAGAAGATACTTTAGCTCTAAATTTGGGCTGGCTAGAGAATTTTGAGCTAGGAAAAATTACAAAACGAACCATTCTGTCCATTGCACATAAAGTGTTTGACCCAATTGGATTGGCATGTCCAGTTTTCTGGTTGCCGAAGAATTTATTACAGAAAATGTGGAAAAATGTAAAATTGCACTTCTGGAAGCTTCATCTACTGCGTTGAGTTAGATTAAAAGAGAAGAATTGTGGACTGTTTTTGTAAGTAATCGAGTAAAAGAGATTAGAAAAACAACAGATCCAAACTCATGGAAACACGTACCAGGAACTAAAAACCCCGCTGATATTCCATCCAGAGGATGTTCTGTGAAACATCTATTGAAAATAAAATGGTGGGAGGGTCCAAGTTGGCTTAAAGCACCTGAAGATAAATGGCTTTCGTGTAATATAGTCACTGATGAAAACGCCATTGCCCAAGAAAAGAGAAAGTCAAAGATTCCTGTTGATGAAGAATTAGTTAAATGTTTGACGAATCAGACAACATTTTGTGAGTGGTGCAATTCACCTAAACATGAGAAGAATAGTTTTTGTAAGTATCATGGACTTGAGTGGTATTTTAGGTTTTTCTCAAATTATGATAAAATTATTCGTCTGGTAGCTTGGATTCGCAGATTTATTCATAATTGTAAGATAACCAAAATTTTGAGGTTTAATGGGGAATTATCCCTTGAAGAAATAAATGCAGCTGACAAAGTAATTGTGAATCTTATTCAGGAAGAATCTTTCACTTCAGAAAACAAAAGTAAATTAGACACTTTAGATGTTTATAAAGGCGAACACGGTCTCCTCAGACTGAAGACCAAGATTGTGTACAGAAAAGATGGTGAAGATTTTCGACGTCCAATGATTCGACTTTCGGATCATCCTGTTGTCAGAAGACTTATCATGACAGAGCATCTAAAAAAATCTCATGCTGGATCGCAAATGCTGCTAAATCTTTTGAGAGAGCACTATTGGATCTTAAATGCAAGAAAAACCACCAGATCAGTGATATCAAAATGTGTTGTTTGTATACGACACGAAATAATCTCTCTAAACGCTCCAGTTGCTTCACTTCCAGAAAATCGAATTAAAGATGCAGCAGTTTTTGAAATTATAGGCTTCAACTTGGCTGGGCCTTTGTACCTTAAAGGAGACTCGAAAGCATGGATTTATTTGTACACCTGTGCCATATAGCGAGCTGTACATCTTGAACTTTTGTCATTTTTGTCGACAGAAGTATTTCTACAGAGTTTTCGAAGATTTATAGCAAGAAGAGGAAGACACTCCACTGTTTATTGTGATAACGGTTCTAATTTCGTTGGAGCATCAAATGCACTTAAAGAGGTTGACTGGGATAAAGTCGTTCAGTATAGTACTACCAGAAAAATAGAGTGGTTTTTCAACCCACCGACAGCTTCATGGTGGGGAGGTTTTTGGGAAAGATTAGTTGGTGTTATGAAATCTATTCTTAGAAGTGTCTTAGGAAAGTCTAATGTAACTTATGAAGAAATGACAACCATTCTATGCGATACAGAATCAATAATTAATTCCCGACCTCTTACTTATATTTCTGAAAGCAATGGTGAACTTGTCCCGCTGTATCCTGCTTTGTTCATGCAAGATGTAAAGCAAATGGGTACACCAGATTTTGATGTGGATGAAAACAAATTGACTTTGAAATTGAAATACAGACAAAAACTAATAATTGATCTGCGAAACAGGTTTCGTTAAGAATATTTGGGATTGTTAATCCAACGTCCTCAATATAGAAAATGTAAAGAACAAATTCAAGTTGGTGACGTCGTGTTAATTGGCAGCGATAACACCAAACGTATTAACTGGCCTTTAGGACATGTTACAGAACTTATTCCAGGAAAAGATGGTATCACCAGATTAGTCCGTCTACGAACATCAACATCAGAAGTTTTAGAGTCGATTCAGAGAATTTATCCCCTAGAAGTTTTTTCAAAATGGCCTGAGGAACGAAAGGAACTCTATTCATTTCCGACTATTCAGACTGTGTCTAAAGATGAACCTGAAAAGCGTACACGATGTGGGCGGGTAATCAAAGTGCCTCAAAAACTAGACATATAATGTAAGAACTTTTCGTGACCAGTTGAGTTGGCTCTCACCAACTCAAGGTGGGAGGATGTCACGTAATCAACCGAAATCAATGGTTTTAAGCAATTTTATCTCATTTATTTTATTTATACCTTTTTGATGTTGTTGGCAACAATAGTTTTATGTTTTTGTGTAATTGTTTTGTGGTCTAAAGATGTAGGAAGTGAATAAAACTATGAAAAGTAAAACCAAATGATTTTTAATATAGGTGTCTATAGAATAAGATAAATAGTATTTTTTAACGAAACGTGTAAACGTTATAGTTTTTAATTTGAATAGAGACATTTTATTTTATGTTGATTATAGTTTTGCGTTTTCAATGAATTCTCAATCAAGCAAAGAACTTGAATGCCGGTGTGCATATTAGTTATCTGACATTTATTGGAAAGAAAAAATCCGTTCTACAGGCCCAGATGATGGCAATGGAATATTATATTTTACAAATACCTTCTTTAATAACGGATAACGTTCTAGAAAGCTTTAAAAGTAAGATAAAAAAATTTTAAAGTAATTTTCATTAAGTTAAGAACACTAATCAGCGGAATCAAGCAGGACTAGTGCTTTTAATCCATCAGACGACCCCAGTGAATTCAAGCTCATTTATTACTCACACACGTATTCCGTTGTTCCCATAGCGTACCAAGGTGGCTACTTTTTTAAAATTCAGTTTTCTTGATTACCACCAGTTTTTTGAGAAATTAAAATTCGCCTTAATTAATGACTGATTAAATAAGGCAAAAACAAGGCGAGTTACACCATTTCAAAAAAGTGGTGCCAATCAAACAATTTGGATTTTTAAAGTAGCCCACTGGCACTGTATCGTACCTGAACCCAAAATTTCTGCTTAAAGTCAACCTGAAATAAGACCTGCACCCGAAGTATTACACCCTAATACAACCCAGACTCGAAATGAAAGAATATAAATCTATATTTGAAAAAACATTATTGAGAAGTAGTTTACAATTAAACCTTTACTATCAATTTTATCATTTTTGTATGAAAAGGATCCTATATACACTTATTATATTCAAATATATAGTTTATTACATTTGATAAATATTCAGGACTTTCTTTTGTAAAATCGGGCAACTCAAGCTCAACTTCAAAGAGTCAAAACCTAACCCGTAACCGAACCAAATCCGAAATATTTAAGATCAACCCTTCCGAAGCCAATTCACGTGTTGTGTTAGGTAAAATTGGCGTACTCGACCAGAGACAGGAGGACCCAGAGAGTTAAAAGCAGAAGAAACTTGAGAAAAAATAAAGAAAACAAAAGGGCCAAAGCCAGAAAAAACATGACGTTTTAATCATAATCGTTAATTAGATTAACTAATTAGATTGAGAATTGATTTAATCGTTGATCGGTTGTTCGTGTTTTTTGTTACAAAACCGCTTTTTCTGCCAGGAGACGCTCAGATCGGTTTAAAAAAAATAATGTTAAAACGTGTCATTTCCAGCTATTGTTTAGATTAAAATTCATTTGTTTTAACATTAATCTGTTTTGTAGAAAATTAATTTGATTAATTATTAATATTATTTTGGATGTCGGCTGTTGAATAGTTAAACTATTATCAATCAAACCTCAAAATTGCTTAAAAATTAATAAAATTCATTTACAATCGTTTTTTATTAAGAAATTATTATTTCCCTTTCTTTAGTTTAATTATTAATATTTCTTGGGATGTTGGTCATCCATTGTGTTATCTTAGGTTTCAATCCTTATTTAATAGCTTAATAATTCCGTCTTATAACACAAAATCTGTAAAAATCGCTCAAAATTCAGCTTTTCTCATCAAAACGCCATATCTCCTGACAGGAGGCGTTCGAATCGGACTTGAAGTATGTACGGTAGGCTGCACGGGCAAATTGAAGAAAAGAAGATGGGAGGGGGACGGATGTAAGTTAGTGCCACAATGCCACACGCGGTTGAACCCGTACTGTCATTTCTTTACTACTCACATAAAGTTTTGTGTCAGGTATCCGAACACCTTCGGAGGTGATTTTTTGAAATTTTTGAATTTTTCACTTTATACCATTTTTTTCTAATGACATTTAAGTTAAAATTATGAAAAATATATGAGCATTTTATAAATTACACAAAAATAATTTTTTTAAAGTGAAAAATAGTCAAAATTATGCGAAAAATTGACATTCGTGCAAAACATGATAACTCAAAATCAAATCAATCCATTCACATTTTGTAAATTGCATAATAAAGATAATACCTTCCTCTAGGACATAGACTAGCTGCATTTATAATAACATCTCTATCGCAGAAGCTATGGTACTTGAAGTACTAATGTAATGAAAAATTCGTAACATTTCATTGCAACTTTTTAACTTATACCAGTGTAAATATAAAACTAATTACTATATCATCATGATTGTAGTCTATTCCCTCAATAAACATCAGTAAAATAAGTTAAACAAAATTTCAAGGTATTTCATGCATAAATTTTTGCTATAGGATGTTTTGCGTGCAGTAAAAATCTGAAAATCTTCATTTTGAGAAAAAGCTAAAAATAACTTTTAAAGGCAGTTCTAGCTATAAAAATAATAATTATTAGTTAAAGGTTTAATTATATATTCCATGTATTTTCTTGAACATATAATCCAATTTAAATGCTAAATCTCGAAAAAGAAGAATGTAAACATACATTTCAGCTTACTTCCTGTTTGCAAAACGATTTTTCCGGTTGTAAAATTCTCCGGCAAGCTGTAATAGATGTAATTTTAAACGGTTGTAACTCGGGTTCAAACTCAGGTACAGACACAGTTAAAACAGAATTTCATAGATGAATGATCGGACTTTAATATTATTGCAAAAATGAAAAATCGATATTTTCATCGAAAATGACATTTTAAAGGTGTGCGGATACCTTAAACTCCAAAATTATCTTCATAAAATTTTGGCCTGGTTGAATAAATGGAGTATTAATGTCAACAACCTCGTTGTACGAGTGATTTTATGCAATATTTAAAGTTATATTAACTCTTCAGCGACGAAACATCCACATCTGTTCCAGAAAATGAATAATATCTCATGTAAGAAATATATAAAACTATAAACACATACAACGACACTTTAATCCAAATTACACGTTCAATGTTTTTGTAATTTTCGTTTGGAAAAAAATATTTCAGTAATCATTCTATGGTAGTTAAACGGTAACTTTTATCAAAATAAATTCTCATTTATGTCACTAGAATGCTAAAATCACTCGAAAATAATTTATTTTGAAAAAAAAAAATTGCAGCAAAATAGTGCGAGTTACTTGAATTTTATTAT
This sequence comes from Maratus michaelseni, assembly GCA_963931845.1. Lineage (NCBI taxonomy): Eukaryota > Metazoa > Arthropoda > Arachnida > Araneae > Salticidae > Maratus > Maratus michaelseni. Next base: position 20,538,081 of record OZ007593.1, on the reverse strand, counting down.
TTTTATATTCTTTGAAGTGTGGTTGCTAAGAAACTAATAAATTAAAGAGCAAAGTAAAAAGAAATGCATTTTAAAATTTGTAAAAAATATGAAAGTAAAATGTTTTATATTTCCAGAACAGATGCAACAACATTTTCAATAATTTAAACAATTAATTTCTAAATTCTAATAAATGTATCGGCAAATTTTCAAAGCTATTGGATATATTTAAAACCTCCATATCAAAAATTTAGCATCCATAATTTTATGTTCAAATCAATTATTGAAATATGTGATTTTCATTTCAATTGAAAATGAAATTGGAAAATCGTCTGCATTCCCATAGGAAAGAATTATGACCCAAAAAAAAATGTTCCATATTTTTCGAATGATTGAACCACATGTAATTAAAAACTGTACAGCTAATTACGGGTTCCTCACCGACATAACCACCAAGCATCAACCTGATAAGACGATTTTTAAGGCAGATATCGCGGAACAGACAGACAAACAGACGGAAACTAAAAACTTTTCGCGTCTCCACAGTGTGCCTTCACTGACGCTTCGGCAAATATATTTTCTTTTAATATTATTGTCTCTTTTTAGATTGTTGTAAGGGGCTTTTTTTCTTTTTAATCTTCCTATTTTCATTACTTGTAAGCTAGCTATGCTCTAATCAAAGTAATGGTCAGGCTCATCCTGCCTCGAAATTCCATTAGCTGTGGAAAACTTTCTCACGGAGTCCCCAGCCAAATATGTTTAAGACCTGTTTCTTCCCGACTCACAGTGGTCAAAAATCGAAAAAAGCTGGCCGAAAATCAAACAAGAACGAAAAATCATGCGTCAAGCATAGATTATGTAACACTTTCCAACGCTTCCGAAATAGTTTTACAAATCATACCGTTTAATAAGCTAAAAGATAACGTCTAAGTAAACAATTTGGAAAACGCATAACATATTTAAAAACATAATTTCAGGAATTTCCAACATATACAACATTAGGAAAAATATCCGAATACTTTTATTTAGCCCTGTATAGGATCTATAGATTTGTATATATACTACATAGGATGCTAAATTTTAGTTCAGTTAGGAAACGCGTAGCACAGTTTAAAATTCTCCGTCAGGAGTTTCTGTCAATAAACGGAAATGTGTTCGCGAACTTTTGTGCTTCCCTGTATAGGATCTACAGAATTTATACACACCACGTAATAGAAAAAAAAGCGAGTTAAAATTAAAATCGCGTTCAGTAACTTAAAACGCACTTCCAGGAATTATTGTGAACAGACAGTAGAGAATTCTTTTGTGTGTCCCTGTAAATGTAAATGAACGATGACTTCTGTACACACAATATTTTGTAATAAGCCTCTTGTCATGCACCTTAGTGATATATATAAATTTCAATGTGTTTAAAATACTGAAACATTATTTAAATAAACCGCAAATGATTTTTCCCCATAGACAGCAATTTAACGGAATTCTTATGAGTGTCCCTGTAAAAAAAACTGTAAGTGCTACAAGTGTAGTACTGTAAGTACTATTTCACTTACGTTGAAATAGGGAACATGCTATAGATAACGACAATAACATATAAAAATTGCAGAGCAATGCGGGCATATTTACGGGAGTTAGAGCATGGACAGACGGCAGACGGCCATACGGCCAGACAAACCGAAGTCATAAACACTTTTCAACTAGGTTGGAAAGTGTTAAAAAGGTTGTAGATCCTTCTAAAAATTTTTACATATAGGTTTTTGAGGTCGCTGATTACGAATTTGATATCGAAATTCAAAAATTCAAAATGGCGGATCCAATATGGCGGACTTTTTTTTTTTAAATTGTTTTTTTTTCTGTAAAAGTTTCCTTAAGGGGGTTTTTGAGGTCGCTGATTACGTATTTGATATTAAAATTCAAAAATTCAAAATAGCAAATCCAATATGGCGGACATTTTGATATATTTTTTTTCTGTAAAAGTTTGTTTAAGGGGATTCTGGAGGTTACTTTGTACTAATTTGATATTATAATGAAAACAAAATACATTAGCGCATTCAATATGGTAAGCAAATAAATGAAAAGAGCTTATATTTGTGAAATATAAATGTTTTGTATTATTAATAATAAAAATACAGTGCATTATTTCATATAAGCAGTTTGAAATTGTTAAACTTAAAAACAACTATACTTCCAAGAATGCAAACCAATGCAGCTGTTTTTTTTTTTATATTTCATAAAAAATATCATCAGGAATTACGTAAATATTGTGAGAACTCTGGATAACACAAGATAAAAAATATTTCGTTAATTAACTTTTACTTTGTGCATCATTACGTGATTTTTTCGTGTGTCTTTTCTTTTCACTTTTAAGACATAATTTATAATGAATTACTGTATGATTTTTAAGTAACTATTCTTAACGATAGATGGCAGCACTATGAAATGGCAGCTATTTAAAAGGACTTTATAAACTGAGATTATTACATCATAAAATGACTAAAAAACATTCTAAAAACTTTATTAAATTTCCACAACCTTATTATTATTGTGCTTTAAAAATTCTATCATATTTTTCTGTTATATTTGTATTAATTATCTTTCATTTATTTTTATTAGATTTTATGAAAGTATGCGAGCCTGTTTTCTTGTTCTGCGGGGTAGTGATGTAAAAAGATTGATTCTGATTCTGTTGTGTATCGTATTCTAAGCATAAAATGCTGCTGTTTTTTATTATTCTGAATTCTGATTGTTGTAAAATTCTACACTCTTATTTCAAAGTCAGTCTACTTATTAAAAAATGAAAAAATATCAACTTCTCAGGTATTAATTTATCGTGAAATTATTCTTCAATAATTACGATTTAATTTACAGCATTATTCATAGAAAATTCTACTGGGCCTTTTTAAAGGAAAATCTTCTGGTCTTCAATTCGAGCTTCTAAACAAGAATTTAAGTTTCGGTCAATGAAATATAATTTCATAGAATTTCATCTAAGCGAATCTTAATAAATTCAATGTGTACTAGCAGTCAACACCCCCCTATGTGTTAATTCATGATTATACTATTCAATGGAGGGAGAAAGAAATTCAGGAATGGAATCTGAGCATGACAAATCAAGGTACGTAGATATTCTTTTATTTATTTATTGATTTAAATCTCAACTGTAATACTTCTGGAATCTAAATATTCTACATAAAAGTTGTTGGTCCGTCGTAAGCTCGGAGTTGGCTGGTGATTAATCAATTAAATCTTATTCAAAATTATAATAATGACGAAAACGGAAGCGGATATCGCTTCAGAATCCAAATTTAATTTTACCGTAAAAGAAATAAAAAGATATAGGGATCAGGTATCAGATGCGATTGAAAAAGATAATTTGCAGTTATTGGAGAAATTAAAATCGGAACTTAATATTCTAGAAAGTGATTTGAAAAAATCATATTTTGGTATAGCTGAAGAAACAATTGAAACTCTTTACGATTCATTTACTGCTGCTAAAGACTTAGTTGCAGAAGATATAGTGAAAATTGATCAGTTTATTGCAACTAAGAACGAAAGTAAAAAAACCCGATTTGATGTAGATGAGAGTAGTTCTATAAGGGAAAATTCAATAAAATTACCTAAATTCCAATTGCCCATATTTTATGGTGATATGAGTCATTGGATTACATTTAAAGAGACATTTTTGACTTCTATTCATAAAAATGAAGCGCTTTCCGATCAATTAAAATTTTCGTATTTAATTGCGAGTGTCAAAAATTATCCTGCTAAATTAATTTCAGGATTTTCTATTTCAGGTGAGAATTATAAAGAAGCATGGGAAACGCTAGTTAACAGATATGATAACCGTAGAAATTTAGCATATTCGCTATTGTCAAAATTTATTAATGCTAAACCATTAAAATCGCCCACGCAGAAAACAATTCTAGAGTTACTGGATAATTGCAATGAAGTGATTAGAAATTTGAAATCTCTAAAATTTGAATTTAACGAATTTGTTGATTTAATTTTGGTTTATATTGTTCAAACTAAATTCGATGACTCATTAAGAAAGCAATGGGAGTTATCATTAAATAAGGATATTTTTCCCACATATGATATGTTAGTGACGTTTTTGGAAAGACATGCACGCAGTTTGCAAGGTTGTAATGCTGAATTTATTAAGTATGAAACTAAACCTAATTATAAAATTGATTTTAAATCTCAACAAGGTCCAAAGAAATCTCTTTCAAATGCAGTTGTTATGGACAATGTGAACAAATCTTTAAAGCCCTTATGCCCAAAATGCAATGAAGGGCATGCACTTTACAAATGCCCAGAGATTCAAAATTTAACGGTTGATCAACGATGGCAGTTAGTAAAAGCAAAAAAACTATGTACGAACTGTTTAAGAGCTAATCATTTTGTTGCTAATTGTCTGATTAGCACTACTTGTAAATATTATAAGGCTAAACATCATTCAATTCTCCATCACGAACAGTCGAATTCTGCATCACAGAATTCTTTTAGACCGCAAGAGCGGGCTACAAATCAAAATAGCGGAAGTAATTCAAATGCACAAGTGGATGAATCCAATTGTTTAAGCAGTCAAACTTTGACTGAAAATTCCCAAACATTACTGGCTACTGCCATTATACATGTAAAATCCAAAACAGGAAAATTTATTCCTTGTAGGGCTATGATTGACAGCGCTTCTCAAAAGAGTTTGATTTTAAAATCGTGTTGTAGAAAACTAGGTCTTCCCTTGAGATCTACAATTCATAAAATATCAGGAATAAACAATTTAGTCGCAGAGACAGCTCTTCAGGAAGTTTCTTTAACATTTTCTCCGCATTTTAATAACGAAACTTTTCAGTTAGATGCTTTAGTTGTTAATCAGATCACAACAAATTTACCGAACTTTCTGATTACTAATAAGTATTGGCCTCATATTGAAGGATTAAATCTGGCGGATCCCAATTTCCATGTGTCCGATTCCATTGATGTACTCATAGGTGCAGATTTGTTTGCTAATGTTAGGGTAGGTTTTTTCATTTATTCTAAATTTTCCATATTCTCTTTATTTTTTCTATATAAGTTGTAGCCCCCCCCCCCTCCTTTTATAATAATCGTAATGTTTTTCATTTAATATTCTCTTTATTTTAGTCTGAAATAATGGAGTTAAAATACCTTTTCTTTCTTTTAAATGTCTAAGCTAAAACAAATTCATGGCCTCTTTTACTTAAAATCATAATTTTTATATTTCCCCTGTAAGTTATAATTTCACTGGGGTGGTCTTGTTACCCTGGGAAATTTTCAAATGCTCTCAGACACTTGGGCAATAAAAATCCATTTCCCAGACAACGTATATTAGCTTGTATTGTCAGGAGTTTTATGACTCCATTTATGCTGTTTTTTCGTAAACAACATTCACGTTGTTGGTCGCCAGTAATCTGCTCTGTAGATCTTTCGTGGAAAAAGCAGGACTCGGGCGGCAGATAGTGGCCCGTATTGTTAAAGTTTTATTATTCGTTTTTACGAGCCCAATTATTCCGTTTTACGTAAACAACAGTTCACGTGGGAGGTCGAAAGAAGGAACAGCTTACCTTCGTGGAAAGGGGAGCGAAAACGGAGCAGCTGTACACATGCCATCACCCCTATGCGAAGTAGTTCCACCCGCGAGAGAGCGACGACCAATGGTTTTACGTAACGTATTCGCGGGGAATGTTTTTTTTCCCTGTTATAGTTTAGCGCGGGAGATTGTAGCCTGGGATATACTGTATATGAGTTTTTTAGGGGAAGGCTGAGACCTTTCCTCTCCCCCCCCCCTGGAGTTTTCCTGGTGGCGGCCAGAGAATTTGAGAGGCATTCGATCGAGAAATGTGTAACTGGAAGGTCCGGTGAAGAAAAAAAATATCTGGTCCCCCAAGATATAGTCGATGAAGGGACGAAGAGAGTAAAAATGTACTTTACTTATGACTGATACTCTCAGCTAAGAGGAAAACTTTGTCTTAAATATGGAGTCTGGAATCACAGATGGTTAAATATATATAAACGTCGAGCAATCGTCTTTAAAAGAACCTGGAATAGATAGCTGGTATCGTCAGCGCTGGTTGATGACGTCCTTTTGTTATGGCAGTCGCTTAAGACGGGAGGAAGGATCGACCATTTTTCTACACCACCCGAAACCCATTTTTCTACGTCAAGACTCCTGCGTTAAGACTCATCTTTAAGGAAAGAGCATATACTGCTTCCTAGATCCATATTGTGAAACGGAGGAGAAAAAGACCACCTAGATGTCCAGGGTTACCTGAAATTTCTTCAAGTAATGCCCAATGTTTATAAAGATAAAACTGTCAAATCCATTGATAACATTAATGATTTGTTCCTATAGTGGATACTTCGAGTGTCGAGTCTGCCAAGGAAGTCTCGGTAACTATTTCCTTTCTACTGATAAAAGTGTTATTCTTGTGTTATTTCTATGTTTCTACAATGAGAAAATCTTGATATATACATACGTGACGGTGTCTTAATTAATATACTTGTTAATTAATTAATAAACTCATATTCATACTATTGGTTAGTCTCTCATCTGTTTGACTACTTTATGGAAGTTCATTCTTTATTTTACTAAACCTTTACTTAATTTTACTGTTTGAAGTATAATGAGTTTTGTTTAATTATTTAAATAATCAGAGCAAGTAATTATTTAATATTTAATTCTTTTCTAAGATGAATTTACTGAAATTGAAATTCCAAGTAACCTACTTTTGTTAATAAAAATTTATATAAGTTAAATTTAAATTCTTTACTTGTTTTTGAGAATGTTGTATTATTCTTATTAAAAGAATTAAATTTAATGAAGTAAATTTAAATTCTGGATCTGTTTCTAAAAATGTTTATTAATTTGGTTTTCCTTAAATATTAAATTGCTTCTTTTAAATATTGTGAAGTACCTTTTATTTTCCTCTATAAAGAAAGAGATTCAATAAATAAAGTAAATTTAACCTGCTCTTTATTGAAGTAAAAGAATTGTAGATAACTGTAAAAGAAAAATTTTATATTAACTATGTTTAATTCTTAAAGTTTATTAGCTGCATTTAAGGTAATTAAATCACACCAACTTCTTATTAAAAGAAAATTGATCTACCTAATTTTTTTTCTTGGTATGGTACTAGCCACTATACAAAATCACTCGCATGGTTCTGGCAAATTGGTACATTGATATGATCATGTTATGTAATTTTAATTATTTATTTCTTTATTTTTATTAATTAACTTCCCCTTTTTTTTTGTGCCTTTCAAAAATTATGGAAGGATTCTAGGACCCTTTTTTTGTTTTTTCTTATTCAAAATCTGTCCTATAAAGTTTTAATGATTTTTTTATTTGTGTTACCATAACAATGTTCCAATCCGTCAAACCACTTGTTGGGTATAGGAGGTATTGTGATAAATGAGAATTTTGTTGATACCTTTTGGCAAATTTATTCATTTACTTAATTAATTTTTAGTTATTCAAAATTTATTTGGTTTGTTTTGTTTATCGCATCTCTCTGTTTTGATTTTTAATTAGTAATTGTGTAAAATTCTTTCAATCTCTGAAATCAACAAAATTCATTCTTTTGGTTATTTATCACTTAATCAAACACCCCAACAAGAAAATGGTGCTGTGTAGAAACATTCCTGCGGTTACCAAGAATTAAAACTTTTGTTTTTGACTGTAAATTTTGTTTTACATTATATGATTGGAGCAACTGGGTATCGGTTTTTACTTATTGTGAAATTTTTGCATATATCTATATGGTAAAATTTTCTATGTATATTTTTTAAATATTAAGATTGATATTTTTAAAATGTGTATAATGAAATTGGTGATGTTCTTGTGCTACCGAGGTATATAATCCCCATTTTTCCCCTTTTCTGCCTTCTATTTATTATTTTTTTTGAGTTCTGTATAATTATCTGACTTTATTATGGCCAAAGGAGATCCTACTAAGGAGCTGGTAGAGCTCCAGAAAAAAAATTCGTTAGTTGACAACTTGTGCAACATACCACCATTTAATGGAGAGGCTAGCTCAGTCTCATTTACTGACTTTTCAGAGAAACTGGATAGTCTCTCCACCCTTTTTGCCTGGGATGATAGTGAGAAAAAATTTGCCCTCCTTAACCGCTTAAATGGGAATGCAGCCAAATTAGTTAAGCCCCACAAAGATAAAACCAGTGCGGAACTTTTAAGTATCTTAAGGAACAAATTTATCCAAACACCTACACCTGATGTTGCACTTGCAAAATTCCTCAACTTTAAACAAACGCCAGGTATGTCAGTGCAAGAATTTTTTGATGCTGCATCTGACCTCTCATCAAAGGCACTCGTTATTGATGGAGTAGCTGATGCCATTGTCAACAAAAGCCGTGAAGCCATGCTTCACTCTATGCTTTTAAACAACCTTGCACCTGAGATCAGAAAGGGTGTAATCACCAAAGATCCCAAAACCCCACAGCAAATTTTAACTTTTGCTCTCCTGGAGGAAAGAGCGTGCCTCAGTGTAAATCCTTTTTACACTTTACATGAGGAACCAAATCCCCTTCTATTTCAACAAAATTTCTCGCAGAATCTAGCTTGTGCAGCTACTCAGCCAACTAGGGACAACAATGCAGAAATAGAAACTCTTAGAATACAGATTGAGGCTCTAAATTCCAAACTTGACAACCTAATAAGTGATAAAAGCAGAGAGAGAGAGGTGCAGAGCCAGGAAAGAATGCCCAGTAGAAGTATTACTTGTTTTTATTGTTCCCAACCCGGTCACTATGCTAGAGAGTGCCCCCAGTATGTGTATAATTTTAATAGGAGCAGAGGCAATAATTTTAGGAGCAGGGGAGGATATGACAATAGTTACCGGGGAAGCTACAACAGGAGAGGAAACTTCAGGGGAAACAGAGGAAGTAATTACAACAACAACAGAAGTGATAGAAACAGAGTACAAAATTATGCGGAGGGTCAGCAAGCAAATGATGCAACTAATAACCCCACTGGTGCAGAAAATAGTAATTTAAACGGGGATCGGCTGAATCAGAGGTAGTCGAACTGATTCCAAAAAAGGCCACCGACCCACCTGCGGTATATAGTGTTTTTTCTTCGCAGTCTTATAACTTGCCAACTGCCAGTATACTTATAGGTAATACTAACATAACTGCCCTCTGTGACTCAGGTTCTGCGATTAATCTCTTAAGCAGTGTAATTTTGAACTCGCTCACAGACTATAATGTGCAACAATGTTATACGCCTATTCTGACAGTAACTGGAGAACAAGTTCCTCTTACTGAAAAAGTAGTTATGAATTTTAAATTCCATAACACCCAATGCCAAACTGTTTTTTTTTTTGTAGTGCAGGGCAAGTTGGCGAAGGAATTTGATGCCATTCTAGGTATGCCCTTTTTGAAACAATACAATGCAATCATTGATTGTGCCACAAATACTGTTTCTCTTCAGGCTTCGGAGCAAACACTATGTAAACAAACCCCGCTTACCCCTCCTTGTACCAAAAACAGTAATGTGTGTTTAGAAGAAACAAAGGTAAACAAACAAGGTAAGAGTAGTGACCCATGCATGCAATGTTATGAATTACCTGTATATAATAATCCTATTAATGTGTATAATTGTGCTAATTGTAAATGTATGTGTAATGTAAATAATAACAATTCTAGTGTAAATACTTGCAAAAATAACTATCTCATAGATCATAAAGTTGAAACTGAGGCTAAATTGATAGCAAAAAGTAGTACCCCTGACTATTCGAAAAATATTGAAATAAGAAACTGTGCAGAGAAAATAAAATTAGGGAATAGTAGGGAGATAAGGAAGGTTCATCACAGTCAGAATAGTAGTGACGAAGAAAATAATGTTGATAAAAGGTGTAACAGGGTATGTGATGAAAGTAATAGTGATTGCCAGGTTTTTATGATGGAAGAATTACCGGGTGGTACTACTGTTGATAAAATTGCTTCGGGAAATAGTAAACAATGTGAGGAAATTTTTCAAAATTTTGAACAATGCATTTCTCAAATCAATTCAGAATCTAATAGTGTCAGTAATGTAAATGCAAATATTGGGGAGCAATTTAGTGACAATTCTGAAAATTCTGAAATGGGTAGTTATGAATTTACTGAAAATGAGGAAATGCAAGCAAATAATATTAGTGAAAATACAGGTAACCATGATGTTGAGAAAAAGGCGTGTAATATCAGTATGGCATCTTTGTGCAATAAACATGAAATCCCAGCCCAGTCTAAAATTTTAGCTAAAGTCAAATGTACGAAGGAAAATTTCAATGACAAGGATAGTATTTTAATGTTAGAGCCCTTTGCTAAGAATTTACATGCAGGCCTCTTAATTTCTAGATCCATTTGTACCCAAGAACATGGCCTATTTCTATCCTTTGCTAACTTTTCGGATAACAATATAGTATTAAATAAGGGTACTTTAGTAGCAAAAGTTCAAAAATGTATTGATAATTCTAACGTAACCCCAGATAATTGTAATTTAGCCTGTAATATCAATACTCCCCCTCCAATTGCAGAATTTGACCATGCTGACCTCAGTTGGAGTTCCGAAATTAATTTAGAGCACTTAGAACCCCCCTTAAAATTAAAAATACAAGAATTTTTACAAGAAAATAAAGATGTTTTTGCTGCGTCTGTCTTAGACTTACCCGGCTGTGACACCATACCCCATTCAATTAATCTAACTTCAGAAAAACCGGTTAAATGTAAAGCATACAGAGTCCCCCATAACTTACGACAGGAAATGGAAGATCAACTAAATATTTTACTACAGGCCAATATAATTTCCCCATCTATTTCAGAATTTGCTTCGCCGGTCATTCTTGTGAAAAAATCAGACGGATCTTACAGACTGGCTGTTGACTTTAGAAAATTAAATAAAAATCTAATGAAAGATGCCTACCCCATACCAAACATCACAGACTCAGTTGACGCTTTATCAGGCTCAAATTTTTTTTCCACATTAGACTTAACTAGTGGGTTTTTTCAACAAACTATCCGTCCCGAGGATAAATATAAAACAGCTATTATTACTCACAAAGGGTTATTTGAGTGGAATCGAAACTGTTTAGGACTTTCGAATTCGGGAAACAGCTTACAACGACTTATGTCTGCAATTTTTGGTGATCTAGGAAATTTGGGAATCTTAGTATACATCGACGATATAGTAATAGCTTCTAAAGATGTCGAATCCCATATAAATAAACTTAAGCTTGTTTTTGAAAGACTTCGCCAACACAAGCTTAAACTCAAACCCAGTAAGTGTACATTTTTATCCGACAAGATCCAATACTTGGGCTTTGAAATCCAAAAAGGACGAGTGTCACCAATCAACAAAAATATTGAAGTAATAAGGAAATTCCAACCTCCTAACACCCGAAAGGCAGTCAGATCCTTCATCGGTGCACTCTCCTTCTATAGGCGATTTTTGCCAGATTTTTCTAAAAGAGCGAGAAGTCTTATCAACCTCACTAAAGATACGGGTCGGTTCACTTGGAACCAAGCAGCACAGGAGGAGTTTGAGGATTTAAAATCTGCATTAATATCCAAACCTTGTCTTGCCCTTCCTAATTTTGATAAGGAGTTTTACCTTTATACTGATGCGAGTGGCGAAGCACTCGGGGCAGTACTATCACAACTGGATGAAAATGAGATGCTCCACCCTGTCGCATTTGCTAGTAGGAAACTCAAAGACGCTGCGACGAGGTACTCTGCCACTGAGAGAGAGTTATTGGCATTAGTATGGGCCACTGCACACTTCAAGTGCTACCTTGCCAATACTCATTTTTATATATACACTGATCATGCGCCTCTTACGTACATGCTCAAAATTCAGGATCCCACATCACGTATGGCTAAGTGGATCTGTACACTTTCTGATTTTACATTTACCATCAGATATATTAAGGGAAAATGTAATAGCGTTGCAGACTTTCTTTCAAGGTTCACCACAGATAGCAAACCGGATAATGTCACCAATTACAACTTTTCTATACAAGTAGCGAAGGAGACAACTTTTATGCCACATTCCAACCTTTTAGAAAAGATAGGTGAATTACAGAAAACAGATAAAAAGTGCTGTGAAATTGCTCGCAAAATTAGTGAAAATCTTGAAGTTGCACCCAAGTATTTGAGATTTTTCTTTAGGGATGATCTTCTTGTATGCGAGGATACACGGGAGTCACCCCTATTGAATAATCCTATCAAACTTGTGGTGCCGAAGAAAATGGTTGAGCAAGTGTTTGCACTAACCCACGAATCCCTAGCTGCTTGTCACCAAGCTTTTCAAAAGACAATAGACCGCATTCGTGAGCACTTTTATTGGCCAGGAATGTCGGCAGATGTCAAGCACCTAGTGGAGTCGTGCGTTAGCTGTCAAGAAAAAAGAGCGCATAAAGCAAATCAACTTGCCCCTCTCCAACGTGTACCCACACCTCATTTCCCTATGAATAAAGTGAACCTCGATGTTATAGGGCCTCTTCCTGTTACCTTTTCGGGTAACAAATTTATAATTACATACATTGATGCATTTTCAAAGTGGCCTGAAGCTTATGCGGTATCCTCAATCACATCTGATGTGGTAGCCGATACTCTCGCAGACTTCATTTCACGTTATGGAGCTCCATGTTATATCTCAACCGACAGAGGACCCAATTTAATTTCTGCAGCTATCGAGCATGTGTACAAAATGTTTGGAATAAAACATCCCAAAACCACGGCATATCATCCAGCCGGAAATGCTCAGATAGAACGCCAGAACAGGACTCTAAAAAACGCCCTGTGTCATATTGTGAATGAGAATCAATCAGACTGGGACACCAAGCTTAAATTTGCACTTTTAGCCATGCGCACGGCTGTGCACTCATCTACCAAACTAACCCCAGCAGCTGTTATGTATGGCAGAAACCTTAACCTACCCTATAATTTATTTTCTCAATCCCCCCAATTTAGCTATAATGATGCCCCCTCTTTTTGTGAACTTTTGATACCAGCTCTGCAAAAGGTGTACGCGGAAGTGCACAATCATTTAATAAAGATATCAGAAAATCAAGAAAAGTATAGAGAAAAGACAGCTGTTGACAAAAAACTAAAAGTTGATGATCTGATTTGGATTTTTACTCCAGCAATTGCACCTGGAACAACAAAAAAATTAAGTAAGTTGAATAATGGCCCCTACACTGTCTTGGAAAAATTAAATGAGGTAAATTTTAAAATCGCCCTTGTTGCAAATCCCAAAAACGTTCAAGTTGTCCATGTGGATCGCCTCTCTGCCTTTAAAAACAGACTCCCGATTTGGTCCGACGACCCACAACAACAACAGAGTGTCCCAGATTCGATTGACGATCCACCTATCGATGTGCAGCAATCGATTCCCCATGCAGAGCAATTCGCTCAGCGCAGACGCCATCGCGATTGCTGTATTATACCAAGTTCTGACACTCAAGAGAGCAACCCTGGTACGATTACTCAAAATGAATTCAGCACTCACGGAAGCCAAGCGAATTCAGCTAGCGATCCAGCCGAGATCGACCCCCCTCCTCCTCACTCAAACAAAACTCCGGAGGTTGAAAATTCAGCTGATAACCATCAGCAGAAAAGTGAATCAGCGGAGGAAGATCTATCGGAGGAGAACAATGAATCGGAAAGGGAAGTACAGGAGTGTGAAATAGCAGCAACGACCAGCGAAACTAGTGTTGCGGAAAATTCGATTAACAAAGCGAATAAGTCGAAATCATTGAATCGACCGCAGCCGACTGCGCAGGACTCTTACGGTCTACGTGAAAGACGAACTCACCCTATTTATAAAATTTAGTTTCCTTATATTCTTTTATCTATGTGTATTTATAGTTTTATTTCGTAATATTTATATGTGTTTATGTGTTGCAATGTATTTTATAGTAAATTTATGTATTTTTCGTCGTATATATTAGCGTTTTCTGACCCAAACATGGTTTGTTTTGGTTCACTTGGCGAAAATCGGAAACCCGATTTCGTGTTTTTTATACACCCTGTGTCGTGTATACATACATTTTTTAGTGGTATTTAGCTACTTGTATTAGTAAATACCCCTCCGCACACCTTTTTGTGCAGTTTTTTCTTCAAATTTAAGATGTATTCTGGGTACTTTGAAAGTGTCCGTTTCCCCCCCCCCTTGTTTTTAACAGCAAGTGTTAGGCTGGGTCGGTTGACACTTTTCATCGTATGTACGCAAGTACGATATTATAGATTCCTAATTATGTATATAAATTTTTTTTCATGTGTTTTTATACCACTTTTAGTCTAGGAATGTAGTTTGGCATATTATAGTTTTTATTTTGATACTTAGGTGTGACATACCAATTTACCCCTTTGGTTTCGTTCATGAAATTCCTTTTTGTTTTTCTTCTAGTGCAATGTCAGCAGAGTAGTATTTTATCTAATCCTAGTGGGTAGTGATTTTTTTTTTTGTAAATATTTTTTTTTCTTCTTCCTGAAAATTCTACCTTTTAAAATTTGTGATTATCTTAAATTTACTTTCTGCTTCTAAATTGTGTTTTTTTTTTGTATGTTTGTCTTCAAAATTAGTAATTATATATACTCTATACACATAAGCCTTTTTATTTCTATGGGAATTATGACCTGGTTTTGTTGTGACCATGTGTTATGAGTCACATCTGTTTTTATTTGGTTTTGGGTAGGTAAATTGGGTAGTCTGATGATACTGCATCATCACTGTCTGGGTTTTCTTTGGAAAACAATGTTTCCAGTAAAAAAATTTTCTAGGCTGGTTCAGTATACGTGTGGGTAGCACAAGAACATAACTACTTTTCCCATGCACAGTGTTTTCTTGTTGTAACTGCATTTATATACATTTATTCTACACCCCAAACACCACTTTTACAGACTTTAACTTTATCACGGGGTTCATTTTGCATTTGTTATCCTATTTTAAACTTTGGTATATTGTTACTCGATTACTTTGATGAAATGCGTTGTGTCATAAATCCGTTACATGTGTAAATACCCAGTTGCTTATTTTTTTTTTTTGTTATTGTATGTGCCAGTAGTACTGATATAGGTAAATGTATGTTGTAATTTGATTTTGTTTTCACATCGAACTGGCCAATTTATCATGATTTTATGCAAATGTTGTATATATTATTATGAGTAATGTATTGTTTTTCAGTTGGCAGTCTCAACACTCTTGCAATCTTTTTCAAAAAAAAAAAAAAAAAAAAAAAAAAAAACTTGTAAATAATTTAGTTTGTTTTTTGGCAAAATTTTGGTCGTATAGGTAGATAGGTTAACGTATTATAAGTAGAACCTGCTAGGAGTTGCAACATACAGTAACAAGTCGTGGAATTCGGAGCTTCCACAGGTATGTTTATAGGTGGGATTCGGTATCAGGAGTTAGAAATGGTTATGCAGCGAAGGTGTCCTATGTAGAAACAAAGTGCAGTTTTCCCCCGCCTTAGAAAGCAGTACCCCTTAGGTGTCTTGTTACCCCCTTGTGGTTTTCCCAGTTCTAGTCGTCAGGTATTTCAGCAGTTACTTGGGAGTGGTTCATGGTGGGCAGCTCTTAGTGTACATTCCGGAGTGTATGTCTGACAGCGGCGACTTCACTCTATAATTCATGATTGTTCTTCGGACCGATGTCTGGCCTGCTCGAACGGTTAGGTCTTATATTGTGGAATCTCCAGCGTACTGTGAACTACCTCTCAGCCCGGTAACCCTTATGAGAATTTTTTTTCCTGTTTCGGTCTGCACGTTTCAAAAAATTAAATTTTTTTTATCAAAAAATTTTATTTTTTTGCGGTAAAGGGAGAGTCATGTTAGGGTAGGTTTTTTCATTTATTCTAAATTTTCCATATTCTCTTTATTTTTTCTATATAAGTTGTAGCCCCCCCCCTCCTTTTATAATAATCGTAATGTTTTTCATTTAATATTCTCTTTATTTTAGTCTGAAATAATGGAGTTAAAATACCTTTTCTTTCTTTTAAATGTCTAAGCTAAAACAAATTCCTGGCCTCTTTTACTTAAAATCATAATTTTTATATTTCCCCTGTAAGTTATAATTTCACTGGTGTGGTCTTGTTAACCTGGGAAATTTTCAAATGCTCTCAGACACTTGGGCAATAAAAATCCATTTCCCAGACAACGTATATTAGCTTGTATTGTCAGGAGTTTTATGACTCCATTTATGCTGTTTTTTCGTAAACAACATTCACGTTGTTGGTCGCCAGTAATCTGCTCTGTAGATCTTTCGTGGAAAAAGCAGGACTCGGGCGGCAGATAGTGGCCCATATTGTTAAAGTTTTATTATTCGTTTTTACGAGCCCAATTATTCCGTTTTACGTAAACAACAGTTCACGTGGGAGGTCGAAAGAAGGAACAGCAGACCCGTTTACCTTCGTGGAAAGGGGAGCGAAAACGGAGCAGCTGTACACATGCCATCACCCCTATGCGAAGTAGTTCCACCCGCGAGAGAGCGACGACCAATGGTTTTACGTAACGTATTCGCGGGGAATGTTTTTTTCCCTGGTATAGTTTAGCGCGGGAGATTGTAGCCTGGGATATACTGTATATGAGTTTTTTAGGGGAAGGCTGAGGCCTTTCCTCTCCCCCCCCCCTGGAATTTTCCTGGTGGTGGCCAGAGAATTTGAGAGGCATTCGATCGAGAAATGTGTAACTGGAAGGTCCGGTGAAGAAAAAAAATATCTGGTCCCCCGAGATATAGTCGATGAAGGGACGAAGAGAGTAAAAATGTACTTTACTTATGACTGATAGTCTCAGCTAAGAGGAAAACTTTGTCTTAAATATGGAGTCTGGAATCACAGATGGTTAAATATATATAAACGTCGAGCAATCGTCTTTAAAAAAACCTGGAATAGATAGCTGGTATCGTCAGCGCTGGTTGATGACGTCCTTTTGTTATGGCAGTCGCTTAAGACGGGAGGAAGGATCGACCATTTTTCTACACCACCCGAAACCCATTTTTCTACGTCGAGACTCCTGCGTTAAGACTCATCTTTAAGGAAAGAGCATATACTGCTTCCTAGATCCATATTGTGAAATGGAGGAGAAAAAGACCACCTAGATGTCCAGGGTTACCTTAAACTTCTTCAAGTAATGCCCAATGTTTATAAAGATAAAACTGTCAAATCCATTGATAACATTAATGATTTGTTCCTATAGTGGATACTTCGAGTGTCGAGTCTGCCAAGGAAGTCTCGGTAACTATTTCCTTTCTACTGATAAAAGTGTTATTCTTGTGTTATTTCTATGTTTCTACAATGAGAAAATCTTGATATATACATACGTGACTTTGTCTTAATTAATATACTTTTTAATTAATTAATAAACTCATATTCATACTATTGGTTAGTCTCTCATCTGTTTGACTACTTTATGGAAGTTCATTCTTTATTTTACTAAACCTTTACTTAATTTTACTGTTTGAAGTATAATGAGTTTTGTTTAATTATTTAAATAATCAGAGCAAGTAATTATTTAATATTTAATTCTTTTCTAAGATGAATTTACTGAAATTGAAATTCCAAGTAACCTACTTTTGTTAATAAAAATTTATATAAGTTAAATTTAAATTCTTTACTTGTTTTTGAGAATGTTGTATTATTCTTATTAAAAGGATTAAATTTAATGAAGTAAATTTAAATTCTGGATCTGTTTCTAAAAATGTTTATTAATTTGGTTTTCCTTAAATATTAAACTGCTTCTTTTAAATATTGTGAAGTACCTTTTATTTTCCTCTATAAAGAAAGAGATTTAATAAATAAAGTAAATTTAACCTGCTCTTTATTGAAGTAAAAGAATTGTAGATAACTGTAAAAGAAAAATTTTATATTAACTATGTTTATTTCTTAAAGTTTATTAGCTGCATTTAAGGTAATTAAATCACACCAACTTCTTATTAAAAGAAAATTGATCTACCTAATTTTTTTTCTTGGTATGGTACTAGCCACTATACAAAATCACTCGCATGGTTCTGGCAAATTGGTACATTGATATGATCATGTTATGTAATTTTAATTATTTATTTCTTTATTTTTATTAATTAACTTCCCCTTTTTTTTTGTGCCTTTCAAAAATTATGGAAGGATTCTAGGACCCTTTTTTTGTTTTTTCTTATTCAAAATCTGTCCTATAAAGTTTTAATGATTTTTTTATTTGTGTTACCATAACAATGTTCCAATCCGTCAAACCACTTGTTGGGTATAGGAGGTATTGTGATAAATGAGAATTTTGTTGATACCTTTTGGCAAATTTATTCATTTACTTAATTAATTTTTAGTTATTCAAAATTTATTTGGTTTGTTTTGTTTATCGCATCTCTCTGTTTTGATTTTTAATTAGTAATTGTGTAAAATTGTTTCAATCTCTGAAATCAACAAAATTCATTCTTTTGGTTATTTATCAATTTATCAAACACCCCAACACTAACATAATAATCGGAGAGTCCATTCTGGGTCCTAAGGGAACACCGAGTGCTGTTAATACGAAACTGCGTTGGATATTATCTGGAGTAATTTATTCGAATCATTCTAATCATAATTCTTCTGTTAGTTGTCATGTTACGACGCAAATAAATTCTCAATTGCAAAAATTTTGGGAACTCGAATCAATTCCTAGTTATGATCCAATTTCACTAGTAGAAGATAATTATATAAAAACAGTATCACGCACGGAATCAGGAAGATATATCGTGGATCTTCCATTTAAATCTAAACCTGTTCTCGGAAATTCTAAATCTCAAGCTTTAAAGCGTTTCAATTCCTTAGAAAATAAACTTCAAGGAATTTCCGTACTTAAGGAACAATATTCTTCATTCATGAAAGAGTATATTGATTTGGGACACATGGAACTCGTTCCCGCCGCAGAAATTTCAAATACAGATCATTTTTATCTCCCCCACCACGGGGTAATAAAAGAGGATAGTTGTACAACTCGACTTCGGGTAGTATTCGATGCATCCGCAATTGGTTCAGAAGGTCGCTCGTTAAATGATTATTTGGAGATAGGGCCGAAATTACAACCGGATATCTTTCAGTTATTATTAAAATTCAGAATGCATCCAATAGGCTTTAGTGCGGACATCGAAAAAATGTTCAGGCAAATTCTTATCAATTCAAAACATGTAGATTATCAACGTATTTTATGGCGGTTCGATCCTAAAGAAAACATTCAAACCTATCGGTTGTTAACAGTAACCTATGGCACTGCTTGTGCGCCATTTTTGGCAATTAGAACTTTAAATCAGTTAGCAATAGATAACGAACAAACTTTTGAAAAGGCTTCTAAAATTATTCGCGATAATATCTACGTCGATGATTTGTTGTCGGGTTCAGATTCCAAAGAAAATGCTCAATCGTTAATTACGGAACTCATTAATGTCATGAAAGGCGGAGGTTTTAATTTACGAAAGTGGACTTCAAATGAGCCTGAAGTACTCGCTCATTTACCAGATGAACTTAAAACTTCAGCACAAACTGAAATCAAAGAAGATGAAGCTGTTAAAATTCTGGGCTTATTCTGGGATTCATCTAATGATACGCTAAAAATAAAGTTTAGCGAGTTCAAAGCCGTGCAAAATAAAAGAGATCTTCTCTCCGTAATATCCACGATATTCGATCCTCTAGGTTTTCTCTCCCCCATAACGATAAGTTTAAAAATAATTCTACAAAACCTCTGGAAGGAAAAAATCTCTTGGGATGAGGAAATCCCAAATTCAATCTTAGTGAGTTGGAATCAATTTTTGGCAGAAATTCATTATTTAGAAACTATTTAAATTCCTCGGTATAGTAATTCCTGCCATAAAAAGGATTGCGAAATGCAGCTGCATGGGTTTTGTGATGGTTTCGGAAAAGCTTACGCTGCTGTCGCTTACTTACGGGTTATAACTCCTAACGAAATATTTGTAAATTTACTGGCTGCTAAAACAAAATTAAATCCCATAAAGCAACAAACTCTGCCACGCATCGAACTATGTGCAGCTCTGTTATTAGCAAAACTTTGCTCAACTATCGTCGATACTTTATCCACGAGCATAAATAGTGTATTTTTATGGTCAGATTCGCAAATTGTGCTCTGCTGGCTAAAATCGCCTCCTTTAAAAGGTAATCAGTTCGTACTAAATAGAGTACGTCAAGTGCAAACATTATTGCCTTCAGCCGAATGGAACCATGTTCCAGGAACGCTAAATCCTGCAGATGTAGCCTCTAGGGGTATTCCACCGCGAAAACTCCTTAATCATAAGATGTGGTGGCATGGGCCTCCATGGCTGTCGTCAAAAGAGCCAATTCCAATCCTCTTATACAGTCCTATCGTTGAATTAGATCAACAAGCTAACTCTGTCAGTAACATAACAAAAATAAATGTTTTACCAGACTTTATTCTAAAATTCTCAAGCTTTAATAGATTAGTACGCGTAATAGGATGGTGTTTGCGATTTATTCATAATGCAAGACAGAATTCTACAAGAAAGATCGGAAATCTGAGTGCACAAGAAATATCTAGTTCTACCATTTCTATAGTGAAAATAATTCAAAATTATGAATTTCATGCAGAAATTAAATCTTTAAAAGAAAATAAATCCTTGCCAAGCAATAGCAAATTGCTATCGTTGAATGTCTTCTTAGATTCAGCTGACATATTAAGAGTGGGTGGTCGTTTATCGCAACATGAAACATTCAATTTTGACAGAAAGTATCCTATTCTTCTTCCTAAAAACAGTCTTATAACTAAATTGTTAATAAAGGATGTCCACGAAAGAAATTTACATGCAGGTACACAGTTAGTGCTTTCTACAATTCGCCAAAACTACTGGTTTGTAGATGGTCGTTCAACAGTCCGACAAGAGCTCCATAAATGTGTACTTTGTAAACGCCTTAAGGCACAAGCCTACCAACAAATGATGGGAAATCTTCCCGTTGAAAGAATTACTCCAATTCGTTCATTTCTGAAGGTGGGCTTAGACTTTTCTGGTCCTTTTTTGACCAAACCAAATATGCCAAGAACCAAAATAAAACTAAAATCTTATATCGCAGTTTTCGTTTGCATGTGCACGAAAGCAGTTCACCTTGAGGTGGTATCCAACTTATCTGTACAAGCCTTGCTAGCAGCATTCAAACGCTTCATTGCACGCAGAGGTTTGCCCTCTGATATATTCTCTGATAATGCAAAAAAATTTATTGGTCTGTCCAATCAATTAAAACAGCTTTTTAAATACTTGAGGGAAAAAGACTTTCAAGAATTTCTCTCCACCCAAAAAATTAATTGGAATTTCATACCTCCATATGCACCACACTTTGGTGGTCTATGGGAAGCAGCTGTGAAAATAACTAAAACTCATCTTGTGAGAGCTTGTAAATCAAGCGTACTCAATTTTGAAGAGCTCACTACTTTACTTTGCCAGATAGAAAGCTGCATAAATTCCAGACCATTAACGCCTATGTCTTCCGATCCTTCTGATCCTCGTGCTTTAACGCCGGGTCATTTTCTAATTGGAGCACCTCTTCTTGACATTCCAGAATCATCGAATCATCCTAAAATTTCGTTAAATGCTCGCTGGCGTTTAATAGAAAAAGCTAAAAATCAATTTTGGGGCAGGTGGTCCAGCGAATATTTGCAACATCTTCAACAACGTCCAAAATGGACTACTCCACGTGCAAATCTTCGAGAAGGTGATTTGGTAATAGTTCACGAACGTTTACAGCCCATGAAATGGAAATTGGGTTGAATTCTAAAGACTTATCCTGGAACAGATAATCTTGTGCGGGTTGTCCTGATTAAGACAGTTGACGGTGACATCAAGCGTCCTATATCAAAGGTGTCCCCTCTCCTGCCGGGGGCGGAGAATGTATGATTTTTAAGTAACTATTCTTAACGATAGATGGCAGCACTATGAAATGGCAGCTATTTAAAAGGACTTTATAAACTGAGATTATTACATCATAAAATGACTAAAAAACATTCTAAAAACTTTATTAAATTTCCACAACCTTATTATTATTGTGCTTTAAAAATTCTATCATATTTTTCTGTTATATTTGTATTAATTATCTTTCATTTATTTTTATTAGATTTTGTGAAAGTATGCGAGCCTGTTTTCTTGTTCTGCGGGGTAGTGATGTAAAAAGATTGATTCTGATTCTGTTGTGTATCGTATTCTAAGCATAAAATGCTGCTGTTTTTTATTATTCTGAATTCTGATTGTTGTAAAATTCTACACTCTTATTTCAAAGTCAGTCTATTTATTAAAAAATGAAAAAATATCACCTTGTCAGGTATTAATTTATCGTGAAATTATTCTTCAATAATTACGATTTAATTTACAGCATTATTCATAGAAAATTCTACTGGGCCTTTTTAAAGGAAAATCTTCTGGTCTTCAATTCGAGCTTCTAAACAAGAATTTAAGTTTCGATCAATGAAATATAATTTCATAGAATTTCATCTAAGTGAATCTTAATAAATTCAATGTGTACTAGCAGTCAACACCCCCCTATGTGTTAATTCATGATTATACTATTCAATGGAGGGAGAAAGAAATTCAGGAATGGAATCTGAGCATGACAAATCAAGGTACGTAGATATTCTTTTATTTATTTATTGATTTAAATCTCAACTGTAATACTTCTGGAATCTAAATATTCTACAATTACATAAAATAAATATGTTCAAATATTCTTCTTACCTTTCGGAAGATCACACATTTTGCAGAATGTAATTTGCACACGTACAACAAAAGTTATTCATTAAAGAACGCGCGCAACATTTACCGCGTAAGAGCACGTGCGAGCGAGCGTTACATAGCAGCTGACTTAGACCTTCGATACATAATCAGGTATAAAAATACCTCTTACTCTATGCGGAATAAGGCGCAGATGCTCCCTCTGAACATAAAAAGGAAGTACTGAAAGGAATTAAGAAACATTCATTTTTCGACTTTCGGCCAGCATTTTTCGATTTTTGACGAGTGTGCGACTGTTTCATTTCTCTATTCATTATTTTAGCTATACTCATATGACACTTGGCGAAGAGATTACAGTTCTTATAAGGATATTTTCGTTGCTGCTGCATCATGACGCATAATATTTCTCTGTCGATGAATGACGTGTATGACGTTGATTTTGATACTATGATGGATGATTATGTTGACTCCGTCATTCCTACTAACACTGATATGAAAGAACATTTTCATCCGGAATTAAAACCATTAAATGTCTGGTTTGAACAGATTGTACAAACGAGCCCTGTCACTAGTGATGAAGCTTTGCATAATGGATTTCTGGAACATCTTCAGATTATTACTACTACCTACCTGCAAGGTGATGGCTTTGTAAAAAATTGCGTCGTTGCTGTTCTGAAGTGTAAGTGAAAATTTTTCAGTTCTGTTATCGAATGTCCAGATCTGTTTAGAAAATCTTAGGGATTCCTTATTTTCTCTTATTAATCTTCCTACTTTCCAATGTAATTTTCTTATTTACAAGACTCTGCTAAAATCAAAACTGGTAAAAATTATAAATATGTATCTAGTGCTAAAACTAAAATTAAAAATATATCTTGAAAAAATAAAGGTAGTAGTAATAATGATGATGAAGATGATAATCTTATAAAATTCTCTAAAACCTCTCAATATCAGAAAACAGGCATGAACATTCCTGCGCTTAAAAGTCTATATTATTCTATTAATGAAGCTACGGAACATAATAGTCCATGTTCAAACAAATTCACTACTATCGATAATAATAATGATATTATGCACCAAACTGAAGTT
Source organism: Maratus michaelseni (assembly GCA_963931845.1). Taxonomy (NCBI): domain Eukaryota; kingdom Metazoa; phylum Arthropoda; class Arachnida; order Araneae; family Salticidae; genus Maratus; species Maratus michaelseni. Next base: position 20,514,293 of record OZ007593.1, on the reverse strand, counting down.
AAAAACGGTAGTATTACTGCTACTAAGTAGAATAATATTAAACTAGAACACATAAACCTCAAAATGACTAACAATTGGTGGGAAATTATACAATAAGTTAACGTCCTAATTGGTAATGAAGTTAATTAAAAATATTAGTGATTACACCATTTCATGTTTCTCTAGCCTCATCGATGCAGATTCACAGCTGGAGTTCAACGAACTCTCACTTAAATCTGAAATACAGCACAAAATTCTTATTATGGTCATTTCTAAAGACATACCCATTGATACATTTATGAGTGAAATCATTAATTTATGTTTCTATATTCATTCTATCAGTCAACTCAAACATTTTAAGACTAAATTACCTCTATCTATATTTATGAAAAATATCTTTCCAATTTCTAATTTTGCTACTACCTTTGACACCAAACTCTTTTTTGGGTACTATGTTTCTGTTGAAACTTACTGGTTTAAAGGCTCCAAGCAATTCTATAATTGACAACGGTAAAATAACTCATCTTTCATGCGTGGATTCAACACGGTTTGCGTCAAATATGCTGGCAAACATAAGACAAAACGCCGCACCATCTCAGATAAAAAAGATATCAAATGCGCTAACTGCTTCGGTAGCCATACCGCTAATTATAAGAAACCCCCTAAAACAAACAAAAATCCTATATTTCAAAATTTCCTAACATTAAAGAATGTTATATTATACCAAATTCCAAAAAAGTCGCTTCAGATTTTTCCTTTGCTTCCGCAACGACAGGCGTAGCTGTTTTCAAATTACCAAACATCCCTTTGCTACTAAAACTAATATTATCACTGAGAATGATTTACCCACAACACCCATAATACTCCTGGCTTAGGTAAAATTAATTTTCCTGATTTATTTAATAATGATTTTAATATAGATTCCTTAATTTCTAATCTGCAAGTTGTTGCAAATCTACTCGAAAAATATTACGATTTATTTTCTAAACTGGACTTTCCCTCTAAGACCATCCTAAATCTGACTTGTAAATCACTTCTATGCGATTACAGTCATCAATTATTCATTTTGTAAATAGTTCTCTGATTCTTACACTGATGTCCAAAAATTAAGGGGTAGTGACCGAACGCAAATATTATTTTATTATTAAACTAGCTGAACCGCCCGGCGTTGCCCGAGCGGATGTAATAAACTTAAATCTCTTAAAAAACGAAACTCTGACCACGGTCTCCGATGGCTTCTGCACAATATACCGAGCATACTCGTATGCTCCGGTAAACCATTTATTTTCCCCATTTCACTGCCAGGGGAGCATTCTTTTCTAAAACAACCTCTTAGACAGGTTCCCGCTGCCTACTGTACTGTATAGTAGGCATGCTACAAAATTGAGCTGGTTTCAAGAAGATGGTAGCATTGTTATTGAAATAAGGTGCAGTTAGAGAAAATAACCTCTAGTGAGGTGCCGGGGGGAGGGGATGTTCAAGTGTATTTCAAAAAATGACTAATTAGAAGGTTGACAATGCATCTTTAAAAATTCGTTTGTTTGGTTAAGCTAGGAACTTAATTACAAATTTGGCTTAAACTGTTATTCAGAAATAGTGGTAACCGCTACTCATACATTTAATTTAATGTTATAAAGGGTGACTATTAAGTTAATTATAATAATTGGAATCACTTGCGTTGAAATCGGAAAGATAGTTGCTGAGATATGGAAATGGGGCATAGTTAGAGAAAGACCTTGAAGGAGGGGCCGGTGGGGGATGGGATGTTCAAGTGTCCTTCAGTAAATAACTAATTAGGAGAATCATTATACATCTTTAAAGATTGATTCATTTGGTTAAGCTAGGAACTTAATTTGAAATTTGGCTTAGACAATTATTCGGAAATACTGGTAACAGCTTTCTAGAAATACCCCTTGAACCTATGAATGGTGATTTATACAATAATTTAGTAAAAATGTAACTAAATGGAGAAGTTCGGAACATTATTAGCTGAGATTTAAAATAGGGGTATTTTGTATATAAAACAGCAATTAATCGCTAAGGGGGAAGCTAAAAATATAATTTTTTTTAATTTAATTAGATCCTTGCCCCTCTCCATCCTCGTAAATATAACATATAATCTGTTAAATAAAGTTTTTTGTATTAATAATCTCTATCATAATAATATATGTGATGTAAAAAAAAAAAAAAAAAAAAAAAAAAAACTCAAACCCAACTAATTATTATTATGAAAAACATGCCTGGAAAATGTTTAAAATAGGAGGTGTCTGTGTAATTTGCCGTTTGCAGGTGGCGCTACATTAGCATGACTGTACGCCGGTAACTGCAATCCATATTAACACTATTTCGATTGAAGTCCTTATCCATGCATCGCTACTCTACTTTATTTAAGTTCTTCTCTGAAAACTGTATACAAGCAACCAACCAAAGAAAAAAAAGCGTATTTTTGATAAGAGTTTTTTGTGGATTTTAATTAATATTTCAGTAAATAATTAAAATATTAAAATTCTGAGTCTCAGGTGCACCAAGGAGAGGACTCGGACTACGTAAATCTTAATTTTCAGGCTTCTAGGTGGGCTAGATTTTTCGAGCCATCGCCAACAGACACACACACAGACACACACACACACATACACATAGACACACAGAGCGAATTTTCTTTTATTAGTATATATTTATTATTACACCCCCTTATTATCCTTGAGACAAAATCTTCACTGAAAATTATGAAGTCAAACATGTTCTTTACATCCTCAATGTTCAATATTATTTCGGGAATTGACTCACGAATTTCAATAGATATTCGACAAAACGTCTGAAATTAAAAGTGTCCGATCACTGCCCCTTAATTTTTGGACATCAGTGTATTATTAACCTTCGACAGCTTTCCTTTTTTGTCTTTTATAAATATGTATTACTTTTTAACTATTTTTTTAAAATTCTTCTATCATTTTGTTTTCTCTTTTCAAATTGGACGATCTTCTCTAACCTGATTGGTTGAGGAAGTTGCGAGTAAAATCCTACCGCCCCTTCTATTTTCGGATTTTTTCTCGTTATTGCAGTTTATTTTCCCATATATCTTATGAATGTACATATTTTCTATTTTAAAATTCAATTTTGTAATTTATTCTTCGGTAAATTTGTAAATATCTTATTTTTTAGTTTTCGATTTGTATTTTCTTTAAATATTTATTAATGTATGGCTTTGCAAACCGCCTTTTTTCTTTGAGACGACCTCGGGGGTACTACTCGTTGGGCAGTCATCGTTCTGGACATTGAGAATTATATTTTCCACTTTACTCTTCTTACTATAGCACACCTGCCAACTTTCAAATAAACTTCCGTAGTATGTGAGTTAATTTGATCCAGGTTAAAGACGCTTCTAACCCGAAAAAACATCTGAAAAAATATTATCTATTTAATTTCATGCTCTTACGTGGAACTTAGACAACAGACATGACATATGGATGTGAGTAGTCGCACTGTCCAGACGTGTGTTTGATCTTCTCTTATTATTGTATGAGATTATTGGTCTAAGTTGTGGCGGTGTAGACATTCGAATATTGTGTGTGCTTCTATTCGCTCACGAGGGCTTCTACAGCCGATAGTGATGCAAACCTTCTATTTGGTAAACTGGCACGTATCATAGATGGAACGGACTCTGTAAATTTCCTCGACAAATTCAACGCTTTTCCTACGCACCATGAGCCTGCCAACATGGTTCTTCGTAAAGTTTTCTCAACCATTGGTGATGAAATCAAGACCCTGCAACTCTTCCCGGATTACTCTACTAAAGACGAATACAAAGTTCCAGTAAGATCATTATGTCAATTTGCTGTATCCATTTTGGGGGAGCCATACAATGTGCATTTAGTTATATCTTCTGGTTTTACTAGACTATTTAAAAGTGATGTTTGGGGAAATCTAAATATTCTCAAAAGTATTAGCTCGAATCCCACATTCTTCTGCATAGGTAAAAGACGCAATTCTGAAACTGACACTAATGTTGAACTTAGTGTTAGACTTAACTGTCAATAATATCACTGCCTATACTAATAATGATAACGCTAACTGTCTCTCTAAATCTTACGAAAATCAATTTTCTGCGAACCTATTCCTATTATCGGTAACCAATTTCACTTTAATGACGTCAACGATATCGTTCGCAACTTTTTTACTACAACCCCCACCCCTGAACCTCTCCCCAATATTCAACCCATATTTATTTATAATATTATTCAAAAACTTAAAAACCGAAAAAGCCCCCGGGAACGATAATATCTCTAACTACACCCTTAAACAACTTCCTATTAATTGTATTATTTAGATAACTCAACCTATTAACTCAATTCTGCTACTTTCCAAAGCCTTGGAAAACTTCCATTATTTATCCAATCCCTAAACCTGCCAGTAATCTTAATGACCCGACTAACGTTCGCCCTATCAGCCTTCTCTCATCTCTCTCCAAAATTATTGAACGTGTCATCCTCACTAAACTCAACAAATTTTTAACCAACAACAATACTCTCATTCCCGAACAGTTTTGCTTCCGAGCAAAACATTCTACATTACACAAACTTCTTCGTGTTGTGGAAAGTCTTACTGAAAACTTCAATGCAAAGAAACCAACTGCCGCTATATTTTTAGACATCGCGAAAGCTTTCGATAAAGTCTGGCATGAGGGCCTTATATGCAAACTAATTCGGCTCAATACCCTATCCGGACTTATACATTTCATACACTCCTATCTTGGCGATCGTAATTTTTTTGTTCACATAAATGACACATTATCTCTTTTACAATTCATTAAATACGGAATTATTCAAGGTAGTCTCATAGGATTTGCACAGGCTAAAGCCATATGGTAGGCCTCCCTGCTTGGTTGAATCTGAATCTGAATCTGGTCTTACCCTTTTTTCGATCTATTTTTACGATATTCCTCGTAGTTTATTAATTTCACTTGCTCTATATGCGGACGATACCACTATCTACGCTTTTGCACATCATCCATATTTCCGGCATAAAAATATCCAAAATTACCTCAATACCTTCATAGAGTGGTGCCACCTATGGCACATAAAACTAAACGAAAATAAAACTACTGCTGTTTATTTCTCTAGCTCTTTTACCCTTCCTAATAGACTCACTCTTAACAATACTAAAATCCCTTGGTTAGATAACGCAAAATACCTGGGGGTTATCCTCGATAAACGTCTTACATTAAAAAAAAAACAGTACTATCTATACTATTATATAAAGAGGAAACGGTGACTGACTGACTGACTGACTGACTCATCAACGCCCAGCCGAAACTACTAAAGTCAGGGTCACGGAATTTGGAGTGTACATTGCTGTTATAGCCTAGGCAAGCAATAAGAAGGGATTTTTGAAAATTCCCCCCCGAAGTGGGTTAAAGCGGGGTTCGAATGTTTTAGGTCATTTTGCCATATTTCAGCAGCAGTTATAGGTAGGAGTTTGAAATTCCAGAAAACAAATCTACTAAAAAATGATTAAACACCTATTTCAGAGAATTTAGAAATTCCCCCCAGAAGGGGGTTAAAGGGGGTGGTCGAAGGTTTTAGGTCATTTCGCCATATCTCAGCAGCAGTTATAGGTAGGAGCTTGAAATTCCAGAAAAGAAATCTACTAAAAAATGATTAAACACCTATTTCAGAGATTTTAGAACTTTGGAAGTATAAAAGTAGTAAAAAATGCACTTATAAAAGAAGGTAAAACTTAAAAAAGAATTTAAAACACTTAAAAAAGAAAAATGCACTTAAAAGAGGAGCTATGGATTGCACCGTCAACTTCAACAGCCAATCCAAAATTAGTAAGCAAGCCAATCAAGATTAGCATGCGTAGAACAGCCAATCAGAAATTAAATGTCAATTAAGAACGAAAGAGAATGATAATAATGAGTAGGCTGGGCTAAATGGCCAAAAAAAGGATAATTTTGCATAGAAATAAGTGAAAAAATAAAGAGAAAGTTATGTTTAACTGTTATAAAAGGAGATTCGTTCCCTAAAATGTAGAGTGCAGCAGTAAGAGCGTAAAGCAACCCCGTTTTTTTAAAAAAATGCAGTTTTCATTTCCATGCATTTAAATATAGTTATGTAAAGTTTAGTATATGTATAAATAAGGAAAATACAAAGTTATATATATATATATATATATATATATATATATATTTAAATAAGAAAGACACAAAACAAAAAGTATTAACACCAGAGGACTACTCCGGTAAAATAGTAACATACCGAGGTATTTTTCATTTACTAGGACTATGAGAATCGTAGTCAGGTAATTCATATGCAATCTTATTCGGGATTTTATAAAAGTTACTGTAGAATTTTTTAGATAGGAATTCGATGTGGTTACCCAGTGAAACAGTTTTAAGGTCATTTCTGATAGTTGAGTTACGGAGATATCTATAGCCGTTACGGATCATACGAAGAGTTTTATTGTGTGAGCGACAGAGGTAATCCATATTAGATTTGCAAGCGCAGCCCCAAATGGGACAAGCGTAAGTAATAATGGGGAGTACGCATGCGTTATAAATAAGCATTTTATAATGAAGTTAAAGTGAAGGGCCACGGAACAGTGGTGAAAGACATTTTGTGATGCTGTCGACTTTATCAAGTACTAGCGGCCCGTCCCGGCTTTGCACGGGTAGACAATGTAATTTTTTTAGCACATTTGTTTTCCCGAATTTAGAGCTCCTATCAAAAACTGTTGCTGAGATATGGAGAAATGACGTAAAACTTTCGAATCCCCCTTTAACCAACTTCAGGATGGACTGGGAGATTTCTAAATTCACTGAAATACGTGTTCAAACATTTGTTTAGCAGATTTCTTTTCCTGAATTTCGCGCACCTACATAAAGCAGCTGCTGAGATATGGCGAAATGTCCTAAAATTTTCGAAACCAACCCCTTTCAAACCCGTCGGGGGGAAATTTCTAAAATCACTCAAATGCGTATTTATCCATTTTTAGTACATGTGTTTTCCTGATTTTCGCGCTCCTACCTATAACTGCTGCTGAGATATGGCGAAATGAGCTAAAACATTCGACCACCCCCTTTAACCCCGTTCTGGGGAGAATTTCTAAAATCTCTGAAATAGGTGTTTAATCATTTTTAGTAGATTTGTTTTCTGGAATTTCAAGCTCCTACTTATAACTGCTGCTGAGATATGGCGAAATGAGCTAAAATATTCGACCACCCCCTTTAACCCCGTTCTGGGGGGAATTTCTAAAATCTCTGAAATAGGTGTTTAATCATTTTTAGTAGATTTGTTTTCTGGAATTTCAAGCTCCTACCTATAACTGCTGCTGAGATATGGCGAAATGACCTAAAACATTCGACCACCCCCTTTAACCCCCTTCTGGGGGGAATTTCTAAAATCGCTGAAATAGGTGTTTAATCATTTTTTTAGTAGATTTGATTTCTGGAATTTCAAACTCCTACCTATAACTGCTGCTGACATATGGCAAAATGACCTAAAACATTCGAACCCCCCCTTTAACCCATTTCGGGTGGGAATTCTCAAAAATCCCTTCTTATTGCTTGCCTAGGCCATAACAGCAATGTACAGTCCAAATTCCGTGATCCTGACTTTAGTAGTTTCTGCTGGGCGTTGATGAGTCAGTCAGTCAGTCAGTCACCGTTTCCTCTTTATATAATAGTATATGTTAGCAGTTTATTATAAACGAAGCCTTTACTGGCTTCGTTTATCTCCAATCGAAGGGGATCAATCGATTTAACTTGATGCATAGATGTTGTAGAAAAACATGGATTTTATAAATAAAATCCGTGCATTGGTGTTGGATTGCCAAGCGTTAGTGGGTAAGGGGAGGGAAAAGTGCACCAGAGCCATACATTTTCGAATATCGAAACATAATACAATAAATTACAAATTTGCAGGAAAAACAAAAAAAATTGATTAATTAGGGCTATCCCAGACAACCACAATCGTCCTTCGGACGATCTATAATGATCCTGAAAATCCTGTAGTTGTCATATCCTATAAAGCTATCCAGTGAATATCCGGAAGATAGTTGACAACGGACCGTCTGAATACATTGTCCACAAAACAGCCGGCGAATGTCATAGAATGCACATCCGCAAATTGACTTTCTTCCTTGGCTTCCTTCCTCTGCACGCTACGCTAACGTATCAACCAACCTACCTACCAGACAAGTTTATTTTGCTTTTTGGTAAATGAAGAAACGTGATCGGCTTTTCGAAATCTGATTAATAAATAGTAATCTGATGTCAATAAAGGTAAGAATTATCTTTTTCATTTGTAATTCTATTCTTTATAACTTCCATTTATATACTTATATTTTCTTGTGTAAAAGCGAAGTGTATATCAGACCTAATTATTCATGTAGGCTTAATGGTAAATGTTAATAGAGATGGTAGTGTAAACGCAACAGTAGTGATTTGTATTTAACAGTTTGATAAATTATTAAAGAAAATACAACCACTTTGAGTACTTTCTGAGAATTTTCAAGTTCAGATTACATTTTCTGCGTGAAAATGAAGATTTACTTACAGCTCCAGTTTGAACTCCTTTTTTTTTTTTTTTTTTTTTTTTTTTTTTTTTTTTTTTAACTTTAAACACTTAAAAAACCAAAAATATGTTTTTCCCTCATTCTTTTTAACTTAAAACACTTTAAAAGCAATTAAAAAATGCCCCCCCTCTTTTTTCTTTTACAATTAATTCCCATTACTTTAGAAATACTTATTTCTTTATACATAGATTTTAATGCATATTGATATATATTAATTAAAGCAAATGTATATATTCAAATATATAGGGTAGATGTGCCAGTAATGGGCCACTTTCAAAGTTTTTGATTTATAAAAAAATAACCAATAATAATTTAGCCTTTTATATATTTTTTTCATAATTCCTCCTTGTTTGTTTTATAATCTGGGTTATTGTTGACACTCTTAATCAAACCAATCAGGAAGCAGAAAATAATGTTTCACAGTTCCACAGATTTTCTGTGAAAATCTTAATGAACATGCTAAGAGCTGGCTTCACTTAAACAATTCATATATTTTTTATTTTCTTGAAAAAATTGCATGTTTTTGTTTAGACAATAATAGAAAACTTTGAATTTTACATACTAATGGCAATTTACAAAATTTCATTTATTTTTCAGGTTTTAGGACCATGGTCCATTACTGGAATGCTTAATTAGTCAATTTCCAGTAATGGACACCCCATGTGGACATTACTGAAAAAGCAATTTCAGTAATGTTCATAGTGCATATATTTTTTTATTTAACTGAAAAGCTAAATAGTCAAATTTAATTTTTAAATTTTACTTACCAGAATGTAATAATATATTATTTTTATATAAATAGCTGTTTTTGTTAATTTCATGTAATTAATCATTTTTTCTAAGATTGCTATCAAATTATTATTTTGTAAACCGTACCTTGCATATTTTATAATGTGGCAATCAACACCCATCAGGAAGCAGAGAATAATCTTTAAGGGCATGGGAAAATGAGGGGGCTCACACTCTCCCCTTTTAAAAAAAGACAATTTTTTAAGTCACCAAAGTTCTTAATCTATTTTCTGTCTTAAATCAGCTCTGACAAAAGAACTACATACATAAAAAAATCCCTATAATATTAAATTTATAGTAGCAATGAAAGTAGTAAATCAGGATCAGGGGGCTCAAATGTCAGTTCTGATATTTTATTTTCAAAAAAATTTATTTAGTATTTAAAACAACATTCAACCTACACTTTCATTTATTTGATATATTTTTTACAAATTGCTAAAAGTACTATATAAAGCAGTTTTAGGAAGTTTAACTGTTAAGAATAAAAATAAATATGATTCCATGCACTGGTACTCCAAGACACTTTTAAAAAAATCTTTTTCAACCAACCCTTCTAACCCCCCCCCCCCTCAATGACTTAATAATTTGAGAAATATCATTCTTTGAAAGTTAGTATTTTAAACCTTCTATCTAAAATAATTAAAATATTGATCTTGTGATAATAACAATAATTAATTTAAACAGTGAATTATTCTCATAAATATTTTATTAATTATTGATATCCTAATTGTTAAATTTATTTGAAAACAACTATTTTATTTCATTAATATGCTTTCATTAAATTCGGGTTTTAAATACAATCATAAAATCAATTACCTATTATTTTTTGTGGGGGTGTCCATTACTGGAACAGAGGTGGCCCATTACTGGAAGAGAGGGTGTCCATTACTGGAATTTAGGGTGTTTTGATTTATTTCTGTTATTTATAATTAAATTTGGATCCACATTGGGAAATGTGACTATGAGCATGATTAAATATTGTTGATAGATTAATATAATATTAAAAAAATTGGACAATAATAATTATAACTATTAATTAAAAAATAATTTTTAAAGAGATTCCTTAAGGGTGTCCATTACTGGCACATCTACCCTATATAATATATATGTATGTATTTGCTAAACATTTTAATAATATTTATTAAATCTTAACAAATTAATACATTTTTAACCACTTTAAAATTATTGTCACTTAAAAAGAAAAACACACTTCTAAACGTAACAGTTAATATGTTTTAACTTAGATGACAATGTCAGATTTTCTCACAGTTTTAGAAAAGCGTAGAGTGCTGGTAGTTGGAAAAGGGCACATTTTTGACTCTGAAGGGTATTTTTTAGATCCATATTAGCACTTTTTATATTTTTTAAATTCATTCTTTCAATTTTAAATGCACTTTTGATATTTAAATGTTACAACACTCCTATCGAATTGCAACAATGTGTCAATTTTTACTATGCAAGTAATTTTTTTTTTACAAAACTGTAAAGGCTTAATTTTCTTGGTTGAAGGGCAAGAAGAGCACTAATTTTTTGATGAGGGGCAAGAAGGGGGATGTTTTTTAAACCAAAGGGCAGCCAGGGTGCAGCACCTTCCTGAAACTGCCTACAGGAAACTCTGCAATTTGAATATAAAATAGCTTGTGATCAAAAATAGTGAAATTACTGTAGCTGCTAATTATTTTCTTAGTTTTGTGTAACACGTTACTTTTCGAATAAAAGTGAATGGGGCGAATAGCACAATACAAAATTTAGTTGTTTGTTTGTAGCAAGCATCAACATTTCTTTGAACACAATTTCCAGAAACAAATGAAAGTCTTCTTTAACAATTGTGTGGTCACTCATGGTACTATTATTTAGGAAATTGGTAACAAATTGGCAGTGGGAACTGCCATATATCTGTAAACAAATACCAGTTTTAGAGTTTAACAAAGCACTATATAACCATTGTATGTCAGAAATGTTCTTGTTTATGGGGTTATAATTTTGGAATGCAACTTTTGTGAAAAATGAACAAACATATTTTTAAATAAGCAATTTTTACTTTGAGATAGTGCTAAAACAGAAGATGCTCTGATGATCACACTAAAAACATTATTATCCTTTAACTGTTTTTTATTTTCATAATTTTCAGGGTTAAAGTTTACTTGTATTTTACACAGAAATCGTAGAAAATTTTTGAACCATCACTCAGATTTTACAACAGTGAGTCAAAAAGTGACTCGCAGATATATTATATATCCCACTTCTCTCTTTTTTTTTAAAACTTCAAACACTTGAAAAACAGTTAAAAGATCACCCCCCCCCCTCCTTTCTTTTGCTTTCAAAACAATTTCTGAAAGTGAAAGTATCTTAATAAAAAAAACTTGTAATCAAAATCGAAAAAGTATAAAGGAGTGCGCATAGAGATTGACCTCAGCTATCCAATGCGAAAAAAAATCATTTATAAATATTGAAATGCGAACGAGATATCATAAATTATTTCCCCCATAGAATTAACATTAGTGAGTGGGTGTTTTGGCCTAAGTGAAGTAGCCTCTTAAAGCTAAATAAAGAAATTGGTATTAAAATTTACTATTTTTTTTCCTACATTCACTATGAGTTTCTCTTATGCATGTGTGACTTTAATACTGATGTTTTCAATATTGATAAATAATGCTATTAAATTCTAGTGCAATAAAATGCCTAATATATATATTAGTTAAGGGGTCGATGCAGGTTTTTTTTCTTGGGGCCCATTCTGTGAAAAGTAAAGGTTATTTTTGTGTAATTTATTATATTTTTGTGAAAAATAACATTTTGTAACGAAAGTTGAAATCCAGTTAGTCAAATTTAAACCAAGCATTTATAAACAAAAACTTTTTCTTAATCCTTTTGCTGAATTTTTCCTCTCTGGTGAACTTGTTTGTTCAAATTACACATTTTAAAACAACACAAAATAAAAAATAAATAATAAATAGTAAGTTTTTATGGAATAGAATTTTGTGAAGTGTATGTTTTATCAAATTGATTTTTGTGAAGGAGTGTGCCTAATATATATATTTAGTTAAGGGGTCGATGCAGGTTTTTTTTCTTGGGACCCATTTTGTGAAAAGTAAAGGTTATTTTTGTGTAATTTATTATATTTTTGTGAAAAATAACATTTTGTAACGAAAGTTGAAATCCAGTTAGTCAAATTTGAACCAAGCATTTATAAACAAAAACTTTTTTTTAATCCTTTTGCTGAATTTTTCCTCTCTGGTGAATTTGTTTGTTCAAATTACGCATTTTAAAACAACACAAAATAAATAATAAATAGTAAGTTTTTATGGAATTTTATAGAATTATGATTTATAGAATTTTGTGAAGTGTATGTTTTATCAAATTGATTTTTGTGAAGGGACCCATTTTATCAAATAGAGTTTTGTGAAGAGGCCCATTTTATTAAATAGATTTTTGTGAAGGTGCCCTAAATAACCCCAAATTTTCCCTGTATCGACCCCCGAGTTAAGCTATAAAAATTTTTATCTAAAGAATTATAGTTTATAAGTAAAATGCTTTAAAATGTAAAAGCTAATGACAGTTAAAACTAAAATTAGTAAAAGCCACTTTTTAAACATTTCAAGCTGACTTTTTTGTAATCCTGCTTTATATAATACACAACTAATTTTAAATTGATACTTTTAGCCTGAGCTGGTTTTTGAATTCGTACAAGTACATTATTATTAAATAATACTAGGGAATCGAACTCTGGCTTCCCAGGTTACAGAACATCGCTGAAAACTGTTTTTTTTTAATTTAAAATTCTAACAGATTTTTTATATTTAATATATATATATATACTAAAAATAAATGGCGCATCTAGTATTTGTCGAGAATTAACAATTTTCTGACAAATACTTTACGAGCTATTAATTTTTTCTGTAACTTCAAATCTCTCATTTTCTGAAATTAATCTCTTGCAACGATAAGCTAAAAAACCAGTCATCAGCAACACGTAGCTTTTTATTAAAAAAGATTATGTATTAATTTATCTTTTTTTTTTTTCTAAATTTTGTTCTATAAAACTCAATCTATTTGAGATTACTTTCATAAAGAGAACTCTGTTACTTTCCTTAATTTCAGATATTTCAATTTCAAATCATAATTAAATCCTAGTGCTAATTAATAATTAAATAAAAATTGGAAACATTTCTATTGAAAACTTGGTTCTTAACCCGTCAGCACATGCGCCCCTTTCCATTACGTTACTACACGCGCAGGATAAATTTTACCCACATGGGTTTTCTTGTGTCAATTTCCCCCCGGTTTGATTATAAGCAAAAATTTATATTTTGAAATAAACTGTAAATCAATAAAGAAAATAATTTAACTTAAAATAAGAGGTTTTTTCATATTTAAAGAAAAAAAAAATCTAGCACTAAGATTTTTTTCTGAATATCATTACATACAAAGTTTTTTCAATACAAATTTAGCCATAAAAATACAAAAAAATATAAAACTGATATATAGAAACTGTATGTGCAAGAGTTGTTAACGTTTAAAGCAAAATTATATTATTATTTGCACACTATATTTTTTACATAAACATTTGCATTAACATTTTCTTATCTTTATGGGTTACGTTATAACACGCGTGGGGTAAATTTCCTCCCACGTGATATTTTTATAACAAAAAAATGGAAAATCTCACAACCGGAGGTAAATTCTTTTTGGCCACATCTTGATCTCTTTCAGCTTGAAAGGTACTGTAAAGCTCAGAATGATCCCGAACGATTTACACACATTTTTAAGTAATAGTTCTGAGCTGGGGTAGATTTTATCCCAGTGTGTGTGCTGACGGGTTAAAATGTTAATTTGACACATTTATTTACACATGCTTCATTTCAAACTTATTTCTTTATTTTAGAGACTATGCAAGTAATTTTTGAAAAATCCAGCTGTAAATTGAGCTGAATGCTGGAAAAGAAGTCTGCAATGGAATCTAAGCAGTGGTATGTTTAATTGATTTATTATTATTATTTCATTTTCTTAAAAATAAAAGAATATGTGAGCATGTAGTTTTATAGCTTTTATTGAATTGTCATATTTTTGCATTTAAGCATATTTATGAATTGTTGTGCTTTGGAACATTTTTACTTATTTATTTATTTAAATGGGCAATTCCATTGTAACAGACTAATTGACATAGCAGAAAAAAAGGCTTTATCTCATTTGAAAAATAATAATTATGTAATTCAAAAAGGGCTACAATTAGCATGATGATATTTATTAGAAGATAAATTAATATAGTTATTATGAATAAATTATTTAATGTAAATAATTATGGTTAAAAAATGTTAATGTAACAGACAAACATGAATTACCATGCTTTTCAGATACCTTGATGTTTATCGATATATTACTTATAAAATAATTTACAATTTATTATTATAAAAATGTATTTTCATTCAGAGGGCGTTCTGAAACATATATCTTTCTCAAAATTTGACTGTTGCCATAAGATAGTCATGAAAAATATGTAATCTTACCTGTAACAGACCAACATTTAACATGTAACAGACAAACAAATAAACATGTAAACAGAAGCGATTATAATGAATTTTATTGATTTTGACTATTCAAAATTTTATAAAATGCATTGCAAATATAAAAAATATAGGTATAATACTATCAGAAAAAATATATATTACCTATTTGATCTAAAATATATTTATATACCATGGCTTGTTTTTGAAAACTGATTTTTTTTTTCGGTAATTTCTAAAATATTCAGTTAACATTGATAGATCACCCAAATTAATTTTTGTATTGGTACCCATACAAAAAAAAATTCAGTCCGGCCCGATATAAAAATTAAAAGTTCTACTAGCATACCTGTCAAAAGGCAATAAATATCTTTTTAGCAGTCATATAAGTATAGAAAATCTTCATTTTATCTTAAAGTACATTTAATTCAAACTATTTTTTTCCAGAAGAAATAAACCATAATTTTATGTTAAAGTTTTTGGTACTTTTCGGTTAGCCGGGTGCCAGTGACATATGTACATATATAAATACATATGTATATACATATATATAATATGTATGTATATAATATGTATTTGCAGATATATGGTAAATATAATACATGTACATATATCAGTGGTAGAGGTCTGCACGGGCCGAAATTTCCAGGCCTGGCCTGATACAAAAATCAAAAGTTCGGCCCAAGCAAAAAAAAATATTGGCCTGACCCGGCCCGATTTAAAAGTAAGTTCGTCCCGGTATAAAAGCTAAAAGGCCGGCCCGAGTTAATTTCCACAAAACATTGATTTTTACGATGATTTGGTTAAAAATTTGCCTTGTAGGAGTAGATCTAACCAAAAATTCCTATCTAAGCTCTTTTTTTTTTTCATGTTTACAATCTTCATTTTTATAGAAGTGCCGCAGTCTGCGATATTTATTTTTTTAATAAATCTCTATTTGTTGTATGTATGTGTTTAAGTTATCATTAATATTGTTAATCCATATTCCATGTATTGAAGTGTTAAAAATCAGAAAAATGCTATACATTAAAATCTTCTTCTAAGACGGAATTGCATAGGGAAAAAAAATGAGTTATAGACAATTTGCCTTCTTAGCAGGTGTAAATATAATATATATTCTTTTCTTACGTATTAGTATATTCATTTTGCATGGATCAACACATTTTTCAGTTTAAGACAGGATTCCGTCATAAGCAGGTTCTTTTTCACACGTTTCACTATATTTTAATTTAGCCATATTTTAATAAGTGTACAAATCTACTTATCTTTAAAAATAATAAATTTTAATGTTTAATTGTAGAATAATGGCAATTTAAAAATATTTGTATTTTTTTCAAAGATTTTTGTGCCGGGTCTTATTTTACTGACCTTCGAACGGACCAGGCCAAGCCGAGACAATGATTTTTATAGGGTCAAAACCAGGACTGAAAATTTTGGGGTGTGAAGACTAGGAAGGATGAAACCAGTCCCGGCTCTGTCCGGAAAAAATAATTTAAGACACGGCCTGATCCTTCAGGAAAAAAGAAAGGCCTGAACCCGGGCCATAAAGAGTAATCACTAGGCCCAAAACGAGTGGAGACCAGGCCTAGCCCCCGAGTGCAGTGAAGGAAAATAGGCCCGAGCCCGGCCTGTGCAGATCTCTAATTAGTGGTGCCTGGCTAACCGAAAAGTACCAAGATTTTAAGTATATTGACATTTATTTTAAATGTAAACATTCTGCAGCACTTTTTGATTATTAATATTCAGGGCTGAAACTAAAGGCAGCACAGAGGGGGCATGTGCCCCGGGCGCCAGAATGGAAGGCATGGGGGACAACAAATGACCATTTGGTTTGTTGCTTGATACAAAAAAAAGTATATGAAATTTGGGCAAAAATGTTTTGTAAGTTGGAAAATTCAAAAGAAAAACTGAGAATTCATGGGACACTAAAAAATAAAAGGTAGAAAATTCACATAATAAAATACTTATTAAAAACTTAATTCTTTTTGTTCCGAGTCACTATTATAATTTGGAATTTAGGTTCAGGAAAGTATCTAAACATATTAGTCTATAAATAGGAAGTGCAGTATAAATGACAGCTCCATGAAACTGTATGTAGATAACATACAAAGATGTTTTACAGTATTAGAATTCATTGTTATATTCTTACAGAAAATTCTGGTTTTTCAGTTCTTAAGACATTGTGACTTATAACACTAGGACTTTAAACATCTGTTCAATTGTAATGTAATACTATAACTACAGTAAAATCTTTCTGTAATAGAATCCTGTCTTAAATGAAAAAAATACACGTATCCAACAGTAACAATAGCATCAATTCTATTTGCTAAGACGAAAACTTGTATAAAACTGAATTTTGTCTTGTTCCTTTTGATTCTGTACTCACAGGTTTTATTGAATAAGTATTTGACAAAGCACAGAGTTCACTATTACGTATTTTATTATTACATATTTTTCAGTTTAAAATAAGTCAGCTATTAAAAACTTAGTAAAATTATCTTTGTAAATTTACTTTGCGAGAAAGGTAGGGTTAGTGGGGGTGCCAAAATCCCTGTTTGCCCCTGTGAAAAAAAAGCTAATTTCGGCCCTGAATATTTAAATTCTAGGTATCTCTAAACTGTGTTATATCAACACTATTGTCGTCAAGCGTAATAGTTAGTGCCAAATGGGGAAAAAAATTGAGCTTCAAGCAAACGGAAAAAATAATTAAAAGAAAAAGAATGAAAAGCAAAACCTGTTTTTACCTTACTATTAAAAAAAATAATTGATATCTCCATCGTCAATTGACGAAATTTGTTCAAGTTTTCAGCAAGTTCAATAATAGTAAATTAGGCTGTGTAACAAACTTTTATAAAAAATAATCAATTATTAGAAAATGAGAGCATCCCCACAAAAAAGCAACTGCAAAGAAAAAGGAGAGAACTATCTGTGGTTTTTGTTTTGTTTATTAAACTATTTGCAGTCGGAAGTCGCCGAACGTTATCAGAATAAGATCATCAGCTTCTGATGGTATAGATTAAATACTGTATTTTTCTCTGTTTGATTATTGCTTCGGTGACGAAAAGGTGCTTTTAGCAGTAGTCAGGGGAGTTAACATAAAACTACATATTTTAAAAATGTTTTAATAATGGTTTATTACATAACATTTTTCAGTAATATTTTGCTTGTTTA
Organism: Maratus michaelseni; assembly: GCA_963931845.1. Taxonomy (NCBI): domain Eukaryota; kingdom Metazoa; phylum Arthropoda; class Arachnida; order Araneae; family Salticidae; genus Maratus; species Maratus michaelseni. The sequence continues at coordinate 20,496,276 of OZ007593.1, read as the reverse complement.
ATTTTTTTTGTCATTTGCATACCTTAAATCTAACATGTCTTTTGTCAAAAGAAATCTCCCTCCACCCTTAAAAAAAAATAAAAAAAAATTACAGGAACACCGCTCTAGTTATGCTACAGTAGTTTCGGCACAAAGTCTCTATATGATATCCTTATATATATATACATATTTTTTTTTCAGCACTTAAGTTAAATTATTTATATATTACTAACAGAGTTTCCCCCAGGTTTAAAAAGGGGCAGGGTGCTGCTGGTGAGAAAAGGGCACTTTTTTATTCTTAATGGCACTTTTTGGATTTTTGAGGGCACTTTTCAGATTCTTAAAGACACTTTTTTTAATTGTTAGATGTATTCTTTTGATTTTTAAAACCACTTTTGATATTTCAAAGTCAAAACACTCTTTTTAAGACAACATTGAGTCAGTTTTTACTATGAAAGCAAATTTTTAAGGCAAAAAGGAGAAAGGGCACTTTTTTTACTAAGGGCAAGAAGGGTGCTAATTATTTTACTGGAGGGGGCAAGAAGGGTGCTAATTCTTTTTATGAGGGACAAGAGGGGTGCTATTTTGTTAACCAAAGGGCAGGCAGGGTGCAGCACCCTTCTGAAACAGTCTGGGGGAAACTCTGTATACTAATATTACAATAGTTCTTTATATTTAATTACTAGTTTAAATTTTTTTGTGTGTGGCATTTAAGTGAAAATATTTATACGTAAATTTGAGTTCCTTGGGTGCGGCACTATACATTTTTAAAAAAGAGATTTTTACAGGTGTGCCGCTTACGTGGATATACTTTTTTTGAAACAGATATTCATTGGTACGGCTGATATTCCCAATAATACGGTAGATATGTAAGTATATTAAGCCCTGACATTATTTTAATGGTTAAAAAAGCATTTTCTCACCATATTACATTTGCCGTGTGTTCAAATACTGCACACATTGTTATTTTCTTTTTGAATTTTTTACTCCATACAAAAATAAGTCTTATTTTAGAGCATTATAACTTATAAGTTTGATAAATCATAGCTTTTATAAAAATAAATCTTATGTTCTCATAACAAACACCAATTCAGCATAAGTGCAACAAGCATTTAAAATGAAACACCAGGGGTCGATCCAGGAAAAATTTGGGGCCTATTTAGGGCCCCTTCACAAAAATCTATTTATCAGCAAAAGGATTTTAAACGGTTTTTGTTTTTAAATGCTTGGTCTGAATTTGATTAACTGGATATCAACTTTCGCCACAAAATGTTATTTTTCACAAAAATATAATAAATTTCACAAAAATAACCTTTACTTTTCACAAAATGGGCCCCAAGAAAAAAAAAACCTGCATCGACCCCTGAACACACAAGTTGTAGTTTGTTAATCTGTAAAGTATAGGAATGCTGTACTAAATCTGGTGCAGCGGAATGGCAAATACCGTTTAGTGTCAAACCAATATTGATGACTAAAATTGTGCTTCTACAGAAACTTCTCCATCGAGTGTTTCCTTCACTAACGCAACCCGGTATCCGGACCTGAACACAGCGAAGTATAGAAAGATGTACGCTGGGCATAACTAGAAGAGACAGAAAGAGAATAACCTGGCTGAGAAGTTAGACGAAAGTTTTTGACGTCATTGAAAGAATTAAACGTCTAAAATGGAAAATGGGCAGGGCACATTGCAAAAAGATAAGACAGTAGATGGAGCACAAACACCCTGCAGTAGTATCCCAGTGATGTAAAACGACCAAGAAGATGACCTCAAGTAAGATGGAGTGACGAAATCAGATAAGTGGTCAGTGTTAATTGGATGACTAAAACACTAGACAGGAAACAATGGAAAAATCTGGGTGAGAATCCAGCAGTGGATTGAAAACAGTTGTTGATGATGATGATATCTAATCTTTATTTAGCATACTTACACATTACTAAATACATACTTGATCTTTACTTTTTATATTTTAATCAAGTTTTACATTTTCTTAATATTTAGTACTTTATTGTTTTACTTAATAATTTACTTTATTATAGACATATTCATTGTAATTTCAAATGCATTATTACATTCGTATTACTGCTTAAAAAATGTAAATAAACCAGAAATCTGCAAATAATTCAAAAATTTGCACAATTTCAGTGTTATGATGGACTCATGTGGATTTGGGGAGTCTACTGTAGTACATTTTGCTTATAATTACCATCATTTTTAATTATTAAAAATATGACATTACCATCAGTTATAAATATTAAGATTTTTTTTTTTTTTCGACACAAAACAAGGCGGGTGCTTTCATGCTGTATTACGTTTTTCGACATAAAATAAGATGTGCTTTTACTTTTTCATAGTTGTTCCATAAGGATCCAAAATAATATCCCATAAGGCTTAAATAGTAAAGTTCCTAAAAATAACTTAATAAATTTTACTGTAAGATCTTTTGAAGAAACAAACGGTAAGAAATTATTGTATATCTTGTGTATATATGCTGATTTATTCATTTTGAATGAATGTGATGCACTTATAAAGTTAGGTAGATATGAATATTTTTTCTTTTCTTCTTTACAGACGTATGCCGAGCAGAAATTTCTGTGACAACAGCAAGGTGGAAGAAACCAGATTGTTGCAAAGAAAAAAAAATTATGTTTTGTGATGTGGAAAGTTGTAAATAAATATTTGTTTTGTATTTTATTGTGGAAAGTTATAAATAAATATTTGTTTTGTATTTTATCGTGAAAGTTGTAAATAAATATTTGTTTTGTTTTTAATGTGAATTTTTTTATTGTGCAATTTGTAACATTATAGAATTTTTTAAAAATAATAAGATTATTCAACAGCGGTTATCATTTTCCCCATACTATCTTTCATGACATTGTGAAATACATTTTTTTATTTTTATTCCTTTACTGATTTCCAATTAAATTGGGAGTAAAATTTTAAAATTTTCAGGTATTCACTTCTGATGACTTTTGCATAAAGATTTAATTTTTGTATGTCATATAATTTAAGTTTATTATTTTATATTGAGCACTTAGTATAATATGTGCAATTATTTAAAATACAGAAGTTGTTTATTCATTAAAGTTAGAACAATGAAAGCAAACAATATCTTAATATTGCTCAAATTTGTGTTAATACTTTGTGACATATATCAAATGCACTTTCTGGGCCATTAGCATTTACATAATCATGGTACTGTCTCATTTTGTTAGAGTAAGGTAATGTATTTAAGTACAAAGGTAAGTAAAACAAATTGAATCTGAAGCTGTATAGCCAAATTATCACAGCAGTAAATGTGTGCTTCGGTCACTAAATATGAAAGGGCATACTTTTCTGTCCTTTATTTGTTTTGAATGCAAAAGTATTAACAGATGACTTATGCACTAGCTTTATTCTAGAAAAACAATGTAAAACCATCATCAGAGGGACAAAACGATACTTTTAAATTTCATGTGGCACCTTATCAGAGGACAATCAAATGCATAACATTTGTTGCATATACCGGGTGTTCCTAAAGTGGATTAGGTATTTACATGCTTTTTTTAGTAAGTAAAACAAATAATTGCAAAGTAAAAAAAAAAATTGTTATTTAAAAAAAACTTAAGGGTGTATTCAAATCCAAACTGCTTATTTTGAGACACATTTTTAAATTCATTTTTGCTCGAAAATGCATCCAATTGGCAGGTTCTCTTATTCAGAAACTTTATAATGTCCGTGTTGTCTCGATTTTTTGATAAAGGCATAATATATTTTTAAAAATGCTGTCAAAGTGGACATTTTGAACCGAATTTCCCGAAGCGATAGCGCTGGGGAAAAAAAAAAAAGTACTTTGAAAATATTTGTTTGTAAATCAATTTCTAATTAATTGAACGAAAAATGAAAACGTAGGTCCCTTATAAATCTCTTCATAAATCACGCCGCCAAGTTTCATGTGTTTACTTTTAAAAATGAGTTTGAAAATGTGTCATAAAATTTTGAGTTGTTGAGCATGCAAAAATATTTTTTTTGGATACTGCCTTAAGTTTTTATATGACTTCTTACGACAAGAATGATAAGTTCCACTTCAGACATAGCACTTAAAAAAAGGTCATGAAAAAATTTTAAATTGCATCATTTTATATAATATTTGCTCAAATTAAGAATAAAATATGTAAAAAATAATTATATACAAGTAAGGAATTTTACAAAATTTCTTAAATTTTCTTGAATTTTATCGAGAATATAAGATATCTTCTGCCTTCAATTTGCATTTTTAAAATTCATATATACCTCAATATATTGTTACTGAAAACATTTTTTATTAAATAAATTATATAGTGTATGAGATCTTTGTTAGATTGGATATTTTTTTTTAAAGAAAGATTATTCAATAACCTTTCTTAAAAAATAAAAACTTTTATTCCCTCTAATAAATCTAATAAATGAAGATATTTTTAAACTATAAAATTTATTAAATAAATGTTTTCAGTAACAATAGATCTATGCATTGTCATATGTTTATGTACATATGAATTTCAAAAATGCAAATTGAAGGCAGTAATATCATGAAAACCATCCACAGGATGCTGACAGGTGTGACATTTTGACACCCAGAGGATGCCCTATAACCATCCATAAGGTGTTGTGTAATGACATCCATAGGATATTGACAGGTGTGACATTTCGACACACAGGGGATATCCTATAACTGTCTACAGGATGATTTCATCCATCCGCAGGATATCAGCTTATCCTAAATATGACATTATGTGGATGCTTTTAGGATATCAATAGGACCATCCAGAGGATGTAATGCAAGTGTCCTATAACCGTCCAAAATGTGTCATGTGATGACATCCATAGGACGTTGAAAGGTGTGACATTTCGAAACTTAGGGGATGTCCTGTAACTGTCGAGAGGACCATTTCATCGGTCCACAGTATATCAGCTTGTCCTAAATATGACATCTTTTGGATGTTTTTAGGATGTGTTTGTGTTGTCTGGGATATTACAATATTTACAAACATAATTAAAAAGAAATATTAAAATTAACTGAGTAAAAACGATATTAAATGTAAAAATGGGAAAAAGGAAAAGAAAACTGTTATAATACAGAATTTACAAATATGGATTTTAACCACTCCTATCGTAGTGCACATATTACGACATAAATCCGCAACAGCGGAGAATACTACAATCGAACGCCGAAGAAGGGTGGTTGTCTAGCCGCAGAGGAGAGAGGATTTCGTCCGTGCCGTTCTCCGCCAATCAGAGCGAAGGAGATCGACCTATCAAATATTACTTGATAGCACATTGGGACAACTGCCCAATTTAAGAAAGGGGGGAGTGCCGAACAGCTGTAGCTGCACAGACGGAAGGGAATAACATCCTCAACCAAGGTGACCGTTTTTAGCTTGTTGTAGCTATTTTAGCCTGTTGTAGAACTTACAACAAGCTAAAAAAGTCAGGCTAAAGGTTGACAATCCTTTGGACGGAATTCCAGAAAACTTTTTTTTTTTTTTAAATACGCAACAACAAAATTTAGACAGGATTAAGGATGATTAGCACAGTAGTACATAAGTACTTATTGCTCCGGGAGGTTCTTTTTCTATATGTCTGTTTCTATATCTGTCTGTCTATCTATCCTACAGCATGTTTTTTCTTGAAGAGGATAAATATAGCATTTATAATTATATTACAGGGCTGCACAAAAGAATACGAATATATGTTAAAAGTGGCATTGTAGAACGCTGACTGTAATGTAATTTTAGTATGTTGTTACAGTCAACTGCAGCATGTTTTTTCTTGAAGAGGATGAATATTGTATTTATAATTATTTTACAGGGCAGCACAAAAGAATACGAATATATGTTATATGTGGCTTTTTTTCTTGAAAACGGTGAATATAGCATTAGTAGTTATTTTACAGGGCTGCACAAAAGAGTACGGATATGTGTTAAATCCGGGGCTTTTAGAACGCTGACCGTCATGTAATTTTAGTATGTTGTTACAGTCAACTACAGCGTGTTTTTTCTTGAAGAGGATGAATATTGTATTTATAATTATTTTACAGGGCAGCACAAAAGAATACGAATATATGTTATATGTGGCTTTTGTAGAACGCTGACTGTAATGTAATTTTCGTATGTTTTTACAGTCAACTACATCTTTTTTTTTTAAAGTGAAAACTTCTTTAGGCACGTCGGGCATTTTTTGAGATAGGAAAAAACCATTGAACTCGTGACGCTGTTACTGTAACCGACACCTCTGTATGTAAGTATGTACATGTATAGTTCGGTATGAAGTAGGGCGGGGTATGAAATGTTTGGTAGCGTGAACCAGAATTTTTAAATAATAAACTAAGCGACATTTGATATTCAGTTCATAGCTGAGCGAAATAAATCAAATTTTAAAGATGTATAGGGATCAGTCTAATTAGTCATTTAACGAAGGGCACTGGACCCCACGCCTCACCTACGGCTCCCCTTTTACGGTGTTTTAACTAACTATGTCTCGTTTCCATATCTCAACAACGGACAGTCCAATTTCAACGCGACTGATTTCAAACATTATAATTCACTGAGTAATGAATCTCCGTAACATTCAAATAAATGTATGAGTACCGTGAACCAGAATTTTTAAATAATAAACTAAGCAACATTTGAAATTCTGTTCATAGCTGAGCGAAATAAATCAAATTTTAAAGATGTATAGGGATCAGTCTAATTAGTCATTTAACGAAGGGCACTGGACCCCACGCCTCCCCACCGGCTCCCCTTTTACGGTGTTTTAACTAACTATGTCTCGTTTCCATATCTCAACAACGGACAGTCCAATTTCAATGCGACTGATTTCAAACATTATAATTCACTGAGTAATGAATCTCCGTAACATTAAAATAAATGTATGAGTACCGTGAACCAGAATCTTACTTATAATAAAATTCAAAGGCAAGAAAGTGTCTGTAACGGTTCCGGGCACGACCACTCTGGTTTGCGAATCGACCATAGTTAAACGCCATGTTAGGCTTAATGAAAAACCTGTGTAACATATCACAGCTAAATGATAATATCCTTTACTTGAAATCATGTCTGTTCAGCATATTTTTCTATAAAACATGCATATCATATACTATTATAATGTCTTAAGTTCTTAATTAAAAATTCAGATTAAAAATCGGAATCCCAACTGTAAACAAACGAACATTGTTGCATTCAGCATCACAAATTCAAATGATTCACAAATGAACGACTCTTTGTAAGCTTCAAATCCGATTCTGCTGTTAAAATATTTGTAAAAGCTTATTAAATTTTTTAAATCTTTTAAATTTTTTTAAAACCTTCAAAAACTATTTCATATAAAACATGAATATCAACGTTTCTGTAAACACATTTTTTCAGAAATAGCGGTGATTTCTATCGTACCGAGGATTTGAGGTGATCTATTCAGTATAGTGGCGCTATCTGCCTGTGGATTTTGAAATTTTAAATAAACTTTGAAATAACTCCACAAAATTCTGCAACTATTATATAGTATATTAAATTTCAAACCATTCAATTGGGTAGTTTTTGCGCTATTATATGCGAACAGATGGACGAACCAGATCATGACTATAGGTGCTACATATTTATATAATTATGAACGCACCTAATAAACCCGTGCAAAGACGTCCACTTTATCTTTTTTGTTCTAATTATTTTTTTTTCTTTAATAATTGTTGAGCGCGATATACTGCTGTATTTTATTTTTGTGTCAACATTGATTTGAGTAAAACCTTTCATTTCATTTTTTAAAACAATGCAGATTTAATTTTTAATTAACTGCAATTTATAATAAAAAAAGATATTTTAACGAAATGTAAGTATACTTTGTCAGAAGTCAGTTCAAAAAACTTTGGAATGGTACATCATTTATTGTTGTGCGTTTTGTAAAAGTGTAGAAAAAGAGATGTTGACAACAGAAATAATATATACCAGTAGTAGTAATATATATACTTTTTTTTAGTATCAACGTTTTTGTAAACATGTTTTTTTTTCAGAAATAGCGGTGATTTCTTTCGTAGCAAGGATTTGAGGTGATCTATCCAGTATAGTGGCGCTATCTGCCGGTGGATTTTGAAATTTTAATCAAATTTGAAATAACTCGACAAAATTCTGCAACTATTACATACTATATTAAACTTCAAACCATTCAATTGGGTAATTTTTGCGCTGTTATATGCGAACAGATGGATGAACCGGACGACGACTATAGGGGCTACATATTTATATAATTATGAACGCACCTAATAAATCAGTGCAAACACGTCCACTTTATCTTTTTTATTCTTTTTTTTTAATATATCATTGTTGAGCGCGATATACTGTTGGATTTTATTTTTGTGGCAACATTTATTTGAGAAAAACCTTTCATTTCATTTTTTAAAACAATGCAGATTTAATTTTTAATTAATTGCAATTTGTAATCAAAAAAGATATTTTAACGAAATGTAAGTGTACTTTGTCAGAAGACAGTTTAAAAAACTTTGGAATGGTAAATCATTTATTGTTGTGCGTTTTGTAAAAGTGTAGAAAAAGGGATGTTGACAACAGAAATAATATATACCAGCAGACCCGTGCGAGGATTTCAAACTGCACTCTTAATAATTTAAGGAATACATAGTACCGCGTAATTTGCATTTAATTTTGCTTATGTAATCAAACAATGAGTTGTGCTGAATCAAGCTGTTTAGAAACTCATTGATAATATTTTTTACAAAAACTTTCGCACAAGGTTATTTATTAATATTTAATTTGAACGTTTTGTCCAATTGTTGAACTATTTCAGAAATTTAATACTAAGTAAAAAAAAAAAAAAAAAAAAATATATATATCCTCATCATTTTTATTTGTAGTAATCATTTGTCCTTTTTAAAATGTACTTTTCTACAATACAAATCTTTCAATAATAAAATCTTCCTCCTGTTTGTTTGTATGAAGTATTATGAAAATGAAACGCAGATCAATAATCCGTCATTTTTGACGGGGTTATATACTTGTTTTTAAATAATAAACTAAGCGACATTTGAAATTCTGTTCATAGCTGAGCGAAATAAATCAAATTTTAAAGACGTATAGGGATCAGTCTAATTAGTCATTTAACGAAGGGCACTGGACCCCACGCCTCCCCTCCGGCTCCCCTTTTACGGTGTTTTAACTAACTATGTCTCGTTTCCATATCTCAACAACGGACAGTCTAATTTCAATGCGACTGATTTCAAACATTATAATTCACTGAGTAATGAATCTCCGTAACATTAAAATAAATGTATGAGTACCGTGAACCAGAATTTTTAAATAATAAACTAAGCGACATTTGAAATTCTGTTCATAGCTGAGCGAAATAAATCAAATTTTAAAGATGTATAGGGATCAGTCTAATTAGTCATTTAACGAAGGGCACTGGACCCTCCGCACACTACCGGCCCCCCTTTTACGGTGTTTTAACTAACTATGCCTCGTTTCCATATCTCAACAACGGACAGTCCAATTTCAACGCGACTGATTTTAAACATTATAATTCACTGAGTACTGAATCTCCCTAACATTAAAATAAATGTATGAGTACTGTGAACCAGAATTTTTAAATAATAAACTAAGCGACATTTGAATTTCAGTTCCTAGCGGAACGAAATAAATCAAATTTTAAAGATGTATAGGTATCAGTCTAATTAGTCATTTAACGAAGGGCACTGGACCCCACGCCTCCCCTACGGCTCCCCTTTTACGGTGTTTTAACTAACTATGCCTCGTTTCCATATCTCAACAACGGACAGTCCAATTTCAACGCGACTGATTTCAAACATCATAATTCACTGAGTAATGAATCTCCGTAACATTAAAATAAATGTATGAGTACTGTGAACCAGAATTTTTAAATAATAAACTAAGCGACATTTGAAATTCAGTTCATAGCTGAGCGAAATAAATCAAATTTTAAAGATGTATAGGTATCAGTCTAATTAGTCATTTAACGAAGGGCACTGGACCCCACGCCTCCCCTACGGCTCCCCTTTTACGGTGTTTTAACTAACTATGCCTCGTTTCCATATCTCAACAACGGACAGTCCAATTTCAACGCGACTGATTTCAAACATTATAATTCACTGAGTAATGAATCTCCGTAACATTAAAAAAAATGTATGAGTACTGTGAACCAGAATTTTTAAATAATAAACTAAGCGACATTTGAAATTCTGTTCATAGCTGCGCGAAATAAATCAAATTTTAAAGATGTATAGGGATCAGTCTAATTAGTCATTTAACAAAGGGCACTGGACCCCACGCCTCTCCTCCAGCTCCCCTTTTACGGTGTTTTAACTAACTATGCCTCGTTTCCATATCTCAACAACGGACAGTCCAATTTCAACGCGACAGATTTCAAACATTATAATTCACTGAGTAATGAATCTCCGTAACATTAAAATAAATGTATGAGTACCGTGAACCAGAATTTTTAAATAATAAACTAAGCGACATTTGAAATTCTGTTCATAGCTGAGCGAAATAAATAAAATTTTAAAGATGTATAGGGATCAGTCTAATTAGTCATTTAACGAAGGGCACTGGACCCCACGACTCCCCTCCGACCCCCCTTTTACGGTGTTTTAACTAACTATGCCTCGTTTCCATATCTCAATAACGGACAGTCCAATTTCAACGCGACTGATTTCAAACATTATAATTCACTGAGTAATGCATCGCCGTAACATTAAAATAAATGTATGAGTAGCGTGAACCAACATTTTTAAATAGTAAACTAAGCGACATTTGAAATTCAGTTCCTAGCTGAACGAAATAAATCCATCTTTAAAGATGTATAGGGATCAGACTAATTAGTCATTTAACGAAGGGCACTGGACCCCACGTCTCCCCTCCGACCCCCCTTTTACGGTGTTTTAACTAACTATGCCTCGTTTCCATATCTCAACAACGGACAGTCCAATTTCAACGCGACTGATTTCAAACATTATAATTCACTGAGTAATGAATCTCCGTAACATTAAAATAAATGTATGAGTAGCGTGAACCAAAATTTTTAAATAGTAAACTAAGCGACATTTGAAATTCAGTTCCTAGCTGAACGAAATAAATCCATCTTTAAAGATGTATAGGGATCAGCCTAATTAGTCATTTAACGAAGGGCACTGGACCTCCCCTCCCCCCCTCCGACCCCCCTTTTACGGTGTTTTAACTAACTATGCTTTGTTTCCATATCTCAACAACGGACAGTATAGCACATTAAATGAAAATTGTAATATAATTTTTGTAGTAGTAGTTTATGATAATGAATAAAAAAACACTTCATTTAAAAGTATTTCCTGCACAATAAAAGATTTCCTGACGATTCAAAAAATATACACGTAATTGTTCAATTTTTCACTTCTGTCGGCACTCCCGGAGTGCCACTGTTTTTTTTTTTCTATCAGACGATTTCCACGTGAAAAACGAAAATAAAATAAAAAGTTTCACCAATTGCAAAAAAGATTAATATGAAATAAAATTTATTAACGTCATAGCGGTAATAAAACGGAAAGATTTCTGAATAATACAAGGAGTCTGAGTATGTGTATGTACACAAAGCAGATGAATATCACGTCATTAGAGAATTAAAAAGAAAATCTGACATATTATCGAAAGTTTAACAGATTTTTTAAATGTTTCAGAATAATACGAAGCGAGTATCAATATGTGTAATAGAGAATAGTAAATATATGATATAAATGCTGGGCGATTACACCATGAAACATTACTACATTAAAGACGTGAGTATAAAACATCACAAATTTACTGAATGGTGTATACAAAACGTTTGTTTACACCATTCAGTAAATTTGTGATGTTTTATACTCACGTCTTTAATGTAGTAAATATATGAGTTTGAGGAACGTATTGAATCATGATAAAAACCCGATTACGGAAATATTCGTATATTTTAACGTTTTGAATGTGTACAACATGTTTAATTTTGATTTTTTTTTTTTTAAATATCGCATTTAGTCCACATGACAGATATTATTATGACAGAATATAATAGCGGGCTTTGCCCGCTATCAGACTAATTTAGACATTCGAAAAAACGAGAAAAATATACCAGTAATTTTATACTTTATAAAAAACGTGACCTTTTTTTTGGTTGCTAAATGAAATTAGGGAAGGGGAGGAGGGGGGAAGGGGAGGTCCAGTGCCCTTCGTTAAATGACTAATTAGGCTGATCCCTATACATCTTTAAAATTTGATTTATTTCGTTCCGCTAGGAACTGAATTTCAAATGTCGCTTAGTTTATTATTTAAAACTTCTGGTTCACGCTACTCATACATTTATTTTAATGTTACGGCGATTCATTACTCAGGGAATTATAATGTTTGAAATGAGTCGCGTTGAAATTGGACTGTCTGTTGTTGAGATATGGAAATGAGGCATAGTTAGTTAAAACACCGTAAAAGGGGGGCAGGTAGGGTGCGGAGGGTCCAGTGCCCTTCGTTAAATGACTAATTAGACTGATCCCTATACGTCTTTAAAAATTGATTTATTTCGTTCAGCTAGGAACAGAATTTTAAATGTCGCTTAGTTTATTATTTAAAAATTCTGGTTCACGGTACTCATACATTTATTTTAATGTTACGGAGATTCATTGCTCAGTGAATTATAATGTTTGAAATCAGTCGCGTTGAAATTGGACTGTCCATTGTTGAGATATGGAAACGAGGCATACTTAGTTAAAACACCGTAAAGGGGGGGGGGGTCGGAGGGGAGGCGTGGGGTCCAGTGCCCTTAGTTAAATGACTAATTAGACTTATCCCTAAACATCTTTAAAATTTGATTTATTTCGTGCCGCTAGGAACTGAATTTCAAATGTCGCTTAGTTTATTATTTAAAAATTCTGGTTCACACTACTCATACATTTCATACCCCGCCCTACTTCATGCCGAACTATGCACAATACATGTACATACTTACATACAGAGGTGTTGGTTACAGTAACAATGTCGCGAGTTCAATGTTTTTTTCCCATCTCAAAACATACCCAACGCGCCTAAAGAAGTTTTCACTTCAAAAAGTTATTTAGAAACGCTTTTTAATTTCAATTTTTTTAAATAACTGTTCTATGTTGTGCATTTGCGTGTTAAAAGTAATAGTCATGTCGAATTTCAAGCCTCTATACCTAAAAACAAGGCCGAAAATAGGCGGAACAAAGGAGGCATATGCCCCGGATGTAAGTGTAGAAGGGAGCGCGAAAAGAGGATTTGATTCGACTTTCGGTACAAAAAGACAAATAACGAAATTTAGAGAAAAAAACTTGCAATCGCATAACCCAATGTAAAAATGTATTAATTGATTTTATATATATTTTTTTAGTAGGGCTGTTTTTTTTTCATTATGTGATAACGTAGGGGCAAAATTCTTAATCAATACTTGCTTAACGATTTCGTTCAAGATACTCACACGATTAATACACTGTCCCAATTAGGTTAGAATTGGTTCAGTATTTCGGACGTTATCGTGGTGACAAGTTTTAAATGTTTTTGTGCTTTTCTGTGTCCTTCTAAACGAACTATAACTATAACTTGATTAACGAAATCATCCACGATACTCACAGATTAATTTACTGTGCTCATTAGCTTCAAATTGATTCAGTACTTCACACTTTATGATAATGACAAGATTTTCATTATACATATATAATATATAAACGAAATGATTGTGATAGGTCGGTTTTTATGGAAATCAACCTAAACATTTGAAGGTTAATATACTTTCTATCAATTATTTCAGATTTAAAACAAAAAATAAGATCAATGAATCGAAAATTTTTATCTATAAATTAATTTTGGAAAATGGTGAGGGGGCTCCAAAAATCACACTTGCGACTGATGAATAAAATACTAGTTATGGCCCTGCCTAATGATTCGATAGAAATCATAATTAAGAATGTTTTTAGACCGCTTTCCTTTCATTTCACCCTTTTAAATTTTGAATTTTTTAGAAAATTTATAAGTAATTACCATGCCAAATTTCAAGTTTCTAGATTCTTCAGTATCGCAAGAATCGCAATTTAATAAGTTTTTCACTCTTGCCACCCCTCCCTTCCCCCCGTGTAGTACACCACCAACATAAAATATAGCATATGTTGGAGGAGGAACTGTCACCATCACTTTTGAAATCGGTTCGGTAGTAGCAGAGATTATCCCCTACAAACAAATAAACAAACGTTACTTCTTTATAATATTAATTATATAGATTCACACAACATTTCAGCAAGTTTCAGATCAACTTAAAAAAACGCGTAACACATTTGCAAACGTATTGTCAGAAGTTTCTATCCATCATAGATAGTAATTTGAATTTATTTGGGCACCCTGTATATATATTCTATAAATTAGATACACACTGCATAATATACCAAAAATAAGTTAAGCTTGAAAATGCATAATAGGGCAGCTGCAATTGACGTCATGCTGGAAGGTCACACACTACAAATAGTCAGTTCTGATTGGTGGAACTACCCTGACCTCCATTGCAACTCGCCTTCCTACATTTCTCTATCATAAACGAAAATGCAATGAAATTCTTTTGTGCACTCCGTAAAAAAGTATATATTATATATTACATATATTTTTATGTTTACGGAAGATGTTATCGCTCAACTTTAATAACGCATGCCAATTTCATAAGGCACTCATCAAACAACTGTCTTCGGACAGTAATGCAATTATGCAATATAGTCCATGGCGTGTCCCTGTTTAAATGAATTATAAATGCTACTCACACTATTTTGTGTAGAAAAAAGTTGAAGTGCATATAATTAATGCACTTCACTTTCAAGCGGGAACATACTACAATGAATCTCAATAACACGTTTCATTTTTATGCCACTCTATGCATTTTTACCAAAGTTAAAGCACTGCCCATAGACGATAATACATTCGAATTATTTAGTTCAGAACCGTAATAAATTATCTATATATTTTTATCCATACCACATATTGTACTAAAATTTCATTTAGCTAAAAAACGCATAACAAAACTCTTTTCAAGCAGATAACAACCATTGTCAGCAATGTATCCACATATTTTACTACAACCAGTATATGTTTTTTTTTTTTTTTTTTTTTTTTTTTTTTTTAAATTATTCGAACAAGATACTTTACTAAAATTTAGTTCACATAAAAATCGGGAAACAGATTAAAAAGTACTCTCATCAACTACCTTCTTATATGTCAGCGCCTTCGAACAATTTTTTTTCTAGCCCTGTATATATACAATGTATAAACATTCCTTGATATACGAAAATTTAGTTAAGCATGAAAATGAATGACGCAATAGAAAGCGCCCTTTCAGTAGTTATCATTCGAAATCCGTAGACAAAAGTATATTTGAGTTATTTTGTGCAGCCCTGTAAAACAAAATTAAATCTAACACTTGCATTGTTTTATTTTTAAAATATTATAGGAACCGCATATATCAGAATCTCAAATATCAAAGAAATAGTATAGTATCGGGGACACGCACATCAAACAATTGCAGTTATGCTATTTATATTTTTACTTTTCCCTGTAGATGAATAATAAATGTCTAGCACACCATCTTTTCATAAAAACTTATAATAATGTATATCAACAATATATATAATTTTCGCAATGTTGAAAGCAGGGCATCTCATGTCAATTAAAATATAGTACTTCTAACAATTATCGCACATCGAAAGCGATGGATCCAATGACTTTTGTGAAGTCCTGTACATGGACAACAAATACTACTCAAACCATTTTTGATTGGGGCCGTGTTAAAGTGAACTTGAAGATCATATATCGATTTTATATCCAAAAATAGGATTTTTCCCTTTTTAATTATATTAACCGTCAATAGATGGCGAGATCATCCAATTAAATTTTAGCTTGTTGTCAGTCCAAATCTAGCCTGCATTTAGCTTGAAAAAACGGTCACACTGTAACCTCAACTGTGCAAAAAGAAAAAAGGAGAGAAATTACGATGAGAAGAGGCGTGAATTGCATTGATATTTAAGAAAGTGAACTGTTTCCGATGCCAAATGCAGGAACGGTTTCACAAGCAAAAATGAAAGTTAATAAATAGGTATTGCGAAAAGGGTGAAAAATATGAAACAAAATTTTGAATTTTGAGTAGCACAAAGAAGCGCATTAAGGCGGTTCTCTCCGACGTGACGTTTATTGGACGGTGGAGCGAAACCATCATCTCTCTGAAGGATAATCATAGGTCTTTTTTTCAGCAATACCGTTGATATTGTACTGTTTAATAAGCCTCAACGCTTCGTTGGGTATAAGTAAGCGATCTCTATGAAATGTTTGTGCAAGTTTTTTAATAACTTGCGAAATAGACCGAATCTTTGTGAATAACGTCGTTCCGGACATACGTAGTTGCATTGACTATCTGACGTAAACTTTTATTTTGTGCAATTTGAAGTTTCTGCATTTGAGTTTCACAAACAGATCCCCAGATTACTGACCCGTAAGTCATAGTGGATTTGATAAAAGATTTATATAGTAGTAATTTATTTGTAATTGACAGACAGCTGCGTTTAGCTAAAAGAGATTGATGGGAGAATTTGGCAGATGTGGTTTTCGCGCATGCATGTTGTCCAATCTAATTTTAAATCTAGGTAAATTCCTAGATATTTATAAACGGAGACCCAGGGTATATCTTCGTTATTAAGAGAAATATTAGTGTCTGGGGTGATAGATTTTTTTGACAAAATCATGGCGACACTTTTAGAAGGATTAACTTTAATACGCCAATTTCCAAACAAAATAGATAGAGTTTGGAGATAGGATTGGAGTTGTTCAATCACGATGTGCAGTGCAATGTTTCTGTATAGGATGGCCGTGTCATCCGCATATAATGCTAAGTGTATGCGGGGGATTTTTGGGATATGGTTGATGTATAAGTTGAAGAGCCAGGTACGTAAGATTCAGCCCTGCGGGACGCCATCCTCGATAATGCGAGAGGATGAGATTATTTACTCTTACAGAAAATGATCTATTTTTTAAATATTTCTAGAGAATGAAAGTAAGTTGAGGGGGAGCATTGAGCATAATTAGTTTGTAAATGAGAGCATCATGCCATACTCTGTCGAAAGCTTTAGCGACGTCTATGAATATAGCACCAGTTTTTTGTCGGTTAAAGAAACCATAATGAACGAGTTCAGTTACACGACAAAGCTGATGATGCGTCGAGAGATTAGGTCGGAACCCAAACTGCTCCGAAATAATAATCGAATTGGCAGTAAGGAACTCTTTCATACGGTTTGAGAGTATATATTCATAGATTTTAGAGAGACAAGACAGTAGTGATATAAGCCGGAAGCTGGAAGGAGCATGTCTGTCCTGCCCAGGTTCCAGGATTGGTACAATTAATGCTTTCTTCCAGCATTTGGGAAACATGTGGAGGTTAAGCACAGTATTTATTAGAATGATGTTCAAAATATAAAATTTAAAGGAAGGTAAATTAGCATATTAGTAGAGATGCAATCGAGGCCGGGAGATTTATTCTTTTTAAGATTCCCAATATAAGTTACAATTTTGGAGGGGGTTGCAGGGGGAAGAGTTTTTTCATGGTTAGTGTGTTGGAACTCTTCAACTTTTGAATTGACGATGTCAGTCATTCTAGGATTGAATACATCATGATTTAGAGACAACTCATTTCTAAGACTGTCAGCAATGAGCTCAGTCTTGTCAGAGTTAGCAAAGGCCATACCATTGGGTCCGTTTAGGGCCGGAATGTGTGATCGTGTCCTAGGAATACGAAATTGATCTGTCAGAAGTCGATAAAGACTCAATATAGGTGTTCCAGCGTGAAATACTGAACTCCTCGATTAATCTGGTGATTTAAACGATTAATTTTAGGTTTTAGGAGGGGTTTCCTAGACGTCTACCAGTCCCGTCTTAAACGATTTCTGTTTCTTTTCAAATCCGTGATGTACTCAGGTAATCGGATTGAGTCAATTACTCTGTCGGGGTTTCGCAACTTCGTTAAAAACAGTTTGGAGTGTTTCTCCAAATGCATGAATTGAAGTTGTAACATAGTTTACAGAGCGAATTTCGGTGGGTGGGGAGTCCATTTGTGAAAGAACATGGTAAATATCGTCCCAGTTCACAGAGAAGGCTTGAGGAATGTCCAGATGATAATTTCCCACGTCGAAAGTGAGCACAACCGGGAAGAGATCAGAAGTTAGATCGTTCACAACTTGAATTGTTTACGGAAAAGGGAAATTGCAGGTGATAGCAAAATCAATGATAGAATGAGAATTATGTCGAGTGGACTCAGGGGGCGCCAAGATTTGCGCATGACTTTGATCTGTCCACTTGCGAATTTTGATACCAGGTAGATTGGAGTATCTGGAACCTCAAAAGAAACGATGAGCATTAAAATCACCCGCAATAATAAAATTTGAGAAAGGGTGAGTGAGATTTGAAAGGTCAGTAGCTAGCAGACGTTGATTTATTGTAGGGGGAATATAAATGGCTGCGATCATAAGATTGGGAATGGAGGGAAAGTCTAAGGCAATAGGAGTGGTCTCAATACAATGTAATTGAGGGAGTTTAGGGAGGGTAGCATTGAGACCATATTTAACACAAATAGCAGTGCCGCCACTAGGCCGGCCGCCATCCGTAGCTATGTCAATATGAAATAGCTCTTAGTTGGCGATCTTGGTGCAAATACCCTGGGAAAAGTGGGTCTCGGAGACTAAAAATATGTCAAAATTTCAAGCAAATATATAAACTCAGTGGCTTTAAATCTAAGCCCGTTGACATTCCATAAGCCAACAGTTAGAAATTTCAAATCATGCGAGGCTGGGAATGTGCCGGACAGGGAAAAATTGAAGAGTGAATGGGATAACAGACAGTACAAGCTAAACAGCCGCACTGGGTAAATATGTATATAGAATATACATTCTGGCGATTTCCGTAGGTGCATTACGGAGGGCAGTTAAGCATTTTTTGAAGGTTGGCATTATAACCTGTTTAGTATAATACTTTTTGAATGAAATCAGTAGTTTTAGAAAATCGGCTTCCGAAAAAGCACCAATTTTGGGGGCCAATGTAATTTGGCTACTCGTAGATGGAGTAGAAGGGAGGTAGCAACTCCAGATGCCACAGTACTCGCAAGTGAGACTGCAGGGTCCACTTTCTTAGCAGGAAAGGATGGCGCGGGTTTAGATTTATTGTTTTTGCTAGCATTTTTACCAGTTTGTTGGGATCGATCTCCCGGGTACTTCGGGCACAATCTGTAATTGGCAGGGTGTGGTCCCCCTCAGAGCGCACATTTGCAGGGGTCATCATATGGTTTTGGGCAGACAGCGGATTTGTACGATGCTGCACACTTTACGCATTTAGACGGTAAGTGGCACACTGCTACCGAGTGAAAATACCCCTGGCAATTGTGGCACTGTATTGGGTCTTTACGACCCGAATATTTTTCAAATTGTACCTGGGGATCCAGGATTTCAGTAATTTGGAAGATTTGGTCAGCACTATTTTGCTGCCTAGGAAATTGAATTAAGAATAGGGGAGAGGAACACGATTTTTTGTGTTACCTCTGTACATTTGAGTTAGGGTTAGTTCGCATAATTCAACATTTTCAATAGATTTTAGAATGAGAGGAATTTCAGCGTTAGATGGGAGACCTCTAAGTACAAATTTCATAGTTTTTTCCTTTTTTAAAAGGATACTTCGATAATGGAACCTTTCATGGGTGAGAATTTTTTGAATATTTCTGTATTCAATTTCTGAGTCTACGTTGAATCGAAACCAATTTTTCTTCATACAGGACTTAAGAGCCTACACTAGTTATGGGAAAAAACACTCAAGCTAATGTTAAGTCTATGGGAAGGTTCTTGTGCAATTTGTCGCTCGCATTTAAATTTTTTAAATGTTTTTTTTGCTTAGGATAGATGAGGTCGCTCTCTAACGTTGTTAGTTTTTACTTTTTTGATTTTGGTTATAGTTTTTTTATAAGCGGACATTTTAAATTTTGGAACCGGTTGGAACCGGTTCGAAAGTGAAAGAACCCTTATATAAAAAAACTGGAACCAAAATCGAAAAAGTAAAAACTAACAACGTTAGAGATTTGCGTCAGCTATCCTATGCAAAAAAAGAACATTAAAAAATATTAAAATGCGAGCGAGAAATCGCGCAAGAACCTTCCAATAGACTTAACATTAGCTTGCGCGTTTTTTCGGATGACTGATGTAGACTCTTAACAGATGACGCCTGTTGTCTAAGTATACTTAGCATATTGCTCCAATGTTTATTGGGCTCGATATAGAAGGGGGAGTTTTGATTTTTTGCCTTAGGTTCAGTTTTACTGGAAACGTTATCTGAATTAGGATTTGGAAGTTGTTTTACCTTGGAAGTTACAACTTTCTAGTCCTCAGAATTTTCTTCATGAAGTCTGCGTTTTGCAGAATTATTAGTAGAAACTTGATCAATTTACATGTTGCTCTCTTCATCGTCAACAATATTTTCAATAGATTGGGGGGACGAGGGATCAGCAGGAAAATCATCAAAAAGTGTTAAACCACTTAACACGCTGGCTTCGATGTCGGCAGTCAGACTTTGGAATCGAGCTGAAAGTACGGCCTGTTTGTCCTTGATTTCTCCAATCAGGGATTCATCAGCTGTACTTTTCTGGCGGTTATTAGCAACCTCCATATCGACTCCGATGTAGCGATGCCCCCCCAGGGGGATACCTTCTATAGTTATTCAATGACTTCGCAACCCCCGGCACCTGAGCGATATTTCTCTTTTCTTTTTTCCTCTCCATTATCTTGTCTAATCTTTCTTCTTTGTTTCACTCTCATTGTGGTTTCCTCTTCTGAGGTGAGGGCGATTCTGCATAAGCCGATATCATCCTGTTTGTATTGACTTATGGAGAATTGCAAACCACCCACGCGTATGCCATGTGTGGCGACCCGTGTCCCTGGAAAGGGGGATCCAGGCAGTTAAGGGAAACCAACACACTGTTTTGGCCTCTTCTTCAGGTAGACGGGAGGTGCATATTGGTCCGGTATGCATCAATCGGCTTGTTAGCTGACTTGTCACTGGCTGGGGATCAAGTGAGCGGGCACATACTAGTCATTTCGTTAAGGATGGAAACTGAAATAGGTGTGTCTTCTGAACGTATGGGCCCTGGTTAGCACTGGTTCACGAATGTGCTTCCCCTTGTTGGACTCGGTAGTGGGTGGTGCGGCCCGGGTCTGAATTATATTTTTCTCTCTAATATAGATGGAAATACTTTGCCTTCTACTATTTCTCTCCCATGTGGAGAGCAACCAACTGTACAGAGGTCTTCATTTACTCGTTTTTTTGTTATTAAACGTACTGATAGTGTTTCTGAAAATTCTTTTAAGAGAACTTCACCATTTCTTATTGCAAAAACATTCCAATCTGTATTTGAAGATGGTTACTCACTTAAAAAACTAAAGTCTGGGGATTTGCTTGTTAAGGTCTCAAAAGCCAAACATTCACAATTTCTCTCAAATTGCACAACAATAGGGTCTTTTTCTGTTTCTGTTCAGGCCCATCAAACTCTAAATACATGCCGTGGTGTAATATCTGAACCAGATCATTTATTTTCTACAAAAGAAGAACTTCTACAAAACTTAAAAGACGAAAATGTCATAGATGCATGCCATATTACTATCCGTCGGAATGAGAAAGTGCTTCCTACAAAGCACATTATTCTAACTTTCAATAGCCCTACTTTGCCAAACTAGAATTAAAGCTGCTTACCTGAGCTGTGCTGTCCGACCTTATATACCTAACCCACTCCGTTGTTTTAAATGTCAGCGCTATGGTCATACTACAACTACCTGTCGTGGTTCAGTTACCTGCGCACTTTGTGCAGAAGTCGGGCATGAAAGTAAGTCATACGAAAAGCCTGAATGTTGTACAAACTGTAAGGGTGACCATACAGCATACTCCCGCTCTTGCCCAAACTGGACTCGTGAAAAAGAAATCCTTGCGGTCAAAATCACTCAAAAACTTTCTTATCCTGAAGCTCGAAAACTTGTATAATCCAGAACACCATCTGTAGGAGTTTCTTATTTCAGTTTATTTAAGCAACAAACAAAATCCTTAATACATATAAGCACCCAAACTGAATTCTCTTTACCACCAAATGATCCTTCTATGACACTGACCAGCACTAAAAAGAAGAACGCCATTTTGATGTGTACTGTTCCACTATTAAAAAAGCTGTGCCTGCACTAGAACATTGGGCACCATCGTCAGAGCCTGTGATAATAGAATACGCTAATAATCGTCAATTTAGACAGTCAACTGAACACGAGTCAGGAAAAACTTCTGTTTCATCTGCAAACCAATTAGAAAAACCTGTTTCCCCTACTCAAAAAGAAAAAAAAATCATGTGCACAGAAAGAGAGAAAGAAAACCTCAACCCAAGCCTCTTCACAGTGGAAAAGACTAAGATACAGAAAATACTGTTTTTGAGGAGTTCGAGCCGACATGATTTTATTTTGTTTTTTAATATTCTGTTTTGTAAATATACCAGTTTTTGTGCTGTATTATTAGATATTTTACACTTTTTTTGATAATCGTTACTCTACAGAATGTAACGATTTGTTTGTATTTTTTAAACATCATTGTGAAGTCATTTTAATGATTTTAATTACATATATCATCCCATTACTTTTTTTACTAGACTGTGTTGTTTTATTTATTTAATAATTTTTTTGACAATGTTTTGGATAATTTCTTGATATAATTTTATGGTCTTCATTCACTTTTTCTTGGCGCAGCATGTTCCAGAAGGGACTTTGTGCCATTAAACCCAATTCAACCAACCAACCAACCGATGTAGCGATGCGCAGTACGATAGTAATCTAGCTGAATGTTTTTTGGATTTATTATCCAATTCGTCGAATTTCTTCTCGCCATTGAGAATCATTTTACGAATAGACTTGGCCTCTTGAGAAAGTTTATCAGCGTACCAATTTATTTGAAAATGTGCCCTTTTCAAAAAGTGGAAAGCGGCCCAATATGCTTTCAAAAACCTTCATGTAATACCAACCATTGTTAGAAGAACCGTCGTACCATCATTCACCAACGCCAGAAATATGAGGAACAGTACGAAAACACGTCTGCTTAGATCAAACGCACGAACGACTCTACGCAAACGAAATGTCCCACAATATGTGTCCCCACAATATGCCCCACAATATGTCAGCATTATGATATGGCGAAGCGATTACAGTTCTTATGAGAATATTTTCGTTGCCGCTGCATTGTGACTCATAATACTTCTCTGCCAATGAATGATGTGTTTGACGTCGATTCTGATTCGTCGAAATACTATGGGGGGTGATTATGTTCACTCCGGCATTCGTACTAACACACATACCAAAGAACATTTTCATCCTGAATTAAAATCATTAAATGTCTGGATTGTACAGTTTGTACAAACGAGGCCTGTCACTGGTGGTGAAGCGTTGCATAATGAAATTCAGGAATATCTTTAAAGTATTATTGCTACCTACCTGTAAGGTAATTGCTTAGTAAAAAATAACGTTGTTGCTGTTCTGAAGTGGAAAAAATTCAGTTCTGTTATCGAATGTCCAGATCACTTTGGGAAATCTTAACGATTTCTTAATCTTCCTATTTTCCAAATAATCTTCCTTCTTTCCAATGTAATTTTATTATTTACAGGACGCTGCTAAAATCAAAACTGGTAAAAATTATAAATCTGTATCCAGTGACGTAAAACAAAAATTAAAAATATATTTAGAAAAAATAAATGTAGTAGTAATAATGAGGATGAAGATGCTAAGCTTATAAAATTTGCTAAAACCTCTCAATATGAGAACAAAGGCATGAGAACTCCCACCCTTAAAAGTATAGCTTATTCCATTCCCAAAGCTATGGAATATAATGTTCTAGTTTCAAGCAAATTCACTACTATCGATAATGATTAATGACATTATGGACCAAACTGAAGTTAAAAAGATTACTACTACTACTACTAAGCATAATATTATTAAAATAGAAAACATAAACCTCAAAATGACCATCAATTGGAAGGAAATTGTACAATAAATTAAGGATCTAATTGATAATGGAGTAAATAACACATTATTGGTGATGACACCATTCGATGTTTTCCTGGCTTCATTGATGCATATTCACATCTGGACTTCTACGGACTCGCACTTAAATCTGAAAGACAGCTGAAAATTCTTATTAAGGTCATTCCTAAAGACATACCCATTGATGAATTTATGACCGAAATCGTTAATTTATGTTTCTATGTTCATTCTATCAGCCAACTCATACATTTTAAAACTAAATTACCTCTACCTAAATTTCTGAGAAAGATCTTTCCCACTTCTAATTTTGCTACTATCTTTGACACCAAAATATTTCTTACCTTCTATGTTTCTGTTGAAACTTACTGTTTTAAGGGATCCAAGCACTTATATAGTTGACAACGGTATAATAACTAATCAGTCACGTGTGGATTCAACCCTGTTTGCGTAAAATATGCTGGGAAACATAAGACAAATGGCTGCACCATCTCATATAAAAATATACACTATATTTCCAATGATGACCGATCACTTGCGATTTTAGACATTTTGTTAAATATCTGGAAAGATACATGAGGAATTATCCTGAAACTTCAGGAGTTTAAACAACATGATAAACGTCTTATATTTCCGCGAACATTTTTTCCCGTAACACCAGAACCCTTTAAGACCTGACCTACACAATTGTGTAGGTGATCCTAAGAAAAAGAAAAACAATTTCCTCTTTTCATGTGATTTAAAGCCAAGCCTGCACCACACAATTGCGTGGATCCCCCTTGATGTAACCTGACAACGTAAATATTTTTTTCAATATATGATTCTGTTAGTTAGGGTTAAAAACAAAGTTTTAATTCCTACCAAAACTCTTCAGGTCTTAAAGGGATAAGGGGCCGTCAACAAATTGAAGAAAAACGAATATCTTTTGGATAACCCTGTAAAAACTAATATTGCAAAAGCATTCAAACTGTAGATTATGTTTAAGTGGCTTATTGTAATAATTTGGGTTCATTTTTATGAAGCTAATATGTATACTCAAAGAGAAATTCAGGTTTTTATAAAAACAGTCCCAAATTTTACCAAGTTTTTTGC
Source organism: Maratus michaelseni (assembly GCA_963931845.1). Lineage (NCBI taxonomy): Eukaryota > Metazoa > Arthropoda > Arachnida > Araneae > Salticidae > Maratus > Maratus michaelseni. The sequence goes on along the minus strand of OZ007593.1, from coordinate 20,471,107 downwards.
TTATAATTTGCAGAGTTTTTAATATAAAAGCAAGTTATTTTCAGAAAATACGACAAATAAAAAATTGTACACAATAACCTGCAATCAGAATTAAAAAATAATAAAAATTGTATGAAAAATGAGCAGGTTTACTAAATATTGTTTCACTGCGCATGCGCGAATTCAATCAAAATATACTGTGCATAATATATTAGCTAAATGTATCGACCAACTTTTATGAAAGTCTCAAAAACATAGCTTGAAAATTCTGATAGTAATCGTCGATAGAATAAGCTCAAAATTAGCTGTTCCCAAAAGGAAACAAAAAGATGAGGGGTTGTATCCAAATATACTAGCTTATGAAAGTTGACATAATAAGAATGAAGTGTCTCTCCTTCTATATTTGATACAACCCCTCATCTTTTTGCTTCCTTTTGGGAAGAGCGAATTTCGAGCTTATTCTACCGACGATTACTATCAGAATTTTCAAGCTATATTTTTGAGACTTTCATAAATGTTCGTCTATACATTTAGCTAATATATTATGCACAGTATACTTTGATTGAATTCGCGCATCCGCAGTGAAACAATATTTAGTAAACCGGCTTATTTTTCATACAATTTTTATTATTTTTTAATTCTGATTACAGGGTGTTGTGTACAATTTTGTTTGTCATACTTTCTGAAACTAACTTGTTTTTATATTAAAAACTCTGCAAATTATAAGCAAAAACCTTGATAAAATTTGGGAGTGTTTTTATAAAAACCCGAATTTCTCTTTGAGTATACATGCTATCTTCATAAAAATGAACCCAAATTATTACAATGATCCACTTAATCATAATCTACAGTTAGAATGCTTTTGCAATATTAGTTTTTACAGGGTTATCCAAAATATATTCAATTTTCTTCAATTTGTTGACGGCCTCTTATGGGGTTTCGGGAAAAAATCTTCGCGGAAATATATGACGTCTACCATGTTGTTTACACTCCTGAAGTTTCAGGATAATTCCTCATGTATCTTCCCAGATATTTAACAAAACGTCTAAAATCGCAAGTGACCGGTCATCATTGGAAATATAGTGTATATCAAATGCGCAAACTGCTCCGGTAGTCATATCGCTAATTACTGCAAATGCCTCAAAAACCTTAAAATTCCAATATTTCAAAATTTCCTACTTTCTATTATACAAAATTCCAAAATAGTCGCTTCAAATTTTTCCTTTGCTTCCGCAGCGATAGAGGTAACTGTTTCTAAATAACCAAGCATTGATCCTTTTGCAGCTAAAACTAATATTATCACCGAGAATGATTTACCCACTAATACCCATAATACTCCTGGGTTAGGTAAAATTAACTTTTCTGATTTATTTAATAATGACTATGATATTGATTCCTTAATTGCTAATCTGCAAGTTGTTGCAAGTCTACTTAAAGAAAATTACGATTTAATTTCTAAACTGTGCCTTCCTGCTAAGACCATCCTAAATCTGACTGGTAACTCACTTTTATGCGATACAGTCATCAATCAATTCATTTTGTAAATAGTTCCCTTATTTCTATTATGAACCTCCGACAGGTTTCATTTTTTGTCTTTTATATCTAAGTATATAGTCTATATTCACTTTTTTACCTATTTATAAAATCTTCTATTATTTTGGCTTCTCTTTTCTGATTGGCTGATCTTTTCTAACATGATTGGTTGGGGAAGTTGCGAGTCAAATCCTACAAAACCTACCTTTTTTCGGATTTTTTCTCGTTATTGCAGTCTATTTCTATCTTAATTGTTTTTATTAAAATGTATATTTTTTCTATTTTAATATTCAATTTTGTATTTTATTCTTCTGTAAATTTGTAAATATATTATTTTTTAGTTTTAGATTTGTATATATTTTTAAATATTTATTAATGTGTGTGTGTGTTTGCGTGTGGCTTTGAAAAGCGCCTTTTATGAGACGGTCTCGGGATGTACTTTTACGGCAGTTTTCATTCTGGATATATTCTGAGCTATAGCTTTTCACTTTACTCTTCTTGTTATAGGTAGAGGAATTTTGTCCTTGGGACTCTGAAAAGTTATCAATACCAAGGCCAAGTCCAAATGTCTCATTTCAACAGTTTTCAGACTCGCTTTATCATGGCTTTCGCTTTAGAATAGTTTTGGGAACTCGCCAGTTTCAACGTCGATTGGAGCATTGGGCTATATAATGATTAAATTTCGTCAGAATATGATTAATACGTTGTTGCTTGCTATAATTAATGGTGACTATTGCTATGCCGATGGGTGACGAGTCAGTCGTTGAATCTACCTCTACGGTCGATGGTTTTACGGATTCAATTTCTTCTATTAATAAACATTTTCTTCCAGAATAGCAACCCTTAAATAATTGGATTGCAAAATTTGTTAAAATGAGTTATATTTCCGGTGGCGTAGTGAAGCACAATCACATACTGGAGGAACTGCAGTAGATTACTGCTGCCTACTTGCCAAGACTATTTACGAAGTAAATCATAATCGACCGGAAGAAGAGCACTAAGTGAAATAATTTCATTTCGTTATTTGAACGTCCAGATCTTACTGGTTTATGCCAAATTAGGCAAAGCTTAATTTATATTATACATATTGGTATAAAATATTCTGGTAATACTAAGTTTCTTACAATTCACGATTCAGTTGAATCCACACTGAACAGCTTTGATTCTACTGCCACTAAAACTGGTAATATTTCTTAGAATGATTTATCCTATCCTATTACTAGCGCTCCTGGATTAAGTAAAATTAATTTTCCTGATATTTTTAATAACGATACTGATGCTTTCATCGATAAAATGCTATCAATTTCAAATCTTCTAGAAAAAAAATTCGTAACCGGATTTCTGAATTTGGTCTTTTTGATAACCCTTTAAGACCTGAAGAGTTTTGGTAGAAATTAAAACTTAGTTTTTAACCCTAATTAATAGAATCATGTATTGAAAAAAAATATTTACGTTGTCAGGTTACATCAAGGGGGATCCACGCAATTGTGTGGTGCAGGCTTGGCTTTAAGTCACAGGAGAAGAGGAAATTGTTTTTCTTTTTCTTAGGATCACCTACACAATTGTGTAGGTCAGTTCTTAAAGGGTTAAGGATGTTCCAAATATGACTGGTAATTCGCTTTTACAGGATAATCACTCATAAAACAATTAGTTTTGTAAATATTTACATTTCTGTTATTTAGCCTTTGCTAGGTTTTATGTTTTGTCATTTTGTAAATATGTATATAGTCTAAATTTATATTTTTGACCCATTTCTCGTAATTTTCTATCCATTTGTCTTCTTATTTCAGATTCGCCAGTCTTCTTCAACCTGATTGGTTGCAGAAGTTGCTGCTAGATTCCTACCGCCCCTTCTGTTTCCGTATTGATTCTCGTGTTCGCTTTCTATTTAGACATGTATAATTTTTCTGTTTTAATATTCAACTTTTATTTTGTACTTTCCATAAATATGTAAATAACTTTATTCGGATTTGATGTCTTACCATCACGCCTTTTTTTAATCGGTTTTAAAAGGAAAAATGTCGCAAAACTTTGGGGATTTTTTCCTTTAATGAGATTGGTTGCCTTTACACGTATCATAAAACCGTATTTGGAGAGAAGAAAATTTGCATAATCGTTGAGTTAATGCTTTGTCGTTGATTGGTTTTTAATTGTCATGTGATTTATTACTTAAAATATACTCGGCGGTGGTTTGTCTAGCGGAAAGTTTGATGCCATTCTTTATTTTAATGGCGAGAGTAGAGTGTGAGCTTTATATGAAAGCTAATTTTTGGTTTTAAGACTACCGCGCCAATGAGTGACATATTTAGCAGATAGTTTTATTTATGGCCCTTGGATAGTCCAAAGGTGAGTTATTTTTATGTATGTTTTGTAGTAATGTTTTGTTTTTTATTGTATGTCTCTGATGCATGTGTTATTGAACAGGGCTTTAACAAATTTCGTGCATTTTTGAGATTGCTGCACAGAGACGTATAAAAAATACTAATTTATGAAACATAAAAACCCTTGCACAATAATAGTGGCAATATGAAACGCAAGCTGAGCGCGCAGTCCCCACGGAGCAAAGTATTTTTGACGATGTGGGGCACTTTACAAGATTAAATGACGCGATCATTTTATCTAAAAGTTTGTGTGCAATTTGAATTTCAATTATCGAATGTTTACTCTGATGACAGAGCACTTTAACAGAATAAAATGTCGTAGGTAACACAATTTCCATAACATTTATCTCGTAAAAAATGCATTTTTTCTTCGGCTATTATGTATTACACTCACGTACCTTTTTTAAAACTTTCCAACCCAGTTGAAAAGTGTTTACGACTTCGGCTTGTCTGGCCTTCTTGCGTCTGCAGTCCGTGCTTGCTCTAACTCTCGTAAATATACTCGGATTGCCCTGAAATTTTTGTATGTTATTGTCGCTTATTATAGCACTAGCCGCCACTGGCGACCAGTTTGGTCTTCCTTAAATGTATGTTAAGCATCGTAACACGTTACTTTTTATTCATAATTGATTTTTTTTCCTTAATCCTTCGCGAAATCGGAAGATTCTAATGGACAAATCAAGAACTTTTGCGATCATGGTAGCATTTCGCACATTTTTTGTTATGTATTTCATCTTTCTTGACAAAAACCGCTTAACCCACTTAAGCATTTATGCTTCATATCCGTTTGCTTATCAGTTGCAATATGTTCGCTAATGCTGAGATTCTTAAACATATTAAGTAATTTGCCGTAATTGAGTCCATTGCCAATTTGCGTATTTTAGTTAATACGATTTGATGCAATGAAGTACAGTTTATGAAAGTTCTTTAATGATATCCACATTTACACTTAAATACCAAATTAACTGACGTAATTCTGACGCTAACTGACTTTTGAAATTTGATTCATTAAATATTATTACATGAGTTCAACTTACGTCAAGAAAAGATCCAGAAGGAAGTTGAGTTGTATAGCACAGAATTATGGTAAACTTTGATTGCCTCACTGGTGCAAATTATTATTTTTTTTTACACCAGGCAGCGGTTCAAAAATTCATTCGCGAAGAATTTGCTTTACGAATGATTACCTCCATGTTTTAATATTTTAAACTTTCACTACGAATATATATTTTTCTTTTTGTTAACTTTAATGGATAGAGAATTTGAACTGCGAAGCTAATTTTAACTGAAGTTAATGCAGAATATATTCATAATTGAACGTAAGTCCTCTCTCAAATATTAATTTATTTTGAACGATATTTCTAAAAATGTAACTTTTATGCAGTTTTATTCGAAAAAATAATTTTGAATAAAAATGGCCACCTAGCATATGAAAAAGGGAAGCGGGAATCCCGGAACTGTTGATGACAGTTACCATGACTTACGGTTTTATTATATAGATGGTCCCTATTGAAAATGAAGTGAGTAACACTTACAGTTTTTCACAGGGACAGTTACATCACAGTCAATGGGAAATAATCGTTTCAAGTGCATTTTGATGATACTACGCCATTTGAAACGTGATGAAGTTAATATACAATTATGAAGCGCATTAAAACATGCCTTTTGTAAAATATAAGGCGCAAAGCATTTATTATTTATTTACAGGGTCAAACAAAGGAATTCTCTTACACATTGCTCTATGGGGAAAAATCGTATGCAGTGCAATTTAATGATGTTTCACTATTTGAAATATAATGAAAATTATATGCATCACTTAGGTGCACTATAAATGGTTCGCTTAAAATTATGGTGTGCATTGAATTTATCGTTCATTTACAGGGTCAAACAGAATAATTCTGTTGCACATTGTTCTATGGTGAAATATCGTTTGCAGTGTAATTTAATGATGTTTCACTATTAAAAAAACATAATAAAATTTACATACATTACTATAAATTGCTCACTTAAAAGTATGGTGTGCATTGTGTTAATCGTTCATTTACAGGGACACACAAAATATATCGGTTACAGTATACGTGCGATAATTACAGTCTATGTGTGATATGTGCATTTTCAAATTTTCTTTGAGTGTTTAAGTTTAACTAAAATTTTGCATAGCACGTGGAGTGTATAAATTTCGTTGATTATATCGTCGGTACCTTGTCAAACTATCGAATTTGAAAATAGCTACTTTTCAGGAAGGCAAAAAAACTGTTTTAATTATGGATTTAAAATCAGCGCTTGGCGGAAGTAACTAATTGTTATATATTTCTTGTGCTGTTTAATATCCTATTTAAGCTTGCTATCGAGATAAATCATTTGGCTAATTTTATTCGCCAAAAAATCGCATTCGACACTTTGAAATGCTATGTTTATTTGTACTTTTCTCAGTTTTTCCAAAATTTTACAAGTTAAAGTAGCGAATTTGCCGTATTCGATAGTTTGACTTGTAAAATTTTGTACTTTTCTCAGTTTTTGCAAAATGTTACAAGTCAAAATAGCGAATAAGCCGTATTCGATAGTTTGACTTGTACTTTTCTCAGTTTTAGCAAAATTTTACAAGTCAAAATAGCGAATATGCTAAATTCGATAGTTTGACTGGTAAAATTTTCGTATTTACATATTCAATATAAAAGTATTAACAATTTTCTTTAATAATTTACAAAATGAGCTTACTGTAAATTGGTAAATGAAAAAACCTTATTTTAGGCGTTATGTAAATTTTATAAAATATAAGAAAACAAATAAATAACACACAAATAGAGGGGTGGGGAACCACGGAATGTTTTTGACAATTATCGTTCATTTACAGGGACACTCAAAACGTTTCGGTTACAGTACGATCTATTAGCGATAATTGCAGGAATTCGTTTTCTATTGCGGTATGCATTTTTAAGTTTAACTATTTGCACACTACATGTGTTTAAATTATACAGATTATATACAGGACTATGCAAAATAATTCGTAAGCATTACAAAGTATGATTCTGAATTTCTTAAAGGTGTTTTTAGCTCACAGGCTATCAAAGCCTGAGAGCTAATGTCCCCGCCCTTTCTGTATGTATGTATGTATGTACGTAACGCGATAACTCTTGACAAAAATAACCGTTTTGTTTAAAATTTTATTTATAGGTTCCTTGTTATAAGGCGCTTCCCTGATTAGTTTTGAAGATTGATTGGTTAACTATAAAGGGGGTGAACGGGGGGCTAACCCCCCTTAATTTAGATAAATGTTTTTTTCATGCAGAATTATCCCATTTTCTTCAAATTTTGTATATAGGTTCATTGTGATAAGGTTCTTTCCTGATTAGTTTTGGGGGTTCATAGGTTAAATATAAAGGGGCTAATCCTCCCTCCTTAATTTAGATAAATGAATTTTTCATGCAGATTTATCCGATTTTCTTCAAATTTTGTATATGGGCTCATTGTGGTAAGTGGCTTCCCTGATTAGTTTTGGGGGTTCATTGGTGAAGTGTAAAGGTGGGGAACGGGGGGGGCTAACCCCCCCCCCCTTAATATAGATAAATGGGTTTTTCAAGCAGAATTATCCGATTTTTTTCAAATTTTATATATGTGTTCATTGTGTTAAGGCGCTTGCCTGATTAGTTTTGGGGTCCATTGGTTAAGTATAAAGGGGGGGACGGGGGGCTAACCGACCTTAATTTAGATAAATGGATTCTTCATGCAGAATTATTCGATTTTCTTCAAATTTTGTATATAGGTTCATTGTGGCAAGGCGCTTCTCTGATTAGTTTTAGTGGTTCATTGGTTAATTTTAAGGGGCAGAAACGGGTCGTGGTTCCCCGCTTAATATATTGTCAATTTCTTCATTTTTCGAGGGCTTATTTCAAATTCTTTGAAATAAGAATATAATTTACAGTTAGTGTTAACTTGGCAGTTTTTTTTATTTAATTGTGTTATGTATTTCCAAATTATTAGTATATGTTTGTAGAATACAATTAAAATCATATACAGGGCCACGCAAAGAACTGGATTCAGGCACGCCTATAGAGGATAATTTCTGGAAATGTTATTTCAGTAGTTTTAAGCGTCTTTTAGCCTGAATTAAATTTTAGCTTATTATGTGGTTTGTATAGAAATTTGTAGGTAATATACAGGGCTGTACACAATATTCAGGTATGTGTTCATCTATTGGTGGAAATTTCTGAATGTGAATTTTCAACTATTATACGTTTTCTTACTAAACTGAAGTTTAGCATACAATGTAGGATACATACAAACCTATAGATCAAACACAGGGCTACACAACAGAAATGAAGTATTTTTAAGGATTATGGTTAGATAATTCCTGTAATCTGGTTTTCCACGTGTTATGTGTTTTCTAAAATATTTACTTAGGTATCTTATGTGCCTTAATAAACTGCGACGTTTTGTTAAAATATTCTAGTGCTGGAAAGTGTTTCGTAGCATGATTCGCGCATGATTTTTAACACTTTCCGACATAGTTGAAAAGTGTTTATGAATTCGATTTGTCTGTTTGCCGACTGTCCGTCCTCTAACTTGCGTAAATGTACTCGGATTGCCATAGAATTGATATATGTTATTGATGTTTATTAGGGCTTGTTTGAAATTCACAATGAAGTGTATAGCGCTTATTACTTCATGTCAGTGGCATTCAAAAGAATACCGTTACATTATGGTCTATAGGGAAAATTCTTTGGATATCTTATTTACCTTATTGCACAGAGAAGGCTTATGAAAGTTAGTGTTAGAAAGTGTTTCATATTCTATGCTTGATACTTGATTTTTCTTTCCTTTACTTTATTCTCTCTTTACAAGAAGAAAGTATTGGATTCGTAAAAAAACTCGAATTCCGTTTTTGACGGATTTATTAACTATAGTCTGTAATAGTTACGAATTCCCTTGTGTAGCCCTGTATAGGATCAACCGAATTTATACACACCACGTACTATTAAAATTTTTAGTTAAACCTAAAAACGCAAACCAAAGTTGAAAAAGCACTTATCACTTACGCACACATAGACTGTAATTATCGCATGTATACGGTAACAGATATTTTCGTGTGCCCCTGTAAATGATACGATAAACGCAATGCACACAATAATTTTAAGCAAGCAATTTAAAGTGCACCTCAGTAATGCACCTTCATAATTATATATCAATCAATTTCATCATGTTTCAAATGGCGTAGTATTATCAAAATGCACTTGAAACGATTATTTCCCATCGACTGTAAAATAACGGAGTACTTTTGAATGTCCTTGTAAGAAAACTATAAGCGCGACATTTAATTTTCAATAGTAAACATGCTGTAACGACAATAACATACAAAACTTTCAGGGCAATCAGAGTATATTTACGCAAGTTAGAACATACAGATGGCCAGACGGCAGACAAACCGAAGTCATAAATACATTTCAACTGTGTTGTAAGTTGTTAAAAAGTAGTGAACTTCTTTACTGAAAACCCAGCGTTGCCCGGGCCCGAGATAATAACAGCCTGTTGTATACGAATATGACTGATATCTGTAAGGCTAGCGAAATCAAATCGAATGAGGCAAACGCCGCCGTAATCGGGCTCATAGAACCCGAGATCGAAAGCGCACCATGGCGGTCGAAAGTGAAACCAAAATATTTAAGGCTATCGATTTTAAGTCGAATGAGACAAACAATGTCATAATCGGGCCCATAGAACCAGAGATACTCCTGTAGTTCCACCTTCCACCGCCAGGGGGCACAATAAGTTCTGGAAGTGGCCTTTTCAGAACACTCGACCCAACCAAATTTCCTAGTAGAATTGAAATTTAACCATGGTTAAACATTGCCAAAAAGAGGAAATGGCGAAAGTGGCTTACGATCGGTTTCGAAAGGGTTAATGTATATATTTTTTACAAACCAACAGTGCGTTTTGAACAAAATGAACGTGTATATAATCTAGAGTCTACTGTTCGTCTGTATTAGCGTTTCCCGAGTCGAAGCTAATTTTTAAAACTTGGGCTGAAAAACGAAAATCGCTTGAGTGAATTTTGGAAATGATTTTCTTTCGGAGTGTTAAAATTAAAATTTGTCAAAACGAACACCAGACTTTAAAAAGCAAAGGGATGTAGATTAGGCACAGTATTTTTAAACTCTAGGAGAAATCGTTAAAAAAGCAAAATTGACTTACGGTAAGAAACGTTTTCGAAAGTGTTAACGTGATATCTTTTTTTAACTGAAGGTTTCTACTTGAACCAGATAGAACGTAGATGTCGTTAGGTGTGTTTGTTTATGTTTGGTTTTTTTTAGAGAGTCGATTGCAGATTTTATATAACGCAGAAAATCGTAATTCTCAAAAGTGAGTCCTGCGCGCGAATTGTTTTCGAAGGGTTAATATTCTAATTTTTCAAAAATAAATACAGATGCCGAAAAGGGAATAAATGTAGATATTGTCTGGTATTTTTAGTTTTTGTACCTTGCTCTGAACCGCCGATGCGAATTTTTAAAAATCACCGAAATCGCAAAAAAATTGCGAAACGTCATACAGAAAATATACTTTTTCGAAGAGTGTTTTTTAAAACCAAAAATGGCTTTGAAAATGGCAAAGTTAGCTCTTTAATTTGGTGACCTTCGTTTATCCGTATCTTTTATAGTCCTGTGGATGCAAGACTCGGAAAACGGGAGAAAATAAAAAACATGAATTCGATGCTTCTTGATTATTTTTTTTTGAAAGGGTTAAATGTTATATTTTTCAAACCAACTGGAACGTTCCAGACGTCAAAGTATGTTCTTTTTGAATATGTAGCCGGTTTATCCGCATTTCCAGCCGTTCGCCCATGACAAATTTAGAAAAACTTAAAAAGGAAACGGCGTGACTCGTGCTTCTTTTCTTCTATTTACGGAGGAACGGATAAAGGGCTTCTGAGCATGCGCGATTTTGGAAAAGGGATTTTTTAGTAGTGATATTTGAACATTTTTTATTAATAACTACTATAATTTTCAAAATAGTTAAATTCTGAGGCTCAGGTGCACCAGGAGAGGTTTTGGACTACCTAAATCTAAATTTTCATGCTTCTAGGTGGGCTAGATTTTGCTAGTCATCGCAGACAAACAAACAGACACACACACAGAGCGAATCTTTCTGTTATTAGTATAGATAACAAATTTCTCATATGTCAAACATGTGGTGCATAAAAAAATTATTTCATTTTGCAGTTGATATTCATTTGAACTAATAATTTAGGAAATTTTATCTGTGTTTGGATTTAAACAGTACTCAAAATGTACGTTTTCAGAAAAGGGGGTTGGAGAATGTGAAGCGAGGCTTCCGGGGATAGTTTAAATTTGTTTCTGGCACACAACATTCTTCAGAACTATTTTCGAGCTAAAAAAGTTGGACAACAAGTCCACATACATTACTGAGGCATGTACTAAGAGACTACTACACGTGTTCTTTAGTGTTATAGAAGTCTGCCATACTGCTCTTAAGAGTTGAACAAATAAATATAGAGCTTGACATAGAACTGTATACATTTTAGGCCAATAGTGCTTTTATCATAATTTATAAGTTTGATATCCCAGGTAGCTTTTACAGAGCCAAATACACATTTACGTGCTAGCTACAGTTTATGAAGGCTGCAGGTTATGAGTTAAAAGACTTACAAACCATAGTTAATTCTAATGTTTATATGATTTGAGTGACCATTAAAAATTACCGATCCGACTTACCCTATGTTTCTTAAAAGTTTAGAGTAATAGCGACCCTGGAAATAAAATTTAATATATTTCAGATTTCGTGCAAACACACTTTATTTTAAAAAAATAAATTCAACTACATATTCCCACAAAAGTTGTAACCTTAAATAAATTACTTGGGCAGATTTTTCACTTTTAATTGTTGGGAAATAAAACTGTTTTTAAAATGCTTGACACTACTACAATTTATAAATGTTATTTCAGATTACTGGATGCTGTCAATACTCTCTCCATGAAATGAGGATTCTAAAACAATTTTTTTCATTTTTTATCCTTCGAAATACTACTCAATAATTAAAGATGGTTGTATATACCGCAACGGATCCTACAGCATTTGAAGTATGAAGACATTTAAAACTTGAGGTATGAGAGGATGTTGACAACTAAAATGGATTTCTCCAAATATTTTTGTGATTTAGTTCCATCATCCATATTTAAACAGAAAATAATTATTTTAGATAATTCCAATCGCATCATTCCTATGTGGGGCATAGTTAGATCAGAAACGGAATGGATGAACTCCATCCTATTGTAAGCGCTTCTATCTTTGGTTGCTGAAAAAGATAATACTTTTTCCTAATTTTATTAAAATTAAAAAAATACTTCTATATTATATATATATACTAGCTAACCCGCCCGGCGTTGCCCGGGCCCGAAATATTAATAATCTGTTCTATACGAAACTTGAGCCAACCCCGTCGTAATTGGGTCCATGGAACCAGATATACTCCTATATTTCCACCTTCCACCGCCAGGGGCGCACTCTGTTTTGGAAGAGGCCTTTTCAGAACACTCGACCCAACCAAATTTCCTAGTAGAATTGAAATTTAACCACGGGTAAACATTGCCAAAATAGCGGAAATCGCGAAAGTGGGTTACGTAATCGATCGATTTCTAAAGGGTTAATGTAGATATTTTTTTAAACCCAAACATGCGTTTTGAAGAAAATGAACTTGTCTATGATCTGGAGTCTACTGTTTGTCCGTACTTTGTCCCGAGTTGATGCTGATTTTTAAACCTGGACCGAAAAACGAAAATCGCGTGAGTAAGTTTTGGAAAGGATTTTTTTCGGAAAGTTATAATTAAAATTTTTATAAACGGATACCAGATTTTAAAAAACAAAGGGATATAGATTAGGCGCGGTATTTTTAGTTTTCCGTATCTTGCTTATAAACACAAATTCGGATTTCTAAAGATAGGAGAAATAGTTAAAAAAGCGAAATTGACTTAAGGTAAAAACGTTTTCGAAAGGTTTAACGTGATTTTTTTAAACTAAAGATTTCTGCCTAAACGCGATAGAACGTAGATGTCTTTAGGTGTGTTTGTTTTTTGTTTGGTTAATTTAGAGAGCCGATGCCAGATTTTATATATCGCAGAAAATCGGAATTTGCAAAAGAGAGTCCTGCGCACGAATTTTTTTGAAGGGTTAATATTCGTATTTTTTAAAAACAAATACAGATGTCGAAAACAGAATAAATGTAAATATTGTCTGGTATTTTTACTTTTTCATACCTTTCTCTGAATCACCGATGCAAATTTTAAAAAATTGCCAAAATCCCAAAAATTACAAAACGGCATACAGAAAATATACTTTTTGAAGGGTTCATTTTCATATTTTTAAAAACCAATAGTAACTTTGAAAAGGGCAAACTCAGATCTTTAATTTGGTGACCTTCTTTTTTCCGTATCTTTTGTATTCCGGTGGATACAAGGTTAGGAAGACAGGATAAAATAAAAAAAAACATGAATTCGATGCTCTTTGACTATTTTTTTTTGAAAGGGTTAAATGTAAAATTTTTTCAAACCAACTAGATCGTTCAAGACGTAAAAGTATGTTCTTTCAGAATATGTAGACGTTTTTCCGTATTTCTAGCCGTTCGCCCATGGCGAATTTAGAAAAACTTAAAAACAAATGGAATGACCCACGCTTTGTTTCATCGTTTAACGGAGGAACGAATAAATGCCTTCTGCGCATGAGCAAGCTTTTTTCGCAAGACAGATTTTTTATTTGCGATCTTTGATCAGTTTTTAATGAATAACTCCTCTAATTTTCAAAATATTAAAAATCTGAGGTTCAGGTGCACCAGGAGAGGGTTTGGAGTACCTAAATCTAAATTTTCAGGCTTCTAGGTGGGCTAGATTTTGCTAGCCATCGCCAACAGACACACACAGACACAGAGCGAAACTTTCTTTTATTAGTATAGCTTTCATAGTTGCAAACTAGTTTAAAGAATTTACTACTTAACCCTTAACTGCTGTGACAGAAATCGCTGCATAGCTACTGTGAGCGGTTTCTGAGACTGCTTGATGGAAACATTAATGAAAGACTCGATTAACACATAGGATTCTCTTTCTGTACTAAACTTTATATACTAAGCGTTAACTACTGATGCGAAAAAGATATTTGAAAAACGGAATTTATTTTCAACTCTGAATCAATATTTTTGGCTTTATCTAAAAGGATCTGTTAAAGGGGATTCCGGTTAACACTTAAATGTTATTAGCGGTGTCACAGCACGCTGCTTTTTTCCACTTCCGCTGTTTAAAATGTAACCTTCTGTTTAATTATATATTCTAGTGAATTTTTGAATCGTTTGAAGTTTGAATAATATCGATAGAGACTTTTCAATAGGTTAATATTGATTATAACAATAGTGTACATAAATATTTGTACATAAATAATATTATATAAGTTAATAGGGCGTTTTATTCATCGTTCGATTATGGCGTTTCGGACACCGCTCATACTAACTATACAGCAATTCCTATGAAAGTAGTTAAAGGTTAATTATAAGAAATAAGTAGGAATTTCTATTTTAATCCGTTCGAAAAATGTGAGAAAAATAGTGTGATTGATTGTTTAACTTGTCAAACACTTGTTACTTCACACACTCTTGTTGAATATTTCTCTAAAATAATAATTTCTTTATATATCGTGAAATATAGTTTAATTCTTTATTAAAAGTATTGTTCCTAAACTAAAATGGAGGACTTGTTGCAAAACGACAATTTTTGCTAGCTGAACGCTATTTTTAATCCGTAACTAATGATGTGCAGTCTCTAAGACACGAAAAAACCTATTGAAGTATCTCGATGAAGAACAAACACCATGTTTATATTGTCTGTCGATCACAAGAATAGCTCTCGCCAAGAAGTCTGTGCTTCGTTGACGAGGAAACAAGTCTTTCTCCATTTCCGACAGGAGGAGCCAGGAGATAGGCATTTACATTGGTTTACTGAGCACCTTTTTTAAATACCGCTGACCGGGCCCCTTACCTGACTGGCTGAATGCCTAGCTTGACGAGTTAGTACCTGGGAGCAGTGCGATATTCGCCTGATCACAGCATGACTCTGATCCACGTGTTAAGATCCATGTTGGCATCGCTGCAGTGCTCTTTTAGGTAGCTTTCAATACAAAAAAGTATAAAGCTACCTATTGCAGCCGTAAGGAGGAAAACAGTTCCGGAAAATTTTGATATATTTTCACCGATCATGACCCCCAGACCCCTTATATATATATATATATATCTGACCTATGTCATACGATAACGCTCGTATTTATAAATCAATTTTGATAAAACTAATTGTGTGTATTAAGCTCACCAATGTCTCGACCGAGTTCGTTGGCCAGCTTGGTCCGCCATTTTGTTTCAAGATGGCGGCCATTTAAAAATTTAAAACTAAAATAAATATACATAAAAGTTAAAAAATCAAATTTATTTTTTAAGTGTTAGGCCTTAATACGAGGATTCCAGAGCATTTTTTGGTTTACCTCTATCTTAAAAAATGGCTGAGATAGAGCAGTTTGAAATTCTAGGATGGCTGACATTTTGAAACAAGACAGCACATTACAAAAAAATTCATTGTTGTAATAATTTTCCCAATCATACGCCTAAAACTATATATTCATATCCGTTAGCGCCAAATTCTCGCCAAACATGGCGACATTTGGCGAAATATTGCCAAATTTGGCGACCAAAATAAGTCTTCATAAATGAAGCCAATTTGGCTATTGCTCAACAATTTGGCGAATTTCTTATTCAAATTCAGTATTAACGAATCTTTTGTAAACATTTTCTTTGCATTTTAACTTGCTGTGTTCGTGTAACATTAGCTAAAAATTTAAAACGAAGATATAGGAAAGCTACCTTTTCCTCCCGGTACTAGCCGGAAGGACTTTATTGGTTTGTTGCAGTTTTCATTGTTTGCTGGTTCATGGTGTTACTTTGCCTTCGTTCTATGTTGGCCGGTTACTTAAACTAGATTTGCTTTACGCGAAGTAGTCTCGTAATTTAGAGTCTTGATCAGATGACGAGACATTCATCTGACTAGGTACTTCAAGAGGTATAATCCATAGGGAACTTAGAGGACTTTGCACCCACGACGGATTTTACATGTGCCAGGTGGCATTAGCGCACATGGCGGGTTTTTAGCTGGCGGCGAGCATCGAGCCATCGACATTTTGGCTACGAGTCCGATGCTCTGCCAACTGGGCCACCTCTGCCACTGTATCCATCAGTAGGTCTATACTCGAGGGGATAGCTTGAAAGGGAATGTGGTAAACATGTTTATTATACTTTTTAAAAAAGAAAGAGAAGGAGCTATAACTAACTAGACTATTATTAATGATTACTTAGATATTAAACTAACAATTGAGATACAGTTACTTATATCGCTAAAGTTACCTAGGCTATAAATTAATTGTTACTGGACAATTAAACGTTGCTATTACTAACAAAGGCTACCCTAAAGGTTAACTAGGTTAACCAAAATGATCTACAGCTCTTAACAAAAAAATAGGTTTTTATAAGTTAACTTAATTACAAATATGCGGCTACTGCTTAACACTAGAACGCTCGAAAAATTTTCTCAAGTTTTATAAAAATATTTTACACCATAATATTTATTTAAAACCATTTAATTAATTTATTTAAATTATTTTCGCGTGGTTTATAATTTCACTTCTTTATGGACAAATTTCTGTTTTGAATCAAAATATATTTATTTGATACCGGTCAAAATGACCGCTATGGTCGTTCTAATGTTAAATAAAATTAATGAAAATTTAAAATTAAATTAGTTTATAGTCTAACAATGCTAACCGCTGTATATATTAAAATAGATATTGGTAACTCAAGAATTACTTACAAGTGTTAACTACACCTGAACTTGACTGTTGTACTACTTGCCTGCTACTTATCTTTAATTAGCCTAGAGATGCTGGTCTTAAATGACTATAATAAACGTCCTTCCGGCCTGTACCTGGAGAAAAAGGTAGCTTTCATAGTCCGTGTTTTTAAAAATTCACCTCATTTTACTCAAACACCCGAAGCTAAAATGCTTGGAACCTGATTGTAGAAGATTCAGTCCGGTTTTCGTTAATTCTGAATTTGAATGCGAATTTCAGCATGAGAGTTACAACATAAGAAAAATCAGATTGCTTCAAACTGTCAGCCACCCAAGAATTTCAAACTACCATATCTCAGCAATTTTTTAAGATAAAGCCAAACAAACAATGTTCCGAAATCCTTGTATCACGATCTAACACATAACGGAAACAACTTTTTCAATTTATAATTCTTTATACATATTTTTGATTTTTTTAAAAAAATTTAAAAATTTCACTGGCCGCCATTTTGAAACAAGATGGCGCATGAAGCTGGCCAACGAACTCAGATAAAACCTTGGTATGTTCTGTGCAATGACTATGCTTCTAGCAAATGACTATGTAGGTACTGTTCAACATTTGTGTGCATTTGTGTAAGCATAACACGTATATTCGTGAAGATGTTAATGTTTCTGTGAAAATATCAAAAGGCTTTTTTTATGGCATGCAGAGTTTTATGGCATGCCGAATTTAAGATCGCTTTCCAAAAACTTGACAAAAATCGCAGAAATTGTATGCTGTGATTAAAATATTAATATATTGAATATTTGATGAGCTATAGGTATTTTTATGAAATAAATTTTAACTGCACATGCGCGAACTGCAGCAAAGATTTTTTGTCATAATTTGAGAAATAAGTCCCGTAGGATTATATGAGACTTATTTTTCAATTTAACAATTATTGCTGTAACTTTTTGAGTTTTCACGTATTTCACTGGTGTTTTTATATGAGTTGCCCTATAGTATTGATTATCAAATCATGAGAAAAAAATCTTTTCTGTACTTCGCGCATGCGCAGTTAAAATTTATTTCATAAAAAGCTATATCTCCTCAAATATTCAATATATTAATATTTTAATCACAGTATACCATTTCTACGATTTTTTTTTCAAGTTTATGGAACGCAGTGTTAAATTCGGCTGAAAACTCTGCATGCTATAGAAATATACCTTTTGCAGTTTTCACAGAAAAGTTAACATCCTCACGAATATACGTGCTATGCTTACACAAATGCACACAAATATTGAACAGTATCTACACAGTCATTTACTACAGTGACAGACCATTTTTAGCACTTTCTGTTACTTGGGTGATTGAAAATATTATTTTATTATTAAAATTATTATTCCCCCCCCCTATTTGTCTTCGCGACAAAATCTTCAATATAAAACATGAAGTAAAACATGTTCTTTACAGCCTCCAATTTCAAGGTTATTTCGGGCTTTTCCTCATGAGTTGCAGTAAGATATATTCGACGAAACGTCTGAAATTGATAACTGCCCAATAATTTCTGAACATCAGTATATATATATATGGCTATATATATATATATGAACATTTGAACGGAGCGTGGTTTTGGGGGCTGGGGATCATGATCGGTGAAAATATACCAAACTTTAATGGAACTGCTTTCCTCCGAACGGCTGCAATAGGTAGTTTTTTGTAATGAAATCTATCTAATACCTGAGCTGAGTCGAATTACTACTTTTTACTAGTGTTGCTAAATGTAAAAGTTAAGTTTTAACCTAACTAATTAACTTGCCTATACCTAAAATATAACTTACTTATGTTTTAGGGGTTGTCACTGAGATGTATATCGCCGTTGTTATTGGCAGTGTTTCTTCTTTGTTTTTGTGCGCTTCATGATTGAGGCGTCTTTGTCGGCGTGTCGCTCTCTGGGTAAAGTATAACTTTCATAATTTTTGCCACTTTTAGGGGCTTGACTCTTTTTTTGGGGCTGTTTTCAGTATGAGGGCGTGTTGTTGATGTTTTCATTATTATTACTTTTTTTGTAACTATTTAAATCGATTTATCGAGTGAAAGAAAACTGTTTAATATATTAATTATATGATAATATTTAAATTTTACAAATGAAAATAAAATATGAATCAATGTGGATTAATCATGAAATTTGTACCAGAAAAATTAAAATTAACTTAAATAATTGTTTCAAAATTAATATTTTCATAACCATTAATAATTACCAATTACTTTAATTTATTAATACAATGACCGTACTTCAGTGCTTACTAAAAATTTCAGCGTGTATTTTCAAACAATTTGCAAGGGCGAAGAAATTATTTTATCATTAAGAATCATAATAATACCTTCTGAACTTTTAGAATTTTATTCAAGCATTTGAAAGTTTTCCTCTGAATCAGAATCGCCGGTATTAATGTTAAATGGCAGTTCATCCAATAAATCCTGTAACAGTCCATATTTCTCCCAGTAATTATTTTCAACGTTTTTCACATGTTTGATACATTTTGTCGAAGTAACCTCAGTGATAGCTGTTTGAAGTAGATATTTTATATTGTCCAAACTTGAATCACCAGTAGCATTTCTTTCTTTTACTTTTCTTTTCACAGAGGACCACACAAATTCTATTGAGTTTAGATTGCAATGATAAGGGGGGAGTCGTAGAACGTCTCTCTCTATTAAATTATCAATTTTACAGACAAATTAATTTGGACGATTACTGTCTATAAGAGAGAACAGATCCGCTTTACGCATTTGTTCGTCGCAGTATATTTTGTTGTTTTTCTGCCAGTCTATCATAGTTTTTTTGTAGAATACTTTGTAGAAGTGTGGTTATCAACAGTCGTTTGACACGAGCATTATCCATAAATACGACACTGTTCGGTTGCAAATTTGGAAAGAAGTTTTTCCAGCACTCATTTTTTGAAGTTTTCGTATTTCATTTGCCTATGATATTCACTGCCTATTGTCGATGCTTTATGTACCAGTTGAGCATCCGTAAGAAAACTTGTTGATGATCCAGCATGAACAACTATAAGTCCATTTTTCGCATTAATTTTTCCTGTAACTCCCAAAACTGCGTCGTCTTGCCAACATTTCTTAAATGGCAAGTTGCTATCGACCCAAGTTTCATCAGTAGAGTCTCCATCTTTCCTATGACCTCTCCTTTCTCTAAAATAT
Organism: Maratus michaelseni; assembly: GCA_963931845.1. Lineage (NCBI taxonomy): Eukaryota > Metazoa > Arthropoda > Arachnida > Araneae > Salticidae > Maratus > Maratus michaelseni. The sequence goes on along the minus strand of OZ007593.1, from coordinate 20,451,134 downwards.
TTGTGTCTCGACAAAACAATATCTGGCCTTTCCATAAGAAATTGTCTTTAATTCACGCACTTTTTCCATCGGAAATTCATGAAATGTAATACTTTGCACAATGTGTCTCTTTTCCAGGAAAATCCAATTTTTTCTTTGAAAACGGTTAATAATTTTCCTAGAGATGGTACTTTTCTTTCTCATATAAAAGTCTTGAATCGTTTGACCTATAACACACTTGTTAAAGTCAACTATTTAGCAGTTTAGCTCACTAGGTCTTTTACGATGTTTACCAGGTGATTTTAAAACTGTCGATGAACCCAATGGTGAAACTTCATTTCTTCTTTTTTTATTGTAGCTCCAGAAACACCACTTGCTTGAGAAACCCGCTTCAGAGCGGAATTGATAGAGATGAAGCTTCACTGGAACAAAATTTAGCAACATTATATACGATTTTATGTGCTTGCGATTTTCAAGACTTCAGTTTTCTTAAACTGAAAGGGCATCTTTCCAGTTTAACAAATTAGCAAAATTATTTAAACAAATGGAAACAAATAATTTTAAAAGCAAAATTAAAATTAAATCAAAAATAAGATAACGCGTGCAACTGCTGTAAATCCGAGAAGCAGAATGACGTGAGGTAATCTTTTATTCCGACAATTCCTCACACATGTAATCCGCATTTGAATGAACAGGTCTTGTTACTATAGCGATTGCCACTAACCAGACTTCTTGGCGAAAGCTATTCTTGTGATCAATAGACAATAAAATACTACTGAGGAAACAGTTTTTTGAAATCCTATTTTTTTGTCTGACATAATTTTTTTATTAAATGTACGCATATGTACAAGTTTTAATAAAGAACATTTACTGGACCATAAATAAAAGTGGAATGTGTGACCACGTGTTCCCTGTAATGTTTTACTTTTTCATTTAGCCAGTTACGGGTTAATACAGTTCGTAGGCATTTTTCAATAAGGTGTAACACAACATTGAATCTTTCATAATTTCGAAATATTTTATATCTCACTTAAAGTATTTTGAATGCAAGTGAGGCACTTTTCTGACTGGGAAACAGATCTGTAGAGCATATACGTCCCTCCCGATCCGTTTATTAAGGTCTTAAAAAGAGCATACATATTACAGCCGCAGATGAACCCGCTAGAAAATCCGACAGGGGGCGGGGTGGAAAGAGACATGTCACGTAAAGTATTATTTTCTGCATAAACACGAAAATCATATTTGACAGTCGTGGACGTTAAGTTAGCTTAAATTCGAACCAAAACAGAGTAATACGCAGTGGAATGTGTCATTGTACCAGCCGATTAAACAGTTCAAAACAGCGTTAGTTTTTCTTAATTTTATTTAAAAGTAGCGACATGTGGTGTCAAGCAGTTTTATATGTCCAAAGCTCCTTAAATCTAGAAAATCGTAATCCAAGTAAAATGTTTCACTCTAGTCTAGATGGTTGACAAGTGCCAATCAACTACTTAGACTGTACATTGGAAGTCATAATCCTTCCAAAAATCTGAAAATTATGGCTGAATTTTTAATGAAAGTATATGCGCTTATGTGGGTTCACGTTACGAATGTTTCTTCCTGCTAAATTGGAGCTCAAAATGTTTTAAAAACAATTACGTCATCTTGTTATTTGAAGGAAGATTTAAAGGAGATTGTCGATCGTTATTCAACGAAACGATAGATCATACAGAGGAGAACATTTTTCTAGGAATGATATCTGATGAAAAAACCCATTTTTGATAACTTGGATTCAGAAGAATGTTCAAGGCAATGGAAATGGAATGTTAAAAAATAAAGCAGTTTCATATTCCAATATTTAACTTCAGTGCTGCAGACTATATTGAAATTATTGACTGGCAAGAATGTGAAATTACATCACCTCCCATTCTTAATAGCGTATCAAAAGAGGAGCTGAAAGGTCTGATAAGTAAATCACAAGTCCCATCTTTTCAATTCCCCAAGTCTGTGTCATATTAAAGCAGTAGAAAGATGCGTAAAATTAGTTACTGAAGCGCCATTAGTAGTAGTAGCAGTATAGAAGCAAGGGACGGGAAAAAAATCAGATTACGAAAGCTAATGCCCAGTTTTGATACCAAAGACCAATATAAATTAGTGAAATATCAGATCGTTCTACAGTACAGAACTCCCTTTTATTGTATTCCTACATATTCAGAGAATAATCTTTCATGTATATTCAAAAAATAAAAGTTAACTTTATATCTTACTAGCTCACCCTCCCGGCGTTGCCCGAGCCCGTGTAATAAACTTAAATGTCTTAAGAAACAAACTCTGGCCACGGTCTCCGATGGCTCCGACACCGTGTACCGGGCATGCTTATACGCTCCGGAAAAACTTTTATTTCCCGCTTCCACCGCCAGGCAAGCATTCTGTTCTAAATAAACCTCTTTCGGAAAGAACTTCTGAGACAGGTCCCTGCTGCCAACGACACTATATAGTAGGCGTGGTACAAAATTGAGCTGGTTTCAAGAAGATGGGAACATTATAGCATCGTTTCCAGTGCCTCTTAAAATAAAACTGGCTTTTTAGGGAGGGGTGATATGCGGCTATCGTACCTGCTTTCAATTTGCCCCGGTTTCCATACGCAAGCACAAAAACAACCCCCCTTAAAAAATCCGGAACCTGCCCAATTTTTCGTTCTGACCTATGATTGGCTGATTGGTGAAATGACGCACGAACTTCCGGTGTAAATATAAACAGAAGCCGTTTTGTTACGTTTAGCGCTCTTACATTTTCATTCTTTTTCTTTAGTATAAAAATGGCTGGCCGTATTCTGTTGTTGCAGACGTTTATAGGCCTTTTTTTTAGCATCAGAGATTTCCAATTTAGTGGATTGTTTAATTCGGATATTTCAAATTCATACAAAAAATTGAAAATAGCGATGTTTGATTTATTTAATAACAGAAATTCCAACATTAAATGGAGCGAAATTTTTTTGTTAAATTTTCTTGTATAAATTCAGATTTTTTGAACTACGGAATTTCCAAGAACGTATTCGACTCTGGGAATTAAAGGGTTAATGGAATACCTGCTAAAACAAAACCCCGTATAAAGTGGAATATTTTTCGATTCAGTTTTCAAGGTTTTAATGAATCACTATTAGACAAAACTGATTACATAGTTCAGTATTAAGTATTTCATTACATAACTTAAATTTTAAAATACGTCGATTATTAGAAACTTAGCAAAATTACGTTTGCGGAGGAGAAAGAGTAAAAGTGCTCCAAACTCCAATAAATTATATCACCTTCAAGTAAAAATAAAATAATTTTTGCATGTTTAAAATGGATATTATATTTAATGATCCGAGAAGATAATGTGCACAGTTTTTAATGTATGAAAAAATGTATACAATAGAGAATTTTAAGCACACAAGAAAAATGTTTGTTTCCCATGTCTATGGTGTAGCAACAGGGAAGTGCCATTAGTGTTCAGCACCTGTGTGAAAAACTTCAGCTTGCGCCCTGAATCCCTCCCCCCAAAAACTAAATTTTTTAAAAACTTATCAGCAATCACAAAAGAAATACTACAATATATGTGTATCTAATTTCTATTTCGATTGCATATTTATTTATTTATTTTGCTATTTGAACCTCATGTCGGGTTTTAATTTTCTTGTTTCATTTTATTTTGTCATTTGAACCACATGTCGGTCCTTAATTTTCTTGTTTCATTTATATATGTTATTAGGGGTTTAATAGTGTCGATTTTAGGCATAATGCTGACAATATTTGTTCAAATAGCATGTACTTACTATGGATATTCTTATAAAGTCCTTCTGAAGATTCTATAAGATATTCATAGTTTTCCAATTTTGCTTTTTCAATTTTTGCTTTTTCATCATTTTAAGTATAATTCCTTTAGTGTCCATTTCATTGCTTTTTATCTTTCGTTCTTCTCATGTGCATTCATTTTTAAATAAATAAATAAATATATATTATATACACACATAACAGAAATTATAAAATGAATATAAAAAAATCCCTGACGGCTCGACCTACAGGCAAAGGTAGATTTCGAAGACGCAGACCGTGGGGCGCCTGTTTGTTGGGAATTGCGGAAGAAATTACCTTTTTGCCATGATGCGGCATTTGGAAACGCTCACTTCGAAACCTAACGTGTTTGCAGGCGGAGCCGGCAGGGATTTTTTTGTTTTTAATTTTTCTTTTGCTATAAGGGTTGGTCCTATAAAAAACTTGTCAGTATAAAAGTTTTAGATAATATTAAGAGAATTTATAATAAATTTAATCGGATTTGATATCTTCTGAATGGACGAAGTTATGAATTTTTTTTTCTACCCCCCCCCCCCCCCTCCTTGGGGCCATTTTTAATATCAAAAATCTGTCATACATAAATTTTCGGCCCTTTTCCTAGAAGTAGTAATAACTTTAAACGGTACTTGATACGTATCATAATTAAGAAATTATAGGGGGTTTTCTGTTTTCACAACCGCCCCCCCCCCCCGTTGGTTCGATTTTGCCCATTTCGATTTGTAACGAACTTGATTTTATGCCCCTTGATTTTATGTATCAGTTTGGAAGAGATTTGTTCCGAATTATTGAAGTTATCGTGTCCATAAAAAAGTGATATAGATAGATAGATAAAGTTTTGAACTGGGGTTGGTTTTGTGTTCTAGGGGTCATGATTGGCGTCGATCTGCAAAATTTTTTCAAAATTTCCAACTTAGGTGAGAATGTAATAGGTAGTATTTCTTACGAAATCTACCTAAAAAATAAAACAAGGAGAGTACAAAAGTTAGAAAAATAAAATTATTTTGTGTGTTAAAAAAACTTACAACTTCTACCCCCCCCCCCCCCCTTCACCCAACCCCCCCCCCCCCCCCCAAAAAAAAAAAAAAATCGACCAACATTTTCAAATTTCAGAAAATGTCTAAGCTGATTTATAGCTAAAGGTACTTAAAATATACCGACTGATAAACAGAAAAAAAAATATTTTTCATACTATAGTAAAAATAAAAATTAGTAGCTTCTTGATTAAAATTCACAAAATCATTGATTATCAGGCTTAAACTACTATTTGAAAATGGCACATAAAATGCACAAAAATTTTATTCAAAAACTTCTTTTTTAAGTATATATTTTTTACTGTGCATATTAGATGCATCATTGTATCAACGACCGATTTTTTACAATAAACTAGAAACAGTGTATCTGAAGTAGTATGCTCCGTGGAATCTAAAATTAAATAGAATGCATAAAAGGGTCAAATTTTTTGTAAAATTTCAAGTCAATTTTTTATATTCTGAATTCAAATTAATAAATTTATCACAGTTATTTTAAAGAATAATAACATTAAGTGATCATAATAATTTATTTGAGGTAAATCTATAAAATATAATTAAAATTAATTTTGATATGATTAAAAAACACGTATTTTTAAATATTTCTTCCTCACTTGAAATGATATTCTTCTGACGACATGCTCAATAACATTTTTGTCTCATCTACTGACCAACGAGATGAATTCAAACACAAATCCATACTTAATAATAATAAAAAAAATATGGGAAAATAATAATAATAATAAATAAACAATGGTAAATAAACGTAATAAAACAATTAATGCAAATAACAGGAGAATTAACGCTAGGAGCACCAACGTAAAACGCGCAACGTGCTGTTGATAAGCAGTTATTCCGGTGAAGTGGCGCTGTTTGTTTGTTTACCCGCACTGCCTCATGGGTAAAAGCCGGATTACTGACCTAATCCCTTGCAGGTCTGATTTCGGGGAAAAAATGACCTAGGCTAGTTTCACCTTCAAGCCGGTTTGTGCATTGGAAATGGTGTAGGGGGTAAAAAGACCGTTCATAGGGGTGTTGGAAAAGGCATTGGAAACGCGGCTTATAAGCCGAGTTATTGAAATAAGGTACAGTTAGAGAAAATAACCTTGAGTGAGATGCCGAGGGAAGGGGATGTTCAAGTGTCCTTCAGAAAATGACTAATTAGGAGGAAGGCGATGCATTTTTAAAAATTCGTTTGTTTGCTTAAGCTGGGAACCTAATTACAAATTTCGCTTAAACTATTATTCGGAAATAGTGGTAACCGCTACTCATAAATTTAGTGTAATATTATAGAGGATGGGTATTAAATTAATTATAATGTTTGGATACACTTGCGTTGAAATCGAAAAGATACTTGCGGAGATATGAAAACGTGGCTTAGTTAGAGTAAAAACATTAAAGAAGGGGCCGGGGGGATGGGATGTTTAAGTGCCCTTCAGCAAATGACTAATTAGAAGGACCATTATGCATCTTTAAAAATTCGTTCGTTCAGTTAAGCTAAGAACTTAATTACAAATTTGGCATAAACTATTATTCGGAAATAATGGTAACCGCTACTCATAAATTTAGTTTAATGTTATAATGGGTGATTATTAAGTTAATTATAATGTTTGGATTCCCTTGCGTTGAAATCGGAATGGTGGGTTGCGGAGCTATGGAAACGGGGCATAGAGAAAAATCTTGAAGGAGGAGCCGGGGGGAGGAGATGTTCAAGTGCCCTTTAGCAAATGACTAATTAGGACAACCACTAAGCATCTTTAAAAATTCGTTCGTTTAGTTAAGCTAGGACCTTAATTAGAAATTTGGCTTAAACTATTATTCGGAAATAGTGGTAACCGCTACTCATAAATTTAGTTTAATGTTATAGAGGGTGACTATTAAGTTAATTATAATGTTTGGAATCACTTGCGTTGAAATCGGAAAGATAGTTACTGAGATATATAAACGGGGTATAGTTAGAGAAAAAAAAAACTTGAAGGAGGGTGCGGGGAGCGAATGTTCAAGTGCCCTTCAGCAAATAACTAATTAGGAGGATCACTATACATTTTTAAAGATTGATTCATTTGGTTAAGCTAGGAACTTAATTTGAAATTTGGCTTATACTATTATTCGGAAATAGAGGTAACTGCTTTCTAGAAATACATCTTGAAGCTATGAATGCTGATTTTTATGATAATTTTGTAAAAATGGAACTAAATGGAGAAGTTTGGAACATTATTAACTGAGATTTAAAATAGCGGTATTCTGTATATAAAACAGCAATTAAACGCTAAGGGTGAAGCTAAAAATGTTAAAAATCGTTAAATGTATTTAGACCCTTAACTCTCTCCATTCCCGCAAATAACAAATAATCTGTTAAATAACGTTTTCTGTGATAATAATATCTTTAAAAATAATATATGTCCTGGTTTAAAAAAAAACCTTAAACCCAGCTTATTATCATGAAGAAAAATTTGCCTTGAAAATGTTTCAAACAGTCTGTGTAAATTGCCGTGAGCAGGTGGCGCTGCATTAGCTTGGCTGTATGCCGGGGTTAGTTAGGGAAAGAAAACCGGCAATTTGTGGATGGAAAGTATTTTGCTCGCAACTCGGGAAAAGTATTGGAAGCATAATTAAAAATAAGTCAAGACATTTTAAATTGCAAAAAACTGTTATTCCTGCCTGTCAATATTTTATTAGTAAGTAACGATAATGGAAATAAAACATAATTTTCGATCTACAGTGTAGTGTGTGCCAAATTCAACAGTAACGAAAACTTTATATTGTTTTCTTTTCAGAAGAGCATTTGCAAAATCAGTGGACACTCTACCTCCTACAATTTTAACCAATCAACTTAATTCTTTAGAAAATTAATTGTCGTATATTTATCTAGTGAAATACGTTGAAAGTTTCGAAATATCGAAATCTACTTTTTCTGTGTAACGTTAAGTAACGACATGTTTTGTTAAAAAGTTACACGTCACTTTGAATATTTCAATAAAAGTGCACATAATGTTTTAACGTCTAAGTATTTCCCTAGCTGTTGGTCTGAAAAAAATGTCTTATTTATATAATTAGTTCAACAGGTCGGAGTTGTCCGGGCAAGTGATAATAGCCTTAAATACACCTAGAATAACCTTTTAAACTGAAATCTAACTATAAGGAGCTTGCTAGAAGCATTCTTTAAATATATTTTCTTCAGGGATTAACATCAAATAAATTTAAACTTTAAAAAAATGTATCTTGTTATCTCAATCTTTAAAATTTTTACGAGTTATAATGTTTTCGAAGTCTGTGTACATTTTCCGTACTATAATATTGACATTTAATTGTAAAAAGCAGTATTTTTCTTCTCACTTTTTTTACATCGAAATCCTACGAAAACAAACAAACAAAATTTACAAAATGATTTTTGGATTTTTTTTTTCAAAGAATTAATATTCGCATCTTTTGAAACAAATAGCACTTTTTGAAAGAAAAATGAACGCACATGCGGTTTGATATATATATATATATATACTAGCTAACCCGCCCGGCGATGCCCCGGCCCAAGATAATTACAATCTCAGAGAAAGGCGTTAACCCCCTCCCTCCCCATACCCGCAAATATAGTGAATAATTTGTTCAAGAGAACCACCGTCACCTATATTACGCAATCATTAAAAAAAGAATTACATTTTTCTGATAATTAGAACATAACGAAGACGCTACGCTAAAATAGCCGGCAGATGACACCCCTTCCCGACCTCAATTTCAAATCTATATCTTAATTAGTTACCTAAATTTTTGTTCATTAGTAAAAATTGGCAATTATTTCCTTTCATTTTCGCAAACTAAATGGAGGGATCTCCCCCAGGAACAGATCTCTTTGTAGTTCAATTTTTAATGAAAGCAGATCCCTGTCTGAAAATTTCAAGGATCGTTTTCACTGGCGCCGGCAGGTTTTTGGCAGTTTTTTGCATAAATTAAAACAAAATTACGACTGAATTTTTCAAAAATCTCATAGTCAGATGCAGAATATTTTTTTACATATGCTCAGAAATTTTCAAATTGATATCTCAATTAGTTTTCTTAAAATTCGCTAATTAGTAAAATAATTTAGAATTCGTTCATTTCCGTTTGCAAATCCCATGCACCGGTTCGTTTCTTTCGCCATTTTGATTTAAAAGATTTCATTTTAGAAGCGATGGTTAATGAGAATCTAATTAATATCTAGGCTAATTAACACAATATTAAAATTCTGAGACTCAAGTATAGCAGGAGAGGGTTTGGACTACCTAAATCTAAATTTACAGACTTCTAGGTGCGCTAAATTTTCCTAGCCATCGCAGACAGACACACAGACACACAGAGCGAAACTTTCTTTTATTAGTATAGATAGATTTGTATTTTGATTTCTCAAACCGTTACGTAATTTCAAAGTATGCCGAAAACAGAAAGGGGGAAGGACATTAAATGTTTAAAAAAAATAGTTGTTATTGGTCAAACTAGTTGAATTTTTTATGAGTTAAAAATATGTGTCCGTAGCTTTTGTGAAAAATTCATAAATAAGTATTAATATTTAAGGGCAAAAGCGCTTGTAAGAAAACTTTTTTTTCACATCATGTCATTTAATAATTAAAAAAAAATTTTCTTGTTGAATTTTTATTTGATAGAAATAAATCGGTTTTAAAGGCTCTGTAAAAAATTTGCGAAAATATATTCATATATTATTGAAACAAAATGTTGTGCTTTATTCTTGCTGTTTTCTTTTTGGTTCGGGTTTTTTAACATTAACAACAACAACAAAAAATTATTATTATCCTAACGCTTTGAAATTTTAATCAATTATACATATAACAGTATTCAAGATTGTCTAAAAATTTCCTGCAAAAATATGGATTTTTAGTTATAAAAAGATGAGCCAAAGCCGCGCAAATCTGCCCGTTCTGAGCAAAAATTTTGCAGATTTCATTTTTTTAAATACTTTGAGCTGTTCAAATGCTTTGACATTTTTGTATGTCTATCTTTAAAATTTCGTGACAATATATGTATATTTAATAGTGAAAGCATTAGTCGAACAAAGCGAAGGCACGCTAAAACACGTATTTCGCATTTTTTTCAGAATATTTCTCAGATTTCAATTTTTTAAATACTTTTACGGGTCCGAATGTTTCTAAAATTTCGTAGGCGATATAAACATCGCCTACCTACATGCTCTAAAAATATTGTGTTGAAATAATACAGAGGTTTAGTTACCTTAAGCGTAGGAAAAGAATAATTTCCATGAGGCGCAAAGTCACCTGCGTTCGCCGGTGTTTTTGAAAGAGTTAAAATTCATATTTTTTAAAACTAGTAGCAAGCCAATTAGAAGATGGTTTCAGCTTTAAGAGCATATTTTTGGTTTGTCAGTAACTGTAAAATTACTTGCTGGAGGGGCGTTGACATAAGGAGGCAAAACGACACTTTTTGAATTTTTTTTCAAAGGTTTAACAACTATTTTTATCGAATTTATTGCAGCATTTGAGACGAAAATGTACGACATTTCCGAATATATCTTGCTTAATTTTAACTGTACCGAGCAATTTGGCCGATTTAGGTTAAAACAAAACTTCGAAATAATACAAAAGACCCCTTCAGTTCTTTATTTCCTTTCCATGCGTAAATCAGATTCTGGACATGCACGAACGTTTTTGCCGGCTGTGAAAGAAATAATTAATTTCGTTATGAGTTTTTAATAAATATCTTGGCTAAGTATACAAAAAAATAAAATTTGAGCATCAGGTGCATCAGAACCTGCCTTGGACTATCCTCACCCAAATTTTCGTACTTCTGTGTGTGGTACATTTCGCTAGACGTTGCACACATACACACAGACAGACAAACAATTTTCTTTTATTAATATAGACTAGCTGTTTAGCCCCTTCTACGCACAGGAGTTCATGAATTTAATTCTACAATGTGAATAAAATGAATTTAATTCCCCTGTTAAAGTGTTGAGTTGTTCAATAACTATACGATTTAGAAAAAAAATACTACTGTGCATTTTTTAAAATGAAACTTAATTTATGTTGCTATGGCAGCAGACGATAAAACGATATCTTTGGAATAAGGGAATAAATAGAATAAAAATGTTGTTGCCGTTTGTGATAAAATGTTTTTCTTTATTTAAAAAAAATGAAATAATGAAGCGCAATTACATAATCTCTAATTATTTGCATGCAAGGTAAAGAATTATCGTAATTAAGAGGACCACTATGTATCGTTAAAATTTTGTTCGTCTGGTTAAGCTATGAACTTAATTACAAATTTGGCTTAAACTATTATTCGAAAATAGTGGTAACTACCACTCATAAATTTACTTTAATGTTATAGAGGGTGATTATGAAGTTAATTATAATGTTTGTAATCAGTTCCGTTGAAATCGGAAAGATAGTTGCTGAGTTATGGAAACGGGGCATAGTTAGAGAAAAAAACCTTGAAGGAGGTGCCGGGGAGGAGCGAATGTTTAAGTTCACTTCAGTAAATTACTAATTAGGAGGACGACTATGCATCTTTAAAAATTCGTTCGTTTGGTTAAGATAGGAAATTACTTAGAAATTTGTATTAGACTGTTATTCGGAAATAGTGGTACCCACTACTCACAAATTTATTTTAATGATATAGACGTTGATTATTCAGTTAAATATGATGTTTGGAATCAGTTGCACTGAAATCGGAAAATTAGTTGCTGAGATATGGAAACAGGGTACAATTAGACAAAAAGCCTTGAGGGAGGGGCCGGGAGGAGCGGATGTTCAAGTCCCCTTCAGCAAATGATAAATTAAAAGAGCCACTATATGCATCTTAAAATATTGATTCATTTGGTTATGCTAGGAACTTAATTTGGAATTTGGTTTAGACTATTATTCGGAAATACTGGTAACTGTTTTCTAGAAGTACACCCTGAAGCTATGAATGCTGATTTTTATGATAATTTAGCAAAATGGAACTGGTTTGGAGAAGTTCGGAACATAATTACCTGAGTTCTAGAAATAAAGCGCAGTTAGAGAAAAAAACCTTGAGGGAGGGGCCGCGAGGAGGCGCGTGGTCAAGTGCTCAACAACAAATCACTAACTTTGACTGTTGGTATGCATCAACTGAATACGAGCTCTGTACTTTTATTAGGAACATAAATTTAATTTTTAGGAAAATTCTTATTCTAAAATAGCGGTATCATCTATACAAAACAGCGATTAAACGTTACGGGTGAATAAAAAAAAAAAATGGTAAATTTGTTAAATGTAATTAGTTCATTTGAAATTAGAGCAGCAGATTTGGATTTATTAATAAGGAGGGTCAATTAATGAAAAAGCCTCCGCCAGGTGGCGCGTGGTCAAGTAAAATATATGTGATATTTAATAAAAAGTCGTTGAGCCCCACCCCTCCCCATCCTCGCAAATTTAACAAATAATCTGTTAAATAAAGTTTTCTGTATTAATAATCTCTATCATACTAAAATATGTCATGTAAAAAAAACCTTAAACCCAGCTAATTATCATTCATTAAGTCGATAAAATCTTTTAAAATTAAGTTTTTAGCATTTGGCAACGGTCAATAATTAAGTTGATTGTCTACATCTCTTATAATCTCTGATCCATCGATTTTAAACACTCGACTGGGAATTGTAATGATTCCTGCCTTGATTTATTTAATGACTCCTGCGGAGATTTTATACAACCAACCAACCGAAAATAGAAAAGCGTATTTTTGAATTTTTGATGAGATCGCTTTGTAGATGGATTTTAATTAACATTTAATCTATCAAAAATATATTTAAAAATGTCGAATTTTTTGTCCCGATTGTTCATGACCGCCCTACCAGCTACCCGTGTGCAAAATTTACTAGCCCTGCGCCCTGTGGTTTTCGAGTTTTTGAGGTTACATAGATACGCGAACGGTTTTTAATAGTATAGACTAGCTGTTTAACCCGTTCTACGCACGGGAGTTCATGAATTTAAGTCTAAAATGTGAATAAAATAAATTTAAATCCCCTGTTAAAATGTTGAGTTTTTCAATAGCTATACGATTCAGAAAAAAAAAATTACTACTGCACACCTTTTTTTAATGAAACTAATTTATCTTGCTATGGCAACAGACGATAAAACGATATCTTTGGAATAAGGGAATAAATAGAATTAAAATGTTGTTAATGTTTGTGATAAAATGTGATTCTTTATTAAAAAAAAAAAGAAAAAAAGAAAAGAAAGAAAGAAAGAAATGAAATAATGAAGAGAAATTAAATAATCTCTAATTATTTGCATGCGAGGTAAAAGAATTATCGTAATACCCGCTACAGCTTCTTAGTATTACAGCTTGTCGTCCATAATATGTATATCTCACGTTGCGGTAAACATTTAGAACTGGTTAGAACTCGTGAGATTACGGGTTGACATAAAAAGGCAAAAATTCGTCAAAAACATTAAAAAAAATGTATTTAAAATATTTGAATTTTTTGCCCCAGTTGTTCATTGGCTCCCTACCAGCAACCCGTATGCCGAATTTCGTAGCCCTGCGCCCTGTGTTTTTCCGAGTTTTTGAGGTTACATAGATAGATACGCGCACGGATTTTAATTGGGTAGATATTATTCTAGCTGACCCACCCTGCGTTGCCCGTGCCCGTGTAATAAACTTAAATCTCTTAAAAGACGAAACTCTGTCCCGGATCTCCGGTGGCTTTGGCACCGTTTACCGGGCATGCTCATATGCTCCGGAAAATCTTTTATTTTCACCTTCTAACGCCAGGGGAGCATTCTGTTCTAAACAAACCTCTTTCCGAACGAACATCTGACACAAGTTCCCGTTGCTTTACGGCACCGTAATAGTAGACGTGCAACAAAAGTGGTTTGGAGAAGATGGGAACATTATTCGCCGAGTTATTGAAATAAGGCACAGTTAGAGAAAATAACCTTGAGGGGGTGCCGGGGTGAGGGGATGTTCAAGTGTCCTTCAGAAAATGACTAATTAAGCGGAACACTATGCCTCTTTTTAAATAATTTCGTTTGGTTAAGCTATGAACTTAATTACAAAATTGGTTAAACTATTATTCGGAAATAGTGGTAACTACTACTCATAAATTTAGTTTAACGTTATACAGGATGACTATTAAGTTCATTATAATGTTTGTAATCAGTTGCGTTAAAATCGGAACGGCAGTTGCTGAGTTGTGGAAACGGGACATAGTTAGAAAATAAAACCTTGAAGGAGGTGTCGGGGATGAGCGGCTGTTCAAGTTCACTTCAGTAAATAACTAATTAGGAGGGTCACTATGCATCTTTAAAAATTCGTTCGTTTGGTTAAGCTAGGAACTTAATTAGAAATTTGTCTTGGACTGTAATTCGGAAATAGTGGTACTCGCTACTCATAAATTTATTTTAATGATATGGATGTTGATTATTAAGTTAAATATGATATTTGGAAACAGTTGCGCTGAAATCGGAAAATTAGATACTGAGATATGGAAACAGGGTACAGTTAGACAAAAAGCCTTGAGGGAGGGGCCGGGGGGGAGGGCGGGAGCGGATGTTCAAGTGCCTTTCAACAAATGATACATTAGTAGACCCACTATATGCATCTTTAAAGATTGATTCATTTGGTTAAGCTAGGAACTTAATTTGAAATTTGGCTTAGACTATTATTCGGAAATACTGGTAACTGTTTTCTAGAAGTACACCCTGATGCTATGAATGCTGTTTTTTATGATAATTTAGGAAAATGGTACTGGTTTGGAGAAGTTCGGAACATAATTATCTGCGTTCTGTAAGTAAAGCACAGTTAGAGAAAAAAAACCTTGAGGGAGGGGCCGCGAGGAGGCGCGCGGTCAAGTGCTCAACAACAAATCACTAACTTTGTCTGTTGGTATCAATCAACTGAATACGGTCTCTGTACTTTTATTACGAACATAAATTTAATTTTTACAAAAACTGTTATTCTAAAATAGCGGTATTATCTATATAAAACAGCGATTAAACGTTACTAATGCTAAAAATGTTAAATTTGTCAAATGTAATTAGTTGAAATCAGAGCAGTTGATTTGGATTTATTAATAAAGAAGGTCTATTAATGAAAAAGCCACCGCCAGGTGGCGTACGGTCAAGTAAAATAAATGTGATATTTAATAAAAAGTCGTTTACCATTCCCACAAACTTAACGAATAATCTGTGAAATAAAGTTTTCTGTATTAAAAATCTCTATCATATTAATATATGTCATGTAAATAACCCTTAAACCCAGCTAATTATCATTCATTAAGTAGATAAAATCCTTTAAAATTAAGTTTTTAGCATTTGGCAACGGTTAATAATCAAGTTGACTGTCTACATGTCATATAATCTCTGAACCATCGATTTTAAAAACTGGACTCGCAAATTGCAATGATCCCTACATTGATTTATTTAATGACTTCTGCGGAGTTATACAACCAACCAACCGAAGATTAAAAAGCGCATTTTTGATGAAATCTCTTTACGGATGAATTTTAATTAATATTTACTCTATCAAAAATCTATTTAAAATTTTCGAATTTTTTGCCCCAATCGTTCATGACCGCCCTACCAGCTACCCGTGTGCAAAATTTTGTAGCCCTGCGCCCTGCGGTTTTCAATTTTTTGAGGTTACATAGATAGATACGCGAACGGTTTTTAATAATATACAGTGTCTCACAAAAGTGATGGGACACTTGTGCTTTATAAAAAGAAACTGCAATAAAATAAATAAACAAACATGTGCAAAAATTTTTTGGGTGTGTTTCATATTTAGAGTTAGTAACAATTATTACATAACATACATTTTGTCAAAATATTAAAATATTAATTTAGTAAAAATACAATTGTTCAGAACGGAGCAAAAAATGGCTCACATAAGTGATGGGACACTTACTTTTCCATCAAATATTTATCCAAAAATTTTACTTTTTAAAAGGTTTTAATATTTTGTTGGATTTCCTTTTACTTTTAAAACATGATTTAATCTTTTTGGGATGGATTCGACTAATTTTTTTGTGATTTCTGGAGTGATTTTACCCCATTCTTCTTGAAGCACCGATTTTAGTTGTTGTTTTGAAGAAATGGTGTGTTTGCGAATTCTTGATTCCAATTCTTGCCAAATATTCTCTATGGGATTTAAGTCTGGAGATTGTGGTGGTGTTTTTATTATTTCAGGACAGTTATATAGCAGCCAGAGTCTAACGTTCAGAGCAGTGTGCTTGGGGTCATTGTCCTGGTAGAATTTAAAATCGTTATGAAGGTTCAATTTTCGTGCTGAAGATTTCAAATTTTGCTTTAAAATATCAATATACTTGTACTGATCCATTATACTGTCAATAAAAACAAGATTACCAACTCCAGCGGACGACATACACCCCCATACCATAACTCCTCCTCCACCATGTTTTACTGTTGGTACCAAGTTCTGTTTGCGAAATTCTTCCCTGGGTTTTCTCCACACCAAGATTCTACCGTCAGAACCAAATATATTAAATTTACTCTCATCAGCAAATATAACTTTATTCCAGTAATCAGAATTCTTATTTATGTTGGATTTTGCGAAAGCTAGTCTGAGTTTTCTATTCTTTTCACTTACGAAGAATTTTTTCCTGGCTACTCTACCGTGATATCCAGCAGATCGAATTACCCTTCTAATAGTCTCAGGATTAACAATTATTCCATATAATGCTTGTAAATCAGCAGCAACTTTTGAAGCACTAATTCTTGGATTTTTTTTAATATTTCGAACGATAATTCGCTTTATTCCATTGGATAGCTTTGATGGTCGGCCAGGTCTTCTTTTATCCTGAATCATATGATTCTTTTTATATCGTTTAATGATATTGAAAACTGTTGAACGACTCAAGTTAACTGTTTCAGCAGTTTTTCTAATAGATTTTCCACGTTCAATATGCAAATGAATAACTAATTTTCGAATTTCAGGCGAAGTTTCTTTTCGTTTAGCATTCATGGCTACACAGAGCTAAAAAACACAAAAATTCCAAAACAAACTGGAGAGAAATACTGCAGACGATTTTATCAATTATTGCCAATTGCTTTTAAGTAAAAATAAAACCCCAAAAAATATTTTTATTGCTTATTTCAGGCGATTTTTGTTGCATATATAATGGTGTCCCATCACTTATGTGAGCTATTTTTTGCTCCGTTCTAAACATTTGTATTTTTATTAAATTAATATTTTAATATTTTGACAAAATGTATGTCATGTAATAATCTTTACTAAATTTAAGTATGAAACACACCCACAAAAAAATGTGTACATGTTTTTTTAATTTATTTGATTAGTTTCCTTTTGTAAAGCACAAGTGTCCCATCACTTATGTGAGACACTGTAGATAGATAGATAGATTGTTCACGATTATTCTAAGTGGAGATACTGTGTCCAGAGCTTCACCCTTTGTTTTTCGAAGCGCTCCCTCCTATCTGCTGCCAAGCCGCCAATTTTTAATATGTCAACTTAAAAAAATATATAGTTTTCTACTTCAACACGAGTATAATAATTTATTATAAATGGATTTTTTAAAGATTTCGCATTTCTTTAAAAAATATTACCTAAATAGCTTTAAATTTTAGAGCTGAAAGGTGGTGTTACCCTTTAAACCCCATTCCATGTCGATAAAAATATAACCAATTTTTAAGCGAAAGTTTTGTTGCTGTTTGAATTCAGTATCTTTTTCTTAATTTTATTGGTAATTTTGAAAATAAATTTTAATGGAGTAAACAATAACACCATAATTATAAGTTTTCTTTTAAAATCTATTGGTTTATGATAACTAAATCCGTGTTTGAACACTGCAATATCATCGAAAGCATGTACTTATGACCTGCTTCTGAGCATTATTGGCACGATTTCGCTATCAATGGTTAGATAGTTCTTGGTGACAACAATGGAGAAGAGTTTTTTGCCTTGAAAACAAGTTTTTGATATCGAAGTTTATAACAAGAACGTTCAGGATCAAAGTCTTATTCCTTTACTACTGTTAATGGTCTCACAGACCCCTGCTTTTTTTATTTTTACAGATAGCCAATAGATACTAGCGAAATTTTGTTTCGTTTAGAGCTCAAATACAATCGCCAGAGACTTCTGAATAGGTGAATTTTAATTATATTTCCCGTACATAAAGTTTAGCACCGACTCTATGTATTGAGATAATCGGGCCTTTTATTCATCTTTCAATTAAGTGGTCTCAGAGACTGCCCTGTAGCTATGCAACAATTTCTGCACAGCATATAATGGTTAAACTGAATTTGAAATTTTAAAATTTCCTTTAAATTCGTATATTACCTTACCACTAAAAAGTGAATCTCCCCAATCCTTTAAACTTATGACCAATGGAAAGCATGAATAGACGTATTACAGCTATTTTCAAGTAAAACAATATTGGGACGTGGAGTTATATCGAGGCTAACGAAAAACACAGGCTACCGCGGTGCATTCCACTTATATTTTTTTTTACAGACCGCTAGAGTGACGTGATGCTCTTTTCGTACACCTGCATTGGTGGATTCGAGCATCATGTGACTCTCGCGGTCTGTAAAAAAAGATACCCGTAAAGCACCACGGTAGCCTTTCTTTTTCGTTAGCCTTGAATTATATATGCGTGTAATGTTTGAATACGCGAAAAGTTCTGTGATATAATGTTTTCAATAGTCAGAATTATTGGTACTTATTATCCACTAATCGTTTGAGACTATCTTTAAACGCATTATAGTTAACCTAAGTCAAATATTAATAATAGTTGTTTACGTAATAAATTAATTATTTACGTTTATTACATATATTTTCAAAAATGTTAGCTATCCTAGACATGGAAACGAAAAAGGATATCTGCAAGATTCACAAAAAATAAACTTATTTGCGCACGCGTAAAATGAAATGTAGAACTTATTCAGTTTTAGAGTACAAAAGAACGAGGAAAGGGTTGGCTGAGTGGTCTAATGTTCCGAGTTCATGCTGTGGTTCTTTGTTTCGTTCGTTAGGTTTGATACCCTCTCCGGACAGAATTATTTTTGTTATTTTATTGGCGATAATTCATTTTAATAATGTCATATTTTACTACAGGATGAGAAGTTATATAACTTGTAGTTTTTTTTTATTTGAATGCTTTATAATTAATAAAATTTAACGTCCAAGAATATTTTGTTTTAATTACTAATATTAAAAGTACAGGGGAATTTTTTTTAAAGTTGTGAAAGTAAAACACTATAATAAAAGAACCACTGATCCAAATGACCTGATATTTCACCAGTATGCTCCCAAAGCAATGGGACTTTTTTAGGCATGGTTAAAAAAACTTAAAATCGCACCGACAGATGGCGCTGTAAGGTAGCAGAAACAAAGAATACCGTCTGTGGGAGGAAAACAATGGACGGTACTTTGAAAAACCATCTTCCGTAGGCCCCCTGTCGTCATTTTCTTAAATTCTTAAGTGTCCTAAATCTTCTAAGAGCAGTTGCTGCGCTGTCAGTATTCTGATGATACAATTTCACTAACAATGCTCGGTCCGTCAATGGCGCAGTCATTGCGATGATTTCCGTAAAATAATGAACACGAGGTGTGCGTACTTCACATTCTTATCGCCAATGTGCCTGTGCCCGGCACAAGTTCGTCTCCCGACCTTACTGCATGTACAGCGCCATCTGTCGGTGCGATTTTAAATTTTTTTTAAACCATGCCAAAAAAATTCCCATTGCTTTGGGAGTATACTGGTGAAATTTTAGGTCATTTGGATCAGTGGTTCTTCTGTTATAGGGTTTTACTTTCACAACCTTAAAAAAAATCACCCTGTATTTAAAAAGTGATTGAGGATGAAATTATCGCTTACATAAATTGAACTGATCTACAATTTTTGTTACATTTGGTATGATCATTATCAAGATTTCATTTATATACTAAGGTAAGTATGCGATTATTTTTCATAAAAAAAAATAAATAAATAAAAGGAGAGAAACAGAAAGAAAGAAAAATATTCATACAGAAACTCTAAAGGAAATTATCTTGATATCCATGATTTAATAATTAAACAATGTACGGAAATATAAAATAAAATTCAAGTAATTAAAAATATAAAATCGCTAGCTGCAAAGAGCAAAGTTTAAGTTGAGAGTTTTAGAATCGGACTGATAAAATAAACATATTTAATGAAACATTTTATAGGTCGCGTAATTTAAAAAAAAAAAAAAAAAAAAAAAAACCCAGAAAGTTCTAAATATTGTTATTTTTTCAAAATAATGATACTGTGGAAAATAAAATTTAACACCCGACAATATCTTTAAAATTACTAATTTTATATTAAAAATAGTCAAATTAAAAGATTTTGCAGGTAGTTATCGATTACATAAAGTGATCTAAACTTTTATCTATATTTTGTATGAGCATTATCAAGAGGATATATTTTCATAACTAAGAAAAGTATATGATTATTCTCCATAAAAAAATTTATTTAATAAAAATTTTAAAAAATGAAGAGAAAAAAGAAAGTAAAAATATTCACCTAAAAAATATAAAATATCACCTTGATATCCATGGTTCAGTACATAAATAATGCATGAAAATGTAAACTAAATTTCGTGTAATTAAAAAATATATATATTATAAATCGTTAGCTGCAAACAGCAAATTTTAATTTCAGAGTTTTAAAGTCAGGCTGATGAAAATAAAATTAATGAGAAATTTTAAAGATCGCGTAATAAAAAAAAAAATAGATGATACTAAATATTGATATATACAAAAAATGAGGCTGTAGTAAGTAAAAATAAATCATTCAATTAATATTTTTAGTTACATTCTTGCTAAAAATTAGGCATAGAATGTAAATTACAAGATTAAAATTATTCTACATCATTAGTAGATTAGGCTGGACTGACAACACCATCTATCGTCTTATATCTATAAGAACCGCTTACACAATATAACAATTCATCAAGTTTTCAATACTTAATTTAAAAGGAACTAATTAAAAATTAAAACATATGTCTAAAGGCACTTTCAAGTTATTTACCGTCAAATCTTGATGACTACTATCTAGTTCGTTTTATAACTTTTAATTGCATCTTGAAATATGCAATAATTTTTGTCACAGCAGTTAAGAGACTACGCTAGTCACGCGAAGAAACGCGCAAGCTAATGTTAAGTCTATGGGAAGGTTCTTGCGTGATTTCTCGATCGCATTTTAATATTTTTAAATGATTTTTTTTGCATAGGATAGCTGAGGTCGCTCTCTAAAGTTGTTAGTTTTTACTTTTTTGATTTTGGTTACAGTTTTTTTATAAGTGAACATTTTCAATTTTGGAACCGGTTGGAACCGGTTCTGAAAGTGAAAGTACCCTTATATAAAAAAGCTGGAACCAAAATCGAAAAAGCAAAAACTAACAACGATAGAGATCGACGTCAGCTATCCTATACAAAAAAAAATCATTTAACAATATTAAAATGCGAGCGAGAAATCACGCAAGAACGTCCCCATAGACTTAACATTAGCTTGCGCGTTTTTTCGCATGACTGATGTAGGCTCTTAATATCCTACACTAGTAACGCGAAGATTCTCGTGTGCTAATTTTAAACCTATGGGAGCGTTCTTTTCGAATTTCTGGCTTACATTTGCTACTTTTAAATGATATTTTGCATTGGATATCTGAGATTGATCTCTAACAGTGCTAGTTTATTACTTTTTTGATATTGGTTGCAGATTGTTTTATAAAGTTACTGTTATTTTCGGAACCGATTCCAGAAAGCTAAGTAGCTCATTAAAAAATCAAATTGTTACCAAATTCAAAAAAGTAAAAATTAGTTTGGTTAGAAATTGACCTCAGCTATTTTACACAAATTATCATTAAAAAGAAATTAAATTGCAAGCGAGAAATTTGAAATGAACTCTCTCATACATTTAACATTAGTGTGCGAGTTTCGTCGCATGGCTATTATAGGCTCTTGAGCATGTATTATAATGAGTTTAAATAGTTTATTTGTAAATGTTGATTTATTTTTTTCTTTGATCCATTTCAAATTTCAACAAAATATTCTTGGAAAGTGCGCAAATTTCGAATTATTTATTTCTAAGAGTTAAACTTTAACGGTAGTTTTAAATGTTAACTGATTTCCAACGAAGGAATTTATATAATTCGTTTCTATATATTTTTACTTTGTTTATATCCACGCATATCTTTTGAACGGAAGCTCCGATTTTTATACTTTTTCTGTCCCAGATTATACTTTTACTCAGATTATACTTAATAAAAGTAGTATATTTCATGAGAAGGTCTCGTTTAAGTAGTATTGGAATGTAACAATGATATGTTTGTCTGACTGAATATTTTCATGTCTTTTTTTGTCTTTATAAGCTTCATCTTTCGTAAAAGTTGACCAATAGTCACGAGCTTAGAATAATGGTGTTAAAGAACATAGTACTTCTTTATGTTTTGATAATAGTCATTGTGAAATGTATTGTTTTTATCATGAACAGCGGGATAAAATAAATTATAGTTCCAGAAATCAGATTTCATATGAATGAGAATTAGTGTGTGGCATTAGGTCGCGTTACCTGGTTTTAGCCAAACCTGGCAGGTCCCGAAGTTTGGGTCAGTTCATGTTGCAATACTTTATTTCGGTGCGAGTCGCGTTTGGGTCGGGATGATTGTAATTATTTAGGGTTCGGGTAAGTATTCAGTTGTGTTTGACCCTTGCGGTTTGGGTTTGATAAGCCGTTTTATCTAAAGGTAAAAAGTCTACTATATCCTTTCAGATGGAAACAAAATATATATTTGAATATGATGAGTACATGACAGGGTGACCACCACAGTTTTGGGATATAATTTTTTGCCTTATTTAAAAGCGGAAAACGTTATATACTCAGTATTTAATCGCAAAAATATTTTTAGGACGAATAAAATATACGAGGCAAAGATTTCTAATAAATTTAGTGGTGCCATACTCCTAGCTACACCTCGATATATATGTTCATTTTTATTTATAAAAAATCAGGATAAATGTGACTAGGACTCGCATCCAGAGGATTCCGTACCTTTAAGTTACATTACCGTGTGAGAAATCTACAATATCTCACTCTAAACCCCTATATACTGCTCAGAAAACCAGGATAGGGATTTCCATGTAAAAGCTACTCTGCTCGGATTTTTGATTAACTTCAGAAATCCGCAACAAACTATCAAATGATCCGATTCGTCTTCATCAATCTTCCAAGTTGAAGTTTCAGCGACAAATACTATAATGCATGAGGCAGGGGGTATCGCTTTCTACTCACCGACGACCTCTAAGGAAGAGACATGAACCTCTATACCATGACTTCTAACGAAATAGCCTTTCCAAGAAGGAAATCGTTCCTTGAAAAAAACCTCAAAAAGGTGGCGCATGTGGTAAGACGGATTCTGCATACGTCAGTAATTCGTCTGCTTCACCGTTTGACACTGACAGTGACAGCCATGGGCGCTGCTGCAGCACGGATTCTGGCCTGCTGCGCAGAACCGTGCGCGTAGCTGTGCAGCTGCCATTTAGTGCCGAAGTCTCGACACGATGTTATCACTATTGCGTTAGAAGTCCTTCTATAGAGGTTCATGGGAAGAGACTTCTGGACGTAAGTAAAAGTTTCTGCTATAATAAAATAAAATACTCTCTCGTCCTATGACAATAAATCTTATTACTGATGTCATATTATGGTTCTACGAATAGCTAGTGAAACGGCCTGTGTTCTGTGCGACGAATACGCAGGTTAGATAAGTGAGTGCAGTGAGATTCTAAGCAGCTTCTGAATAGAATTGTGAACCCATTTTGTGTTTAGACTCAGAGCCACTGCTCTGAGGTGAAAAGTTTGTTTCTTCGGGCAATCATAAAAGATTCCCGTTGGTTTGATCGAGAAAAGCCAGAAAGGCTTAAATTTCCAGGTTGAAGCCATCTACTGACACGGACAGGCAAAACGTCCACCACGGACTCATAGAAATGAATGTGAATTGACTTCCTGGCAAACTTCGAAAAGCGTTTTTCACCCCGAACGGTGTGAAGGATCCTGCTACGCGGAGTCTCTCACCTGATGTAAGTGCGTCGTGACTCTGTGGCGTAATTGTTGGACTTTACTTAAATGAACATTTATTATAAGCTGAAATCCCTTTGCAAGTGCTATGAGATTTCTTTTGTGCTAAATTTGATGGTTATATGTCAACTGGAAGTGCCCTATAGGATTTGAGAATAAAACTGATAGGAAATTTAGGGTTCACCTAGAAACTTGGAATTTGTCTTACAGCACATGTAAAGGATATAAAATCAGAAAATTATTAATTTATAATTCTATAGCGATTTATTACGTGATTTTTTAGAATCGGGATTTCCAAAGCGAGACAGGTATAAGGTTTTTTTTTCCTTTTGAGGCACAGAACGCTAGAGATAAAACTGATATTAGAAAGCATTTTTTTATTAATTGCACTAAAATATGGATTAATTTTCTTTCATTTCGCGTGCGTTCGTCAGCGTTTTGAAGTGCGTCCAATTCCTGTCGTGTGTTTCGAGTTAACTTCATATAGTCCAGGCATTAGGGGCTAAAAAAGGGCAAATAAAGGAAAGTTTTGGTGTAGTTTTGGTATTATGGTTCCTTTATGTTTTTGGGTTCGCTGAACACGAATCTGAAGTTTTCCAACAAAATTTATCTCGGAAAATACGTTTTTTTACAAAAAACCTGTAAAAAAACGGACTTTTCTCTGTTTTTTCAAAATAACTCCAAAACTATGCATTTTGCATGAAAAGCGATAGTATATGAATTAAAGAAAATAACATTTCCTACATTTTATATATTGAAAGTTTTTTTCCCTGATCAATGGTTTAGCCATAAGAGTGCCGCAAAAAAGGGTGTTAAAAAAAAAAAAAAACTTTAAAAAAAGGGAATTACATCACTGTACGTCAGTGTAACATGAAACAAACCATTTTACGCAAACGTTTAACTATAAATGATACTATATATTATATGATTGACTATATTTTATGCATTTGAGGTAGAGGAAAAGTGCTGATCCGGCGCCAGGGGAAGGTGGGAGGAATGGAGCAGATCCACCTTCTCTCATGAGTCGAGGGTGTTCCTCCTCCGGAGAGCTCGTACTAAGAGAAAGTAAAATTGGGGGGGGGGGTAAAGGACAAAAACTTTAAGCACGGGAATTACGGCCCTGTACGTCTTTGTAAAATGAAAATTAACCATTTTAAGCAAACGTAGACAAAAACAATGTGATTGACTACATTTTGTTGTCTGATAATAAACACGACGACTCATTATGAATCATTATTAAGTTATAAATAATTATGTACATTAGTAACAAATTAGTAAACATATTTTTATAAAGAAAAAAGTAAAACTCTTATTTCCGCATTCCTTTATTAATTATGGATTTAGTGGGGGGTTTTATTTACTACCAATATTATAGAATAAATGTTTTCTAAATGGTAAATATTGCATTGCTTGTGGCATGGCTTGTTCCTCTTCTATTGGGTCTATGGATTCAATGGGTGGGCAATCGATCTCCAGCTCAGTTTCAAGCTATAACTCTTCTTCCTCGTCTTGATTCACCACTGAGATGTTGTTGCAGTTCCCTTCACAGTTCACGCACATGTTGGAACAATAAAGACCTGCCTTCTTGCACCCATAATTTTGTTGGCAGTTCTTTTTTGCACATACAGTATACAAGCTTCAAAAAAGCAGGTGGTAGTACAGTAAATACAGTCTCAAGGCCAATATTTGTTTTCTTCCATACCTCTTCAGAATTTTTGCAACTTCCAGCCATTTCTGCCCCTGGTAATATGCTCTTAAAGATTTCTGTCGTGCTATAGCTGCAGATGGTGGTAAAGCAGCAATATTATAACTGTTTTTAAAGGCTGTCTTCTTGTACGAAATATGTCTTAGATGGTTCAACGAAGGCACATTAGTCCCACTATAGCTATACAGTCAGGCAAGGAAACGTTGCGCAGCAGCTGCAATCATCTCAAAGTAGCGTTTGAATCTTTAACATTATGCAGTGTTATTTAACCTTAGTGTTGAATACTTTAACAAAATCAGCGACATCTGGATTCTTCACAAGAGTTTTGAGGAACTTCAGTTTTTCCTTGCATAAACGGTACTGACAATGTATCGCACTCACTCACAGCATGTAGGAAGAGGATGTTTTCCGCAACCGTTGAATTCACAGTATTTGTTGGAGAAAATATCGTTAGAGAAACACCGTCCTTCCCAGGTTTTAAAAAGAAAACGTTTTCAGCCCTGCAGAAACCTATCAAAATGACAAAGAGTTCTACATCCTCCCCAACTATAATCACCATCTTATTTGATGGAGCCAAGGACAAAGCAGTGTTTACAATCAAGGTGCCTGCGTCTTTTTATGCTTGCTTGTATGTAATACCTGCTGATGATAACTTGTCAATCATCATAGATATTAACCGAAAACTGTTTTTATGTTAGCAAGAAATATTTTTTTGGAAATGGTAAGTATCATTGTACCGTTAAACAATATGTCAGTTGAAGCATGTTTTTTTGCTCGTCTCATACGCTCAGCAGTTTTTGTACCATATTTGTAAGTCATCAGGTTAGCCTTAAAAGACAACTACTGCATGCGGTTGGTATTTTGACTGTAACATACTCAACATATTTGTCTCAGATTGTTGAAAAAGACTGATTCTTAGGCGAAACAACCTTATTCAATTAAAAAAAAATCATCAATGACGAATTGAATCCTGAAACTGAACCACTTGTTTGTTAGAGGTTTGAATGCCTTGTAGATAGTAGACTTGGTTCCTATTGTTAAGCCATTGTCGAATAGGGATAAGGAATAAGGGCCTAGATCGTATGTCAAAAACTCCTGAAGTTCTTCATCCAAATGTTTTGCAACCGAAATTCGTTGGAATAAAGTTGTGGGATTAATAGGTACCAACTCGTCGTCTACTAAATAATGAATCATAATGAGTCGTCGTCTTTATTATCAGATAACTTCATTGTAAAATGTAGGCGATCACATACATTTAGAATAATTAATAGTCAACGATTGCTTAAAATAGATAATTTTCATGTTGAATAGACTTACAGGGCTGTAATTCCTGTTTGTTTAGAGTTTTTTTCTTTTACCTCTCCTAATTTTACTTTCTCTTAGAGTACGAGGTCTCCGGATGAAGAGCTTTCCTCTACCTCAAATGCATAAAATATTGTCAATCATATAATCGTTAGTATCATTTATGGTTAAACGTTTGCGTAAAATAGTTAGTTTCATGTTACACTGACGTACAGTGATGGAATTCCCTTTTTTTACAGTTTTTGTTTTTAGCACCCATTTTTGCGGCACTCTCACTGCTAAACCATTGATCAGAGAAAAAAACTTTCAGTAAATAAAATGTAGGAAATTTCATTCTTTTTAATTCATGTACTGTTGACTTTCACGCAAAATGCATAGTTTTGGAGTTATTTTGAAAAAAACTGAAGAAAGTCTATTTTTTTTACACGTTTTTTGTCAAAAAAACGTATTTCCCGGAAAAAATTTTGTAGGAAAACCTCGGATTCTTGTTCAGCGACCCAAAAATCATAATGAAACCAAATATCAAAACTACATCAAAATTTTCCTTTATTTTCTACCAAATGACTGGACTAATACAGAATTTGCGAGTTTGAGCAGGTATAACCTGAATCTAGCAATACTATAGATTCAATTTTTGAGCCAATAGTTTTACTTACAGTAGCCATATCCAATAAATATGTTTGTTTCAAAAATAGTTTTACTGTTTGTAGTTAGAATAAATTTTAAAAAAAATAATATGTTACAAAATAACATTTCTCTTCCAAAATATGTTTATTTTGGCACACCGATTATAAACAAGAAATTTCCGCCGACCATCCGCAAATACTGTTTTTTTTAATTTCATTAAATTATGTTTATCTTCTCAGTATCCTGCGCACATCTATATATTTAAAGTAATTGGAGAAAGTTTAATAATATTAAATCACCCAATAAAATATGAAGGTTCACAACTTGAAAACAAAAACAAAATAATAATCTTTACATTTAATAAACGTGAATTCGCAATAGAATGAGAGTTATATATCTACAATAACAAAATTAAGTCTTCGTTCGTGTGGCTTCGTTTATGTGGACGAGGGACAAGAAAGTTCATCGTACGTAGATGTCAGTAAATTTGATTCTGGATAGACAAAGACAGCTTGAAATGCTCCAGGGCCTCATATTTTCAATTTTAAAAAAATTCTATATTAAATGCGAGTTTTCGTGTTTATTTTAATTTCTAATTTTTTGACAACTTTCAACATTTGTGTAAGCGACTCGATTTCAATCTTTAATCTCCGATACAGTAAATTTTATCATATTTCCAATGACCTTTGTACAGCAGTTTCTCGATCTTTTGTTTCTTGACGACAAGTTTTTATAAAATGATTTCACTGTGAAATCTTAGTTTTTTAGACAAATTTTTAATCGTTATTTAGATAAAAGTTCTGGTTAACTTTTAAAAAGTATGTTTAAACACATTACTGAATTAAATACCTTTAAAACTATAGTGAGAGTGAGATCCGCTAAAGAATAAAAAGTAGAAAGGTTTTGTACGGAAAGAAACTGGTTTTACAAACAGTTATATTGACAAAATCATTAGTTAAAGTTATGAGGTAAGTCACTGTTATGGTTTTGTTGCCTTTTGCGGTCACCGTAGTATTTCTCCTAACCTCGAGACCTTAGTCGTATGGTATTTGCTGCCACCACCGGTATTAAACAGATATCGGACACGTTATGAAAAGAAGTTCTCTCCTAATTCAGCTAATAATTTATTGATTAAATTAGCATGAGAAAAATGTTACAGTGATAGTCCTTATTGGTCCGTATATGCTATTAGTACTTACCATCTCCCTGATTACACGTTTTTCGCTGCTTCGTTACGCACCAATCTTATATACACCGCTCCGTCTACGCTATATTTCATCCACTCCGGACCAACTGTCCGATGCACGTTCTCTCTGCGGTCTGCAAGTCTACGAAACTGCTCTCTCTATCTCTCTCTCAAGACACTCTGTTCCTACACTTTCCACTGCTCGCTGGGCTCTGCGGTACTACCCTCTCATCTGCACGCTGGGCTATGTGATACTACTCTCTCCTCTAGACGCAGCTACTCTCTCCCAAGACACTCTGTTCCTACACTTTCCACTGCTCGCTGGTGACAGACTCGTGTGACACACTTCACGCCACTCTCCAGGTCAACGGGGCCTGCCGTTCTTCCTTCACGGATTTTTCCATGCCTTTAGAAACATTGCTCTAGAGCATTCTCCCTTTCTATTATCACCTCAACCCAGTTCACTAGAAATCCAGTGTTCATTGTATCCACATTCTAAAATCGGATTAGTTATTTTCACAATGACCCCGAGAACATCCTGCAAATATCTGAGCCGATCACGGGAATTCCATTGTCAGTCACATACGGAAGTTTACAAAAAATATATATATATCGGATAATATTAATATAGGATAATGATTAAAATATAATTAATTAAATTAATTAGAAATATACAACGTAGGTTCTGTTAAAGTCAGAAACTTGGCAATCACCATTAAAACTAAAGTGCTTGGAAAAAGTTTAAAACAGAAACCATCACAAGAATGAAAAAAATGCGTCAACCATAGATTATGGGAAACTTCCCACATCTTCAAGAATACTGTAACAAGACGTCATTGTTTAATAAAGTAATAGAGTATATCTAAATAAACAATATAGAAAAAGCATAAACAGTTGAACATCTAATTTCATCAAATAACGTCCATAGTCGATAAGATATTTGTTATATAAAATATTTGAGCAGCCGTGTATATGATATATATTTGTTACACTCCACATGGTTTGCTAAAATATAATTCAACTCTAGAACACAAAACACAAGACTTTTTATTCTGAATTTACTGCCCATATGTGGTAACTTGAAATATTTTGTGCATCCTTGTATATGATCTACAGATTTTTATCACACTATATATTAAGCTAAATTTTAATTCAGTTACGAATTGCATAACACAACTAACCGCAGCTGACAACGTATTTCCACTGATTATCACTTATACACACTACACTCTAACCAAATTCTCTTCTGTGTTCTTGTAATTGAATAAAAAATGCTATGCACTCCATATTCTATGGCAGCGGTTACAAACCAGTGCATCCCGGCGCATTAACGGTTTCTTGACCACTTTCCAGGGGCTCCGCAGTGGCCCGGGGAAAATGAATGAAGTCAACGTATTCCAAGCAGGGAGTTTCCTTAAAATGTGCACGAATTTTATTTTTACAAAAATAGCTGTAAATTGTAAACTTTATAAAATAAATTAATCCCTTCGATTACAGAGTTATTTTCTGTATAAAGCATCCGATGCTGTCATTTGTTTCTACTACCATTCTATTTTTAGATTTATCGCATAAAAAATGGGACAAATTGAGTAAAGAAAAGTAGATCCAAAATAAAAATGCAAGAAATTAGAGGTCTGAAGGAAATTTGCAAAGTTAAATTTTTCACCTCGTCTACCACCGGCATTATTTGCTGTAAAGTGTTAACAAACACCTTCCTATTTCCTTCTAAACAGCAGCATCATTTTGAGAGAGATCATCCCGACTTAAAATGAATTTCATCCTAATAAAATGACCGACAGGGATACTATGCTCTATAGATTTGGTTTCCTTGTCTGATCAGTCCCTCTTAGGCAACAAAATAAAATAAAATAAAATAAATTTCCTCCTTTCAAGAAGAAGTAGAACGAAGTTTTAGCTTCAAATAAATTATATACAACACTCTGAAGCAAATAATGAAAGTATACTGCAAGCTAACTATCTGATAATTCCCGAGTATCTCATGCCATCATACCATAGTTGATATACTTATTAAACCTTCTAAAATATGTAGTGTCAGGAATCGATAAAAACATTATGAAAAACTGTTAACCCGAGAGCAGTCATACTGGTTATTACATACACAGGGTCCGTACTGTTTCTACAATTTCCACCACTATTTCTCGAAAAGTAATATTCAACTTATTTTATCACAGCCTTTCTAACAAGTGTCTCCGACTAAATAAGGTGACTATTAGTATTTGTATTTATTGCTGACAAAGTAAAATCCATTCATACACTGCGTATGCGCAATTTCTCCCGGGTTAATTAATTCTGCAATATTCCTTTGTCATATAACACCATTACTTAAAAAGCTATCAGAAGGGTATTCTTCTTTTGCAGACCATTACAAATCAACACACCAGAAGAGAAAATACTTAATCTATTGGATTAATTCGGCTATTCAAATGAAATACTATGTAAAAATTGTGCAAATTTATGTGCTGATAATATGAAGTTATTTATGAGCCATAATTCTGGAGAACTGTAAAAGCAACAATAGCGTTTTTTATACTCGAAAAAATTTTTGCTAAACTGATAATAGTGTTAAATGATGTCACCAAAATAAGAAACTAATAAAATTATGACATCTTCAAACTAATGAACATCTGGGGAATCACTATCAGTACCTTGTACTGCATATTGATGTTAAATTCTATCTGGATAATGAGCGTTTACATTATCCACAGAACTGCGTGCAGATATAGCAGCATTTTTTATGTATCATGACACTCAACGGACAATAGTTTTACACGATGAAAACTGGATGTGAAAACGCACCTATTTGGTCGATATGGTTAAAACATTAATCGAAATGAGTATATCATTACAAAGAGAAACCGTTACATCTTTAAAAGCAACGTTTAAGATTACCTACGTTTAAGAGAAAACTGATATTTTGGTTGGAGTGTGTCGGAAATAAAGATATTGATTTATTTCTTATTGGTAAAGAAGTTTTAGAATGAATATAATGTACAAGCTTCAAAAGAAAAAAAATCAGGGTATCGTGAAACTTTGAAAGACGTGTTTGAACACTATTATTCAACGGATCATTAAAAATGCTGGACGACTTTAAATGTGTTCAGCGTCCAGCAAACACAACCGGCTTCAATATAGCAAGATGCGAGGTCCTACTTGATTTAACATTTCACAGCGCTGTAACAATATTTCAGAACCAAAGTACACATGAGTTTTGGTGTCATTTGACAGATGGATTCAAAATATTATCAGAGAGAGCATTAGTTTTATTGTTATTTTTAAATATATTTTTCTGTAAATTGGGATTCTCCACTTACACCGTCACCAGAACTAAATACAGAAGCTTTTTAAATGCATAACTAGACATTAGTCTGAAATTATCGACAACTTAACAGGATATGATATCAGAAAATTTTGCTAGACAATGCTATCACAGGTTTCACATGAAACCAGAACACTATCAATGCAAAATCTATTGTACGACA
The DNA here is from genome assembly GCA_963931845.1 of Maratus michaelseni. Taxonomy (NCBI): domain Eukaryota; kingdom Metazoa; phylum Arthropoda; class Arachnida; order Araneae; family Salticidae; genus Maratus; species Maratus michaelseni. The sequence goes on along the minus strand of OZ007593.1, from coordinate 20,418,950 downwards.
AATGGTTCCATTTATGGAATTTTGAACAGCTTTTATGTATGACCGATTTTGAAATTACCATGAGGATTTATGTTAATTGCAAAAAAAATTAACTATTATTATAAAATTTTGTAAATATGCTATCAATGTAAGAACATTTTAGAATTGTATAAACTACTATATATCTCCCTTCTTCTTCTTCGTAGCAATATAGCTAAATACTATTAACTTGTAATATAAAGAGTACGGAAGGCTAAAGTGACTCAGTCATAGAAATTCACTCTGAAAAAGCCTCCAGAAGACAAAAAGTTTAGGAACCACTCTTCTAGAGTAAGCATCTTGCAGTGCACCTCAGAAATATTTGAAATGGTGTAACATTTTAAAAATACATTGGAAATGATTTTTCCCACATAGGTCGTAATTCAACTATTTCATTTGTATGTTTCTGTAAATGAACGATTTATGCGATTAAATAAGATGAAGATTACCTTTAGTTATCAGGAAGTGCAATGAATTATGGAATGCTTCAGGACGGCCAAAATCAAATGAAATTATGCGCAGTATTTTAGGCCATACATTATCCCGTCCAGGACCCACGAGATGGAATAGTTTTTACGATAGTTTAAAACAAATTTCAGCAGTAAGAAATAAACATTTCATATTAAGTTGCGCCTTGGGACACAAAAATCCGCTAACAGATATTGAACATGATTATATTGATTAATTCATTGAATGCGCTTCACCTATAGCAGATGCAATTGATATTTTACAAGGCAGTGAAACGTTTTATGGTGTTGCTTTGCCTTGTCTATTTGCTCTCAGAAAAAACCTAAGGAAGCTACTTAAACGAGATCTCAAATACTGTAGACCAATCGTAAATAGGTACATTGACAGCATTAAAGAGAGGTTTTCTGACTTTTATAGGCTTTTTGGTAATGTAGCTGTAACGCAGTAATTGCAGCTTTAAGCTATCCCATGTTTAAAAATAAATGGTTTTCTTGTGTACCATTGACGAGCCATAAAAAGTGTATGCGATTATTGTCAGCAGCAATATGTGATGAAATCACTCCAAATGTGAAAGATTCTGTCATTCAAAACTGTTTCACTAAAAAATCAAAGGAATATATATTTTTTTATTTTGGTGCAGATTCTGATAGTGAGTGCACGGTAAAACATTTGGTGTAATGTTACTCCATAAAACTGGAGGCAGCATTGCTGCCTCTAGTCTTACGATGGTATTTAACTGATATAACTGGTGTAACATCACATGTTACACCAGTTATATCAGTTAAATACCACAGTAAGACTGGAGGCAGCAATACTGCCTCCAGTTTTGTGGAGTAACGTTACACCAAATGTTTTACAGTGTGTGAGGAATCGGATACACCTAAAAAGAAAGCCGAACTCATTATATCAGACTTCTTTTCTGAAGAGTGCCGAGATGTAAGCCTCCTAGAACGATATCTGTTATTAAAGAAGGTATTTGTGTAATAAAATACCCCAATGCCATCCTCTGGACATGTAGAAAGGATGTTTTCTTTCACTACGAAGATTAATTTATCGACATCTCAAAATTTATCGGATGATATGTTTGAAAAGAAAGTAGTAATGAAGAATAATTTAAATTACTTTAAAAAATAAGTCACATATTGGCTAATTATTACATTAGAGCTGGAGAGCTGGGAGGGAGGAGTAATTATTGTTTTTTCAGAATTTTTGCAGTTGAAACTTGATATTAAAACAAAATTGTAATGACAGGATATTTAAGGCATATTAGTTATCACTTATATATATAAATATCATCCCGGATCTAAAAAGTAAAATAAAAAAAATCATTTTTGTATGATCGAAACTCACTTAGTTAGAATACTTTGAATTCTATGAATTTTCAGCTTTAACGCGTCTTACCGTCTCACAAAACCTGACATAATAAACTCACATTTTGTCATTTTTAACTTATATATATAAACTTAAACATACCTCCCAATTCTTCTGTTCAACTTTATTGTTATACTATGATTATTGTCATTTCCACACGTAAATTTAATGTGTTGTTACTTTGATTTATATATATATATATGATATCTTGACTTTTTTAATACAGTAAATAACTGAAAATTTTATAGTTTTGGAAATAGATATTTAATTGAAAAAACATAAACCTGTTTTGAAAGAAAAATTCTCTATTCATTTGCCTCATTCACAAATCATTTGAATTTTCATAATGCATAAAACAAGCAGATGTTTTTATTTAACCTTTAATTGCTGTTACAGAAATTGTTACATAGCTTCTGTGAGCGGCCTCTGAGACTGATTAAACACCCGATTAACTCATAGGATACTCTTTCTGTACTTAACTTTATGTACAGTAATATTATAATGAAAATTCACCTATTCAGAAGACTAGCGATAGTACTAGAGCTCCAAACGAAACAAAATTCTAATAGTATCTGTAGTTAAACTAAAAATGTCATGTTAAACTCTGAAAATTGAAACAAGTAGCTGTCTGTAGGACATGTGTTAAAGATTAAATACGAAGGAATTGAACACAAATATTCATTTTGCTATAAAACAAAGGTCATTTTTAACAAAATGGGTGAAAGTGCGTGTTTCGAACGGATTTCCAAAGTATGGAAGCAAAGAAAGTGTGTTCACTAATTAGTAAAATTTGTAAAAGAACGTAAATAAAACGTGTAGTTACTTTAAAAAAATCTCAAATCAATTGGTTTTTGAGTATGTTTTAAAGATTCGCTTGGGTAAGAGGGGGTAAAAATGTAGTGCAACCCTGATGATTTATTGGTACAGTATGGTGTAATGCCAACATCGGAGTGTTACATTTTACTTATAAAACTTATAAAAAAAATTTTCATTTTGACGCAGCTTCTTTTTTATATAAGCATAATTTAGTATGTTTATTTGAAGACCATTTGCAGCGACAAATTAGATATGTGATTTTTTTTTAATTAATTCTTTGAAATGTTTAAAAATTGTCTAAAAATATGTAAATGTGCAGCGTAAAAATTTCTTGAAATGTTATGTGTATATTAACGATATTAATTGGTTTGTGAGTAAGTTTGAAAGATTCATTTTGATGAAAAGGGGGGAAAATGAAAAGCAACACTAATGATTTATTCTTATAAATTTATGATGTATAGCCAACATTCAACTGTTATATTTTGCTTAAACCATATATTTTCTTCTCCAGTTTGTCGGGACATTTTTTGTGATAGAAACATAACTCCATTTTATTTCAATTATGTAGTTTATTAAAATTTTAATTATTTGATAATATTGTTCGCCTTTGCCTACAATAATTACATAGGAAAATTATACCAGTTTCATAAAAATGAACTTAACTGTCCCTTGTAATGATTTACACATTTTGACCTGGGTATATCTGGATAATTTTATGTGATCCTGTATAATTTTCAAAAAGGAAAATCGCATAGTGACCCTTAATAAATCTCATAGCAATGAAAGCGAATTTAAGAAAGTTAAATCGCGGGCATATTTAATTTTCGTCTGTGTAATTAGATTAATTATTAAAGTAATCACGACTGAATTAGTTCAGATTGAATTAAAATCATTTGTAAACGTAATTACTTTTTTGAATTTCAATCATGATTACTTTCATCATGATTTAATTTCGTATGATTGAACGCTTAGTCGATTGATCAATCAACTAAAGAAGTAATCGATTACTGCCAACCCTGTTAGAAAGTAGCAGATTTGGATTTGAAAACAGCTTTAAACACACCATATGATGTACTGAAATTTAATTGAGTTCCAAAATGCATACCACAGCTGAAAACTCATTTCCAGCAAATATTACATACTAGTATATAACCCCCGTCAAAAATGACGGAATGTTACGTTTCATTTTCATAAGATTTCATACAAACAAACAGCATTAAAATGTTATGAAATAATATTCAATCCTTTGATATAAACAACGACAGTCCCGAAGGAAATAAACTGTTTTGATTGAACTTCAACAGTTCAAAGATTTCACTATAAAAAGATTCTGTAAAGATTAAGAACGATAAAATCTTCAAAACATTGTTTAGATCAACAAAGTTGTTTAAACAACCATTGCTGGGTTAACACATCTCCAGGCCCGCTTGCGCCCGCTAGCGGACCCCTAATTACATCGGGACGGTGACTTGCATACAATCCTCGTAAAAAGCTGCTCTAATACTTCACCAGGCAGATTTTTAAGCGACATTAAAAATTTCGAGTCATTTTGGCAATCTGCGTCATTTCGATTTTTTAAACTGCTCTGCTATATCAGAGTAAACATTTCATTATTCAAATTCCGATTTCACAACTGTAATAAATTTCGATCCTTAAAATAATTTATTTTATTTTATTTCTTAATTAAATCGCATCTATTAATTGTATTAATATGACTGATCATTTTTTTTCACTACAAAGTTACTATGTTAAAATTCAAAATTTTATCTGCATTGATACAACTAAGACTTGTTGTACCACAGTATTACAATATATTCCTTATATTTTAATTATATTTGATATAAAATATTCATTTTATGTACAATGCAAGCAAAATTTATAAAAGACAGAACCAAGTGCAATTTCAACAGAAAGTTTATTTGCTAAAATAATAATTAAATAACTTAAATTTTAAAAAGTTTATCTCAAATTAAATTCTGATTTTTAAATTGCCTACAGAAATCTGTGATAAGTTTTGATCATTAAAGATCATTTTTTATTAAATAAGTATTTTTTTTTAATTTTCTTATTAAATTACAAATTTATTTTCACTAAAAAGTTTCTACTATGCTAAAATACAAAATTTTATTTCATTGATATAACTAATATATGTAGTACACGGTACTACAATTACATGTTCTTTATATTCTAGTTACATTTTATAAGAAATACAGTGACCTCTTACTTATACGCGATGTTCAGTAATTACTTTTCGTACCACTATTTTAAAACAGTCAAATTCGATTTATAAATTCGGCGATTAAATAAGGAGAAAATTACTTTAAAAAGGAACTGGTGCTGAAAATTAATTACAGTGTATCGCGTATAAGTGAAAGGTTACTGTGTTCAATTCAAAATTTTGTTTATATTAATCTCCGATAGATGGCGATAAAGGCTCACAACGAATGAACAAAGTAGTTTAGCGAGTATCAGGGAGAAAGTAATTTCCTCCGTTTGCGATCACTTTCGGAACGGCTGCCTTCATGGTTAAATATTTTAACGTTCACGACGAATGAATCATTTGTTTGTTTACTTTCATGGAGCAATAAACCTAATTTCAACTGAAGTTATCTCAGAATATAAACATAATTTAATGAAAGCCATCTCACAAACATTAATTTATTTTGAAAGACATGATTTCAAGTAGGATAAATTATCGTTTAGTTGTTATATGTTAGAATAGATTCTTCGTTAAGCCTAACATGGCGTTTAACTACGGTCAATTCACAGATCAGAGTGGTTGCACCTGGAATGGTTACAGACAATTTCTTGCCTTCGGATTTTATTATAAGTAGATAGATAGACAGTAATCGAAATAGTTTTATGCATACCTTCAAATGAACGATAAAAGCTACGCATCCCAAATTCGATAGAAAACCAATTGTAGTTAGAATTGCCAGGTCTCCCGATTTCCAAGGGCCCGCCAAAAGTCCCTACTTTTTCATGATATACAAATTCTTTTAAATTGCTTTTAGTATCAGGCTATTCGATAGTCTGAATCTAGTGGACCTTTAAGCAGTAAACCTATTAAAACATAACATGTCTTATATTACACAAAGATATGAATTATCAATTACTACTCAGCGTATAACCAACAAAGTGAAAAAATATCCATATCGGGGTTCGAACCCGGAAACTTTGGTATTACACACCAATGCTCTAACATTTGAAACTATTCTGGACGACATCCAGTCTACAATTTTCCCACTCTTATGGATTGGCACGGCTGTAACTTTGCAGCACAAGATGGAAAGTCAACCATGTGCACACATCTGGTATGCATAAGAAGCACCAATGCTCTACCGTTTGGAGTAGGAAAATGCTAGACGAGATGTCGTCCGGGATAGCTCCAAATGGTAGAGCATTGGTGCGTAATACCAAAGGTTCCGGGTTCGATCCCTGGTCGGGACATTTTTTTCACTCTGTTGGTTATACGCTGAGTAGTTAGTGATAATTCATATTCTTTCTGTTATATAAGTAATTTTTAGCGTAATTTCAGATCTGCTAGAAAATTTAATTACATGTCTGTAACGGATAAAAAGATGGTTTTGTCTAAAGAAATCTACTTGCAGTTCAGTAAATCTTGTAAAAACGGAACCTTCAGATAATAAATTCTGTCTTATACGTAAAATAATCATTGTTCCTACGGAAATACCATACAATTATAACTACTCAATCAAAAACCTCTCCAATACGGAATTATGTTACGATCACTAGTGATTCCGCTTCCACAGATATTAATCTCAAATATTATTGTGTTTATTCAATACAGTAAAACATACTAAGACGGAATCACAAATGACCAAGTAAAGATTCCGTTTTAGACAAATAGACCTGTATGATACTTTTTCCTTCGGCACCATGGACTGTATGCGTTTAAGACAGGCTTCCGTTATACAGATATTCAATCTTCATAGGATTTACAGTATGTTATGTCCCGATACAGAAATTACTGTCCCACTTTTTTCTGACTCCTTGTTATGAATACCCGTTGTTATGAGACAGCAATCGCTGATATCTTAAAATATAATTCATTTATTAAAAAAGAAAAAAAAAACGATTCGTTTCCAAATCGCTTCAGTCGTCATGTCTGCAAGTATTATAATTTTACGTTTAAAAATGAGTTCGCAACTAGTTTCTCGGAGAAAATATTTTTTTGAGAACAAAAAACCTTCATTTATTGTAAACATTCTTTAAACCTTCGATAACTCGTCATACTGAAAAACAATTTATGTTTATCGAATGCTATTGTTATTTTAATAATGTACAGTAAAACTCGCCACCATCATTAAAATAGGTTTTTATTCAGTCGAATAATAATAATTCTGCCTTTATTTGAGAAAAACGCCATCTCATAAATCTAGATAGACAGATGATTGTATTAAAGCACATTTATGAGGCCGAAGAATTATCGAGATTTAAGTGCATAGCTATGTATGAATTCAATTCGATGTATAAAAACACTGATTTATGAGAGTAACAAGTTATGAAGGTTCCCAAACATAACATAGATAAAAACAATTAATGACATTCTATTGAATAAAAACATAGATTTATAAAGACGACAAGTTATCGGTGTTTCTGTGCAAATTTATACGGAATTTCTAATATTTGATTGATTGAAAACGTAGTTTTATAAGGGTGAGGAAATATCAAAGTTTTAAAGTATATCATCAAAATATTAAAACACTCTGACCTCCGAGCAAAAAGGCAAAATTGTAATGTTGTTTTCCCTATTTATTATTTTAAAATGCTAAAAAAACAAGATACTTTAACCATGACATAAATAAATTAATTATGTGTATGAATATAACCCTGGAGTCTACTAATCATTACTTAATGCATTAAAACTACATGATATTTGTAAAATTATATTAATTTAAATAAAACTAATATTGTAGTGAAACCTGAAGCATAGTGAAAGGATATATCAGTTCGCGGCGATGAGAAGGTTAAGAAAGTTCAATTAATATAAATACAATGTAAGAATGTTCAAGTTGTCGATTTTTAGCACATATTTATAACGAATTTATGATATTTGATCGCAAAAAAACATTTATTTACAAAAGTGAAGAGCTATAATGGTTTTAGAACTGTACTGAAATAATTATATTAGCTTGAAAAAAATCCTAGATTTATAAGGCTGGCTAGTAGTTATCAATTATTTGCTGCAAAACTTTAGAAAATGTATATTTGATTGAATGAAAGAGTAAATTATAAGGGGGGTGAAGTATCGAGGTTTTAGTACATATCGTCAAAAAGCATCAAAAGCATTCAATGCATATCTATAACATGTATGTACCGGATATCCTAAAATGGACTGACGAATTTTAAAATTCAATAACTTACAAACGGTGACAGATATTTAAGAAATTCTAGCAGGAGAGTAATATATGAATGTCAGGAGTTTTTTTTACTGAGATTCCCTGTTTTAGTTTGAATTATAATCAATAGATGGCGCTGTGAGCTATAGGCGCTTAATGGAGGCCAAAACTGAAATCACCGAACATTCATGCGCAGGAAGGAGGTTAAGGGCGCGTTCACAGACCGAAACCCGAGCTACATAAGGTAACGCATGGGTAACCCGAAGCGTTCAGAGACCGATATCACGTGAATTTTTCTGAGTTTCCCGTAGCGTCCAGAGCCGGAAACCCACATTACCTGGAGAATTTTGTTGGGTAAAGTGATCACGTGGTTGGGAATCTGTCTTGTTTGTTTGCTTTATAGCTAACTGCAACTGTTAACTGTTGTTCTTTATGACTCCTACTGTACACTTGAGTCCTGACAATTTGATTGGTCTACCTTTAAGGATCCTCTTCACGCACTTGAAAAAACCCGCTCGCTAATGTTAATGCAATGAGGCATTATTTTTCTAATATCTTGTTTGCATTTGAATATTTTTAAACGTTTTTTTTTGCATTGGATAGCAGAGATCAATCTCTATTTCCGCAGTTGATTATTTTTTTAATTTTCTTTGCGTATATTTTTAAGAAGATACTTTCACTTTCGAAACCGGTTCCGAAAGTGAAAGTATGATATCTTCTTAAAAAATACGCATAGAAAATCGAAAAAGTAATCAACGGTGGAAATAGAGATTGATCTCTGCTATCCAGTGCAAAAAAAAAATCGTTTAAAAATATTCAAATGCAAGCGAGATATTAGAAAAATAATGCCCCATTGGATTAACATTAGCGAGCGGGTGTTTCCAAGTGTGTGAAGGGGACCCTTAACAGGACTATGACATAATTGGCCAACGTCGGTTAGGATGGTTCCTGCAATGTTCGTACAATCAAAATGTAATGCTAGATTGGTTGCGGAAGTGTTTGATTGTAAACATGCACATAACTTTACCCAAAAGCGTTCACAGCCGTTTTAACCCAACTTTACCTTGAGAAAATAAGATGACGTCATTCCCCAATTATACGAGTAACCTGCGTTTCGGTCTCTGAACAAGCTCTAAATGTATGGAGTGGTCCTCAATCACCAACACAATTCTGAACTCAGTCGGTTTGATTTCAATATCGTACTTGTTGTTGTTGTTGTTGTTGTTTTGACCCGGTGGGCCCGGTGAGCAACTTTTTATTTCTTTATAGCTGTCCTACTCCACATACGCCAGACACCCGAAAACAGCGATCTCAATCTAAAAGATCCTACTGTCTGCTGACACCAAAACTACTACCATCCCTGACTCACACACGACTCTGCACCTTCCTTCCATCCAGGACAATAATTGCAGATCTCGTCCAACAACCGAGATAACCACGCCAGACGCTCTCCACCATTCTTTCCTGACACCGCAAAAATATCCTCATACGAAATGTTCTTCGATACCCGTAGCTTCCGATACACAAGATCACGAATACCAGAAAATTTTTTGCACCGCAAAACCTGATGCTCCTCTGTTTGTTCTTCCAAACCACATAGATTACAAGTTGCTATCCCACTTCCTAAAAACGTCTTACGCCGAGATAGAGTTAACACTGTCTTCGTCAGGAACCTAGCGAAAACGACACCGCTCTTTCGCAGCAATGAGTGATGTGGATGCCCAATATTTACATAATCCCAACAACGACCCGTATTACTTCTCCAATATAACTCCCAACTCCAATCTGACTCTTTCTGCTTATTGGTCCTGACTTCCCTCATCCAATCCTTCGCAGAGAACCACGGGATGCAGACATTACAATAAGGATCATTCCTGGCCAGATTATCAGCACGGTCATTGAATTCAATACCTTTGTGTCCGGGTACCCAGATGAAAGTCAAAGAATACTTATCCGACCTCTTCCTGTTAATTTCCTCCCTCAATTGAGTAATAATAGCTACCGATTTCCGGTTGACATTTTGCAGCGCCTCCAAGACACTCTTTGCATCCGTAAAGAACATATAACTACCTCCGTTCACCTTATAGTATTTTATAGCCACCAACAATGCAATGGCCTCTGCCGTAAATATTGAGTTAATGTTGGGAATCTGAAATGCCAAGTGACTGCCTGTTTTTTGGTTGACCATCCCAATCGTAGTTTTGTGATCATCTTTTGATGCATCAGTAGCAATGAAAACGGCCGTGTTCCAATACAATTGAGAAAACTGATAGTATGAGTTCCGAGACTAACGAGAAAGAAAGGCTACCGCGATGCTTTACGCCTATCTTTTTCACAGACCGCGGGAGTCACGTGATGCTGGAATCCACCAATGCAGATGTACGAAAAGAGCATCACGTCATTCTAGCGGTCTGTAAAAAAAGATAAGTGGAATGCACCGCGGTATCCTGTCTTTTTTCGTTAGCCTCGTATGAGTTCTTGATGACGTCATCCGGGAAATCTTTGTTCTGGAACCCCCATGTGTTGAGAAAAATCTGACACTGATCTTTAATTCTGCCTCCACACTTATAAGTGACCATTTCGTTAATATTCGTGACCTGAGTTTGTAGGGTATTCCTTTCTCTGTAGAGTAATTCTTTCGACAGCACATCCGTGTATTCCTGATTTTTAATTTCTGACATAGATATTTTGATGGCCAGATACTCCTGTCTCAATCCACTCCTCCACACCGCACTCTCCTGTAATAAAATCGGATTCAATATCGTAGGAGTCAGATCAACAATAAAGAAAAGTCGTTTCCATGGAAACGAGTTCTTCGAAATCGAAATGTGTAAGGACAATATTCAAAATACCGCACTTTTTAAAATTTGCTGCATTCCAAGAGGGTTAAGATTTTTAAAAAGAATCTTCTTTATGAATCAAATTTATCCTTCCTAAGACTTTCCAACACAGTTGAAAAATGTTTATGCACTCAGTTCCATCAAGTCTTGTCTCCGTGCTCTAACTCGCGTAAATATATTCGGATTGCTATGTATTGATAGACTTTACTGTGGTTAACAATGACATGTTCTGCATTAAAAATGAAGTGTGTGGCACTTATGGTTCGTTTACAGGGGCACTGAAAAGAATGATATTTTATTATGGTTTATGGGGATTAATCCTTTGCAGTGTATTTTAATGATGTTCTTATTGGAATTGATATATTATGGCACTGAAGTGCTTCATGTCGAATATTGTATGTGTAACAACTAATAATTCGTTTTCAAGGCCACTCAAAATAATTTCATTACATGATGACGCATGGGAGAAATCGTGTGCGGTGTATATTAATCATGTTACACTGTTTTAAACATAATAAAATTGATTTGCATTTATGACGTGTAAACCATTCATCATTCATTTACAGGGTCACGCAAAATAATTTGGTTACACAATGGTCTAAAGGGAATAACTGTTTGCAGCGTATTTTAATTATGTTACACTATTTCAAACATAAGGGAAAGGATATACATTACTGAGGTTTAGTACAAGATACTTGTTGTATAATATGTTGTACATAACATTTATCGTTCATTTACAGGGACACACAAAATATTTCGGTTACAGTACTGTAACCGGCGTACTGCCTTTAAGCGATAAATGCTGGAAGTGCTCTTTTAGTTATGGTAAGCGTTTTTAAAACATTTTTACATAATGCTATAGATCATATACAAGGCTACACAAATAATTCGTAAGTGTTGCCAAGTATAAGCGTGAATTGCTAAAAAGAGATTTTCATTCGAGTTATTTTATGTATTTTAATAATATCATATACAGGGCCACGCAAAGAACTGAATGATGATAGATGATAATTTCTGGAATTTTTATTTCAGCAATTTTAAACGGGGTTTTGCCTGAATTAAATTTTAGTTTAATATTTGTAGTGTGAAAAATCTGTAGGTAATATACAGTGCTGTACAAAATAATTCTAATATGTTTTCGTCTATTACTAGAAACTGCTGAAGGTGAAGTTTTCACTGTATTATGTATGTTCTTATTAAATTTTAGAATACTATGTAGAACATATACAATTTTATAGACAGGGCTTCACAAAAGAAATTGTGTACTTTTGTGGCTATGGGCAATAATTACTGAAATCTGGTTTTCAAATGTGTTATGCGTTTTAGAAAATGTTTAGTTCTTTCACCTTATTAAATGGCGAACTTATTGTGGCGTTTTTAACGCATGGCGATGTAAAATTGGAGCGAATTACTTTGAGTTGCGACAATTTTCGTTTGCATTTTTATAAGATACTTCCTGCTGAGAAGATTTGGTTGCTCCTTCTTAAAGCATCACCTGTAAAAATTTATTTATTGCCTTAATTTTAAGAACTTACATAAAAAGTCGTAAATGAAATGAAAATTCAAAGTCGTTGTCAAATGTTTCTCTCACCATGTATTTACCAGAAATACAAAGCTCTTCCGAAGATAACAAATTATTACTAAAAAATAAGCATATGCACACAGAATGTGCATTAAACTGTATAATGAAAGGTTTATGTATAATAAATCAGAAATTACAATGTTGATTGGATAAATTAAGATGTCACTATTTTTAATAGAGAAATTAATAATGACAACAAAGTTGATAAAAAATAATAAGCGACCAAGCAAAATAAAAATATTCAAATATTTTCGAATATTTAAAACATTTTCTAAAAAATAAATAAATATTAAACTTATATAGCTAAAGTAATTAACTAAACAGATAAGGAAAATTAATGCTTCAATCCAAAGAGGAAAGGCTAAAGACCTAAAATTAGACGCGTTGAATCACATTAGGATAGTCTCAAAATGCTCGCCATTTGACACAAGCATATGTCTTAACGAAGTACAATATTACCACATACGTTCTGAAAAGTTCCTTCGGAAATAGCTTCACATTCATGGCTAATAATTTGTTGCAGTTCAGTAATAGTGGTGGGATTGTGTCTGCGCACTGCATACGCCAGGTGCCCCATAGGAAGAAATCGCACGAATTGAAATCCGGAGAATACGGTGGTCAAGAAGTTGCATTTCGATAATTCAATGCAATGACGTGTTTATCAAAATATTCATCGAGGATAGTGAAAACATCAGCTATCAAGCATAAAACATGAACTATTAGGTTTCACACCGTCTTACATGAACCAGTCAGTTTATAAATTACCTAATGTATCAAATATGGCCAGAAGTTGGCGCAAGTTTTCGATGTATCGACTTAAATTTACATTATCTTCCAAAAAAGAGGGCCCAATAACGCAACTGTCCACATAGTAATTTTTTGAGTAGAATGATCGTGGCACGTTCACATGAATTCCCCATATCATCCAATTCTGTTTATTGAAGGAGCCATCCAGATGGTAATACGCTTTGTGAGAAATCGATTTGCGTCAGTACCCCCTTCATCCATCAACTGTAGCATTTCATTTGCAAAAATTAGTCTTTTTACTTACCCATCATACGTAGTATAGGGTAAGTCTTGTAATCGTTTTGAAAATCGAAAAATTTTTTTTGACGGATTTACACGTTTCAGACACTGGAGATTCCGAAAAAAATATTTTTAGAAAAAAAAATTTGCCGTCCGTCTGTGTGTCTGTGTGTGTGTCTGTGTGTGTGTCTGTGTGTGTGTCTGTGTGTCTGTAAACGCTCTATCTCCCGAAAAAATTGAGATAGAGACTTGCAATTTGGTATGTACTTAGTATGTAATAATGGGAAGAAGCCTATTTCATTTCAATAACCTCGATTAACATGGAACAATTTTTTTCGGTCTCTCGAAATATTCGTTCTGATGAAAGGTATATAAAAATTTTCGAAATTGTTTATTTTAAGAAATGAATATAAAAGACAATAAAAAAACATAAATTTTGCATAAAGCATGAAGTTGATCGGATAATTAGTTGCCGAGATATTTGGAATCCTATTTGCCTCACTCTTCGATTTTTTATGACCCTGTATTTCATCCAAATTTCACTTCAAAGATATATTTTAATTGGAAATTTGACGCTTAATTAGATGCAATAAACCTCTAGTTAATAGGATTATTATTTTTGGAGTTATAAGGATGTTTCTTTCAAGCAATTCCGTAATCGAGACTTTAAAGTTTGCCACGATTTTATTTGAATTGCAATGCACTTTATAAGTAGTTTACACATTTTTATTTTAATATTTTACGTTATGCATATCCATGATGGGTAAGTATTACGGTAGCCCCCAACGACTAGTTTTTTTTAAATATTACACTTTTTTTAAATTCTATTTTCTTTATATTGTATTTTATTTTGTAACATGCAATATTTTATTTTCTACTTTTTAGTGTTTAAAATATTTCATTGTTGCAATCTCACAACCAGCTGACATATTTTAGAGATCGTGGTTTGGTACATAATTATCTCCATTGTTGAATCTCGTATACAGTTGTAACAATCGTATAGAATTTTTGGGGACTTGTCACCTGCGCCCGGATAACATAAAAAATCCATAAGTTTAATTTATTAATTTTTAATTAAGTTACAAAAATATCAAAATGTTTAACATAATTTTTAGGATTCTAGTATAGTTTTAAATCAATTACAAAATTCCACATTTACACACACACACATATATATATACATATAAATCAAGTTACGGTAAATAAAATAGCGTAAAAAAAGAGTAATTTTAAGAGGTTACTTCACTCACGCGAAAACACCAGCTCCCTAATGTTAATCCTATGGGGAAATTATTTTATATCTTGTTTACATTTAAATATTTTTAAACGATTTTTTTTTTTTTTTTTTTTTTTTTTTGCATTGATAGATCAGGTAGATATCTATGCAGGCCGTTTTTTACTTTTTCGATTTTGGTTGCAGTTATTTTAATGAGGATACTTTCACACTTTCGGAACCGGTTTCTAAAGTGAAAGTATCTTAATAAAAAAAACTTGTAAACATAATAGAAAAAGTAAAAAATGGCCTGCATAGAGATGAACCTTAGCTATCCAATGCAAAATACTAATAATAAAAAAATATTAAAATGCAAATGAGATATTATAAAATAACTGTCCCATTGGATTAACATTAGCGAGGGTGTGTTTTTGTGTGAGTGAAGTAGCCTCTTAAGAGCCTACACTAGTCACGCGAAGAAACGTTCACGCTAATGTTAAGTCTATGGGTAGGTTATCCCGCGATTTCTCGCTCGCATTTTAATATTTTTAAATGATTTTTTTTGCGTAGGATAGCTGAGGTCGATCTTCAACGTTGTTAGTTTTTACTTTTTTGATTTTGGTTAAACTCTTTTTATAAGCGGACATTTTAAATTTTGGAACCGGTTGGAACCGGTTCTGGAAATTAAAGTACTCTTATATAAAAAAGAAACTGGAGCCAAAATCAAAAAAGTAAAAACTAACAACGATAGATATCGACGTCAGCTATCCTGTGCAAAAAAAAAATCATTTAAAAATATTAAAATGCGAGCGAGAAATCGCGGGATAACCTTCCCATAGACTTAACATTAGCGTAAGCGTTTCTTCGCGTGACTAGTGTAGCCTCTTAAGTTAGCCGAGCGCAGTTGATAAATCGCTAAATGTTGTTCCCATCGCCAGAGTTTGTATTGCAATCATTTCGAAAATTTAAATAATACATCCATTTAAAACACATGTCCTTTTCACCCGTTATATATAAAATACAATTTTTTTCAATCTCCAACTATAATAAAGAAGGAAGTTTGTGTGTGTGTCAGTTTGTGTATCAGTGTGTTTTTGTGTTGTGTTCTGAAGAGACCGCTGCACGCAGAGCTACAAAATTTGGTGGGAAGGTACCTCTATGTATGTAGTTTTGCACCTCGAAGCCAGATTTTGGAATTTTGGAATTTTTTTTTAATTTAAATTTTAATGTGATTTGTAGTGTTTTTTCACGTTTCGCTGCGATTTTTCTACATTAGTAAGAGGAATCCGGTTCCAATCTTTTAGCCCAATATAGTAAATTTTATCTTCTTTTCAATAAAGTTTATATGAAATTCGTAAAGCGATTTTTGAATTTTTTCCTTCGACACTAAGAAATTTTGCCAGAATGCTTGATTGGTTCGGTGGTTGCGCTTCCATTTCAGCCTCAGGTAAGCTCAGAATCGACATTTGTTTTCAATTTTTAGCTTGGAGAAAGTTGATAATTCTTTGGAGATAAAAAATTATGATTTTAAAAATGCGATTTTTAGTGTTTTTTGACGTTCCGCTGCCATTTACCCACATTAGTAACCGGAATCCGGTTCCAATCTTTTAGCCCAATATTGTAAATTTTATCCTCTTTTCAATAAAGTTTATTTGAAAGTCGTACAGCTAATTTTGATTTTTTGGCAATTTTTTTCCTTCGACACTAAGTAATTTTGCCCGGAATGCTTGATTGGTTCAGTGGTTGCTTCCATTTCAGCCTCAGATATACTCAGAATCGTCAATTTTTTACTCTTTTTAGCTTGGAGAAAGTTGATAATTCTTTACAGATAAAAAAAAAATCATAATTTTAAAAGGGAAGGGCGGATTATTTATTATCCAGCTTTTTTTATTAGATTTTTTTTATTTCATTTTTTATTCATTTTTTAACAATTTTTTTAATGTTTTGCAGCGTTTTTTTTGTTTCAAATGACGTCACAAATCGCGCATTATAAGTCAAACACCATTGGAGGGCGGTTGTGATTGGTAGCTGATAGAATTGTAGGCACAGTTGGAAGTCAACCGGGCAATTGTGATTGCAGATGTTAGCTGATTGCAATAGCCGCTTTCAGCGTGACGTCAGTCATGACGTTTTGCTTGTTTACTGACTCCAAACAAACGGTTGCTATGTTTGATCTCTTATCTATATATATAAAAGAAAGTCCTTTCTGGCTAGATGATCAACGCACAGCCAAAACTATTGAACCTACAAAGACGAAACTTGCAGGAAAAATACTTCTTAGTATGTAGAGGCGCACTAAGACAGGATTTTCAAAAACTCCACCCCTAAGGGGGGTAAAAGGGGGAATAAACTTTAAAAAAATTCCTTAAAAATAGGGTATTATAGTTATGTGACAAATGATAACATATTTTAATGTATTTTTGTATGCTGAATCGAATAGTATCAATTAAATACTCATAAGTCAAATAGTTCGTGAGATATTGCACATTTTTCTAATTTGGCGAAGTCTTTGACGTCAAAATCTAACAATTCTAACAATACAAGTGATAATTTCTAAAAATACGTCCGTTACTATAGCAATGGAAGAAATTCAAATTAAATCTTTTTGTTTATTTTTGCAGATAGAAACATTAACTGCTCAATTGGGAATTGAATATTATTCTTACGGATATTTATGTAATTGTGTATTATTATTATTTTATTATTATTATTTCTACAAACTCCACGATTTAAAATAAAATGTGATTGCTAAAATAAAGGGTACATCTCAATTATACCGCTTAGATCGTCGACCGCTTTTCATTAAAAAAAAATCCTCGCCAACCATGAACTCCAAATAAACAAATGGAAGAATGTTGCCATTGGACCATATTATCCTTCTCGGCTGGTCAATAAATGTTTGTGACGTCAGTTGAAATTGATCTATTGCACTTAACTATGAAACGCAACATTTTTACAATGCATTTTCTCTTTTAATGTCATGGCACAGCCGTTTAATTACGCAATTTTTATTTTAATTAACGAAATAACTAAAATATTAAAAAACAAAATGAAAAATACAGGTAAATGTCGAATTAAAAACCGCTTCAGGACATAACAAACACGTTTAATACTTCTGACGTCAAGTGAATGGGACTGCATTTTTGGCGCTAAATCTTATAGTTTGGCGATAGTTTTTTTTTATGGAAAGTGGTCGATGGGATAATGGAGAAGTACCAAATAAAGTGTCGAAGGTCCGATTAGTATTATGTATTACTTCTCTATTTGTTTTCAGTCTTCAGCCATGTTTCTCTTTTTCTTTGGGTAGCTATTCATGCGATTTTGGGCTAATTTTCCGCAATCGGATACCACGCCAATTGGCATATTAGCCACAATGTTGAAAGCATCGTTTATGTTTGAAGCGAAATCTTCATGATGAATCCTGTTACAGAAAATCATATCATCATCTACTATGAGTATAAACCGCATATTCACATTTTAATCAGGTAATGTTTTTTGAAAGGATTTAGCGTATAGCTATTCTACGTTGCTTTGTTATAGAGCTAAAGAGGAAAGCTCTAAAATTATGTGAACCCGATTATTAAAGATTATTAAAAAAAATTCTACTGAACAAATTTAATGTAAGTGATTTTTCAGGTATGGTTAATGACCCTATAACATATATCTACTATGTATTTAAAATGCAAATTCGTATTTCATTCCGACCGTTTATAATTTGAGTTCTGTTGTACGGACTTTGGTGGGATTTACACTGTTAGTTAGGCAATTTTGTAGGGATGGTTGGTACTTCTCTGGAGCAAAGTTTTCGTCTGCGATGTGTTTTCTGAAGTGAAAGCTTGACAACGAATCCGATTACAAAAATCATATAATCATCTATAATATTTATAAAACGCAAATTCTTATTCCATTCCGATCGGTTAAAACTCAGGTTCTACCGAACAGATTTTTATATGATTTCACTGTTAGTTAGGTAATTTGTTTTAGAAAGGTTTTAAAACAAAGCACATTGTTCTACATTGCTTATTTATAGAGCCACGAGAGGAAGTTATAGATAAAATTAGGTGAACCCGATTATGAAAAATTACCTTTTTTAAAGTTCTACTGAACAGATTTTGATGGGAGTTTCGCAGTGTGATTATATATTTTAGGAATTGATTTTCTACATTGTTTAGTTATGGAGCTATGGGAAAAGTTGAAAAAAAAAGAACAGTGCATATACTTTATAGACAGAGGATATATACTAGAGAGTATATATTATAGCTACGGACGGTGTGCAGAATTTCGTCTTAAGAATTCCAGAAGGTTGACGGCGTATACCAGCATATACTTTCTACAAAATCCCTGAGAGTTCTATCAACAGGTGAAGATGATTATGAAAGATACATTTATCTGCCTATTGTATATGTATAATGCAAAGGGAATTTCGATCCTGCCGCTTATACCTTGAATTCTGGTGAATGGATTTTGCTGGAACTTGCACTGTTAGTTAGCTAAATTTTGAGGGGAAGTTTTAGTGCATAACATATAGTTCTATGTTGCTTAGTTAAAGAATTAGGCGGGTGGGGGGAATTTCTATAATCAGTTGAACCCAATTATGAAACATTAGACTTTTTTTAAGATTCTGCTGAATGGATTTCTATGGAACTTGTATTGTTAATTTTCCAGGGATAGTTTCAGTATATTGCATATCGTTATATCGTTCTTTAGAAAATCATACTGTAAATGATTAAATAAACGAGTTCGTCTTTAACAGCCTAAATTCCGTGTAACACATTAGAAAATATAACAGCGTAATGGCTTTTGTTTTACACCAATGCGGAAGGACATGAAGGTAAAAGTTCATGTTTCTTTAAAACACACAATCAAATTCACCGATATATTTCGTTTGATTCAAGTTTTTTTTTTTTTTTTTGAGAAACCGACCAGCGTAGCGAGCAAAGCCTGCTAGGTAATAATAATGGTTAATTTTATCTGTATATAAAATTCTATATTATATAAAAGAAAGTCCTGACTTGGGAGATCATCAAAGCACAGTCCAAACTACTGAAGCTGCAAACACGAAAATTGCGGGGAAAATACTTCTTAATACGTAGAGGAGCAATAAGAAAGTTTTCCTAAAATTCCATCCCTAAAGGAGTTAAAATGGGAACAAACAATAACAAAATTTCTTAAAAATCGGGTTTTATATTTATTTGTCAAATGATAACATATTTCATTGTATTTTTGCATGCAGAATCGAATGGTACCAAATAAAAATATTCTAACTCCAATAATTCGTGAGATATTGCACATTTTCGAATTTGGCGTTGCCTTTGGCGACAGAACCTTAAAATTTATTGCATTGATCGCCAAGTGATATTTTCTAAAATACATTCGTCATTGTTAAAGATCAAACAATACTTTGCGATTTATAAGATACTGGATAAGAAAAAAATCACCTGATATTTTGATTAGATGAAATCTCAGTAATGCCAGTTTTCGGGCTCTTTGTTTTAACTTTTTTGTTTGCTTTGGGAATTTGGAATTGAATATTATTCAGTATTTTTATGTTAGCTGGGTGCCAGTGATCGCCTTTTTTTTTTTTTTTTTTTTTGCTAATCTTTTAACGTTAGCTAACAACTAGCCATTATTTTAACATTGCGATATAATATCTTAAAAAACTTATTTAAAATAACTAAAATATAATCCTAATAAAATACATAAACACAAACATATCAATACAAATAAAATGTCACGCAAAATGTTCCAAATCAAATGATGCCAATTGAAACAAGATTTGGTGAGTTTTTACTGGCGCCCAGCAATATAAAAGTGCCTATTATTCTTACGGATATTTATGTAATTGCGATTTTTAAATAAAATATGCTTGCTGAAGTAAAGTTTCGAGAGTCTGTACGGTTTCAATATTGCACATTTTCTATAATTTGGTGATGCCTTTAGCGCCAACTCATCAATATTTCTAACATTACAAGTTATAATTTCTAAAAATGCATCCATTACTGTATCTTCTTTACCGCCACTGCAACATATCCAGGGAGTCTCATCTTGCCACTTCAAGGCACGGCACGAGGTGCAGGGTAACTGGGATCCGAGATCAACACCCTTATTCCTGAAATAATCAGTATGAGGATCATAATTAAAGCCAGACAAATACTTAGTAGTCCAAGGCAATAATTTGATATGCGATCTCTTTTCATATTTTCCTGTAGTTGTCTGACCAAAAGCGTACATTGTTGGAGGAATGCAATTCACCGGTATATTAAGTTTGATTCAAAATTTGTTTGGAGAAACCGACCAGCGTAGCGGGCGAAGCTTGCTAGTTATATATAAATCGTAGAAAATGTTACCACTGCATATAAAGTATTGAAACTCTTAACTGTGAGATATAGCTATAAGATATATCTATAATATGCAGACAAAATAGAGAATCCCACATAGCAACCGTTTGTTTGGAGTCAGTAACCAAGAAAAACATCATGATTGACGTCACGACTGCAAGTTGTGAATTTTCGCGATATGTTTTATGCAATTTTTAGAGTTTTCTCATGTATACGTCGTTTATGTATTTGATTTCAGAAATTAAGAAAGGTAACTTACTGTCTTTGTACGTAAAAAAAAAGTTATTTTGTTTCTGTTTAGAAAATTAATGATAATTCCTAATTTTTTAACGTATTTGGCTAAAGTCTGGGGGGGGGGTGGGGGGAGTGAGTGTTTCGTTGTAGTTTAAATATCGCGGTAATGTTCTGATCGAAACTCCTTTCTCCCCACCCCCTGCCTCCAAAATCAGAACTATTTAATTATTAGTCCGATTCAAATGAAACCTTTTCTCAAGTCCCCAGATAAACTTCGGTATTTTTTTTCAGCTCTTGGTTACCACTATTTCTGAACAGTAATGACCAGGGTGGAGTATTTTCTCGGCTTCTATGAGCCCAATTTCAATGAGAATTAGTTCATTCAACTTAACACGAACTAATTAAGGTATATACAACTAATTAAGATACAAATTTTGCGCCACATGGCAGTAGAAAATGGAACTAAAAGATTCGGCAGCGCGTGCGCAGCACGGCTACTATATGGTGTCATAGGCAGCAGGGACACGTGCCGGAGTTTCGATCTGAAAAAGTTTTATTTGTAACTGAGTGCACCCCTAGCGGTCGAAAGTGAAACTAAACAATTTTGCATTTAAAATTTGTCCGATTCAACGACAATTGTGATTCATTCAACTTAAATGAACTAATTAAGATATAGATAACTAATTAAGACATAGATTTGGCACTCATTTTCGTAGCAAGCACTTAAAAAGCACTCATTTACGTAGATATTTAGTTATCGTGGTTTCAGTTTATGTATTATGTATGCATAAAAAGTTAATGATATTTGTTAAAAAATACATGGGCTTAGAAATGTAACGAATCATGGAGATTTTAGTACACAACTTTTATTAATAATATTCGATGTAAATGTTGTGCACAAATATGAATGTGACGAAATATCAAGGTTTTACCGTATTTCATCGAAGTAGAAATCCTATTGGGTGAATGGTAAAATAGTACAAGAGTGTAATATTGAAAAATAAAATTATTTTAAGTAATTATTCACATCAGTATACGTCTTTTAAGTGTAAGAACGATCGCTTTACAGTATCGGTAAACTGTTTTAAAAAATAGAAATTTGGGAAAACACACAATTGTCAAAATTTTTTAACGGGTAGTTGAAAGTACACATTCGAGATTAAATTTTTCGAAATATATTAATTTATTGTGGTAATTTTCAAGATTTGTAACACTCATAATAAAAAGAAAATGGTTTTAAAAGGTTTCTTAGCTTGTAATTCCTACTAACACATGGGCTCATAAGTTCCCGGTCTAGTAAAGAAAACACAAACATAAATTTATAATTTTATAAATTTAATAAATAACGTAACTTTAATAAGTAATAATAATTTAATAATAATAATAATAATAATAATAATTTAATAATAATAATAATAATAATAATAATAATTTAATAATAATAATAATAATAATAATAATAATAATAATTTAATAATTTAATAATAATAATAATAATAATAATAATAATTTAATAATAATAATTAAATAAATAAATAATAATAATAATTTAATAATAAATAACATAATTTTATAACGATAAAGCTCCAAACAGTGCTCAGAATCATCGACACGTTGTTGTTTTTGGTCAAAAGTCAACATACGCGGCACCCAATTTGACAACAGCTTTTCATAGACAAATGTTCATTCAAAATAAAACCTACACATTCCTTGGATATCTTCAAAGTAAGAGCTATCTCCTGCAACTTCACTTTGCGGTTCCCCAAAACGATTTTGTGGACTTTTTTTTATGTTTTCCGGAGTCTTCACCTCTTTCGTGGTGCATCACTGGTGTCCGTACGACGAAGTTTAAATTCAGCAAACCAGTCAATAATGGTTGATTTACCTGGTGACGATTATCAAGCCAAGCTTTTGTCTGAACGGTGTTTTTCCCCATCAAATAACAATTCTTGAAATTCTTGTTTATCAACTAAGTCGTTCAACTAAAACCACTCTAACGTTTTATCCACACGGCGAATCGTCATAAGATTTTTTCTGCTACCTTTTAAAGATTAGTATTTACTAAAAAAGCATCGGTTCGGCGGTTGCAACGCCATCTGTGTGCCAGACCGGGAACTTTTCAGCCCATGTGTTATCTCTTATACATTCGAATTATACTCTCTGAAATAATGCTTTAAAATCTGTTCAAAATGAAGGAAAAAAAGCAGACGAAATGAGATATTATGACAGATGACGAGAATTTAAGGAAAAGAAAAATAATGTTTTTTGCTTTTTCGTTCATAATATAGAAACTATCTTCCTATAATATGATAAATAAGTCAGTATAATTCATAAAATTATTTGTATTAAAATATTTATTATAATTATTTATGATGAATACCACGATTATCCAGAAAAATCTTAAGTAGTACCGAGGCATACCATACGTGTGAACTCAATCACCAGAGGGCACTATAACCTTTCTGACCAATCGTGCAAAGCCTAAACCAAAACTAAATCTCACTCTGACCAATTCCCTATCTGGGCAGGGTAGAAATATGTTGATTTAATAATAATTTGGGCAGGGTTTGTGCTAAACCATGTGGCTAAACCTGGCAACGCTTTTTGCAAGGTTTTTGGCGAAATCAATTCGGCTTTCTATAATTACGTATGCTACTATAGTACTAACCGAATAATTACATTCAATTTAGATGTTCATTTTTATTGTTATTTTTAACAGTGGCAACAAACTGAAATGATATCATTAGAATAGAATGATTTCTGGAGCAAAGAATATTGTTTCTCATTTGATTAGAAGTTAATTCTCGGAATTTTGCCATCATGACGATACAAATGGCAAAACCGAAACAAACTACTTTTCAAAGTGTAAATATGCTATATTTATTTGTTATATGAATTAAAAAAAATATGTATTATTGCATTAAATTTGATTTTATAGAATAAGTTAATCCACTAAAGTTGTCTGTTGTTTAAATACATTGCTCTATTTTATATTTGACGTAAATACTAAAAAGAGCCATATTTCGAAACTTAAAATTATGAAAAGAAGCATCTGAAATATTTTTTTTTTCTTGTATAGAACTGGAAGACAATATCGCCAGATTTTAAGACTGTAACAGGATCTTGTCAGTTTGAAAAGAAAATCATGACAGTTACTATCTCAAAAATAACGTATTTGAGAGGTGTTTTTCCAGAAAAAGCTTATGATGAACGACATATGTGCAGTAAGTTTCATTTATCGTTGCATGACGCATGATTTTTTTCAACTCTATTTTTAAATTATCATCAAAATGTTTAAGATGACTCGTGATGTACAGATAAAGGTACTACTCTATTATCCCGTCGACCACTTTTCATAACAAAAAACTGTCGCCAAACTGTAACGCCAAATAAACGTGAGAACGTTGCCATTGGAATATCAAAATAAATAAATAAATAAAATACACTGCTCAAAACAATTAAAGGATATTTGAAGTTTTATATAAAATAAAGATATAAACGAAATTTTTTTTGCCGAAAATAGAAGAAGATAATCACAAATGCAAATTTTTCTGGTTTTCAAACTGTGGAGTATGCAAATTTTGTGTTCGACGTCAAAAACGTCGCTTCAGCGGCAGCGAATGAAATTGGACTTTCAACTGGATAAAAGAGAATGAAGACAAGGATGATCGGCATTCAGTGATTGCTTTGTTTCGATGAGTACGATGTCTCAGCGAAGTCATTTGACAGATTCAGAAGCTTGGAGAATTGTTGGTAGGTTAGAAGGGGGCCAAACTCAAGCCGAAGTAGCGCAAGCCATTGGAGTGTCACAAAGTGTCATTTCCAGGATCTGGAACCGTTTTTTGGAGAGTGGATGTGCAGGCCGAAGACCAGGGCAAGGTCGTAGACGGGCAACAACGCCCAATGAAGATCGGTATTTAGCGTTAACAGCTCGGAGACACCGAAACATGAACGCTACTCTTCTCCAACAACACCTTCGCTCGGCTACAGGCACCACGATTTCAACTCAGACTGTCCGAAACCGGCTCCATGCTGTAGGTCTGTATGCTCGCCGACCGATGGTATGTGTTAGATTAACATCAAGGCATCGTCGCGACCGCAGGGAGTGGGCAACCGAGCATGTCAACTGGAGGAGAAATGAATGGAGCAATATTCTGTTTTCTGACGAGTCCTGTTTTTCTGTGCATCCGGATAATAGGCGTATTTTCATCTGGAGGGACCGTGGCAGTAGGAATAATCCTGCGTTCGTGCACGAAAGTGTCAGATTTGGCGGTGGAGGAGTGTTGGTGTATGGTGGCATCTCCATTGACGGGCGCACTGATCTCTACATCATTCGAGATGGAGCTCTGACTGGTCGCCGATATAGGGATGAGATCCTCAGATCTATTGTAGTCCCTTACGCTGCAGCAATCGGAGATAACTTCATTTTAATGGACGATAACTGCAGGCCACATCGTGCAAACCTGGTGGAGGATTTCCTTTTCGAGGAAGGAATCGTTCGAATGGAATGGCCAGCGTGTTCTCCAGACATGAATCCAATCGAGCACGTTTGGGACACTCTAGGAAGACGAGTTTCTGGCCGCCAACAACCCCCACAAACTCTCCAAGAACTGGAAAGAGCTCTTTTGGAAGAGTGGGCAGAATACCCCAACTCGTCATTAATAACCTCATTGAGTCCATGCCTCAAAGGTGTTCAACGTTGCTGGCCACCCGTGGAAACCATACCCCCTACTGAAAATGATTTTCTTTGAAGAAAACACCTTTTCTTATTATTTTTTCTCATATGCACAAATTGTGTTTTTTTCCTTTTGTACACAAATGCGCAATAAAATGCATTTTTTTCTGCCAAACATGTGTAATTTATTCTCATATAACCTACTATGTCTGTCGACCATCTATCAATCAGCTAAAAAGTTTCCCAGATACAAAATCCACCTAAAACTGCAATATCCTTTAATTGTTTTGAGCAGTGTATAAGAATTTAAGGACAAAATTTTGTATTTTAATTAATGAAATAACTAATAAATCAGTAAAAGATAATGAAAAATTCGGGCAAATGTCGAATTAAAAACCACTTGATGACATAACAAACACGTATAATGCTTCTGAAATCAAGTAAATGGGACTGTATTTTTGGCGTTTAATCTTACAGTTTGGCGATAGTTTTTTGTTATGAAAAGTGGTCGACGGGATAAAAGAGTAGTACCCCGATAAAATACAAATCTCAATTTGGTTTTTAAAATATAAAAACCTTTTGTTAGCTTGTAACGAGTATATTACAAGCTGAAAATTAAATCGAAGCTACATTGGCTCGTAATGGTTTGTCTTAAAAAAAAAAAGTTTGCATGAATAGAAAATAATGAATTTTAGAAAGCCATTTGCATTGTTAGAAAATATCAATTTATAAATCAGACTTATTTGTTTTCAAAGTTGCCAATATGAATTAAAATAGTGAATTCTAGTTTGTTATTCACTATGAAAGAAAATATGCAGCTTAAGGTTTTACTACAACAACAAGTTGGAAATTGTACGTGCGTACGTATTATAACTAGTTTCAGTGATATGAATTATATCGTCTGCAAAGATATGATTAATTTCCGTAATAAAATAAGTACATTTTAAGTTGGGAACATTTTATCTTTTGTTGACATTTACCGAAAATGTCTATAGGAAACTTAAGCTTTGCTTTGAAATTTTCAGAACTTGAAATCCATATTTAGACCCTTTTTCCATTTAATATCTATTTCTCAGGAAACACCTATCCAAAAAACTGTCGTTAGATTATAGGATGCTATAATTAAATAATTTTAGTAAACAAATTCGGTTTTTAAATTCAGTCATGCGGAAATAATATGACTCCACCATAATTGGACGTAATCACCATGGCAACCTAGAATCATTACCTATCATGAGATATCATTAAATTAATTACGCATGATAAGGATTTAATAGAATGAATACAACTTTTATTACTATATTTTTACGTTTTGATTTGATTTTTATAAAATTTGAAATGACTCGACAAAATTCTGTAACGATTAAATATATTAAATTTCAAATCATTCGGTTGGGTAGATTTTGCACTGAAATATGCGGTCAGACGGACGGATCATACGACACGACAACTATAGGTGGTAAGTATTTATAGAATTACCAACGCACCTAATAATAAACAGTTATATATAAAGTGATATATTACACAAAGATATTTTGGTACTTCTCCGTTAGACGAACATCTCTGCACGATCATACCACACGAAAAAATTTTCTTTTTAACACTTTCCAACCTAGTTGAAATGTGTTTATTCGTTATTTCGTGTTACTTCGGTTTGTCTGGCCGTCTGGCGTCTGTCCATGCTCTAAGTCCCGTAAATATGCTCGGATTGCCCTGAAATTTTTGTATGTTATAATCGTTTAATATAGCATGTTCCCTTTTCAACTGAAGTGTGTAGTGCTTATAATTTGTTTACAGGGACAGTCAAAAGTATTCCGTTACATAACAGTTAATGGGAAATAACCGTTTCAAGTGCATTTTGATGACGCTATGTCATTTAAAACATAATGAAATTTATATATAATTATGAAGCGCATTAAAACATGCTTTTTGTAGAATGTGGGGTGCAAGGCATTTATTATTCATTTACAGGGTCAAAGAAAATAATTTTGTTACACATCGTTCTATAGGGAAAAATCGTTTGCAGTGTAATTTAGTGATATTTCACTATTTCAAACATAATGAAAATTATATGCATTACTGAGGTGCATAATAAATTGCTCTCACGTGTGCATTGCGTTTGTTTACAGGGACACACAAAATATATTATTTACAGTACATATGCGATATTTACAGTCTATGTGTGATAAGTGCGTTTTCATCTTTGGTTTGCGTTTTTAAGTTTAACTAAAATGATCATAGTACGTGTGGGTTTATAAACTCGGTTGATCATACACTGGTCAACACAAGAGAATTCGTAAGTATTACAAACTATAGGAATGAATCGCTTAAGGGTAGTTTTTAATCGCGTTTACGCATTTTCCTGCTGAACTGTATTTAGTAGACTAATAGAAGTTTGTAGAAAATAATTAACTTCATATACAGGGCTACACAAAGAAAACGATACATTCTCGTTTATGGTTGGTAATTGCTGCGAGTGAGTTTTAAGTTGCCTTTTAGCTTGTGGTGTGTATAAAAGTCTTCTGATAATATACAGGGCTGTACAAAAGATTTCGAGTGCATTTCCATCGATTGGTGAAAATTGCTAAATGTGAATATTCTAACTGAACTAAACTTTATCATACTATATATCCACATCTACTGATCATAAACAGGGCCCCCACAAAATATATTCGACTACTTTTTTGACATTGGAAGGTAATTTTGAAAATGTATTTTTCAATGTGTTATATGTTTTCTAAACTGTTTACTTACATATCTTCTGTGACCTTATTTAACGGTGAAGTTTCGTTACAGTTTTCTGGCTGTATTGGAAAGTGTTTCATAATCTGTGCTTGACGCATGATTTTTCGTTCTTGGATGCTTATTAAATCGTTGCGATCAATCATTCGATACCTGTAACCATTCATTTTGTATAGCAAAAATGATTTTATTTTTAACCTTTTCCAACATACTTTAAAAGTGTTTATATATTAGGTTTGTCTGTCTGTCAGTCCGTGCTCTAACTCGAGTAAATATACGGGAATTGCCATCAAATTGTTATATGTTATTAAGGTTTACCATGGCATGTTCGGTATTGGAAATGAAGTGTCTAGGTGTTTTTTTTTCAAGGGATACTCAAAAGAATTCCGTTACATAATGGACTACGGGTGTATTTTATTACTTTATATCTTTTGGTGTGTATTTTATTACTTAATTATTATTTTATATCAGATAAAATAATAATTTTATATCAGATTTTCTATCAGAGCAAATCTCGTGTGTCTACCTGTGTGTGTGTATACAAATATTATCTTAAAAAAGGCTCTAACGATTTTAACGAAATTTTGTATTCTACCGTTTTCGAGCACGGGACTAAGTGACATGTTCGAGAAAATTCAATTATTGGGTCATTTTGGTCACTATGGGTCAAGGTCAAGCTACTTATATCTAAAAAAGGCTCAAATGAATTTGACTAAATTTTGTATCCTACCGTTTTCGAGTACGAGAAGGCCATTGGGTTAGGTCACATGTTCGAGAAAGTTCGATTAGAGGGTCATTTTTGGGTCATTGCGGATCAAGCTAATTTTGTCTAAAATACGACTCTCGCGATTTTAACTAAATTTGGTATCCAACCATTCTGTATTACGAGAAGACCATTGGGCTGGGTCACATGTTCGAGAAAATTTGATTGGAGGGTCATTTTTTGGTCAGTACGAGTCAAGCTAATTTTGTCCAAAAATCGACTATAGCGATTTTGACGAAATTTTGTATCCTATCTTTTCGGGGTACGAGAAGCACATTGGGCTACGTCACATATTCTAGAAAATTCGATTGCCGAGTCATTTGGGTCACTACGAGTTAGGGTCAAGCTAATTTTACATAAAAACTGTTGCAACGATTTTGAATAAATGTTGTATCCTACCATTATGGATTACGAGAAGACATTTGGGCTAGGTCACTTGGTTGAGAAAATTCGATTACTGGGTCATTTTGGGGGTTACTAACGATCAATGCTTTTCAATGTGAATGCATGAAGTTTCAAACAGTTATTAAGTTGTTAAACAGTTGTTAGTAAAAGAAGTTGCAAAGTTTGCAACATTGGCGAGAAAATCAAATTTCAAGATTAGCAATGCCAAAACGCATGCTTGTCGTAAAATGAAAGAATGTGCCAAGTTTGCACATTTTCTCCAAATTTTGGGGCATTTGGCAAAAAAATTGGATTTTAGAATTTCAACGAATTTTCTAGAAATTCCCAATATTAGCCGAGATACATGATTCAACCAATCAGCGTCCTTAAAACGTTCTCGAAAACTAAATTCAACCAATCAGGATACATAGAACTGATTATTATATGTTGTACAGATAATTTATTGTTATATCGAGTTAAACGCAAAGCTAATTTTAACCGAGCATAGCTCGGTCTTCCACGCTAGTATATAATAATATGAGCAAATCTTGTGTGTCTGTCTCTCTGTGTCTGTATGGAAATTTTATCTTAAAAAACATGTGTAGCATTTTTAACGAAATTTTGTATCCTACCATTTTTAGAGCACCATTGCACTAAGTTGCATGATCGAGAAAATCCGATTACTGGGTCATTTTTGAGTCACTACGAGTCAGTGTTAAGCTAATTTTATATATAAAACGGCACGGATCAATGCATTTCAATGTGAATGCATGAAGGTTGCAACAGTTATTAAGTTGCTGAACAGTTGGCAGTAAACAAATCGCAAAGTTAATCACATTTCGTCTTATATCGCCAAATTTGACTACATTGGCGATAAAATCGACTTTCAAGATTAGCAATGCCAAAACGCATGCTTGACGCAAAATGAAAAATGTGCCATGTTTGAGCATTTTCGCCAAGTTTTGGCGACATTTAGTAAAAAAAAAAGGCTTTTTGAATCTGACGGAATTTTCTAGAAATTCCCAATAGGAGCCGAGGTGCATGATTCAACCAATCAGTATCCAGAGAACGTTCTCGAAAGCAGAATTCAAACAATCAGTATACATAGAACTGATTATTATATATTGTACAGATAATTTATTGTTATATTGAGTTGAACACTAAACTAATTTTAACCGAGCATAGCTCGGTCTTTTCCGCTGGTACGGTTCTATACGGTGTGTTTTAATGATATTACACTATTTAAAGCATATTGGAATTGATTCAGGGTCGGTTCCTCGACTGGAGCGCATGAGTAATTGTACATAGTATTCGCATCAGTATCAGTAGTACATAGTATCAGTACTGTACTAGTACTAGTCTACTGTACTACTGTACTAGTACTGTATCAGTAATACATAGTATTCATTGTACATAGTACTGGTGTACATAGCATTCATTCATCGTTCATTTACAGGGACACACAAAATAATTCTGTTACAGTATTGTGTATAAACAATAAATGCTCGAAATGCGCTTTCAGTTATGG
Organism: Maratus michaelseni; assembly: GCA_963931845.1. Taxonomy (NCBI): domain Eukaryota; kingdom Metazoa; phylum Arthropoda; class Arachnida; order Araneae; family Salticidae; genus Maratus; species Maratus michaelseni. Next base: position 20,387,589 of record OZ007593.1, on the reverse strand, counting down.
TACGCGTTTTTAATTTAAACTAATATTTTGTCTACTACTTGGTGTGTATAACTTCTATAGATCATATATAGAGCAGCACAAAATATCTCGAGTGCATTTCCATTTACTGATAAAAGTTGATCAAGGGGAATTTTCATTTGTGCTATGAGTTTCCTAACTGTTATGTGTTTTCCAAACTTACACCTTATAAACGGTGAATCTTTGTTAAAGTATTCTTGATGTTTAGAAAGTATTTCATAATCTATAATTGACGCATGGTTTTTTGTTGTAGTTTTAGTTGTTTCACTTTAGAAACAATTGTATTAATTACTGATTTTTTATACTGTTAAAATTGTGTTATAATTTTTGCGATTATACAGGGTGTCCCAAAAGTTGTTGACACATTTTAAAATTCAATAAAAGATAAAGCAATTGGCGGACGAAAATTCTTCTTATAATCAAAAATTTTGTTTATAAAAGCTAGTTCAAAAAATTTCTCGTAGAGATGGCGTTACTTATGCAAAGCTACCAAAGAGATAAAATGACTTTATACATAACAGTGGCGAATGACGCACCGTGCGGATGCACAGTTTTTGTCCAAAGTATGGCAACCCACTTTCCAGAACTTAACAATAGTTGCCTTCATGAGTTCGATTACACGAGTGAGACAAGTCAACAAACATTAGTTTGACTATAATAGGAAGCTCGACAAGTGGTTGGGCGATTCGTTTTTTGTGTTTTTTTCAAAATTCGTATCGACCAGTCTCATTTTTTTTGTCCGTATGTCATTATTATCGTACAGAGACATCCTATAAATCTTGGCGAGTTTCGTGTATCGCCAAACTAATAGTTGTTTGCTTGTCTCACTCGTCTAATCGAATTCATAAAGTCGAGTATTTTTAAGTTCTGGAATGTGGCTTACCTTAGTTTCGATAAAAACTGTACACACGCACTGTGTATTTTTCGCCACTGTTGTGCATAAGAGCAATCTACCTCTTAGGTAGCTTTGCAGAAGTAACGCCATCTATGAGAAAATTTTTTAACTAAGATTTTTTATTTTAAAAAAATCAATCATAAGAAGCATTTACGTCCAAACCACTGTCTTGTACGCCAATTGATTAAATTTGTATTGAATTTTAAAATGTGTCAAGGACTTTTGTGACACCCTGCACTTCATTAGACAGTAATTATATATACTATTAAAGTTGTAATTTATGTATATAGTGCAATTCTTAGCAGAATATTTCTCGTTGAAAAATATACATGTAGTAACTACAACTCTGAAAGCTGAATAAAATTTTTTTTTCCAATTTTTAAGCCTCGTCAACATACAGGAAATTTGCCTAAGAGTATTTCTCCATGCTCTATTTTTCTTAATATACAGGGTTTTTTCGAGAAGTAATATGTCAGTGATTTTATGCGAATATACGTCGCAACGCGCTCAGAGCGGTGGGGAGCGGTGAAGAGAGACGTTAGTTTTCGCATGCGCGATTGCTCTGTCTTTTCCGATCATCCGGAGAGTGAGGTCGGCGATTTCGGGAACCTTGTTTTCATCTTCCGTACAAGCCGCGATGCGGCACTCGATTGAGCAAAAGGCTGCCATCAAGTTTTGTGTGAAACTCGGTAAGTCCGGCCCGACATCGCGGACGAGTGGAAACTGCACCATGACAACGCTCCAGCACACACTTCCTTCCTAGTGACCGGTTTCCTGGCCGAGTCGAATTTGCCACCAGTTCCCAGCCGCTTTACAGTCCTGACGTAGCTCCCCCCGTTTACTTCTTGTTCTCACGCTAGAAAGCTCCCATGAAAGGACATTATTTCTGGATAGTTGACAAAGTCAAAGAAGCTTGCGCCAAGGCTCTAAAGGACATTCCGGAAAAGGACGTCTTCGATGCCCTGAAATCTCGTTGGAAGCGATGAATCGACGCAGGAGGAACCTATTTGGAAATATTTTAATGTACTTTACCGATCCGATCAATAAATGTCTTTTAATCGACTCGCTGATATTACCTATCGGTCAAACCCTGTATGAGAAATGTATTATATTTATCAAAGTTGCAACTTTTGTATATTATTTTGGTTAATTATAAAATATTTGATGCTAATACATGTAGTATCTACAGCTCTCAAACTGAACAACCCCAAAATCACAAACCATTGCCGACTAAAAGTTCTATTTTTGTTTTCTGCTTTAGTTTTACTTTCTTTTATTTAACTCTACTTGGTTTTTGTGCATAAAGAGAGAATTTTTTTTCAACCGACTTTTCACTCACTTCCTTATATGCTAGAATTATAAAAATTACCTTCACAAGTGTGTTTCTGATGGCAATATAATATTTGAATAGTCTTAGAACTTAATTTATAATTAATAAATTAATCTTAACCCCTTTGCGACGAGCGTCCTTTACAAAATTTTTTAATCTTCTGCCACCGGTTTTTCAAAACAGAAATTTTCGGCCAATTGAATCACAGAAATGCTATTATTAAATAAGGCAAAGCTTACAATAAAATTAACTGGTGGGAAAAATCGAGGATTCTGAGCATCCTATGCGACACGTTACGTGTCGCTTGTACCCAAGGGGTTAAGGCATTTTCCGTATACCAACCGCAGGTGATAAATCGCCAAATATTCTTTATGGTTACAATTGTACAAGAGTTACAACAATGGATTTAATTATGCGCCAAACCATGCTCGCCAAAATAGGCCAACTTGATCTGAAACTGTAAAAACGTAATAGTTTAAACACAGAAAAATAGAAAATAAAAATAAAGAGTGAAATGTATTTTTTTCAATACACTTTAATCAATTAACTGTTTCATATTAAATTATTATTATACTTTGAGAAATCAATTTAAAATCCTTAAAAGATAGTATAAATGCTGTTTAAATTTTTTCATACCTGTTGCCATAAAAAAATGAAACAGAGCAAAAATTACATATGTTTTAATACATTCAGTAGCTCTCACATTCTAGTACCAAGCGTAAAAAGAACAGTGAATTTTCCTAGAGTTCGGCGCACCTGCCAAATTAATGTATTGTAATGGATAATTTGGGTGGGTGTGGGGGGGGGGCATGAATTGCACTCATAAAATTAGGCGTTAATTTCAGAGTAAACATTGAATACTCATAAAATAGTGTTTTCAAATAAACTAAATTTGCTTTTATACTTATTTCATAAGTAATCAACTTATTTAGTCGACATAATAATATATTATAATACGAACAAATCTTGTGTGTGTGTGGTTATATACGCAAATTTTATCTCAAAAACGGCTTTAACGATTTTGACGAAATTTTGTGTCCTACCGTTTTGGGGTACCAGAAAACCATTGGGCTAGGTCACATGTTCGAGAAAATTCGATAAGTGGGTCATTTTGGGTCACCATGGGTTAGGGTCAAGCTATCTAAAAAAACGGTTCAAACGATTTTGACTAAATTTTGTATCCTAACATTTTCGGGGACGAGAAGACAATTGGGCTGGGTCACATATTCGAGAACTTTCGATTAATGGGTCATTTTTGGGTCAACACGGGTCAAGTTAATTTTATCTAAAAAACGGCTTGGACTATTTAGACTAAATTTTGCATCCTATGGTTTTCGGGCACGAGAAGATTGTCGGGCTAGGTCACATGTTTGAGAAAATTCGATTAGTGGGACATTTTGGGTCACTATGGATCAGGATCAAGCTAATTGTATCTAAAAAATGGTTCAAACGATTTTGACTAAATTTTGTATCCTACCATTTTCGGGCACGAGAAAATCATTGGGCCAGGTCACATGCCCGAGAAAATTCGATTAGTGGTCATTTTTGGGGTCACTGGGGGTCAAGATAATTTTATCTAAAAAACGGCTCAGACTATTTAGACTAAATTTTGCATCCTATGGTTTTCGGGCACGAGAAGACTGTTGGACTAGTTTACATGTTTGAAAAAATTCAATTAGTTGGTCATTTTGGTCATGGGTCATTATGGGTCAAGAAAATCATGTCCGAGAAAATTCGATTAGTGGTCATTTTTGGGGTCACTGGGGGTCAAGCTAATTTTATCTAAAAAGCGGCTCAGACTATTTAGGATAAATTTTGCATCCTATGGTTTTCGGGCCGGAGAAGACTGTTGGGATAGGTCAAATGTTCAAGAAAATTCGATTAGTGGGTCATTTTGGTCATGGGTCAAGCTATTTTTATCTTAAAAACGGCTCAGAGGATTTGAACTAAATTTAGTATCCTACAGCTTTAGGGAACGAGAAGACTCTTGGTCTAGGTCACATGTTCGAGAAATTTCGATTAGTTGGTCATTATAGGTCAAGCTATTTTTATCTTAAAAACGGCTCAGACTGTTCCGAAAATTATAACAGAGATTTGGTAATCTCTTCTTTTCAATAAAATCACAATTCACTAACTATTGAAGAGGAGTCAAAAGATTTATTTTTACAGTTTAATTTTACACTAAACGATTTAGATTACAGACACAAATCAGACAAACATACAGGGTGTTTATTATTAAAGTTACCCTGCTTAGACCTACGTAAAGTCCGCAGTGGTTGACATATATTGATGAAACTTATATAAGTTATATGGACCATGGGGAAATGAAATCTGCAATAAAAAAATAGTTCAAATTTCGACCACCAGGGGAAAAGGAGGGGGATGAAGACCAACAATCTCAAATTGGAAATACAAAACTTATTTTAATTTTTAGCATATGTTCAATGTCACTCCATTTGCGTCAAGCACATGTTCAAAGCGTATTATAGAGTGTTCAACAGTAGCGCGAAGGGTTTCTGTATCAATTGCAGCAACATGACGAGTTATGCTTGCTTTCAAATCAGGCAGAGTCCGTGTACTTCCTCCATACACACGATCTTTCAGGAATTCCCACAACCAGAAGTCACAGGGATTGAAGTCCAGAGAACGAGGAGGCCAGGTTGTCGGAAACTTCTCGAAATTACCCGATCATCTCCAAAGTGGGCACGAAGCAGTGCCGTCACTGCTCGGGCTATGTGAGGTGGTGCACCATCTTGCCTGAATACGGTAGCCTCTAAACACTCGCGCCCTTGTAAGGGTGGAATGTCCTGCTGCTGAAGGTGGTCGCAGTAATGGAACATCTTTTATGACCCTGAGAAATGTTCTCCTCAAAAAAAGGGACCAAAAATGAAATCAGCCGTAAAGCCACACCATACACTTTTGTAATCAGGGTACAAAGACTGTTCATGCGCAATATTAGGACTTGCAGTACCCCATACGCGACAGTTTTGAATATTCAATGCTACAGTTAGGGTAAATGCGCCTTGTCCGACCACAAAATGTTCCAAGGCCATGCATTGTCAATGTCTATTCTGACCAAAAATAACCTCGCAAATTGAGTTTGTGTGTCCGGGTCTGCAGGGTTCTACGCTTGCACAACGTGAAACTTGTATGGATACCACTTTATAATGGATTGAAGAACCTTTCGTACTATAGACCAAGGGAGAGACAAATCACGTGACACCGCTCGAGCACTTGTCGATGAATATTGGGAACCGGACGCTCTTTCCAGCATGGCAAGAGCGACTTCTTCGGCAGTTTCATTTCAAATTCGTTTCCGTCCTCTTTCTTGCAGCACACACAGCTCCCCAGTCTCCTCCAATTTAGACATCATCTTTTTCAAAGCCTGCCTCGACATTGGTCCTTTTCGTAAGCCTTTCAAGCGTCGATATTCTCGCAGTGCAATTGACAAATTACTGCCGTTCTGATAAACCAACTACACTAGTAACGCTCATTCCTTATTCACTAACTGCATGGTGCAGAATGACTTTACGGTAGCTACTACTGGCTTTTTAACAGGGCTGCGAAGTTGGAGTCAGAGTCGTGGAGTCGGAGTCAGGCCTATTTTTGGACAAAAGAGTCGGAGTCACTAAAAAACATTCCGACTCCGACTCCGACTCCAGCTTGTTTTTTAGACAGTTTGAAGTGAAATTAAACCAATTCTATGTAATTTTAAATTTATAAACTGAATTATTATTTTTATATTTGAACTATATATACAAGAAAACCCAGTTTAAGCAGGCGCAGTATACTGTACAGTTTACAGCGTATATGAAAACTGCTTTTAATTGAAATCTCTAGTTTATATTTTATATTAGTATGCAGTACTTTCTCTTGGTTTTCGGGGTTTCCAGAACCCGAGGTAATGTGAAAATTGGAAGTTTCTGCTCTTTTTGGAGTCCACAGAATCCGAAATATCATTGTAATAGAAAATATTTCCCTTTTGTTTTCTTGTTTCCCTCAGATTCTTCAGATCTGTAGGACCAGGAGTAATGCTGAAATTGTAGTAAATTTTCTCCCCTTTATTCGTGTGCATACCCCTCCCCTCCCCCCCCAAAAAAAGTGAAATTGCATAGGATGCAAAATTTATGATATCAAATAATTTTTTCCTGAGTTTGCAGTACTCAAAATAAAGATGAAATAGTGAAATTTCTGTTATCTTTCTCCTTTCGATATTCAGGTCTTGCAGACCCGAAATAAAGCCAAAATTATAAAGTTAATGCAGGATATACAAAATTTTTCTCTTTATTTTTCTTCCCTTACATCGGAAGTTTTCGGGTCTGGAAGACACAATAACTCCAAAATTACAACATTTTGAATTTTCTTTTCCAAGTCAGCGGGATCTGAAATAGTAAAATTTCCCTTTTATTTACTTCTTTAGATTTCAATATTTGGAATTTTCGGGTCTGCAGGACCCAAAATTGTACAATTAATAATGCTGAAAATATAAAATTTCTGCCTCTTACGATGCCATGAGAACAGAATTAATGCTAAAAAAGTAAAATTTTCACTTTATTTTTCTTGCATTCCTGCGTCATTTTTCGGGATCTGTAGAACCCAAATGATGCTTAAATTATAAAATTTTCGCTTCCTATTTTTTGGGTCTGCAGGAATAGATATAAAACCAAAATTAAACATTCTTTCACCCACATTTTGGTGAAAAATGGTGAAACTTTTATACTAAAATACTGTCAGAAGTTCGCCACTGCAGTAAATGAGTCCTAGTCTTGACTACCTATCACAGCTTATACCCATAATTCATCCAAAAATATACACATCATATACTTCAAGGTCAAACAGGAATGTAACAGCAGGTTTTAGTGTTGTCAGTTAAGTTTTTTTTAATTCTGATTGCTGGATTGCTGCCATTTTTTTAAATAGTAATATATCCTTTATTTATTGATAAATTTAATAAAGTGAATATTACTATTTCAAAACAAATGACAGCAATAAAGCAATCTGAATAATAGGAATCAACAGGCACTACTAGTAATTTAAACGTCCCGGAGTCGGAGTCAGAGTCGGAGTCGAAGTCGGTTCCTTTAAAATTTCAGGAGTCAGAGTCGGAGTCGGTCATTTTTCCCACCGACTCCGCAGCCCTGCTTTTTAAACCGCTTTAAATTTGCACAAGTCCTTTCTTGTAGATGAAAACCGCCATCTATCGGTCGAAATTTGAACTAATTTTTTATTGCAGATTTCAATTCCCCATGATCCATATAACATATATTCCAAGTTTCATCCATATCTGTCAACAAGAGTGGACTCTACGTAGGTCTGAACAAGTTAACTTTAATTATAACCACAGAGTTGCCAAGTCTCCGGCTTTTTGAACACCAGTAATTTTTTTGAGAAAATGTTGTTCTTTTAAATCGCAAAATGCTCCGATTCAATAAGACAACATTTCCTGTACTAAATTACTGGTATCCAAAAAGCCGGAGACTTGGCAGGTCTGTAACCACCCTGTATAAATATCTTCTAAATACATTTGGCATTACAGCCGGGTCAAATTTAGTTGCTTCTATTCACAATAAAAAAATATAGTGTTCTGCAGTTTTTCATCGGGGGGGGGGGAGGGACGTCTGCCACCAAATTCCCCAATAGGTAACAGTTTTTTCCCTGGCGCGATTGAGTTGCAACATCCTCCAGCCCCGATGAATATATTCATCAAATTACTATATTTTAAATTTGCATAGCTATTACTAACACTGTAAATTAGCACCGCATTAATATCTATATAGCTATACTAATCACATATAGAACAAACTTTTTGTATATAATTACAATTGAAATATTCAAACTTAATGTTAATAAAATAATAATGCTAAATAAATGCTAATAATACTAAATACAGCTATCAAATTGTAAAATGAAAATAATAAGAAAATAAGCACAAAACCAAGAGTTTGCCTAGTCTGTACAAGGGAAATACCATCTGAACTGCTCTTTTCAAGACTCCAGTATCAGCTTTCACTGTGACACTTCTGGTCTACCGTCCCTGCCTTTGTGGGTCTCCAGTATCTTCCCCAATTTCCACATGAGCCTGAGCAAACGGTCTTCACCTATCAAAACTATATCATTATCATTAATATATTTTACAGCATTTACTGGTTTAATGAAATGCATACTCTTGAGTTGGATGAGATATTATCCTCTCCACCTATTCCAAAATTTATTTAACAGTTTTTCTCTGTATATATATCGTTTAAGAAGCAATTTTTTATTGCTTGTCACAGACCGATTACTGCTGATAAACCTGGGGAGGTAAATAAGTTAACCTTTTTCCGGTAAGGAAATTAGCAGGAGTGAGAGGGAATGGTTCAGCCGGTTCGTTATAAACGTAAGTAATGGGCCGCGAATTTATTATTGCTTCAATTTCAATAAGAACCGTTCCAAGTTCTTCGTAAGTAATCAATGCCCGCCCCATTACCTTTCTTAGGGCACCCTTTGTTATTCGAACAATTCTCTCCCAGTACTCGCCCCACCAGGCTGCTCGTTCAACAATATATTTCCAAACTATACCCTTTTTACCAAAATAGTTTAGTACAACTTCACTGGTTACATTTAAATAAAGTGTTCTGAGTTCACGGTCTGCAGTTTTAAAAGTTAACGCGTTGTCTTAATATACAATTCTACAAAGTCCACGTCTTGACACAGACCGTCGAATAGCTAGCAGGAAATTTCCTGTACTCAGATTAGATACAACCTGCAAATGTATGGTACGAGTCACTGCACAAGTAAACAATGCCACATAGGCTTTATCTATGTCTTTTGTGTATAAAGGCCTGGCGAAATCTACGCCTACTATCTCGAAGGCGCTTTCAGCATGAAGTCTGTCAAAAGGCAATGGAGCTATTATCTGATTGCCTAGTTTCACTTTATATGATCTGAAGATGAGGCATTTATTTAAGCAGGTTTTCACAATCTGTCAACCACGTAAAATCCAGAAATTTTCTCGAAGTTGAGTAAGAGTTTTAGATACGTCAGCATGGTACAGATTTTGGTGCTCTATCATTATTAATAACTCTATAAATTTAGAATTTCTTGGAATAATCCAGGGATGTCGTGCCAAAAATTGGAATTTAGAATGTTGCAGAGGTCCTTCCAGACAAATCAATTTATCTGTAGACAAAATGGGATTTAGACCATAAAGTCTTAAAGCGGCACTGATAGTGGAATATTTCTGAAGTTGAAAATGCTCCCTTTCAAATTCAGTTCGTTGAACAAAATGAACCCAGTACCTTTGTGCATCGTCTAATTCTTCTGCTGATATGGGACCTGATTTTCTTTCGGATTTATGTCTGCAATTTTTAACAAAACGGAGAATATAAGCGGTATAACTCTGAACACTTTATTAAGTCTGCTATACTTGTGAATATCAAACAAGGAATCTTTAGGTTCCTGGTAAATTTGAAGAAGAACCTTAGCGCCCTTCATTTCCCTTTCTAATTATTCTATGTCAACCACAGAATCGACGTTAAACGGAGATGTATCAAATGACAATTCGGCTTTTTGTAGCCAAGCTGGACCTGAAAGCCAAATGGGATCATTAATAAGAGAGTGAGCGGGCATATCGCGCGTGAATTTGCCAGCAAGATTTTCTTTACTTCTGAAATAATACCAATTCATAGGATTCGTTTTCGCTTTAATTTCTATTATTCTATTTCTGACGAATTGTTTTAAGTTTTCAGAAGCTCCCTTAATCCAGTGCAGATATATTTGTAAGTCACACCATAAGTACACGTTTCCTTCATTCAGGATTGGAAATATGCTGCTTAAGTAAGATGACAGTGTAGCAGAAATCCAAGCTCCCAACAGTTCGAGACGGGGTAAAGTTATTTGCTTTAATGGCGCTATGCGCGACATGGCAATTACAAAGCTAGTACAAATTTTTGATGAATATTTAATCCTGAAGTAGGCGAACCGCACCATACTAAAATTATATATTATCATATCCTCAAGTGTAAAAGGTTTCACATTCCGCATTTTGACTTTTTTTTTAAGATGCATGTTATTACCTAGCTCTTATTTAAGGGTTTTTTTTTATTTCATACCGTTCTCTTTCATAATCTGTTTTTTGCAGGGTGATTCGGAACTCGTGGGCAAAACGTTAAGGGATGATAGAACACTCCTAGATAAGCTCAAAATATCATACAATGCATGTTCGTTATTCAAGCAGTGACACGCCGCTACAGGACGCTTTCTGATTGTGGACAGAACCCTGTTAACTACACAATTAAGACTTCCAGAGCAGAGAGCACTCACAACCGCAATAGCAATGGATGAAATGCGTGTTAGACTTTCCCTGATTATTATAACAGCAATACTCTTTTGCAATCCACGGTAGAAATGACGACGTGTTTAAAAAACCAGGACTTTGTGGCTTTAATGACAGCGCCATCTAGCGGTTCACTGCCTGCAATACGCCCATGCACTCTATGGCAAAAGTAGCTTGTTCAGATGTGTCTATGACGCTTTAAAATTTTGAACATTAGTTCTGATTCACCCTCAATTTCTTGAAAGCAAATGTTCAATTTAAGATATTCCTCCCCTCCCCCTCACACACACACACACACACACACTCTTCAGCTACTTACTTCGCAATTTCTTTATTTTTTCGTCTAATTTACATCCATGTTAACATCCTTGTTAGAAACACTATTCCACATAAATAAAATCAACAATCATTAGATATTATGTAGAAAACAGTTTTCTCCACAACTAGAAAGCGCTCTGTAGAGCTTCACTGCTTGAGTTAGGACCGTGCATAGTATAGCGTTTTGAGATTGCCTAGACTTGTTCTGTCACCCCTTAAAGTTATGTCAAGGGTATCCTGAATCATCCTGTATATTTATCGTGATCTTTAGATCATCTTTAATCAACATTGAAGGACGATGTCCAAATCCGGATGTTTAGAAAGCTACAAATATTTATGTACATCATACATATTTTCTCTTTATCATGTATGTTATTTTAATCCATCATTGCAAAGATTTTAAATCGTTTTGTCGTTAACTTGTTGTGTACAGTATGCCTTCCTTTGAGTTTTGTGCCATTAACAAGGACTTAACCAACCAATCAATATCATGAAAGTTGTGCATGTCACACATGTTATATATGTGGACGCAGGGAATAATTACATTATACAAGGCTAGCATAAATGAATGACCGGATTAAAAAGAAAATAAACTTTTTTCAAAACTTTTTCCCATATACGGGATGGATATAAGAAAATAAAGAAAACAGTCCAAGTTTCTTTTTGTTGTTGTTGTTTTTAGCTCACTGGCTATCAACGCCTAAGAGCTAATGTGCCCGCACGTACTGTATATACGTGCTTGTGTATGTATGTGTGTACGTAGCGCGATAACTCTTGATAGAAATATCCGTTTTGCTTCAAATTTGGTTTACAGGTTCACTGTGATAAAGCGCTTCTTTGATTAGTTTTGGAGGTTCATTGGTTAAGTATAAAGGGGGAAAGGGGGTCTAATCCTCCCCCCTTAAATTAGATGGGTTTTTATACAGAATTATCACATTTTCTTCAAATTTTATACATAGGTTCATTGGGATAAGGCGCTTCCCTGATTAGTGTTGTGGATTCATTGGTTACGTCTAAGGGGGAACGGGGCGATAACCCCCCTTAATTTAAATAAATTAGTTTTTCAAGCAGAATTATCCGATTTTCTTCAAATTTTGTATATAGGTTCATTGTGATAAGGTGCTATCCTGATTCGTTTTGAGGGTTCATTGGTTAAGTATAAAAAGGGGAAAAGGGATCCTCCTTAATTTAGATAAATGGGTTTTTCAAATAATACACTGCCGCGCAAGCGCGGTAGTGTATTATTGCTTATTTTACTATTTATTACTGTTAATGTTACGGTATAATACTGGCAGCTGGGATGCCAGTATTGTACTGTAAAATCAAAATTTGTTTTGCAGTGTACCAAACTCTTTGAAATGTATATTTGAACTAGGCTTGCATCATAACTTTTAAAATTTTCTTTGGACGCCCAGAAAATTTTAACTACTTGCTCTCGACTCTTTTCTCTATGCACTTACTGAAGATCATTATGATTTATCAAATATTTTTATTTTTAAATGATGTACAAAATCTAATTTTTATACTAAAACTCTTATCTACCATTTGCGTATTTACCATTTTTACAATTATGAATATTTTTTAAAGAACTTGTGTACCTTCTGTTGCAAATTTGATACAGATTAAGCGAAATGTGCATTTTTTCCAAGCATTTTTTCCAAGCCGCGAGGGCTACATTTTTGGCATCATCGTGTTGTTACAGCTCCAGAGCCATCATTTTTATGTTTGATAAATACATATTTTTATATATGCACGTGTGTATGTGTGTGCTAATGATGTTAAAAATCAATATAATAAATATTTTTATTCTGATGTACAGTTTTCTCAAAAACATCACCAAAAATCGGAGACTGGCGTCGTAAATAGTATTAAACCTTAATGCAAAATATTCACTTGTTTCAGATTAAATAATGCGAGTAATTTTTTGAAAACAAAAGTTGTAACTCTGTCATACTGAATGGCTCATTCAGTACAGACTATAGACAATGCCCTTGAATGTAAACCAATTCAAATATTTATGTGCAGTTCGTTCTGCGTGTTCGCAAAACGCCACAATAGTAGGAAGTAAATGGGTTTATAATGTAAAAAACATAGAAAAAATGGTAAAACGTATAAGGCATGTCTCGTAGCTCTAGGTTTTAAACACAAACCAGGTATTGATTTTAATGGTACATTTTCACCTGTTGTAAAATGTTGTTTATTTTATTGGTTTCTATGTTAAATTGGTATCATATTCAATTAGATGTAAAAGCAGCTTACTTATATGGGTCTTTAAAAGAAACAGTATTTATGAAACAACTTCCTAGATTTGAAATGAGGGGTGCCGAAAATAAAGTTTGTTTGTTAAATAAATATATCTATGGATTACGGTAAAGTGGTCGTGAATGGAATTCTGAATTAAACAATATACTACACAATCTAGGATTTATAAATAAAAATGGTGTAACTGTGTATATAAACTGAAAAGTAATGCAATTTTAGTTGTTTATGTAGATGATTTAGTTTTGTTTGCTAAAGATAAAAATATAATACAATCTTTAACTAATATGTTAAAAAATAGCTTTGAAATTACTGAAATAGGATTAACGAAATATTTGTTAGGTGTTAACTTTGAACTAATTGCTGATTCATTATTTATTCATCAAACAACATACATTGAAAGATTAGAATTAAAATATAAAGGCTTGCCTAAAAGTTATGTTAAATTACCTTTTATAATTTGCTGTATTTTACCAGATAAAGTTAACGAAAATGAAATTATGGAAAATGAATTAATCAAAAAATATCCATACCGATCTTTAAACAGGTATCTGTCAATTTTGTCAAATAGATCAAGACCTGATATTAGTTTTTCTGTAAATGTAATATCACAATTTTGTAATGATTATACATATAAACACTGGTTAATAGTGGTAGATGTTGTGAATTATGTTTGTGCTACTAAAAGTTATAAAATAAACCTCTATAATGTAAAATCCTTAAGTTTATGGGCATATTCAGATGCTAACTGCGGATGTCACCTTTCTAAACGACATTCAAGTAGTGGTTATATAATTTACTTTGGTAACGTTCCGTTTGCTTGGAAATCATCGAAGCAGAAATGCAGTCAGTTCTATGGAGTCAGAGTTTATCTCATTAACAGAAGGTGTAAAGGAATTAACTTGGTATTCAAGAGTCTTAAATGAACTTAATTTATGTAATAAAATAAAACCAGTTTAGTACTGTGATAATGAATCTGCCATTTATTTTTCTAAAAATAGTCAAGAACTTTAACACTAAACATATTGACATAAAATGTCAATTTATTCGTCAATTAATAAATGAAAATGATTTTGAGTTAAAACATGTAAGTTCTAAAGTTAATAAGGCAGATTATCTAACAAAACCTCTACTGTATATAAGATTTCAGAGAGCTATTTTTAATATTTTTGATTTTGACTATAAAAAGAAAGAGGAAGTTTTTACGACCGATGGGCCGCATGTAGGAAATCTGAACAAAGTCTTGTCCCCCAAAATTTGTCAAGTGGTTTTTTCGGGAGTGAAATCGTTCCGAACCGTTTTTTTTTTTTTTTTTTTTTGCACTTCGGTCGTAAAGGCACTCTCTTTTAACTAACTTTATGCATATTTTATTCTAGTTTGATATACTGAGTAAACATATCTAGTGTGAAACAACTCCATGGAATGTGATGGTAGGACAGTTGATAGAATGAGTTTAAGTTTACCCCCTTGTTGCAGTTGTATATTAGTAATGTTCAGTAATATGTAATAACCAAGTTCCCAGCAAAGGCTGGAGGTATATGCATATATCATTATTTAACATTCATTATGAATGAATAAATGTAATTCTTATTTCAAATTAAACTGTTCCATCAATGTGCTATATACTTAGTCACACCACAGACCTTAACCACTTATTTTATAACTCTGCTCTATTTGCATCAAAATCATTTAAATTAAGTGTATGCAGTTGGTTCTGTGCGCTGATTCATCAACGGGTAGTTTTTTTCTGAAAATGTTGCATACATAAATCAGAACAATCAAATTTTCGAAAAGATCTTGCAGTTTGCAAAAGTGCTTTTAGGGGACCTATGGAATACAGTGATAAATATTTCCAGTAATTAACCCTTCCAACAGCAGTTGGAGGCATCGTTTTTTAGCTCACAGGCTATCAATGCCTGGGAGCTAATGTGCCCGCCCGTTCTGTATGTATGTACGTAACGCGATAACTCTTGAAATATCCGTTTTGCTTCACATTTTGTTTATAGGTTCATTCTGATAAGGCGCTTCCCAGATTAGTTTTGGGGGTTCATTGGTTAAGTATAAAGGGGGGAACGGGGGGAACACCCCCTTAATTTAGATAAATGGGTTTTTCATGCAGAATTATCCAATTTTCTTCAAAGTTTGTATATAGATTCTTTGTGATAAGGCGCTTCCTTGATCAGTTTTGGGGGTTTATTGGTTAAGTATAACGTTGGGAAAGGGGGGGGGAGCTAACCCCCCCTAATTTAGATAAATGAGTTTTTCAAACAGAATTATTGCATTTTCTGCAAATTTTGTATATAGGTTCATAGTAATAAGGCGATTCCCTGATTAGTTTTAGGTTTTTATTGGTTAAGTATAAAGGAGGGAACGGGGTAAACTCCCCTTAATTTAGATAAATGGGTTTTTCATGCATAATTATCCGATTTTCTTCAAATTTTGTATATAGGTTCATTGTGATAAGGCACTTTTCTGATTAATTTTGGGGGTTCATTGGTTAAGTATAAAGGCGGAAGGGGGGGGGGATGATCCCTCTCTTAAAATATTGTAAATTTCTTTATTTTTAGAGAGGCTTATTTCAAATTCTTTGAAATAAGAGTATAATATACAATTAGTGTGAATAGCCTGTGAGCTCAATGCCATCAGTTTAATTGGGCACTTTTCTTTTTATTTCTTTTTCGACTATACAGAATATGTGAAGCTAAATAAAAATCTCGATTAACTCATAGGATACCGTTTCTGTACTATACTTTATATACAGGGCTAGTATAATTAAAATTAATCTATTTAGAAAACTCTAGCGATAGTACTGCAAACGGAATAAAATTTCACTAATATCCGTGTTTAAACCGAAAATTACACAAGTTAAACTGTGAAATTGAGAAAGTGTAAGCAGTTAAGGGTCTACATCAGTAGTCCTTTATATGAAGTTTAGCACAGAACCAGTATCCTACGAGTTAATCGCGCTTTTGATTCGAATTTTGATCAAGCGGTCTCGAGACCGCTCATAATATGCGACAATTTCTGTCACAGTAGTAAATAGTTAAGTGAGAATTTAAAAACTAGAAAACTTTAAATCGGAAACGACTATTTACACGATACTCTGAAATAATAAGTGAATAGTTGAGTCTAGCCCGCAGTATGGAGAGATATATAGCAATAAATAGATACGTATAGTAATATATACATATAGTGACTTAAATATTAAAAGCAAAATAGATTTTTTAACTCTTGAGACAAGAATTGTCGCATAGATACTGCGAGCGGTCTTCGAGACCGCTTAACCGAAGGATCGATAAAAGGCTCGAATAATTAATAGGATACTGTGTTTGTACTGGACTGGATATACATTTGAACTATTATAATCAAAATTCATCTATTCGGAAGTATCTCGTGATAGTACTAGGGCTCCAAACGAAAGAAAATTTCATTGTATGTATAGTTAACCTTTAATTGCTGTGACAGAAATTGTCTCATAACTACTGTGAAGCGGTCTCTGAGAACGCTCAATCGAAAGATGAATAGAAAGCTCTCATAGAATACTAGTTATTCTTAAACTTTATAGTCAGGACTACTGTAATTAAAATTCAACTATTCAAAGTCTCTAGCGATTGTATTAGGGCTGTCAACGAAACAAAATTTCACCAGTATCTGTAGTTAAACTGGAAATAAGAAGTTAGACTATGAAAATTGAAAAAGACAGCGGTCTGCGTGACCGCTAACAGCAGTTAAGGGTTAAACAGAAAATTCCAAGTTAAACTATGAAAATTGTGAGAAGCAGCGGTCTGCAAGACCGCTAACAGCAGTTAAGAGCCTACGCTATTCTTACACGAAGAAACTAGCAAGCTAATGTTGAACCTAACGTAGCGTTCTTTTCAAATGTCTGACTCTTATTTCAATTTATTTAAATGAATTCTTTTGCAATCAATAGCTGAAATCTATCTCTAACAATGTTAATACTTTTCAACTTAGTTAAAAGAATCTATGACAGGGGTATCAGACTATGGCCCGCCGAATACTACTAAAATTTTACAGTAAACTTAGTCTTATCTAATCATCGAATTTCTGCGATTCAAGAAGTCGACTATTTATTTAAAAATTTAGTGGTATCTGGCGTGCCACAGCTTGAGACTTCTGATCTGTGAATTCAGACTGTCTGTAAATTATCAAACGCCCATCAATAGAGTCGAATTTCCATGAAATTAGCATATGTTATTGAGGTTTACTATGACATGTTCGGTATTGAAAATGAATGTGTAGCATAGGGAAGTGTGCATATATAGTGTAGCGTAGATAGTGTGTAGAAATGGGTAGTCTATTTTCAGGGACAATCAAAAGAATTCTGCTGCATTACAGTAAAGGGAGAGAGAATCTTTTGCGTTGCATTTTATTTAATCTATTTAAAATATATTGAAACTAATAAATACGTTTAGATGCACTATAAGATTCTAACTATAGAATATTCCGTTCATTTACAGGGACACACAAAATAATGCGATTACAGTACTGTCTATGGACAACAATTGCTGAAAATGCGTTTTCAGTTGTAGTGAGTGTTTTTAAAGTTTTTTTTTTGCATGTTACTTGGTATGTATAAATTTGATATATCCTATACAGATCTGCACGAAGCATATCCAAGTACGTTTCCGTTTATTGATAAAAAAATTTGAAAGGGAATTTTCAACCTGCGCTATGCGCATCTAAACTAAACATTAGCATGCTATGCAGTATATAAACAAATATATAGATCCTATACAGGGCTCCACAAAAGAATTTGAATATCGGTGTATTGTGATGTTAATTGCTGAAATTAGGTTTTTCAAACATGCGATGCATTTTTCAAATAGCTTTACTTAGTCACACTCTTTCACACTATTAAACTGTTAAGTTTTGTTACAGAGTTCTGAATGTGGTAGAAAGTGTTTCATAATCTATGCTTTAAGCGGGATTTCTGATTCTTAGTTTTTAGTGAGGCTACTACCACTTTTGGAACTTGTTCCAAAAGAGAAAGTAACTAATACGATTAGTACAGATGTCGCAGACTCACCGGGGTATCTTTTTGTCACCAAAAGGACGATTTTATGCCCGGGCAACCGTGCAAATTTGGCTAGATTTTGCTTCGTATGGCAACCCAGTAGAGAAGATTGCGTGTGTTTTATATTAAATTAAACATTGAGTGTATTAATATTTTCATAATAAAATAAAACTAACATGCTATTTTCGCAAGCTTTGCCTAACAGATATCCGAAAATGGGTTTTTATAGTCAAAATGGTGCAATACAAAAATCGCCCCAACCCCGGTCGGTACATCTCCGACATCTGTTTCAACAAAATGTATTAACAGAATATCTGTAGTATGAACACCTGCTGTGAAACCATTGAAATAATGCAGAAAAGACGACAAACGAATTCACAAAATAAGAACTTTTATTTCGTTTAAAACAAAACAAAAATAAATGTGTTTTTTCACATTTTAACAAATATAAATATAATAAAACAATATACAAAAAACGTATGTACAAAAAAACATGCATAAAAGCTTTTTCGAGCTCCGAAAGAGCACAATTATATGTAATGTGGCAATTGTTTCACATTATTTCAAATAAACCATTAAATTTCTTTTCTGAAAAAAAAAACATTAAATAACAATTATGTTTCAATATATGTTAAGTGATTGACAAGTGTAAGTTGATTGAGTGTAAAGTAATATTGATACGTTCGTTACTAAAATTACTTAATATTTTACTTTCTGTAATCATCCTTGATTCAATTTAATTCATCTACTCATTTTTCTAACTTTATTAACAACAGATTGATATAGTAATCTTTAGTAACAAAAATGTTATATTAAAGGATGTTTTATGTTGTAACAGAGGCAGCATTTTTCCACCAATAACGGATTATCACACTAAGTAACAGACGTATCCTATTCAATCTCTTATTAGATTTTAAATATATAAGGTATGTGTACTAGTTGTGGCTAATTAAATTGCTTGATTCTTGTAGTTTAACAATTAGTTTTAAAACTAATTTCTGATTGGTTCAGATTGTTGGACAACCCTCCGGCGTTTTCCCTAATATACACCAGATATAATGAAAAAAAGGTGCGTTTGAAAAAGGACTGGTCACAGGAAAATAAAAAGTCTGGGGTGAATAGTGATTAGAAGAATGTAACAAGGGAGCTTCCTTTAACACAAGACCTCCCCACATGTATGTTAAGCAATAAAATAAAAAAAGAACTTGCACAAACGCAAGATGAGCTAAGTGAACGGGGGATAAGAAGCACCTGAAGATATGTTTAGTTATACCATCTCGTTAAAATTCTCAGATGTGTAAAAATCACAGCTGTTTTGCTCATCATTTGGGTGGTCGTGAAATAACAAAACAAACTCCTGGGATGCGATTTCTCAGCGAAGAGCAGAAGTTTTTGTAGGAAAAAAAGGTTAAAAAAATATTTCAAGTGTATCAGTTTTGAAGTAGAGATGAGTGTCAGGCAGCCCCTCTCATTACTATGGATTTTGGGTAAGCAAGTTTTAAACATCCTTTCTGCTTCAGCATGAGTTAATTTGATTTAAACCTCATTTTAAAGTCATTGACTTTAAGTAATCGAAAGGGTTTATTTGAAGAATTATGGGAAAAGTGACATGCGTTAAGTTCAAAATTATATCTAGGGAATAATTCCTGATGACCATAAATTAATTATGAATTAAGGAAATTCAATGAATGTTTTATAAATAATTGGATAACGTATTCATTTTCCACAAATTTCTGTTCTCTTGATTTGATGTGTATCTGTTAATGATTGCTTTCTAATTGAATAAATGTATTGTAAATTCAAAACATTTGTTATATTTTAGTTTAGCATGTTTGTATTAGGAAATGTAACGCAATGCACCACGGCCGATCTTTGTGTTAATATTTTACAAACTTAATTTATAGTAATGTCTTTAAGAAATCATGTTTAGGAAATAAAGTGAAATTCTTTCATGACAATTAATAATTTATATAGAGAAATCGTAAATTTAAGAAAAGGGGATAAGAGTGTCCCAACAATGGTGCTATCTTTGACCAGGTACATCTTTTCAGACGTAGTATTTGATCGCAGCCAATTTTCCTTTTTCTCATTGATAACAATAACATTGTAACAATAAAAGTTGAGTAAATTAATTATTTGTTTTGCATATTAATGTCACTTTTCCCTAAATAAAGGTATGCTCTTATGCAGATCAGAGTACTCGCGCTTTATCTTTGTGTATTTATGATCATTCAAACAGCAATTTCTTTCCCTTTTATGTTATGCTCCCATATTACACGAATTTACTGAAATGCGTCATACAGGTTATAGGAAAATTTATGCAAATTATGTCCACTTTCTTGGACAATTTCATTTTCTAGTAGCAATTTTATTCAATGCATACGTATTATAGACAGGAATGATATCTTAAAATTTTCTTTTCCCTTAAAAATTTTCCACTTACTCTACTATTACATTTTGTTGTATTTATACATTGAATTTTGTCAACTCTTTGATTTTCGCATTTCGTTAAATCCTTTTTATAAAATTTTATTCAATACGTTTTATTTACCAATTTTCACATCAATTTTATGTCCATTCTCATCTTCTATAAATTTAATTTCATTCCACTTTAAATTTTCTTTTCCATATTATAGTTACATTTATACTTTATTCAGTTTGTGATTTCGGTCTTTCACTGTGCACATGCAAGACTGTAAAATCGCGACTTTGAGTTGAGCAATTTTTTTATCTCTCTCCCTCCTAATAATAATGATAATAAAATAAATAAATAAATAGGGAGAAAAAAAATTAGTAAAGATTTGCTGGCGAATATTCATTTTCTTTTCTTTTTTTATTCTTAAAAATTTCAAGTGGTAATTTTTTTTCCCTTTCTTTTATTTACTCTTATGTGCAAAATCATTTTTTTTCTTCTTCTTTAGTACAAGTCTCACCTAATATTTCAAATATTTCCTCTGTACGTAAGCATTGAAATTATATTAATTAAATGACTTTTATGCATTTTTTTCCCACGCCTCTTTTACTTACACTATTTTTTTCTTCTCCTCCTCTCCTCTCCCAAATTTAAATATTCTCTTGTTATTTTAAATTTAATTACGATTCTCATTATAGTTATTACACGACAATTATGAAAATTTCGTCATGTTAAGATTATATTTCATTCAAGGAAAGTTACTTTTCCCTCTTTACTTTATTTAAAAATAAAATTAAAATTTTGTATACATAACTGTGTATATATATGTATTTCGTAATTTTTTCCTCGCTAACATATTGCAAATTTACTACATTTGATTGTGTTAAATTTTGTACTCCATTCTTAATATTGTGCGTACATTTATGATATTGGTTACGAAACGCAAATGTTAGGATTTATTTAGAATTTTACGTTAAATTTATGTAATTATAACTCATGCGTGCTGAGGTAGAAATTGATGGTAAACTTGTTTTTTCCCTTATATTTCAGTTTTTTGGTCCACCCTTGTTTTTGCAAGAAGACACAAAAACACAATATGCAGTTTTAAAGGCTTCTTTCAGTGCGAGACTGCATCTCGACATCTCATTTCAAAAATTGACTTACCAAATTCTGCATGTATTATAAAAGACTGCTTTCATTGCATCACTAGCAAACAAACCTTTATTTTATCACGGAACTTTGGCTTAGCAGACCCAAATGCATTTATATTACGACATCTACAAGATGAATTGCACAACAACAGCACGTCATATGAATGTCGAAGCTTGATCGGTAAACTTTGTGACTGTAATGACGATCAGTGCTCCGGTACACACGATTTCTGTATGATACGAGATTGCTCAGACTTCAACGATTGTTACTGTACCCTAACGCATCGGAAACCACAATTGATCGCAATAACGGTTTCAGAAACTGTATACAATCCGGATCTGCTGACAATAGAGACCTGTTTACATGCCGATCGAATGAACATTGTACCAAAAAATCACTCCCAAAACTGCTTGAGGGTGAGAGTGCTAACTTTCACCAACACAACTTGACCATAAAATTTAAAGACCCCATTCTCACACTCCTGACAAGAGAAAAGTAATCCTTCGGAGTAGTGAATTTGAATACATCTTGACTGTCCCAGCTGATCTAATGGAAAAAGGTACCATTTGAACTCCTCGCGTATAAAACGGAAATAACAATCATCTATTAACACACAAGTGGTATCACAGTTAATGGCTTTATTCACGTTTCTGTGAAGTCAGTGTGTCAGTTACGACAATACTTCACGTGTAGAGAAGTTTTTACTCACTTGAAACGTTTGCATACATATTTTCAGTATTTTATTTTCATATTTTTAGGCATTACTTTTTTAATTTTCCTTACATTTTTTAAATCATTATTATAGAACTTTGTATATATCATCCGTATTATTTTTAATTTATTATATATGCTTTTTAAACTGTGTAAACCAATGGCCAGATGTTCACTTCTGCTTGGAGCATTTTTCGGGAACACATTGAGAGAATGCATAATGCACAGTTGTGCCAGCTTGGAGTCACATAATAAACAGCGGCGTACTGCCCACCTACAGCCACATTGTTTCTCAGCAACCCAAGAAGCTCCCAGACGAAACACAACGAAAGACACTCATAATCAAAGGAATAGAAGAACTCACAAGCAAAGCAATAGACTCTACACTCCGACAACATTCATATGCAGCACCTGTCAAACCCAACAAAATCACAAACTGAAGACACCACATAGAGGTTGAATGTAAAACAACCGAAGACCTTAACACTCTTAGAGAAGACATCCACAAAAACGAAGAACTCCAAGACAAACTACACGCAATCCCCAAGCGACTTCCACTACAAAAGATGATACTCCTAGACGTCCCCACATCAACTACAGAAGAAAAAATTAAAATAGCAATCACCATACGACATCACAACACAAGAAATCAGTATACTCAAAGAACTCCAGAACAGACAAAAAAGCCACTCAAAAGACCTAATCCTACTCCTGACCAAATCACTAGAACATAGCATCATAGAAGATGGAGGACTCACCATCGACCTAACAACACACTCCCTAAAGCCACACACCACAGTCCCAAGATGCAGAAAGTGCCAATCCCTCAGGCATGTTGAGAAGCACAGCAGACGAGATGCACCAACCTGTGTCAATTGCGGGGAAAAGCCCACACAGACCCAACCTGCACCAAGCAGCATCAACTGTAAGTTCCACAACCAACAACAAGACACACACTTCAAGACAAATCATTAGGCATCGGACCCGACCTGCTGCACATACAGACAAATATGCGCAGAAACACGACAACATCTAGAATATGAATTTGGACTAACACCAAGACCCTCAACACCAGCAACCCATACAAGAGAGTTCCCACCACAACAACAACAACAACAATTACCAGAACAGACAAGTTTAAGGCATCCACAGCACTTCAACGTAACACGCCCACCACAAGAAGAACCCACCATGCCACACATTCCAAGCCAGGAGGACTGGAGAAACAGATGGTACCCATTCTTCCACCCTTCTCCATACGTGCCAAAACTACCCAATCTCCATCCGCCACCTAAGCAAAGGAGCGGGCTCCACGATCACTGGTAGCACATTCCCCACCTTCATCATTCTCACCACCAACACAACCATCCTCTGTCAGTGTGCGAGGTTTCAGCGCGTCTGGGTGTGGCGCTCCTTGTCGCGGGGAAATCTCAAATTGACACTCAACAACCAACTGGTGCCGTCTTCTAACGAACTCTGCATTTGGCACAGACGTTCTAAGAACTGCTCTTCTCACCCAACTGAGGACTTTTCTCCGGGTGCAGCCGCACCCTTACATCCCACCATTCGTCTGTCGCTGCCTGTCACGTGGTGACGCTGGTCACAGCGACAGACATTTGTTCTGTATTGTAAAAAAAGAGTTTTTCTTTCTTTTTTGTCTTTAGTTTCTGCCGCCTGTCGCGTGGGGCTTTGCCCGGCAGGACCAGCCATTTGGCGAAGTTTGTACTGCCACCGTGTAATACATGCGTGTCGGGGAGCTAGCCGGGGAAGACATTAAACGCGCAACGGCTGGGTTCGCCCTCAGCCGAGTGGTCTTCCTCAGGCATTAATCTAAATAAACAACGATCTAATATTGCATCTTTACCCTTGGTCATTTCGATATGTGCACTTTTGGATTCAAACACCAACACTATCTGCAATACACAATCGATCATTACTTCTGACCTGCGTACATGTGAAGTGTTACAAGATGGCACTAAAAAATGTCAACTGCATTCCCCATCGGAAATTACACTTCCGACAATTTCATCAGAATCCTGCTTATGGTTTACAGACAACAATTATAATCACCTTTTTTCCTTAACACTCAAATTAGAAGCTGTAAAGTGCAATTTTCAAACTGAATGTCAATACTTCACTTTTCCAGTTACCACTCATCATATCTCCCAGGTCTCTGCATTTTTAATAAGTTTTGTGGGCGTGGGTTCCACTGCGTAAAAAGAAGGATTGGACGTGAAGGCATCAGATTCGAGGCAGAAACAGCCCAAAGCAGAGATTTTCCTGGTGTTTCTTCGTGTGATGCAGGCGGACTAGGACATTATTTGCAAATAAACTAGTTTCAAAGAAAATTAGAGTGTTTAAATGAGTACGAGAGTTGTTATTAATAGTTTCGGGTTACAAGATTAAATATAATGGTCCGTTTCGTTACCGGAGAATAAATCAGCTAAAAGGTGTTATTTAAAATGGCTTTCGTCACTTAGTGAGTGAATCATAGCTGAGATTTTGTGCTGTGTTTTCCAATTCATCAAGCTCATGTTGTATTAATTTTTTTGAAGAGTCAAGAGGGGTAAGTGCACCCATTTAATTTCTATTAATTAAAAATGAGTCTTAAAGAACTTAAAGCTAAAAAGAAAATAAACAAAACGAATCTGACAAAACTAAAAGATAAATTATCGATTTCCGAACTAGAACCAAGTGAACTAATTCTCATAAAAGAGGAACATGGTAAATTAGAACAAGCTTTTTCAGAATTATTTGAGTCGATTTATAAAATATGTAAAGAGGATGAAACCGAGGATTTCATCAAGGAAAACGAGGAAATTAATGAAATATTAGAAAATATGGAATTTGAGCTTAGCAAAAGGTTATCAAAAATGAAACTTCAAAATCTCAATTTGGAAAATGCTTCAAAGGCTGAAAATAATATAAAATTGCCGAAATTAACTCTTCCTGTATTTACGGGAAACATGCATGAGTGGTTCTCCTTTAAGGACATATTTAAGGCCACGGTACACGAAAATTCCAATTTGTCAGGGGCAATGAAGTTGCAATATTTGAAATTTTTTTGAGAGGTGATACTTTTAGAATAATTCAATCCATTTCAATTGTGGATTCTAACTATGAGGTTGCATGGTCTCTTTTAGAGGAACGCTAATCAAATTCGCGAGAACAAGTTCACGCGCATTTAAAACTTTTTTTAAATATTCCCGTTATTCAGAGAGTCCCCAACAGCATTATTAAATCTAATAGATATTACAAATGAATGCATTAGGTCGTTGGAGATTTTAGAACAAAAAGTTTAGGGTTTTCTACTACCATGTTTGCTTATATTTTGGCTCAAAAATTAGATGCAAATACAAAAATGTGGTGGGAAAGACATTTTAAGCGAGACAATTTACTGAGTTTAACACAGGTGCTAGAATTTTTGAGAGACCACGCGCGTACACTACGTGCGTCCAAACAAGTAAATGTGAAACGTAACTTTCAAAATGAAAACCATATAAGGCATAGCCTTTCAAAAGTAACTTCTATGGTTACGAGTTTAAATGAGAAAAATTACCGCAAATGTGTTCTGTGTAACCAGGAAAATCACAGTGTTTTTAAATGACCCAAATTCCGAAACCTTAATGTACAGGAGAGAGTAGATTTTGTTAAAAAACATAATTTGTGTTTCAATTGCCTTTCGGAATCCCACTGTGTTAAAAAATGTAATTCGACGTTTTCTTGTATAAAATGTCATAAACGCCACAATATACTTCTTTGTTTTAATAGGCGTGAGAGGAATTCCACGGCAATGGGAAGCCTAAAAAATTCTAACGATAAAGAAGCGCCAAACGCACTGGCAGTGATTGAAAGTAGACAATATCTAAATGTTGACGCGGTACCCTTCGAGATAAATAACCAAAATCAGATTTTTTCTGGTACTGCAAATGTCAGATCAAGTAATGTTAAAAAAGTTTCTTTCCACTGCGGTTGTTTCTATGAGAGATAAATTCGGAAATAAAATTCCGGGCGTGCTTTACTGGGCAATGGTTCAATGAGCAACTTTTTAACTTTGCAGTTAGTTGAAAGATTGGTAATTCGAAAAGAAAAAAGTAATGTTTTAGTATCGTGTTTAAGTGGATCTTCTGTGGCGGTAAAAAATAAAACTAAGGCCTTGATCAGTAATAATTCGGGAGATTACAGTCGAGAATTAGATTTCCTAATCATACAAAAGATTTCGCAAATTATGCCTTCAAGATATATAGATATTTCAATGTTAGAAATTCCAGATTCAATTATTCTGGCTGATCCTGAATTTAATAGGCCAGGACAAATAGATCTTTTGTTAGGGGCAGAAATATTTC
Organism: Maratus michaelseni; assembly: GCA_963931845.1. Classification (NCBI taxonomy): domain Eukaryota; kingdom Metazoa; phylum Arthropoda; class Arachnida; order Araneae; family Salticidae; genus Maratus; species Maratus michaelseni. Next base: position 20,360,798 of record OZ007593.1, on the reverse strand, counting down.
TAGAATTGTTAAAGGTGGGTCGCATAAATGTGCCAAATTCTAAATTAATATTGCAAAATACGGTATTCGGTTGAATAGTGAGTGGGAGTGTTTACGATTGTAGTGGCCAGGAACAAGTTCATTGTAGAGCAGACCACACCATTGAGAAATACCGAAGAATTAGCATGTGACACACATTTTATAAACACACATCAGAGAGACCTAACAGGCAAATTCGTAGTACAAATGCCCTTGAAAAAAGATGCTAGTTCATTGGGAGAATCAAAATAATTTGCGGGAAAGAGATTAAATTCACTGTGGCGTAGGCTAGATAGAAATCCAAACCTCTTACAGTTATATTGTGCATCATGTCGGAGTATAGAGAGTTAGGCCACATGGAGGTCGTAAAGGAAACAGAAGAGTCAATACATGCAAATTATCTTCCTCACCATGCTGTTTATCGTCCAGATAAAAGTTCCACTAAACTAAGAGTAGTTTTCAATGGATCTCATGTAACCTCATCCGGAGAATCTCTAAATTCCATACAGCTAAATGGAGGTGTCTTTTAAGATGAATTATTTACTATAATATTAAGATTCTGCACACACTGTTATGCATTTACGGCCGATGTGAAAATGATGTATCGGATGATGCTCATTGATGAAATTCAAAGCGCATAGTGTGGAAAGATAGTGCAAATGGCGAGGTGAAATCTTACAAGTTGTGTACAGTAACATATGGAACTACCAGTGCACCGTACTTAGCCATGCGATGTCTTAAACAGCTAGGTATAGACGGTGAATCCCAATTTCCGTATGCTTCAGGTGTGGTGCAGTCAGACTTTTACATGGATGACGTTCTGACTGGAGCAGCTGATTTAAATTTGGCTAAGAAGTTGCAAGCTGAACTTATACAGTTATTAAGCACGTGTGTCATGAAGTTACATAAATGGTTCAGTAACCATCCAGAATTAATGGAATCTGTAAGTAAACCTGAGAACTACACGTTTGATAAAATGAGCGAAACCAAAGAGTTAGGACTTTCCTGGAAGGCACATGACGATACGTTTACCTTTAGTGTATCGTTCAGTGAGCAAACAAAAGTAACAAATAGAAATGTGCTGTCAGATATTGCTCGTATATTCGACCCATTAAGAATACTATGTCCAGTCGTGACGAAAGCAAAGATTTTCTTACAAAGACTGTGGCGACTACAAATAGGTTTGGACGAAATCCTCTCTAAAGCTGAACTTGATGATTGGTTGCAGTTCCGAGAAGCGTTAAGAGCCATCAACAATGTAAGTGCTGTTAGATACATTTTTTTAAACAATCCAGTGCAAATTAAAATTTGTGGATTTTGAGATGCTTCGAAGAAAGCCTACGGTGTAGCATTGTATGTAGTACTTCCAATTCTTCAGGTGAGTAAACTTCGCATTTGCTCTGCAGTAAAAGTAGAGTTTCTCCATTGAAAACAATTACTATTCCTAAATTGGAGTTGTGCGCTGCAGTTTTATTAGCTGAATTGATGAATAAGGTTTTCAAAATCTTAAAACTTCCTAAAGAAGCTGTCTACTGCTATTCGGACAGCACTGTTGTGTTGTGTTCGATTCGTAAACAGCCATGTGATTTAAAAACTTTTGTGGCATCACGTGTATCTACAATTCAGAATCTTTCCGACATCAACCACTGGGGTCATGTGGCGTCTGCTGACAATCCTGCAGGCCTTGTGTCTCGTGGAGTGGATCCTGTCAAGCTTCTCCAGAATAGATTGTGGTGAAATGGACCCCAATTCATAACTCAACAAACTGATCATTCTTCAAATACTTTTGAACTTGAGCAAAATGATAAGGCTCTGTACTTAAGTGAATTTAAAAAGAGTGTTTCAAAGACTTCTTCTGAGACTTGCTTATTAAGTTCAGACTGTCCATCTTTTATCGATAATTTTTTGCAATTAAGTAATAATTATGCTAAATTAATAAGAATTCTTAGCTATGTTTTCAGGTTCATTCAGAATCTCAAAGAGCCAAAAGCTAGGTTAGATACGTTAACATCTGCTGAACTGAAGAGAACTGAACAATATATCATAAAATCTGTGCAAGAAAAAGAATTCGGTTCTGAATTCACATTGTTATCTAAGGGTAAGGAAATACCAAAAAATAGTAGATTGCGTTCATTAAATCCTTTCTTCGATAAGCATAATTTAATCAGAGTGTGAGGTTGTCTCCAAAATAGCATGTTAAGTTATGTTCAAAAACATCCAATTGTACTGCCCTCTAAACAAAAACTGACAGAATTGATTATTGAGTTTTATCACAAAAAATATCTACATATAGGAACACAAAACTTCCTTTATTGTGTTCGAAGAGAATTTTGGCCTCTAAACGGTAGAGCTAATTGTAGAAAAATAGTACATAAATGTGTTATATGCTTTAGGGCCAAACCAAAAATATCGGAAAAAATTATGGGCGAGCTTCCTAAAGAAAGGATAAATGTAGATTTTGTTTTTAATTGCACAGGAGCTGACTTCTGTGGCCCATTTTTGATAAAATATAAGGGCCAACGTAAGGGTATTTTTCATAAAATTTATGTTTGTATTTTCATTTGTATGGTAACTAAGGCAGTGCATCTGGAAATAGTTAGTGATTTAACATCTGAAGCTTTTATTGCCACGTTAAAGAGGTTTTTTGCTAGACGAGGCAACCCTCGAAAAATATTCAGTGATAACGCTGGCAATTTTGTAAAAACTAATTTAGAGCTTAAAAAGTTGCAGGCCTTGGTAAACAAACCAGATAACAACTTTACTAATTACTTGTTGTCTGAATGTATTCAGTGGGAATTTATCCTCCCTAGAGCTCCTAATTTTGGAGGTTTATGGGAGTCAAGTCCTTCAAGTATCATTTAAAACGTGTTGTGGGCAACTCAAAATTAACTTATGAGGAAATGTTAACCATAATTATCCAAATAGAAGGAATCTTGAATTCACGTCCACTTATTCCCTTGAGTGCAAATATTGATGACTTGGAGGTCTTGACCCCTGGACATTTTCTTATTGGTCGTCCACTTAATGCCATTGCTGAATCAGACTTAAGTAATGTTGGTGATAACAGATTAAGCCTATGGCAAAAAACAACTAAAATGGTTCAGACCATCTGGAAAAGTTGGAAAAACAGTTATTTAAGTACCTTAAAACAGAGAAATAAATGGGTAATAGCAAAAAATAATCTTAAAATTGGGGATATGGTTGTGATAAAGGAAGATTATCTTCCAACTTGTAAATGGTTATTAGGAAGAATTCAGGAGGTATTTTTTGGCAATGACAATAGGGTCAGAGTTGTAAAAGTGAAAACTCAAAATGGAGTGTTCAAAAGAGCAATTCCAAAAATTGCCGTATTACCTCTGGAAAATTAATCCATGCTTTTTTGCTGAGAAATTGTGTATTATTGTAAAATTGCTTTATTGATTGTATTATATATTTGTATAAACTTAAATTAACTGTGACTCATTTACGTTATAATTTATTTATTATTTTGAATGTTAATGCTTTGAATTTTGTTATGTTTTTAATATACAGTCAAACCCCGATTTAGTGCCATCTCGAAATAGCTCCAATTACGTTTAACCGCCATTTGCGTCTATGATCAAATCTGCCACATAGGAATTTCAATGTAATGTATCCGTTAAAGCGCCAACTCGATATACCGCCAAAACATTTTTCGAGAAATTACTGTATTTTCTTTGCATGTCTTTCTTTTTAAAATTTTTGGTTAAAATTTCAAAGGGCACCTCATTTTCATGTGTCTAGGTGTTTTCAAGCTCAATTCAAACTTTACTGAATAGCAAAGAATTCGTATTGTTCTCAACACCTGCCAAAATGCACCTGCTACCCATTCTACCTGTCACTGGAAGAAGAAAAATAACGCGCGCTGAGGTGCCGAGCAAGTGAAAGTTCTGAATCAGACTGGTGAGTCACGTGATCCGATGCGCTTTTGCAGCGGGGAGAAAACACAGCGTGGCACGCCATTGGCTGAAAGGGTCTCTCCTCTCTTAGGTGAGAACAATGTAACAAAGAACTTCTCCCTGTACTTTATGTCGATTTCTAGAAAGAAAACGGCGTGCAATGCAAAATTTTGATCGGATGTTGATTGAAACATCGAAGAATTCACCAGCTAAATCTGTAAAATATCATCCTGTCTCTTTATTTTAACTCATTATGGCAAAAAGAGCAGTTTTATCAATTTCGGAAAAGCAGGAAATTTTTGAATATAAAGAAAGAAATGTGAATATATCGCAGCAACACATCTCCAATCATTTCTCTACACTCTGGAAAAAGCCTGTTAGCAGGCGCTGCATCGGAGACATTTTGATGAATACAGAAAAATGGATTAACACCAACAAACTGCAATCATCTGTAAAAAGACTGAAAACAGCGAAACCTGAAGACTTAGAGGATGCCCTTTGCACATGGATACAACAAATGAGTGCTAAAAATGCTACCATAAACGGAGATGTCATCAAAGAGCAGGCAAAAGTCCTTGACCAGCAGATTAATATTATAGATTTCGAATACAGTAGTGGCTGGTTGAACAGATTTAAAAAGCGACAAGGATTCTCTCAGTACATACGAAGTGGTGAAACTGCAGGTGTTGATGAAGATATTGTGTTAAATGGCCGTAAAAAACTAAGTGCGCTGATTTTAGAATATAAACCAGAGGACGTTTACAATATGGATGAAAGTGGCTTTTTTACCGCTTGCAGCCAGATAAAACAATTTCGAGTGGGCCTGCTAAAAGATGCAAAAAAGATCGTGTGTCTTGTGTTCTGTACGAATAGTGATGGATCTGATAAAAAAACTATGACAGTGATCGGAAAATCAGCTAAGCCACGATGTTTTAAAAATTTTAATCCTGCTCTTTATGTAGATTATGAGAATAATAACAAAGCGTGGATGACTTCAGTATTATTTCAAAAATGGTTAGCGAATTTCAACATAGAAATGAAAAGAGGCAAACGCCATATTTTATTGATTTTGGTAAATGCCCTTGTCACAAAGCATATCCAATGAGCAATATCCGCATTGAATTTTTACCTCCTGACTGTACTGGATTTCTGCAACCTTTGGATGCGGGTATAATAAACTCATTCAAAGATCATTATCGAAAGTATCACGTCGGCCATATCATTGAAAAAATCAGTAAAGATGATTTTTCTCCAATCCTTTTACATGATGCTATCGCATGATAAAAAAAGCATGGGATGAAATTTCATCAGAAACTATTGTTAACTTCTGTAAACATACTGGATTGATTAAATCTGGAGGATCTACTAGAAAACAAAACAGTACAGCACTTCAGGAACTACAAGACGAAATACACAAATTAACAGATATTGAGCATCCTCTATCGGCAATTGAGTACATTAATATTGACAAAAGTGTTTCAACATTTGAAGATTTGACAATCGAAGAAATTGTTGCCAATCAAAATGAAAATTCAAATTTATCTGACAGCGAATCTGAAGAAGCTGAAACGCCGCATATTACATCTGATGAAGTTAAAAATTGCATTGGGAAAATAAGAATTTTCTTAGAAAAACATGCAACTGATAAAAAAATGATGAACAATCTTTTAGTTGTAGTAAAAGATATTGAAAAAATCAATTTTGAAAGGAAAACTGAAACTAGCATTTTAAAATATTTTCCTGTAAAGGATAATTAAAGTAAAATAAATTCAGTGTGAGATTTAATGTATGTGTGTGTCTGTTATGTGCATAATTATCTACTTTATCTAAAATTGACTATATAAAGGGGTAAGTGCATGTTAATTTCATACATTAATTGGATAGTTTTGAATCGTGTAGCATTAATTATATTATGTATATTAATTATATTTTATTAATTTATACTATTATAATATACTATATACTATTGGATAATTTAATAAAAAGGCATTATGATGTTTATTTTAATAATAATAATACTAGTATAATAGTATGAAAATTAATTTTTATTGTATTCTAATTCGATATACCGCCAAACTCGTTATAGCGCCAAAAATTTCTCGAACGGATAATGGCGGTATAACGAGGTTTGGCTGTATATAATTTTTTAAGTTCTCTCGGCAATGGCTGTAATTGTAGTGTTTTAGTTTAAACCCCCCTCAGGTTTCAAGAGAGGCAGTATGTTTGATAAAGTGTTATTAAAATTTATACTGGCAGATGTCGCACAATGCAGGCGACTGAAATGTAAGAATTTTGCTATCAAAACTACAAGCTGTGTGTTAAAGATATTACCCTTTTGATTCTGTAGTCTCTTCTAAGCTGTGTGAAAAAGACATTTTTTGAAAAAATATTTCAAGTGTATCAGTTTTGAAGTAGAGATGAGTGTCAGGCAGCCCCTCTCATTACTATGGATTTTGGGTAAGCAAGTGTTATACATCCTTTCTGCTTCAGCATGAGTTAATTTGTTTTAAACCTCATTTTAAAGTCATTGACTTTAAGTAATCGAAAGGGTTTATTTGAAGAATTATAGGAAAAGTGACATGCGTTAAGTTCAAAATTATATCTAGGGAATAATTCCTGATGACCATAAATTAATTATGAATTAAGGAAATTCAATGAATGTTTTATAAATAATTGGATAACGTATTCATTTTCCACAAATTTCTGTTCTCTTGATTTGATGTGTATCTGTTAATGATTGCTTTCTAATTTAATAAATGTATTTTAAATTCAAAACATTTTTGTTATAATTTAGTTTAGCATGTTTTTATTAGGAAACGTAACGCAATGCACCACGGCCGATCTTTGTGTTAATATTTTACAAACTTAATTTATAGTAATGTCTTTAAGAAATCATGTTTAGGAAATAGTGAAATTCTTTCATGACAATTAATAATTTATATAGAGAAATCGTAAATTTAAGAAAAGGGGATGAGTGTCCCAACAACATAATTGCCACTTCTTACCAATGTCAGATAATTGCCACTTCTTGCAATGTCAGCTTAATAGAAGAAGATATTGGAGCAAAAGCTTCTTGGCATTTCTTTGCCACTTCCCATGGCAAAGGGCCAGTGGCCGGAATTGGTGGTCAATTAAAGCACCATATTTGGGTGGAAACCAAAGCACGTAGGTACATTGTAAATGACATTGAAAATTTTGTTAAATGTGCAGAAACTGTATGCAAGAAGAAAGTAGTCATCTTCATTCCAAAATCTAAAGTTTTTTCAATAGTTAATAAACTTGAAGACAGGTGGATAGGCATTCAAGTAATACCTTCAACCCATTGTACCAATGCTGAAGGAAAATACTGCCGGCAAACAGCCCTACAATGACTAAATTCAACTTTCAAACTGGAAAATCTTAAACTATGAAAACTGAATTAGAAACCACATGGAATCCAAAGCCTGCTACATATGGGAAATGGGTTTTGGTTGAGTTTCAGTCAGAGAAGAAAAAATGCCATCACTTTGTTGGTCTGTTTTTGATTCTCCAAGTACCAATATATCAGTGAAATTTCTTAAGAATGTTGGAGAAAAGTTTGTGTTGTCTAAAAATGATGTTTCTACAATCAATGAACAAGAAATAATATAATTACTCCCAGAACCTTCATTCGACAACAGGGAAAGACTGTCATTTGAACATAACTTCACAGAGTACAACTTGAAATAAGCTGCAATTCTTTAATACTAATAAATACATTTATATGAATTTAACTGTTTCTGTTTACTTGAAATGAGCTGTGATTATTATCTAAAAGCTTTAAAACAAAAGAAAACTTACAAAAAGCTTAATAAATTCAGAGCTGATACGTCCGTTACTTCTGGTGATACGTCCGTTACAACATGTATTTATATAAATGGACAATTTAACCCCATTTTTTTAATTCATAAGAATCTTGTAAAGTCATATATAATTATCATACTTCTGTTGTTTAAAAAAATTTTAAATAAATGTTTTACATGTGAAATATCGGAAAAAATGAAATTTTTATGAAGGTATAAAAATAATTTTCATTTGTGAGATAAATCCCTTACTGAGCAAAAAAATTTTTTATAAATATTGTTTCTGGAAATATTTAAAATTTAATTGCAAAATATAGAAGTGAAGTCCATGTTCTTCATAAAGTTCATGCAATGAAACAAGGATCTAACATATTTAGAGACTTTATAGGGTCTTGATACGTCTGTTACCATGGAATTGCCCTTTAGTTAGTTCTATACTATACAATCCAGCAAATTCCATGTGTTCAGAATACATTAACCTCTTGAGACCCAAACTCATATTTTTTGAGAAAATTTTACAATTTTTGTGATTTATGTTTCTTTTGAGTTTAGAAATAAATACATATTTTCATTTATTTAAAAAAAATTAAAAATACTTTGTTTTTTAGCGTATCCAATAGAATAGATATTGGGTCTTAGTCCTGTAAAAAACTTGCTATTGAATTAGATGAATCCAAATGTAAAATTCTTAATATTCGAAAAAAAATAATGACACAAAATTGAATTCTACATAAAATAATGATACAAAATTTAATTAGACATCAAATAATAAAAATAAGAGTTTTAAAAAGTTCATTACCCGTAAAAAATAAATAGATGAACCTGAAATTCAGTAGTTTATAAATATGCTTATGCAAGTCAATTATTAATTATAGTTAAACGGATATACGAATACAAGTTGCATTTCATGCGCACAATCTTATTTAATATTATAATACTTATCAAGTAAGATAAGATCGCTACATAGGCTTAAAAAACCGATTTTTAAACAAAACACTCAAAAAACAGCATCAAGTTCTTTTTTCTACAAACTGTTCTATCATGAGAAGTGTGTTTTTATCGTTTATACGCCACTTCTAAATACAGTAAACTTCCGATTATCCCCGAGTCTAAATTTCTTTTTTTTTCTTTTCTTATTCTTGAGAAGAAACTTATTTCTGCGATGTAGGATGAGTTTTCGATCCTTTTTACTAAATGTGATTTCCATTGTAAAACGTGGAACAATCACGTGCACAAAGCAGGTGCAGCTAATCTTGAGTGCGTCATAAGGCCACACACCTGCTGATAAACAATGTACGGGTACTGAAAGTCACGCTGGTTATGATTTTGTTTCTCCCGTATTTCATAAAGCACATCAGTTTGCTTGTTTTAGCTGAGCTGTGAACACTTACAGAAGTTCGTGTTTGTATTTAAATTTTATAGTTTTGCATTTTCAATATTTGAAAAATGTCACAAAAAAGAAAAAGAGTTGTGTTAACGATTCAAGATAAATTAGAACTGATTAGAAAAATTTGAAAATGGTGCTACAAGAAAACAAATAAGCTTGGAATTTGAGAATGCACAGTTAGGGACATTTTAAAACGGAAAATTAAATTGATGCAATTCTCAGCCTCATCAGACAACTTTTCATCGATGAAAAAAAGAAAAAGTATGAAAAGCAGCACTTTTGAAGAACTGGATGCAGCACTTACGTTGGGTAAGACAAGTGAGAAGTGAGGGAACGCCTGTTTCAGAGCCTATTGTTGTTGCAAAAGCAAAACAATTTTTTGAAATGCTGGGACTAGAGGGTTCAGTTGATGCATCGTCAGGATGGCTGACAAGATTCAAACAACTCCACGGGATAAGAGAAATAGGTCTTTACGGCGAGAAATTAAGTCGCGACGAACAAGCTGCAGAAAATTTCAAAGAAGATCTTGTACAATTTCTTCAATCAGAAGGAATTTCTTTCGAACAAGTATACAACGCCGATGAGTCAGGACTGTTCTGGAAATGTTTGCCTATACGAACTCTGACATTTCAAAGCGAAAATCAAGCTCCAGGACATAAGTGCAGTAAAGAGCGTCTAACAATATTGCCTTGCAGTAATGCTACAAGATCCCATAAACTAAAGTTAGTAGTAATTGGAAAATAAAAAAACCGATATCTTTAAAGGGAACAAGAGCTGAGAACCTACCAGTACATTATTTCAACACAAAGAAAGGTTGGATGTATCAAACAATATTTATAAAATGGTTTGAAGAAATGTTTATTCCCGAAGTTAGGAAATATCTGGCGTCTCAAAATTTACCCCAGAAAACTGTGTTGCTAATTGACAACGCCCCATCTCACCCTGGAGAACTACAATTGAAATCAGAAGATGGAAATATTTTTGCAAAATTTTTGCCTCCCAATGTTACAGCTTTTATCCAGCCTATGGACCAGGGCGTAATCGCTTCAATTAAGAAAAAATACAGAACGAAATTACTGAAAAGAAGAATTGAAGAGGGAGATGATTTTAAAAGCTTTTTCAAAGATTTCACGATTCTCGATAGCATTTATGATGTAAACAGTGCTTGGGAATCGGTACAGAAATCTACATTAATATAATCCTGGCGGAAGATTTTGCCAAGTATAGAAAAATCTCTAGTAGAATCAGAAAAGGAAGCTTCCGTTCATAATTTAGCGAATTTAGCAAAATCTGTTGCTGGTGGAGAAAATGTCGATGAAGATATCATTGAGTGCATTAATTGTGATGATGACGATCCAGGCTTCGAACATGCAACTGATGACCAAAATATTGAAGAAGCGTTAGGTATGAATTTGAAGAGAGTGACGAAGAAGATAAGGTACAAAAGAAAATGAGCCACGACGCAGCTTTAGCTCACGTTGAAGGACTTATCCAATATCTAGAGGAAGAGGATGACGCGTCACTTTGTGATAAAATAGTACTTAAAAAACTTCAATCGCAAATATAGAAGAAGTGTTTCAGTACAAAAAAACAGACACTTTTGACGGATTTTCTAAAGAAATAAACCTACAAGTTTGTAAGTAATGAATAATTTTATTATTCCTGAAGTAATAAGTATCTTTATGTTACCCATTGTGCGTAGAAACTGTAAAATGTATGCTTGTGTTACTTATTATGTGTATAAATTGTTCAAGTACATATTTGTGCCCTTTTTTCAAAATTTTGTGGATTATCCGCGATAGTCGCACCACTCAATTCCGTGGATAATCGAGAGTTTACTGTAACGCATAAATTCAATTTTTGCATCATTAAATCGAAAAAGTGTACTTTAAATTCGAAACGTGTTGATCAATGTACTAATTTTCAAAATAATAATAACATTTTATTTTGTTTCTTAACTCTTCCCAACACCAGTCGTTTGTTTGTTAGAATAATAATATTAGAATAATATAGATAATTAGTGGCACAGCTACCACAATTGCAAAGTAAATGCCAAGAAGAAATGTAAAAGAAATCAAAATGAGCTTATTTATAATATTATATTCTTATCTTCAAATATACTGTCTTTAAAATTTGTTTTTATTTAAATATTATTAAATTTATTAATTCAATTATGAATAGCATAGTAACAGAAAAGTAAAAACCAAAAATAGTTACAATGAATAATACTAACCCATAATAAAAGCTTAATTCTAAGTATCTATTTACCAAATGCCGCAAAAAAAACTCACTATATATATATATTTTTTTTTATTTAAGAAAATACATTATCTACTTCTGTATCTATTACTTATTTCAATACTGTTTTGATTTTTATGTAAAAACTTAGTCTTTCTTCGGTCAACAAGTGTCTAATATGAATAAAAACAACCCAACGTCCAATAGAATAGACATTGAAGGTTTTTGGTTTATTCTCTAAAATATACATTAAATTACTTAAACCGGGATGTCATTTCATTGATACAACATTTAAATTTAGATTTGTGTAGCATTAATATCAAAATATATTAAAAATATATATAAAATTAGAGTTAAAACTGCCTGCTTACCTTCAACAGTCTTTTTCTTGCTCTCTGCCACTTTTAAATGATTAAAAACGTATTTAGCTACAATTGTTTTATTATTTTGGTGCACAGATAGCAGCACTAGACTATATAGTATAAAAGGACAGCAAGTATTTACAAGTTCGAACTGAAATTAAGTATTTTATATAAAAAATAAAAATGTCCAATAGAATGGACGCGGGGTCTCAAGAGGTTATTGATTTTCATTCTAAAAGACAGTAATTTAACAAAAGCAGTTTTTAGACAAGTGTCTTAGCTCTCACACTGAGCAAAATAAGTTTACTATAGAACAATGTACAGAAAAACACAATAACCAACAAACAATATAGTAAAACTATATAGAAAAAAAGACACATGCATAAAATATTTGAGATCACAAAATAGCACATTTATCTGTGTATAATATATAAATATATATGAGAAATTCCCTTTAACTAAAGCTCAAAAATTTAAGCGGACACTGGACGTTCGGAATGGCAACAATTTATGTCATATTTTTTAACGTGGGTATGGCTGTAACCCTTTGCAAAGAGCAGGGTAACATGAATGCCTCTGCATATGCCATGACGTACATAGTGATGTCACAAAGAAAGATGTGGCAGCATATTTAACCCTCTCATGCATTAAAACCTCATATGAGGTTATCCGATAAAAAAATTTTAAAAACAATTATTTCTAATTATTTGGATTATCAATTGCATAGTAGCCTCATATGAAGCCAAAATCAGCTTGTAAAAAGAATCAAGAGATGGCAGCAGACGTTTTTCATGTTTGTATAGTTTTTATCTTCTATTGTCAAAAGCCAAGTATGCTAAAACAACAGAATTAGAAAGTACTTCTCACCACCCAGATGAGCACAACAATTAAGTAAAAATATTTTTTATATTTCTTACATCATTTTTATTACGAAAAGAAAAAAGATGAGATTTAAATATATTTTTTTTTGGTGAATGCGAGGCTGTTTTAGTGTGAAACTTTAAATGTGGCTTCCATGCAGTTATAGTATTTACAGCTGTCTCTGCATGCAAACCTCATTTGAGGCTGATAATTATATCATGAGAATTTTAGAAATATAAACTATAAAAAAGGCAATGCTAATGAATTTTATATTTCGATATAGTTTTATAACGGTTTGTTTTATAAATTGCTATTATATTATTATTTCTTGCCTTTTGTAGAATTTATAACAGGCAACAAATGAGGCCTCTCAGAAAGAGATATTTGCCACAAAGAAATAGAAGAATTTATGGTTCTTCCTTGTGATTCCAAAGATGATATGTTTGATGATGATGATGACTACTTCGATCTGTATTACATACTAGCTGAGAAAAATAAACATGACAATGAAGCAAAGAGTGATGAAGAGGGAGAGAATATTACACACTCTACGTCAACTATTAGTAAGAATGATATTGATAATGACATACATTTCATTTCTAAGACACCAGCTATAAAAACCAGTATGATCAGTGAAACACGTTGGTTCGCTAACAAAGATAATGATTTCCTTAAAGAATCCAGTTTTTCAAAGTGAAATGAATCAGAATTTTCTGGAGATACTCCTTTATATTATTTTTATTGGCTTTTCCCAGAATGTTACTTAGAAGACACATTTGTTATGCAACTAAGTACATTGTAGAAATAGATACACCACACTCAGTGCAAATGTCTAACCATCCTGTGGAAGGTGTGTATTTAATGGATTCATTTGTGGCACTTTGTCGCCATTCTCAAATAAATAAACGTTGGTATTTGCATATTTTCTTTCACTTTTTGAATGTTGCTGCTGTCAATGCCTAACTATGCTAGGCTAACAATGCTTAGGCTAACAATGCCTAATGCTTCTTCCTACTTTTGAGAAAAAAAGGAAGAGCTGCTAATGACTTACTACAGTTCAAAAGTAGCGTAGCACCAAGCCTAATATATACGGGAACCTCATCATTGATGTTGAAGAAAAGGGTCGACCATCCTCAAGCTGTTCTCCTGTTTTCAAGCGTCCAGAAAAGAAAAGAAAATTGTCTTTTAGTTTCAAAAGAAGGTATGACAATGGCAAACATTGACCAAAAAAGACTGATGGTAAATTTGCTCTGACGTTCAAGAATGAAAGCTGTTCGAATAAAACAAGATATATTTGGGGCCGCAGTCAAGTATATTTATGTACAGAATGTTCCGGAAAATCAAAATTTAATTTTTTCCCAGAAGCAAAATAAGTGAATTGTAATAAATGTAACCTTACAACACTATTGTAACAAATGTAACATTACTGCATACAAGCCTTATATGAGGTTACTCACAAAACTGCCTTAAGAATTAAAAAAAAAAAATTAGAAATCAAGTTTCTTGTGATTATTCTCGTCTATTTCATGATAATTTGCCAGACAAATTTTTTCTGACAATTGCAAAATAACTCATGCATGAGAGGGTTAAGCACGAAGGATAAGAGTTTAAAGAGTAAACAACAAGAGGAAAACATGGCGGCCTAGGTATGTTGTGTTAGCTTAGCGCCCTGTTAACATTAAATATAATTAATCATTAGACCGTTTTTTTTCGCCATAATTAATCATATTTATTAAAATGGGTATGGCTGCAGTCTGTGCAAAGAGCATTTTAAAATGAATACCTTAAATAAAAACTTTAAAAAAATGTTTTGAACGTCCACTGTCGCTTTAAAACACTTTTTTTAAATAAACAAAATATTTGAATATTTGTTTATCATAATTCACTGCACATTCATGAATGGATGAATCAAAATTTGACATCTATGAAGAAAAAAAAAGTTTGATACTGATTTATTGCTTTTCTTATCAGGATTCTAGATCTAAATTACTAATTTATATTAAGTATATGAATTTATATTTTTGTAAAATATTTTTTGACAAATGAACTCTTGAGTAATTATTAAATAGAGATTTTACTTTGATGACATTCATCAGGTTGTCGCTAGCATAAATTAAATTTAAAATGCCAACTTTTACAGCTATTTCTAGAAGACTTCCTGCTTTTATCGAAAAATTGGAAAAACTGGTGGATTTTACAGTTTGTTTCTTTCTTTTTTTTTAAACTAGTCATTTTTAAAAGTAACTCTAATAAAAGTAATGCTTTAATCATATTTATTATAAAGTAGTATTAAAAAATTTGAACACATTTAAGTTTATGTGACATAGGAGGGTAAAGAATTGGATTGTCAAGATTTAATATATCACTTGACCAACGTAATTGCACAAAGCAAAATAAAATAATAATATAAATAATGCAGTTTTAGACACTAAATTACGGGGGTCCTGGGATAATACAGGAAACGCATAATCTTTTCAACTTTCGAATCCAAATTTATAATTTTATTTGTTAAAA
The DNA here is from genome assembly GCA_963931845.1 of Maratus michaelseni. NCBI lineage: Eukaryota > Metazoa > Arthropoda > Arachnida > Araneae > Salticidae > Maratus > Maratus michaelseni. The sequence goes on along the minus strand of OZ007593.1, from coordinate 20,345,680 downwards.
TCATAGCGCGAAACTGAGTGAAAATGTCGCACAAAATTGATCATATATTTTTTTAAACAATTTGACAACTAAGAAAAAAAGAGACATTCTTTAAGAACGGTACTCAGAAAACAGAAGTTAATGAGAGTAATTCATTAAGGAGATATATAAAAAACAAGAATGCATCACATAGCACAACATTATAGAGTAGAATTTGAAATCTCATTCATGAAGAGCCTTAAAAATTGTTTTTTAATGAGATAAATTATGAAAAAACATTTTATTAAGAAATCGGTATTTTCATTAATTATATTTTTTCAATTGTATTTAAGAAGTATATGAAAGATTGCTGAGATAGTTTTAAAAAGCATGCTTATCAATTATATAGAATTATTACACTTAGAAAGAAACTGCTAAAAAAAACCGTCCTCACATTGGCGATTTGACGCCTTTTCATGAGATGGCCATCCCGACTTTCTACAGAAAAAAGATATATTGCCTTATACGGATGACTTGCACGAACGCTCACTAAACGGAGCCTTACCTTTTTTTTTAAATAGAGAGATAAGTACAAGTGGCCCGACGCAGCTGTCCCCATGTTCGTGCATCAATCGGGGTGGCCTGCTACAAATGGACAGCTTTTATGAGTTATTGGTAAGCAGTTTTAAAATTTTGATTTCTTTGATAATTAAGAGTTGACTTTCACGAGGTGTTTGGATCACAATTTTTTGGTTTTATTTTTGGGTTTGAATCAAATAATTTAACTATTTCCTCTTACAGCAAAATAAAATAAACTTTTTGTGACATGCAGATTGTTACAACAGATACGGAAAAGTTTAAGCTATAGTACTACAAATTACAACTAGTAATTTTTGCATAGAAAACCAGAATCGCAATCTATTTATAATATAAATTTCAAAGGGGATCTTGATATTTATACAGACAGTAATAAATATGTGTTTAATCAATTATTTAGTAGATTTACTTTCCTAAATTCCACGCTCCTGCATCAAACTGCTGCTGAGATAGGGCGAAATAACCCAAAACATTCGACCCCCACCTCTTTAACCTACATCGGGAGGGGGGGGGTGATTTTCAAAAACCTTTGTTATTGCTTGCTTAGGTCATAACAGCTATCTATTGTCCAAATTTCGTGGTCGTGACATTAATCGTTTCAACAGGGCGTTGATGAATCAGTCAGTCAGGCTTTCTCTCTTTATATAATAGTATAGATAATAACTGTGCTTTCGTACAAATGATTGAAAAACAAGGTTATTAAAAAAATGCGAATTGAATTGTCCTAAAAATGCTGTTAATTATATCAAAAACTCCAATTCGACTAACTAATTTCACACCACCCCCTCATGAATAACGTATAATTAATTCACATACATTCAATACAATGGGAAAAACAGCTGTTTTATTTAATTACTTGTTAAGGCGAAACGCCAGGGGACCGTAAGAAATCAGATTTTAGATAGGATTCAATCTTAACAGGTATACTGTCCCCTATCATATATTTTAATAGGGGCAAATCTTGTGTGTGTGTGTGATTATATATATATATGCAAATTTTATCTTAAAAAAGGCTCTAACGATTTTGGCATTTTGTATCCTAACTTTTGGAGCACCAGAAAGCCATTGGGCTAGCTCACATGTTCAAGAAAATTGGATTGGTGGGTCATTTTGGGGTCACCATGGGTCAGGGTCTAGCTAATTGTATCTAAAAACGGTTCAAACAATTTTGAATAAATTTTGTATTCGACTATTTTCGGGCACGAGCAGACTATTGGGCAGGGTCACATGTTCAAGAACTTTTGATTGGTGGCAAATTTTGGGGTCAACGCGGGTCAAGCTAATTTTATCTTAGAAACGGCTCTAACGCTTATAATTAAATTTTGTATAATGCGAGTTTCGGGCACGTGAAAATCATTGGGCTAGGTCACATATGCGAGAAAATTTTATTAGTGGGTGATTTTTGAGTCAAGCTAATTTTATCTAAAAAACTCCTCAGACTATTTAGAATAAATTTTGCATCCGATGGTTTCCGGGCACGAGAAGACTGTCGGGCTAGGTCGCATGTTCGAGAAAATTCGATTTGTGGGTCATTTTGGTCATGGGTCATTATGGGTGAAGCTATTTTTATCTAAAAAACAGCTCAGACGATTTGAACTAAATTATGTATCCTGCAGTTTCTAGGCACGAGAAAATCATTGGGCTGGGTGACATGTTCGAGGAAATCCGATTAGTGGGTCATTTTTGTTTCACTGTCGGTCAAAATAATTTTATCTAAAAAAACGGCTCAGATTATTTTGACTAAATTTTGTATCCTACGGGTTTTGGGCACGAGAAGACAATTGGGCTTGGTCACATGTTCTAGAAAATTTAATTAGTGGCTAAATTTTATTAGTAGCTAATTTCGACCGAGCAAATCTTGTGTGTGTGTGTGTGGTTATACACACACACATATATATAAGCAAATTTTATTTTAAAAACGGCTCTAACGATTTTGACGAAATTTTGTATCCTACGGTTTTGGGGCACCAGAAAACCATTCGGCTAGGTCACATGTTCAAGAAAATGCGGTAAGTGGGTCACCATGGGTCAGGGTCAATATAAATGTATCTAAAAAACTGTTCAAACGATTGACTAAATTTTGTATCCTAATATTTTCGGGCACGAGAAGACTATTCTGCTGGGTCACATGTTCGAGAACTTCCAATTAGTGGGTCATTTTTGGGTCAACGCGGGTTAAGTTAACTTTATCTAAAAAACGGCTCCAACAATTTAGATTAAATATTGTATCCTACGATTTTCGTGCGCGAGAAAATCATTGGGCTAGGTCACATGTGCGAGAAAATTCGATTAGTGGTTCATTTTTAGGACACTGTGGGTCAAGCTAATTTATCTAAAAAACGGATCAGACTATTCAGACTAAATTTTGCATCCTATGATTTTCGGGCATGAGAAGACTGTTGGGCTAGTTCACATGTTCGAGAAAATTCGATTGAAGGGTCCCTTTGGTCGTGAGTGATTATGTGTTAAGCTATTTTTATCTAAACAACGGCTCAGGGGATTTGAACTAAATTAGTATCCTACCATTTTAGGGAACGAGAAGACTATTGGGCAAGGTCACATGCTCAAGAAATATAGATTAGTGCGTTATTTTGGCCAAGGGTCATTATGTGTCAAATATTTATCGTAAAAACGGCTCAGACGATTTGAACTAAATTTTGTATGTTACAGTTTTAGGGAACGAGAAAATCATTGGCTTGGTCACATGCTCGAGAAAATGCGATTAGTGTGTCATTTTAGGGTCTTTGAGGGTCAAGCTAATTTTATCTAAAAAGGATTTGACTATTTTGACTAAATTTATATCCTACGAGTTTCGGGCATGAAAAGAGAATTGGGCTTGGTCACTTGTTCGAGAAAATTTGATTAGTGGGTAATTTTGATTATGGGTCATTATGGGGTAAAGCTATTTTTACAAAATAAAAGACATAATAGTAATAATACAGAAAAATATATAGATTTGAACTCAAAGCTAATTTTGACCGAGCGTAGCTCGGTCTTCCCTGCTCGTAAATGTTTTGAACGGTACCGAGTTTACGAAATTTTCCCTTTTAAAACACGATTCCGTTTTAACTGATTTTATTGTAACGCTTCGGTATTTTTCAAAGTAACTTCGTTCAGAATCATCGATCATATACATTTTATTGTTTATATTTCTGAAATTATCTCATAAATTATTACTATCTTACTGAGTGTTTATCTACAAGAAATTAATAACAAAATAGCTTTTTACATATGAAAAAAAATAATAATTTTCCGTGTAATATAAATCTTAAGGGGCAGTTCAATTGAAAAATTACCTTTTTTAAATCAAAGTTTTATAGAGGCTGATGACTGGATTCTGAAACCCAGTCTATCTAGCCTCTCATTCATAGGGTGGCTCTGAGTACCAAGGGATCCGAGATCGAACCCCGGTCTGGATTTTTTTTCACTCTGTTGGTTGTACGCTGTTTAGTACAGTGATAAATCACATCCTTTGTATATCTCGTTTGCATTTCAATAGTTGTATTTTTTTCTTTTTGCGTTGGATAACTGAGGTCTGTCTCTATGCATGTCCTTTTGTACTTTTTTGGTTATATATTTTTTTTTATTAAGATTCTTTCTCTTTCGAAACCGGGTTCGAAACTGAAAGTATCCTCAAAAACTGCAACCAAAATCGAAAAGTGAAAAAGACCTGCGTAAAGATTGACCTCAGCTATCAAATGCAAAAAATTGAAATGCGAACGTGATATCTCAAAATATTTCCCCCATAGGATTAACGTTTGTGAGCGGGTATTTTCGCATGAGTGAAGTAGCCTCTTAAGTAAATGAACCAAAAAAGTTATTATTTAAACACTAGCAAAACCCACTTTTTGGGGATTGTTGAAATGCCGCAAGTGGCGTTTGTGTGCCTGCTAATATTAGGGGGAAACTATAATGCTATAAATATTACCAATTAAATCACAATTTGATGAAACTTCACTCTTGTTCTGCATTAGGTGATTGCGATATTTGAAATGATTAGAGAACGTTCATTCCAACCAGTTTGTAGCCGCACTCTTCCAAAAAACAGATACAATGTAGCCTACTTGGGAGCTCTGTTTATCAGCTAAGGTTCTGTGAAAAATCTTTTACAATCTGTTTAGTTCTTTCAGAGTTTATTTCCTACGCACAAACAAATGTATTTGTTTATAGTATTAATCTGCATGCATTGATCGTAAACATCAAAATATAATTAAGTAATAATTAGAAAAACATTGATTTGCTATATTCAACCTTCATATGTGTTCGGCTGAATAATCCACCCATGTATTATCTCTTTATCTAGTTAGAAATCATGTTTCTTCATTGCTACCATTTTAATTATATTACAGCGGCATCCATATTTTTTCCATTGCTCAGAAAACTTACACGTAACACTGAGCATTCTTCTCTTTTCAATTTTTAAACTTTAAAAAAAAGCACGTTCTTCGTGTACATCTACGACTGCACCAAATTTAAAATCTGACATTTTTAGAGAATTCATAACAATATAAAACGTTTTCCTCCTATTTCACTTATTTGAAATCACATTTTTTTTCTTTTACTTTTCTTAAAGAGACAGCTTTTAGAGCATCACGTTTCATAGAAACTTGCTTGTCAAATTTAAAATTTCTATCCCCAAAAGTTCTAGATTAAACGTAATTGCTGTGATAACATTCCAATAATTTGATCCTTTTAAATCTAGTGTTTAAAAGAAAAACAGTCTTAGCAAGCATTTAGAAATCTGAACATTTTTTGCTTTTGCACCCAATTAAGGGTAGTTTGTACAGAAATAAAATATACCTTATTTTCAAGATTAGCTTATTTTTAATGAATGTCATATTTATTATCCTGAAAGAATATTGGAAATCTTTTGTAGCTCCAAGGTAATCCGGATTTTAGAACGTATTGCACTAATTTCACTCTTTTAAATTTCGATTATCTCGCAGCGACTTCCAGATAGTTATACTGCTCTACCCATAAATTTCACGGAAAATGTGGCGGAGAATAGAAGAAAAATATGTGCAACCGTGAAAGAGCTTTTTGAAAATTTGGCGTTTCACCGAAAAGCTTTTTGTTAATGTTGCAAGAAACGCTTCAAAGTAAGTGAGGTTGGCAAGTAAAAAAGTTTCATACATCGCATAGTTTTTTTTAACTAACACTGCCCTGGATAATGAAACTTTAGAGCTAAAATCCTTCTATATTAAAAAAAGTAATCTGGAACTGAGCCAAAAACGATTTAGAAATGGACCAATCAAATTCTGCGTAGATATTCCGGGTTATTCTCATCGCTTTTTTACTAGAGACTTATTTGAGGAGCTATTACTTTTTTTTCTAGCCACCCTACGGATTCGAAAATCATACCACCAGACGCAAAATATAACAAGCTTTCAGAAATTAATAAAAATTATCACGGTCGGACAATAAAAACTCAAAAAATTCTTAAAAAACGAGTAAAAAAACTTTTATTGAAAAAGTCATTTTTTTATATTGTTGCCAATTTCTAAATAAGCACAAAGGATTATGATTTATCTTAAATAAAAAAAGGATTTGCGCGAGACTATTAAAAACAATAATGAAAGTTTAAAATAATAATTAAATGATCACGTGTTGAAAGCAGGAAATAAAGAAAATTACGTCATAATAATCGGGTTTACACATGAATATTAAAAATAAAGATGAATTAAATGAAAAAGCATTATAACCTGATTACAGAAGATAGTCGCCGTTCGTGATATCATCATCTTTTTTAAAACAGGATACATTACCAGGTTTTAAGAGGCTGTGAAATCAGAACGGGGGTTTGTGAGCGTAGCGAGCAGGGGGCAGAGCCCCCTAGTGTTATATATTAAAGACTTTTATACATTATAAATTTTAGACTATTAATACATTTTATGAGGTGCTGGTCAGCAAATGCTCAGATTCGTTTTACTCATCATTTCCTACCACAAATTTATGTTAAATGGAACTACTCATCGCATAATGCGAATTTGGACAGACCAAAATGGGTATTTAAATGGTATAACCAAAATGAGTTAACACTGGTAGCCAAAGCAGGCATGACCCATTTTTAACACTTTCCAACCTAGTTGAAAAGTGTTTATGACTTCGGTTTGTCTGGCCGTATGGCCGTCTGCCCGTCCTCTAACTCCCGTAAATATGCTTGGATTGCTCTGCAATTTTTATATGTTATTGTCGTTATCTATAGCATGCTTTTTATTTCAACGGAAGTGTGTAGCACTTAGTTTTTTTTACAGGGGCACTCAAAAGAATTCCGTTACATTACGGTATATGGGGAAAAATCATTGGCGGTTTATTTAAATAATGTTTCACTATTTTAAACGCATTGAAATTTATATATATCACCACGGTGCATGACAAGAGGCTTACTACAGAATATTGTCTGTATAGCAGTCATCGTTCATTTACAGGGACACACAAAAGAATTATCTACTGTCTGTTAACCATAATTCCTGGAAGTGCGTTTAAGTTACTGAACGCGATTTTAATTTTAACTCGCTTTTTGTCTATTACGTGGTGTGTATAAATTCTGTAGATCCTATACAGGGAAGCACAAAAGTTCGCGAACACATTTCCGTTTATTGACAGAAACTCCAGAAAGAGAATTTTAAACTGTGCTACGCGTTTCCTAACTGAACTAAAATTTAGCATCCTATGTAGTATATATACAAATCTACAGATCCTATACAGGACTGAATAAAAGTATTCGGATATTTTTCCGAATATTGTGTATGTTGGAAATTCCTAAAATTATGTTTTTAAATATGTTATGCGTTTTCCAAATTGTTTACTTAGATGTTATCTTTTAGCTTATTAAACGGTATGATTTGTAAAATTATTTTGGAAGCGTTGGAAAGTGTTACATAATCTATGCTTGACGGATGATTTTTCGTTCTTGTTTTATATACATTTTATATTTTATTTTTTTTCTGTGCGTGAAACAGCTAACAGTAGTTAAGGTTTAAAGAATCAGAAGTACAAAGATTGCTATAAATAACGAAATATTACGGAATTGACCTGTGAAATGTCATCCATAAGAAACTGCGGAAAATGCCTTTGAGTGTAGTTGCTTGGCCATCTAAAAAACTGGAATCAAAATATCTATTACAGTTTCAAACTATAAACGAGTTTTATTTATGTTCTGTTCATCTGGCATCTTTAAGCAGTGTAGGATTTCCTGGTTCTTAAAGTGCTTAAAAAATGTATTGTGTACCTCAACGGTCTTTTAATATTGAGCGCCTTCCGATAAATAAAATCTCACGAATGTTGGAGCATAGAAAGGTTAAAGAAGGACAGCCAGTCGAATATACCAATTTTAGATCCTGATAAAATCTCTACTGTACGACCTTCCAAACAAGTCATAACAAATAAAATAATTACCAATATAGGAGACTCCGTCAAAAGTTACATTTGGACATACATTTAAAAAATTATTTACAAAATGTGTAATTTCCTTTATTGGAGGTTATTTTTTTGTAAAGTAAAAATTGAGAAGAAAATAAGTTTTCAAGCGTGCATGAAATTACACTATTTTAAAATTTATAGCATGTGACAGATTCTATGCAAGTGTATATTAAAATTATGTTAGGTCGTTTGACAATAAGAAAACCATGACTAAAACAAAAAAAATAAGGGATTATAGATAATTTCCGAATTATGGAATAGATTTTCAGCCTTCCATTTTCTTATTTTTTTAGAGAACTGCATCTGACAGAATACATTGGTTTTTTTATCAAATTTTATATAATATGCCTTATTGTCTCTAACGACACTTAATTGCTGTAAGTGGCATTGCTGCTTTATAACAATGAAACTCATAACTTTTACTTATAATTTTGATTTCACTTAACTTTTGCTTATAACTTTTGTAGACAAGAAGCTGAACGAGACGTGAAGTTAGATAAGAACAATTATTAAACACACAAGCTTGTTTATCTCTTACGGAATGCTATTGATTGAACGGCTCCAAATCAAGTTATAAATCACTGCATTTGAAGGCTATTTTTATGTTACCTGCTCCAAAATTTAAATCACTGTTCATCAAAAGAAAACATGTTTAGAAAATTTCAGTGAAGAAAACGAGCAACGGAAACGACTTCTTTTAGTTAAGTTTATTTTCCAACATAATGTTTCTCCAAAGAAAATAGTACATTCAGATTAGAAACCTACAGGATAATGATTATCCCCCCCCCCCTATTAGAAAACGTTTCATGAGAAGTCAACTCCTAATGAAAATGGAACCACATTACCCACCGGGACCGAAACATTTTAAATGACTCAAACCGAAACGCAAAATTAAAGAAAATGGGAGCACAATTTAACTCTGGATTGATAATTCTTTCAGAAATGCCATCGTTACTAATCCTTTATAAATTTCATTACACGACAATTTTGTAACTTTTTAAATGTAGTTTATTTTAAACTTCCAATGACTAAAACATTTTAACCGTCATTTATAAAAATATTTAAATTATTGGCTTTAAGCAGGGAAATAACTAGAAAGCACTTATGTAGTAGGCAAGAAAAAAAGAAAACTAACAGTTCAGTGTGGAATATATTATTGTCTATAGCCAGTCCTATAACTTGTGAAAAAGTATTGCATGTATGATTTAAAATGTATTGAATGTGTGAGAGGAAATGTATTGCATGTGACTGAATGTGTATTGCATGTGATTGAATGTGTATTGCATGTGATTGAATGTGTATTGCATGTGATTGAATGTGTATTGCATGTGATTGAATGTGTATTGCATGTGATTGAATGTGTATTGCATGTGATTGAATGTGTATTGCATGTGATTGAATGTGTATTGCATGTCACTGAAATTGTATTGCATGTCACTGAAATTGTATTGCATGTCACTGAAATTGTATTGCATGTCACTGAAATTGTATTGCATGTCACTGAAATTGTATTGCATGTCACTGAAATTGTATTGCATGTGTGAATGAAAATGTATTGCATGTGTAAGGAAAAATGGCTTGCATGTGTGAATGAAAATATATTTTATGTGTGAGAGGAAATGTATTGTATACGTGTGAGTGAAATTGTATTGTATGTTTGAGTGAAATTGTATTGGATGTTTGAGTGAAATTGTATTGTATGTTTGAGTGAAATTGTATTGTATGTTTGAGTGAAATTGTATTGTATGTTTGAGTGAAATTGTATTGTATGTTTGAGTGAAATTGTATTGTATGTTTGAGTGAAATTGTATTGGATGTTTGAGTGAAATTATATGTGTGTGTGTGAAATTATATTGTATGTATGAGTGAGACTGTATTGTATGTGTGAGTGAAATTATATTGTACGTGCGAGTGAAATTATATTTTACGTGCGAGTGAAATGGCATTGTATGTGTGAGTGAAACTGCATTGTATGAGTGAGTGAAATTTTATTGTGTTTAAGTAAAATTGCATTGTATGTGTAAACTAAAAATTTTCATAAATGACTGCCGAAATAGTTTAATTGGAGGTTTAAAATAAACTACATGTTAATAGTTAAAGTACAAAATTGACATGCAGTCAAATTTATAAAGGATGTATACATGTTGTTAATGTTATAAATGGTTATAAAGGTTAAAATGTTATAAAAGATTAAAAAGTTTATAAAAATTCTAATGTTATAAAGGGTTTATATTACGATGTTAAAAGGATTGTCAATCCAGAGTTTTTTTTTTCCATTTTCATTAATTTTGAGTTACGGTTTGCGTCTGTTAAATGTTTCAGGACCGACTAGTAACGTGGTTCATTTTCACGATTTGGGAGTTGACTTCTAATGAAGCGTTTCGAAATTGGGCTCAAAATCAAACTTCTGCAGTTTTCTCCTTTAAATATAGTAGTTTCATTGAAAAAACATTGCGTTCGGAACTAAACTAAAGGAAGAATCTAGTCTTTTCGGTTGCTCGTATTGCTCCCCTAAATTTTTTAAATATATTTTCTTTTGATGAAATTAAAAACTGTCATCGATTCAATGTATGCAGTTGTCAACAAGAAATTTTCCAGGAAATACAATATTCTAGAAATTGATTTAGAGCTATTCAATCAATATCATTCAGTAAGCGAAAAGCAAAAATATACGTTTAATTATTATTCTTATCTAAATATCTGCACGTCTCGTTCAACAATAAAGTTAAGCATTTTTTTCTTTTTACAGAATTTATAAGCAAGTGTTAAGTAATATAAATGTTATAAGTAAATGTTACGGGCTTTATTTAAATTGTTATACAGTAGTAATACCACATTATAGTAATCAAAATGTCGTAAGCCTTTAGAAGTTTGGTCAGACAAAAAAACTAATTACAAATAACTATTAATAAACAAACCGGAAGGGAGAAAAACTAATTCCATAGTTAGGGAATTATCTATAATATGTTAATAGTTTGTTTGATTCAGCAATCTTTTTCTTATTTTCAAATGACCTAACGTAATTTTTAATAAGTACATAAAAAAATCTGCAATATGCTACAGATTTTTAAAAAGCGTACTTTCATAGACTCTTAAAATTTTTTAAACCCTAACAGCTGTAACAGAAATTGTCGTATAGTTACTATGAGTGGTGTCTGAGACCGCTTGATATAAAGATGGAATATAATTCATAGGACAGTGCTTCTCTGCTAAACACTGTGTACAGGACTAGTATAATCAAAATCCAACTACACAAAAGTCTCTAGTGCTCCAAATGAATGCAACAAATGCTAAAGCTCCAAATGAAAAACAATCATTAATAGCTATAGTTAAACTGAAAATTACAAATTTAACTGAAAACTGAAAAAAAAAAAAATCAGCGATCTGTTAGTCCGCGGAAAGAAGTTTAGAGTTAAAGAAAATTTTCACTTAAAAAGAATATGCTCCCATAAAGGAGGTTATACATTTAAGTTTTTTTTAAATGTAGATTCACATGCAACTTTTGAGGGTTACTCCAATTTTGGCGATTGTTTTTGATTTTTTGATGGACGCACAGTAGAGATTTTATTAGGATTCAAAATGGATATGTTCTTCTGCCTATCCTAAGATATTCTCTAACATTTGTGAGATCCGATCAATCGCAAGTCGTGCTATAGAAATAGACTGTTAAGGTAGACAAAGTAAAATCCTTTTTAATTTATAACGCTAAAAAGTTTTACATTTTTTTAGATTGGCCAACAACTACACCAAAATCAGTTTTTGGTATTATATAAGCCGCATACCAGATGTCAATCGAGAAATATTTCCTTATTTATAGAAACTTTTTTAAATTCTGATTGTTTTGGTGTTAAAGAGCCTACATCAGTCTTGCGAAATAACGCGCAAGCTAATAAGTCTATGGGGAAGGTTCTTGGCAGATTTCTCACTCGCATTTTAATATTTTTAAATGATGTTTTTTGCATAGGATAGCTGAGGTTGATCTCTACCGTTGTTAGTTTTTACTTTTTAGATTTTGGTTCCAGTTTTTTTTATATAAGGGCACTTCCACTTTCATAACAGTTTCCAACCGGTTCTAAAACTGAAAATGTCCGCTTATAAAAAAACTAACCAAAAGAAAGAACGTTAAAACTAACAACGTTAGAGATTGATCTCAGCTATCCTATGCAAAAAAACATTTAAAAATATTAAAATGCGAGTGAGAAATCTGCCAAGTACCTTCCCATAGACTTAACATTAGCTTGAGCGTTTCTTAGCATGACTATTGTAGGCTCTTAAGCATGTAGTTTAATTACATGTGTGTTAATTTTGTGTTTTATTTATTTGTGATATTTTAATTTCGGTTGGCAAATCAGTTAAGAATATTACACTGAAACAACAACAACAAAATCCTGAAATTTTACATTGTTTTAAGTACGGGTTGATTTTCTGTATTTGGGTTTCACGTAGATTAAAGTATTGCATGCGCGAGTGAAAACAAGCTATTTATGCTTGAAAATTACTCTAAAATCCATAAAACGCCAATAAATTAAGATGCAGTTTACAAAGAAATTGCATTTGAAAGTATATATTTTCTCGATGGTTTAAACTTCAAATCGTGCGATGTTTTGAAATTTAAAAAGATTACAGTGAACAAGAAAACGATTGCTAAGATAATTTCCAGTATGACATCAGCGTTAATCATTGACATGACACAGCGAACAGAGAAACAAAAATATTTTTAACACATTTCTTTTTGGAACCGTATATAGAATGATTGGATATAAAATATATTATAGTAATAAACTGCGATAAAAAATATTTATCCTGGGATTGACAAGCATACATATGAAAATACAGGAAAATCCTCAAATGCGGAAAGGGTTTATAGTTTAAAAACGTGTTTTTAATTAGGCGAGTTTCACTGCACTTTGATTCCCAAACGCGATGTGTCATTATAAGATAATTTACATATTTAAGAAAAAAAAAGATTTAGCACAATTTTGTCAAATTTTCCTGTGATATTTAACAACTCTTACTGTCTATAAAATTTCTGACACATAGATATATGAATCTTATTGAATAAAATAATCTATTATTAACTGTAGATGTAAAAAAAATAATTCAATCATTAGTAATTATTTTTTTTAAATATTTCTTTTTCTGAGTAGAAATCCAATATGAAAACTGTTGCAAAAAAGGTCGAATTTCAAATTTTAAATAATACGCAGTGTCATGTAAAATAAAATTTTAAACAATATAATACGCTAACTAGCCCCCACAAAATGTATTGGAAGCGTATTTAATGTATAACCTTAATCTATAAAAAGCTTCATTTATTCAATGCTCTGTTAGTAATGAAAATGGGATCTGTCCGATGTCTCAAAGTTTTATTTTAAAATTTAATTTATTGTAAAGCTTAGATTTAATAAAAATCTTTTATTTGAAGAGGAAATTTAAGGCTTTTTCATAATTGCACAGACTTTTCTTCTATTGTATGCCGTATTTTCCGCAAACTATATTGGTACAGCTATAAAACGATCTCGAAGATGTCGCGACATATTCGAAATTTAAAAGAGTGAAATACGTTCTAAAATCAGGATTACTTTGTAAATATTAAAACGATTTCCTATATTTTCTCCGGATAATAATAATAACAATCATTAAAAATAAGCTAATTTTGAAAATAAGGTATATTTTATCTCTGTACAAACTGCCCTCAAAAGGGGGTGAAAGAGCAAACAATGTACCGAATTTCCAATTTCTAAATGCTCACTAAGACATTTTTTTAGAACACGAATTATTGGAAAACGCTCTGTAATTATGTTTACACTAAAGCTTTTGGTGCTAAAAATTTTTAATTTGACAAGCAAGTTTCTATGCAATGTGATGCTGTTAAAGGTGCCTCTTAAACAAATATAAAATAACCAATTTCAAATAGGTGAAATAGGGGGAAAACGTTCTATATTGTCACTGTCATTTTTCTAAAAATGTCATATTTGTGCAAATTTAAAGTTTCTAATCTAACTAAGACGTAGATGCACACAAACAATTAAGCTTAAAAATTGAAAAAGAGAAAAAAAAATCAATTTTTTGTTATGACAGTGTTAAGGTATAACTTTTCTGAGCAAGGGAAAGGACACAGAACCAAGTAGCCGCTGTAATATAATTAAAGTGATAGCAATGAAGGAACATGACTTCCAACTAGATAAGGAAGTAAATCCATATTCAGCTGAACACATGACGGTTGAATATAATCAATCAATATTTTTCAACAAGTGCGACCCAATGGTATTTTGATTTTTATCGTAAATGAATGTATTAGAATTTATCAAAATAATTCTCGTTTTTTGAATTATTTTCTGTCAATGTATGCAGAGCTGACACTTTCTCATCCCTATTGTTCACATAAGATGTTATCTAAGAGCATATAAGCCCCTCTATTCAGACTTCTTTCTTTCATTATTATGAGATTTTATACATGTTTAAGGCAATATTTTAAACTAAGCCTGAATACCAATAAAGCTGTCTGCAAAATTTGGGCAGTTGAAAGCCAGGACAATTCAAAACGAATCTAAATGTAGGAAGGGAAATCAAACACAGAAGTGACAGTTTAGAATTTTGACCAGTTGAAGAAGAAATTAGAGGGGAGTACACCCTTTGACAACCGAAAACTAACGGAGGAACCAGGACACACAAAGCACACTATATGACAAGTTTTAAAAAATTGTAGAAGTCAAGAACAGTCAAAATACGAAAATTCTCTTGATACACCCTAATAGTACTGTAAACTGTTTGTTTCCAGGAAATAAACTCTGAAAGTACTGAACAGATAAAAAAAATTCACAGTACCTTAGCTGATAGAGTTCCCAAGTAGGCTGCATTGCATCTGTTTTATGGAAAAGTGCGGCTACAAACGGGTTGGAAGGAACGTTTACTCATCATTTCAAATATTAAAATCACCTAATAAAGAACAAGAAAGAAGCTTCGTAAAATTGTGATTTAATTAGTAATATACTATATGGCCAATGATGACCGGTCACTTGCGATTTTAGACGTTTTGTTAAATATTTAGAAAAATACATAAGGAATTATCTGAAACTTCAGACGTGTAAACAGCATAGTTGACGTCATATATTTCGGCGAAGATTTTTTTTCCCGAAACCCCATAGGGGGCCGTCAATAAGTTGAAGAAAAACGAATATATTTTGGATAACCCTGTAAAAACTAATATCGCAAAAGCGTTGAAACGGTAGCACATGCTTAGAAGGCTTCTTTTAATAAACTGTGCTCATTTTTATGAGGATAGCACGTATACTCGTGGAGAAATTATTTTTTTTTATAAAAACAATCCCAAATTTCACCAAGTGTTTTGCTTATAATTTTCAGAGTTCTTAATATAAAAGAATGTTCCTTTCAGGAACGATGACAAACAACATTATATACAACAACCTGCAATCAGAATTAAAAAATAAATATAGGATGAAAAATGAGCAGGTTCCCTAAATATTGTTTCACTGCGCATGCGCGAATGCAATGAAAATATACTGTGCATAATATATTAGCTAAATGTATAGAGCATTTTTTGGGAAAGTTTTAAAAACATACCTTGAAAATTCTTAGAGATACTCGATAGAATAAACTTGAAATTGGCTATCCCCAAAAGGAAGCGGAAAAATTAGGGGCGGTATCCAAATATACAATGAGAGACACTTCGTTCTTATTATGTCAACTTTCATAAGCTGGGGGAGGGAGCAAGGGGAGGGGGAGCAAGAGCATTTGCTATTTTAAGATAAATGATATGGTATTAACAATTTAAACACAAAACCTAGTTGAATGCAACGAATTAAAATTCTTATATATATTTGCTCATAGAACATAATTTTAATTTTTTACGTTTTTTTAAAACAAAATATTTAAAAGGAAATAAACTAATTGTTTAATAACTATTTGCATTACCATTACTTTCATAAAGCTTTTCTTTAAAGATAGTACATCTCCTATTCTTCTCATTTTATTCTATTAATATATATATTTTTTAAAGTTTCATTTTCACCACTATGATATGATTAATATATGATTAAAAAGCACAATTAATAAAATGAAATTCAAAGTTGTCCACATAAAAATGTTTAGAATTTTCGTTTCATAGAATTTAATTATTTGTTTAATAATACCAAACTTTGTTTTACTTGGTTTTTCATTTTTTTTTTTTTTTTTGGGGGGGGGGGTCTGATTTCGTTTATTCTGTACACGAAATGGGTCCGGGCTAAATCACCCATACATCACGATCCTTTCGTCATTTATCCTTCGTTTAATCTTGGCATAAAGAAATCAGTCCATCCTGAAAAACTTCATTTTATCAATTATCATTATCGTTTCTTATTTTTAATTTAGTAAAGGATTACCTTGGATGACTAAAAATATGAATTTAAGAAATCAAAAATATATCGCATATTTTGAGAAACTTACGATTTACTACAAAATTTAATCATGGCAACCATGTAATTTTTGTTTCATTTTTTTGCGTTAATTATTATCTAAATTTAAATTATTTAATGTATCTCTCATTGAAAAAAAAAGTATTCTTTGCTGAATAACTGATAGACATCCGTTCAGAAATTTAATTTACTAATAAAATCCACTAGAATAAGCAATAAGTTAAATTTTGATAATCTAGTGAAATTCAGTGTAGAAGTTTTCAATGTATTTAAAGTACCTTTTTATAAACGGGGCAACCAAAAAAGTCCGAATCTATCCAATTCCATACACTCATTTTAAGCTCAGATATAAATTACTTCCGAATCCAAGAAACCGCACTCTTTAAATAATTCATTATCAATACTACGCAATAATCAACGCTCATCTTTTTCGTCATGACATATCAAAAGTTCACAGTTATCGGAATAAGTCTGGACCAATCACAGCAGCCAAACAAGGACCGCGCGATTATTGTTATTCAGTAGCGAAAGTGTTATTCAGTATTTATCTGTAACGAACAATAGAATTTGTGGTTTTTAAAGACTGAACGTGTTGGGATATATTGGAATATTCCTTACTTTGATATATGATAGAGAGATAATCAGCGGAGGTAATTTTCCGTTTTGGATGAAGCAGAATAGTGAATAAATAGATGGATCAAATGAAAAAAGGATTGAAGGACATATTGGTACGGGATATTTGTCGCTGTTTTTCGGGTCTCGATTTCGCGGTGATCGTAAAACAAAACATGAATATTATTGTTATTGGGATATATCGGCTGAGTCAGAGTTTAAATATTGTTATTGCGATATTTAAAAAATATCAATATTTGACCGATATATTGATAAATAATCCAGCCCTACTGTCTGCCCGTGCTCTAACTCACGTAAATATATTGGAAGTCGGATTTTCTAATATACTTCGAATAATTTTTATACATCAGTTGTTTAAATAACAATCTATACTGTAAAGAAAGCCATAGATGGAAAATTAATGTTAGATCTCTTAAGCGGGAAAGGCATAGACTACTGAATATGGATTAAAATATCTATTGCAGCTTAATGCTCCAACATAGGCTAAATTTTATGTCGGTGCCACTACCCCCAGGGGGGGTGCAGGAGCGAAACACGTTCTAAAATATCAATTTTTTTTATACTGAATGAGCTAAAAACATGAAATTTGGCATTGTAGTTACTTATAATGTGTAAATGTTCTCTAAGAACAAATTCTAAAAAACTTCGAAATTTAAAAGCGTGAGAGACGCGAAAAGCGTTATAAAAACATTCTAAATTACAATTTCTATGCAATCTCTGAAACCACAGAACCTTTTCAAAAGTGATGGTAACTGACCCTGCTGTAACATAGACTATATTTATATTGGTGATTAATACCACACTGGGGGGGGGGGGTGAAAAAGCGAAAATCGTTCTAAAATTTCGATTTTTTTTATATTAGTGGGGCTTAATTAGTAATTTCTGAATTATATGTGGCAGTAAAATTTCCTCTAATGAAAATAGGCCAACGAATACCACTTGGCATTTTCAAGAATTACGCGAGCAACGCCGCGGGTTTTGCCAGCTGAACAATAAAATCGATTTCTGTTTTCACACCATATACTTATTTTTCCTCATTTATTTTTGCCTGAAAATGCTCGAAAGAGATTTCGCTTTTTCGTTTCGGTACTGCTATAAAATGTGTATGAAAGTTTCTTTTTGTCTCTTATTTCTATCTCGCCAAGATACCTGCCAAAGAGAAGTACATAATAAAGTACGCAGTGTAAAATAATCATATATATTATTTCTGTTCTCAATATCTCTTTTTCGGAGCTAATATGCAGCGTACAATAACGAACAAGATATCAATGAATAATATTTTTGCTCACATTTGACATTGCACACTGCATTTAACTAATATGTAATATTAGAATCAATAAATAGTTGACAAAAAAAAGAAATCTGTCTACGAAGTCCTTCATATTACAAAGGATTCTAATTTAGTTGTATTTATTGTTTCTAAAAGTCTGATATTTTTTATACTGTTTTATGTCAAACAGGAACAATGTGGCAACAGCCTGATTTAAAAAATGGATATAAAAAAAGTTGTCATAAACACTCTATTGTGCCGAACTCTTCTTTTGAAAAAGTGATGGTAACTGTCCCTCATGTAACATAGGCTATATTTTATATTGGTGATACTACCACATTGGGGAGGGGGGGAGGGGAGAGTGAAAATCGTTCTAAAATTTCGATTTTTTTCAACATTAGTGGGGCTTAATTAGTAATTTCTGAATTATATGTGGCAGTAAAATTTCCTCTAGTGAAAATAGGCCAACGAATACCACTTGGCATTTTTCAAGAATTACGCGAGCAAAGCCGCGGGTTTTGCTAGTTGAATAATAACATCGATTTATGTTTTCACACCTTAAACTTATTTTTACTCTTATTTTCCCCTGAAAATGCTCGAATGAGATTTCGCTTGTTCGTTTCGGTACTGCTATAAAATGTGTATGAAGGTTTCTTTTTATCTCGTTAGTTCTATCTCGCCAATGTCCCTGCAAAAGAGTACTTTTTTCATAATAAAGTACTCAGTGTAAAATCATCATATATATTATTTCTGTTGTCAATATCTCTTTTTCGGAACTATTATGTAGCGTACAAACGAACGAGATATCAATGAATAATATTTTTTGCTCACATTTGACATTGCACACTGCATTTAACTAATATGTAATATTAGAATCAATAAATAGTTGACAAAAAAAAAGAAATCTGTCTACGAAGTCCTTCATATTACAAAGGATTCTAATTTACTTGTATTTATTGTTTCTAAAAGTCTGATGTCTTTTTATACTGTTTTATGTCAAACAGGAACAATGTGGCAACAGGCTGATTTAAAAAATGATTATATAAAAAAAAAATACGTTATATACTCGTTAAAATACGGGAACCGCCGATTCAGAAATATTTTTTAAATACGTTATAGACCACAATTAAGTTCCGACAATTAGCCTGCTAAAATAAAGTTAAAACAGGAAAATTGAAGAAATATAACTCCATAGCGTTTCATAGTTATGTAAAGAAATATTAGAGAAAGCGTATATATTGAAAAATTATTTTTTACACACTCTCAAATACACGTATGCACACACACTTGCCAAATGGTGGCTTAATCTAGAGATGCTTATCGATATAGCATTGGGGTGGCCCATTCAGCTTAACATAGATGGTTTCGATACCATCCGCTTCTGGTCGGGATGTAGATTTTTAAGGTTTTCCTACTCAAGAAGGATAATTTGGATCAGTTTCACTTCTAAAATCTTACCCGAATAAGACATCTCTTCTATAACAAAATAGCCGATATTTATCGGAATTTCTTTCGTTGCTCAAATTATGCTCCAAAAATAAATAGCCGCAAGTTTTTCTAACTGGCTAGTTAATTGAAATCCTTATTGTATAGTAATAACAAAAGCGATAAATCACAAAAACTTGGCAAGAGCCCCTTCTTCTGATTACCAAAGAAAACTACTTTAACGGGAACTTCTACTTTTTTGGATCAAAATATTTGATATTTTGAATCACCCACATTGTTGCTGTAAAGCAACCGTTCACTAAGCAAGGGCGCACCTCAGCTTGTGGCTCACATTTAAAGGGCGCCATTAATCACGTGATTCGAAAAAAATTCAAGATTATTCTCTCTCTTTTGTAGTTGTAGCTATGCCTAGACTTGCACGTCTGCAAGAAACGCTCTATCTCGCAGAGGTAATCATTGGCGTCATACGATGGAAGTGGTTCATCTAAGAAACTGAATAAAAAGCTTATATTAAATTAAACGTTACATTTTTCTGAGGTTTGGAAATGAGGGAGGGGGAATCTTGGAGACTTTCATAGATAAAATCCATAATAACACCTGTCATAAAAAAAATGCATGCAAATATTAATTATTCTATGGCAAATTAATTTTTGAGATTGATTTTTGTTTGAAAGAAATCTAGAAAAATGTAACATTCAAAGGGGCGCCAAGGAACCTTCAAAGGGAACCCGCTATAGACATCCCTGCTTTAAAGCAATTTTGTGATATTCCAATTCCTTACAAAACTTTTTCTCCTAGAATGTAACGCGGCTCGTTGAAAATAACGCTATTATAAAACCCTTAAACTCGAAACCCTATTTTCCAAATTGGGCAACAACTTTCCCTAAAGAACTAACTATTCGACAAATTTCCTTCAATAATAATAAAAAAAATAGAAAGTTAATATTTTTCTATGGAGCTTTTAACATTGAAAAGAATAGTTTTTATTGATTAATTATTTTTAAAGTACACACATATTATTGACGAATAATACAAACTCGCCAACAAATATTTGACCTACTTTGTAAATGCAAACAGGACAAAAGAAAATATGTTTAGAAAATTTCAGTGAGCCTTGAAACGAAAAATGGAAAAGATAAGATTCTCCATTTAGTTCACTTTAGTTCCTCAATGAAAATAGTACATTTACATTACAACCCTTCTAAACTTAGATTATGCCGATAAAATCAAAACTTTTCAGAAGTCACATCCCTAATCGGAAAAACTGTTTTCGTCGACCTGAATCACGTGACCGACCGGACGTGAAATATTTAAATGACCCAAACCGAAACACAAAACTAAAGAAAATGAAAACACAATTTAATTCCGGATTCTTTTAGGAATGACATTGTGACTAATCTAATATTAATTGTTACTTATGTGACTACACGACAATTTTGTACGTTAACATGTAGTTTATTTTAAACCTTCAATGATTTAATTATCAAAATATTGAATTTATCAGATGCAAGCAAAGAAATAAGTAGTATGCAAGTATGTAGTTGATAATAAAAATTTAAATAAGCAGTTAACCTTATCGCAATGTAAATATTATTGGGAGGTGATATCTTGTGCTAACTACAATTTACTCTACAATTAGATTTCTATACATCAGTTTTATTTTTTCTGAAGTAAATTTAATACGTATATGTATTTATATATATATATACGCTCGTTCACATTAATAGGCACTTTTTTTAAGAACCAACAATTCGGATTTCGAACCAACAGTTCGGATTTTGATTCGATTTTCGGTTTGTGCGGTGTACATTTTTTTTCCTTTGTATGTTTATTCAATGGTTTCTTTATGCATTTGCTTGCACGCTTTTTTTTTCTGAGTTTGTAAGTTAGTTTGTTAGTTTGGGTTTTTTGTACAATGGTTTGTGCGTTTTAAAGTTTGTTTTTTGTTTGTATGTACGTTTGATTCTTCATTTGTATTTATTGAACGTTTGTATGAGCGCTTCTTTGTATTTCTGTTTGTTCGTACATTTCTTTGTATTTTTGCACGTCTTTTTCTATTGGACGGTGTAAAAATTGAAACTGTTCAATATCTAGAAGTTAAAAGAATTGCAGTAAAGTTGCAGCAATTATCCATACATATAACCATTCATATAAACATGCATAAAATTATCCATACAACTATTCTTACAATGCCAACATAATATCCCATACATTAACATCCATTCAAACATACATTTAACCTTACATACAAACATAGATCCATACATAGATACATGGTACCATAAATTTATTTAACAAAGTAACCATGAAGTTTATTTAATAATTAACTTTTTTTTGTGTTGTACTTATGGATTTTATTTCTTACGACAAATTCAAACTGTTTATTTAAATTAAGAACCTTATACTGGCCACGCGGCGACACTAGCAAGCTCATGTTAAACCAATAGCTTTCTTTTCAAATTTCTGCTTGCATTTTAATATATTTGTTTTTTTGCATAGTCTAATTGAGGAGACTGTCTCAACATTTTGGCTGCAACACTCACATTTGGAACGAGTTTCAAAATTACA
Organism: Maratus michaelseni; assembly: GCA_963931845.1. Classification (NCBI taxonomy): domain Eukaryota; kingdom Metazoa; phylum Arthropoda; class Arachnida; order Araneae; family Salticidae; genus Maratus; species Maratus michaelseni. The sequence goes on along the minus strand of OZ007593.1, from coordinate 20,323,369 downwards.
AGTGGTTTATTAAAACTAAACAGGGACCCAAAAACGAAGAGTCAAAATCCCCGGTTTGATATTGAATTACGAAACCTAAAAAAAAAAAATCATTTAAAAATATTAAAATGCAAAAGAGAAATTTGAGAAGAGAAAAACGCTGTCACCCGACTAACGACAGGAGCTTGCTACAGTTTGCACGTGTCATCGCGTTACCAGAGTTCGGCTTTTAAAGAGAAAAATTAACATATATTGTATAAATGTGTGTATAACTATTTAATTGTGAATAAATGAATGTACATGTATACATTCAATTTACTTCATAAAGGTAAACCGATGCTAGAAATGTGTGTTTCACACTAGATATCGTATTTAACACTGAGTAATTTTTACGTTGCGATAACGTTTTTTCTGTCCTTGGAGGGGAGAGGAAACTACATAAACGCATACTACTTATTTCCTAGCTTGCAGCCGACAAAAATGACGTCAGAAGGAAATAGTTTAGTCATTGGAGTTTAAAATAAACTGCATTTTAAAAGTTAAATTACAAATTTGTTTTGTAGTCCTACTTATAAAGAATGTACAAATGTTACTAATGTTATAAAGGACTAATAAGGTTATAAAGGTTAAAATGTTAAAAAGAAATAAGAATTTTATAAATGTAATATAATTCATAATAGCTAAAATACTAGTAGAATATAGTACATAGCTAATATAATATTTAATATATACATAATAGCTAATACATACTTAATAGCTAATATAATGTTATAAAGGATTTACATTACGATGTTATTCCTAATAAAAGTATCAATCCGGAGTAACATTTTGTTTCATTTCTTTATTTTTCGTCATTTAAATGTCCAGGTCCGGTCGGTAACGTGGCTCCATTTTCACAATTGGGGAGTTGACTTTCAATAAAACTTTTGGATATGGTGGGCAAAATCAATGCCCTGCAAGGTTTTTAATCTAAATGAAAAAAAGGTTGAGTGGGAAAATTACCAAATTGTATTTAACTAAACTAAAACACTAGTTGTATCTTTTCCATTGATAATTTTGTGAGACTGACATTTTCTAAACATTTTTTGCTTTTATTCAGTCTGAATTTGGAAAGTAGGTCAAGTGAAATGAAGGAGTGAAAAAGTATAAAACTGCGAGGTCTTGTTTAATTTTTAAAAAAAGCTTTAAGAAATTGATTATTACGTTTACAGTTGACTATTTTTAAGCACCTATTTCATTACACATATGATCTCCTGACTTCCGGTTTATTTTCATATATTTTTGTGAGCATAGTTTGTTTATCATGTAGATCTCGATAATGCTGCCGTTTGTGCGTTCGAAGTATGTCGATCATTATATTAGAAAGATTTTCCACTTTTATTACTTAAGCATTTAAACTGTATTTAAAAAAAACTTCGGCCTTTTTGCATTATATTTATTTGAATTTCACTTATATATTTAATTTTTTGTGTGTAAAAAAATGAATAATACGCCGTATGGGACAATGAGTACCAACTCACATGCGCATCATGAACTTAAAATCGGGCGACCGTTTTTCGTCGGTCACAAGCATTTGAACCATATTGTATCACCAAATTTTGAAAGAACATCACATTTTCAGGTTTTTATACCAACATTTAGTTTAAGAAATTGATTTTTCACAAATTGGTGATCATTTGAACAAAAAGTCATTTTTTCGATTTTTTTTAAACCTTTTGTGAGCTTTAAAAATAATCAATAAAAAATATTCTTTTTAATTGTATAAACTCCATCGAAATAGATTAACTTTCTTTTTTCTAATTGGAGGAAATAGGTCGAATAGTTTTCTAGGAAAATTGTTGCTCAGTTTGAAAATCAGAGTTTCGAGTAAAACAAGTTAAGAGTTTTACAATAGCGTTATTTTCACAGAGCGGCGTTACATTCTAGGAGAAAAAGTATTGTAAGGAATTGGAATATCACAAAATTGCTTTAAAGCAGGGATCTCTATAGCGGTTGCCCTTTGAAGGTTCCTTGGCGCCCCTTTGAATGTTACATTTTTCTAGATTTCTTTCAAACAAAAATCCCTCTCCAAAATTAATTTGCCTTAAAATAATTAATATTTGCTTGCATTTTATTTATTACAGGTGGTATGTGTTTTGTCTTTTTTACCTACAAAATTCCCGAGATTTCCCCCTCCCTCATTTCCAAACGTCAGAAAAATTTAACGTTTAATTTAATATTATATGCTTTTTGTTCCATTTCTTAGATGATCCATTACCATTGCAGGACGCTAATGATTACCACCGTGAGATAGATGTGTAGGCTTAGGTATAGCGATAATTGCTAAAGGGAGTTATAATCATGTGATTAATAGCGCCCTTTAATTTTGTGCCACAAACTGATGTGAGACCTTGAACGGTGTCCAGCTTTAGAGCAACAATGCGTGGGATGCCAAAAATTGAATTGATCCAAAGATGTAGAAGCTCCCCTTAAAGTGGTTTTCTTTCTTAATCAGAAGAAGATGCTCTTGCCGAGCTTTTGCGTTGTATCGCTTTGTTATTACTTTACAATGAGAATTTCAATAAACTTGCCAGTTAACAAAACACTACGACGACTTATTTTTTGGAGCATAATTTCATCGAAGAGAGAAATTCCGTTAAATATCGGCTATTTTGTTATAGAAAGGATGTCTTCGGTTAAGATTTATCCTTCTTGAGAAGAAAAAAAAACCTTAAAATCTATATCCCTCCCAGTTCCCACTTGTGTTGATCTGAGTGGGCAACCTCAACGATATATCGGTTAAGTATCGCTAGCTTTAGCCACTATTTGGCAAGTGTGTGCATACGTGTATTTGGGAGTGTGTAAAAAATCATTTTTCCATATAAATGCTTCCTCTAATGTTTCATGACACAACTATGCAACGCTATAAAGTTGTATTTCTTCAATTTTCTTGTTTTAACTTTATTTTAGTAGGCTAATTGTCGGAACTTGTTTGAGATCTATAACGTATTTAAAAAATATTTATGAATCGGCGGTTCACGTATTTTAAGGAGAAATGTTCGGAACAATACAGTGTTTATGACAACATTTATTTATATCCATTTTAAATCACCCTGTTGCCATATTGTTCATGTTACACATAAAACAGTATAAAAACACATCAGACTTTTAGAAACAATAAAAACAAGTAAATTAGAGTCCTTTTAATATGAAGGACTTCGTGGACAGATTTATTTTGTCTACTATTTATTAAATCTAAAATTACTTATTACTTAAATACGGTATGCAATGTCAAATGTGAGCAAAAAATCCTATTTATTAATACTTCGTTTGTTATTGTACGCTACATATTAGTTCTGAAAAAAAAAAACATGTTTACAACAGAAATAATATACATGATGATTTTACAGTGGGTATTTTCTTTTGAAGGGACCTTGGCGAGATAGAAATAACTAGAGCTCGGCAAGATAAAAAAAACTTTCATAGACATTTTATTACAGTACCCAAACGGGAAAGCGAAATCGCTTGCAAGCATTTTAAAGCGAAATAAAAAGGAAAACTGCCCAGTTAAACTGAGGGCATTGAGCTCACAGGCTATTCACACTGATTGTATATTATACTCTTATTTCAAAGAATTTGAAATATGCTCCTCGAAAAATAAAGAAATCAACAGTATATTAAGGGGGGGGGGGTCATCCCACCGTTACCCCCATCATAGTTAACTAATGAACCCCTTAAACTAATCAGGGAAGTCTCTAATTACAGTCAATATATATATATACAAAATTTGAAGAAAATCGGATAATTCTGCATGAAAAACCCATTTATCTAAATTAAGGGGGGATTAGCCCCCCCCTTTCCCCCCTTTATACTTAACCAATGAACCCCCAAAACTATTCAGAGAAGCGCATTATCAAAATGAACCTGTATACAAAATTTGAAGAAAATCGGATAATTCTGCATGAAAAACCCATTTATCTAAATTAAGGGGGGATTAGCCCCCCCCTTTCCCCCCTTTATACTTAACCAATGAACCCCCAAAACTATTCAGAGAAGCGCATTATCAAAATGAACATATATACAAAATTTGAAGAGAATCGGATAATTCTGCATGAAAAACTCATTTATCTAAATTAGGGGGAGGGTTATCCCCCCCTTTCCCCCAGTATACTTAACCAATGAACCCCCAAAACTATTGACAGAAGCGCATTATCAAAATGAACCTATATACAAAATTTGAAGAAAATGAGACAATTCTGCATGAAAAACCCATTTATCTAAATTAAGGGGGGATTAGCCCCCCCCTTTCCCCCTTTATACTTAACCAATGAACCCCCAAAACTATTCAGAGAAGCACATCATCACAATGAACCTATATACAAAATTTGAAGAAAATCGGATAATTCTGCATGAAAAACCCATTTATCTAAATTATGGGGTGTTAGCCCCCCGTTTCCCCCCCTTTATGCTTAACCAATGAACCTCCAAAACTAATAAGGGAAGCACCTTATCACAAGGAACCTATAAACAAAATTTAAAGTAAAACGGTTAGTTCTATCAAGAGTTATCGCGTTACGTACATACATACGTACGTACATACAGAACCGGCAGCCACATAAGCTCTCAGGCTTTGATAGCCTGTGAGCTAAAAAAAGGGAGGAAAAATAAGTATATGGTGAGAAAAGAGAAATCGATTTTTTACAGAAATGAATGATGTGCCTTCTGCGACAATCAGTACCTACAAATGCGCGCTTTGAGCTTTCAATCAGGCGACCTTTTTTTCTTCGCTCATAATCATATGAACCATATTGGATCCCCCAAACCTTCAAAGAATATTACATTTTTCTTAGCTTATACCAAAATTAATAAAAAAAAGATTTTCGACAAAATGGTTATTATTTAAACAAAAAAGGTCCTTTTTCGACTTTAAATAAAATCTTTTCTGGGATTGGCCCAAACTGAATTTCGAAAACAATTGTGTAGAACTCAGGTACTTCGACAGAAGTACCTCATTCATCGTTGTACGTTGCATCTATATATTTAAAACGCTAAGCGATTTCTTTCGACAATCCGTGAGAACAAACTACTGCATCAAATTACATCATTCTTTTTTTAAATGAAAGATATTTGGACACAGATTTGTTATCATGCATTCGTTTGTTCGAAAGTTTAATTAATTAACCGTCATTTTCAATTAAACTTTTACTTCTGCTAATGACGTCATAATCGGATAACGCCTACTGTTGCGAAGCACAGAGTTTATTCTCTAAACTCTGTGGTTGAATAAAAGAGAAATAATAAATATTAAAAGCACGCGGTTTTAAAGCTGAATTTGTTAATTTGCAAGTTAAATTTCAGTAAAAATACTTATCCACGTGTTTTATAAGCGAATAAAAATTCATATTTATTGTGACATCACGGGAATATTGTCCATTGGGTTTATTGTATCATTATGCATTATAACTTTGTTGATGCTATTTTTTCATTCCAATTAAATGCAAAATATATTTGTATTTGTATGCATGGTGTTTAAGCGTTAAAGTAACGGATATAACGTAAGTGTGAAAAGTTTGCGCCGGTGAAAATCACGTTATGCTTACCTCGAAATGCATTTTAACATTGATAAAACTGAAGAGAAAAATGTATTGGTTATGATTGTGTCAACATGACTTTCGCTTTAGTTTTCGCTATCGCTTTAGTTTTCATCGCGCTTACATCAATTCGAAATACTACAAATTTCTATTTTTTACTACATTTTACAATTTTAATTCTTACATCATCAATTAGAGAAAAAAAATTAGCTTTCGATTGAAATTTATTTGAAAACTGCCGCTTAATTTAACGACTTTTTAAATATTTTTCAAGCATGAAATTTTTTTCAATCTATCTTATCAATGACCACCAGTTTACTTCAATAATGTAAAATAGCCCCTGGGAAAGTTGCCACAATTGAAAATAGATTTCTCTAACCATCACAAAAAGTGAATAATAATTTTTTTTAAAAAGTGATAAATCATAAGATCAGATTATCCATAAGATAGAACATTTTGGCGCTAAACAAAAATCTGTCAGGAAAAAAAAAAAGAAAAATAGACTATTTTTAGTTTATGTTGAACATAAAATTGATATGTTGAATTCGTTGATGAATATGTTCAATCAGATATCAGGATATGCTAGGAATTGTATTTTTTTATTTTTTTACATTTGCAAACTGTATAAGAGGAAAAATATCCCCGACTGTGATAGAAAAGGGATAATCATCCTGATTATGTCAAGGAACCGAAGAAACCATACAAATAAATTACACTTGAAAACATTAAAAATCTCCATCTGCAGATAGATTTATTACTGTAAAAAACTTCTTAATCTTTGCATAAAAATTGATTAGCTTAAAACAATGGATGCGTTTTAGAAGTTATGGATTTGAAACGAACAATGATTAAAGAGGACATTTTAAAACTTAATTTAATCATTTTAAAACTTTTTTAACGTCGAATTTTGACGGTGCTTTTGGGCAGGTGCAATGCACATGCGCATAGGAGCTCATTCGGTTGTATTATCACAGGGGGGGGGGGATGTGTGCTTTATTTACTATGTTCTGTTATTTACTGAACATGATATGAATGTAGGAATATACTATTTGTATATACTTCATAGGTCCATGAATTTTTTTTCTTGCCGTGGGGAATATGGTGGTAATGTCAAACTGATTTGCATTACACAGTTATTTACGGATTTTTTGTTTGGAGTTTGCTGCGGAAATAGTACTGTATTTGACTGGGAAAAAAAAATATTTGAAAGACTGTTTTATACGCAACCCTTCATAAATAATAAAGAAGCTTATTTTACTGATACTGTTAGTTTTTTTTTTGCGTCAAGTTTTGACGGGTTCCATCTACTATAAGTTAAATTCCGTATGCAATGTCAAATGTGAGCACGAAATCCTATTCATTGACACCTCGTTCAACGGGTGTTGACCCTCCTAGATTAGCACGGTCAAAGTAGACTGAATCTGCTAATTAAAATAAAATGTCACTTTTTATTGGTAAATAAAAATAGCTTTATACTATTTTTTGAATAGATATACATATTTTACAACACTATAAATAAATTAATATGACATTTATTCTAAATTTATTTATCCTTAAACTAGTTGGGAAAAGACATCTAAATTTTAAAACTATTTACCAGTAACTCATAAAAATAACGAGCTATTATGCTTTTGAGCAAGTTTTTTGTTGTTGAAAGGACAGAGTACTGATACATCAAACGGCTGCAGTCTATGTATACAATTAAATAAAAATGTACAAAAGAAATGCCCTTTTTTCGAATGAACAGAATCCTACGTTATAACATTTAAAATTATATAAATGATTATCAATATACTTCATAAATACATATTTTGAAAGTCGCTTTAATTTAAACAATAAGGGCAATGTTCAAAACTGCCCCATTAGAATTGTTCAAATCTGCCCTTTATGCCACTATGTTAGAAAAGCAGGCTTCTATAGGTTATAAATATATTTAATCAAGATTTGTTATAATGATAAGAAAAGCATAAATATACTAACTAAACGTCACTAAAGATGAACAGCAGGAGACAACACATGCTTCAAAAGCTTACAAAAAGTAACTTAAAAGTTTAATCATTAGATGTCAAAACACAAAATCACTATTTATGACTAAACTGTAAATACATTGTAAAAATCATATTTTCAGGGAAATCTCAATTTTTCTGCGAAAAATTTAGATCTTTGTCATTAATAAAATAATGAAGTTATAGATAACTAGTATATAACGCCCGTCAAAAATGACGGGCGATAAAATTTCTGAAATAGTTCAACAATTGGACAAAACATTCAAAAATATTTAAAAAATAATCCATGTGCGAAAGGTTTTAATAAATATATATATATATATATATTAATGAGTTTCTAAAGAACTTGACATACAGCTCATTGTTTGGTTACATAAGAAAAATTAAATGCAAAGGTTTAACGATTGCACAAAACATTAAAATTTTGTTCGTTTTAACCCTTTCGGGACCGGCGGCTTTTACACAAATTTTATTCGGTTGGCACTGTTATGGCATAATTTATAGTCTTTATACGTACATCATACTATGTTTAGCTCATTGTATTATTTTTATCTAATTTACAATTTTATGTAATTTAGCTTCTCAAATTTGGAAACACTCTAAAGTTTTAGTTTTTGTTTAGATCTCAAACAGTTTTTTCTATGGAAATAAATCTGATAAGTTAAAACTTTAATAATGATGTCAGTATCTTTATTTGCAAATACACGTAATAGAATAATTTAGGATCGTATATGAAAATAGTCTCCCAAACAACTGGTGACCGGCATTTCTAAATAAACATTGCTCAATAATTGTATCAATCTATCTTTAAGTAAATATGCCTGCAGACGACGAAAAATCAAAAGATTCTACGCAAGAACTATGTAAGGTGAGGGTTAAAATGAAACCTTTTTGGATTGATCGTCTAGAAATTTGGTTTTTTCAAGTAGAGCCGCAGTTTAAGATAAGCGGAATTGTTTCTGGGGAAACCAAATTTAATTATTTAGTATCGCAATTGGAACCGAAATACGTAGAGAACATGTGGGATATTGTTACAAAAGATACCGATATGAAGTATACGGAATCTAAAACAAGACTTTTAGACTTGTTTAAAGAAAGCGAAAGCACTCGTATTAAAAAACTAATTACTGGAATTGATTTAGATAATTTAAAACCCAGTCAATTAATACAGAAACTGAAATCAGTCGCAACTGTATCTGAAAATTTAATAAAAACCTTATGGCTAGAAAAATTACCAGATTCTATGCAAAATATAATACTTGTTAGTGATGAAGAGCTACCAAAGTTGGCAATTATGGCTGACAAGATTGCCGATATGACACCTTCTAATGGTATTTTCAGCGCATCTTCTACTTGTAATTGCTCGAATACCGAATTACTATCAAAAATCAAATCTTTTGAACAGCAAATTGCCCAATTAAGTGTTGATCATATATCGCGACCACGATTACGGAATAACTCTGTTTCTGGCAGAAGATCTCGAAGCAATTCTAAAAAGAGATTTAATCCTCGAGGAAAATACTGTTTTTATCATTTCCGTTATGGTACCAAATGTCATCAAGATAAATGTACGCCATCGTGTAGTTAGTCAACTGATTATGCACCAAACCAGGGAAACGCCAAAATGCAGTAGAGAATGCGGCATGCTCTTCGGCTAATAAATTTACGGATTGTTGCAAATTTCACTTATTTGTTAAATTTAAAAATCGAAAGTGCGATTTTTGGTAAATAGCGGTGCAGATGTTAGTATTTTACCAGCTTCTAATCAAGATAAACAATCCGGGGATTATAAACTGTATGCAGCAAATGGTAGAGAAATTGAAACATATGGTATAAAGATGATAACACTAGATTTAGGACTTGGACGGGAATTTCAATTTCCTTTTATCGTTGCAGAGATCAATAAAAGGCATTTTGGGAGCTGATGTATAAACAAATTTAACTTGTTAATTGATTTGCATAATAAAAAACTGATTGACGGATTAACTCAGCTAACTATTACTGGCGAAGTTGCTACCGTCAGTGAAAATAGTGATGTCGGTACTGTAAATAATACCAATAAATTTTATAAACTGTTAAAAGAATATTCCGAGATAACCAAATCAAATTTATTTTTATCAAGTGTAAAAGACAACATCACATTATAACACAAGGTCAACCTGTCCATTCTAAAGCAAGACAATTGGATCATAAACGACTTGCAACAGCAAAACAAGAATTCCAATTCCTGCTCAATAATAATATAAAAAGACCCTCCAGTTCTCAATGCTCGAGTCCTCTTCATATGGTTACGATAAAGGATGATACTTTTCGCCCATGTGGAGATTACAGACAACTCAATGCCAGAACTGTTCCTGAGAGATATCCTATCCCTCGAATTGAAGATTTCCATGAAATTTTGAAAGATACAACTATATATTTTAAAATTGACTTATTAAAGCCTACTACCGAGTGCCCATTGCCGAAGAAGATAGGTGTAAAACAGCAATTATTACTCCGTTTGGTTTGTACGAGTTCAATGTAATGAGTTTCGGTTTGAAGAATGCACCAGCAACATTTCAAAGATTTATTAATGAAGTTTTTTCAGGTCTAGATTTTGTCTTCGCCTATTTAGATAATATTCTTATCGCATCTACAAGTGAAGAACAACACAAGAATCATCTCAAATTAGTGTTTGAAAGATTAAAACATTTTGGACTTCGCATTAACGTTTCCAAATCTGTCATGGGAACACAAGAAATATAATTTTGGGGATATTTAATTACTCCTCAAGGCTCATGGCCTTTACCTGACAAAGTTCAAGCCATCTTTAACTACAAATTTCCTACAACTATCCACGAACTTGGAACATTCCAAGGCATGATTAACTTTTATCGTCGATATTTAAATAACGCTTCAAAAACATCTATCTCTCTTACATGATTATCTCAAAGGAGCAAAAAAGAAAGATAGACGAAAAATTCCTTGGACAGATGAAGCGAAAGAACAGTTTCAACAATGCAAAGATGATTTAGTCAATCTTATCATTTCCAAAGTCTGAACTACCTCTGTCACTAAGTACGGACCCTTCAGATTCGGCGATTGGAGCAGTAATTGAACAGTATGAAGATAATGGATGGAAACCTATCGGATTTTTTTCTAAGAAACTAAATGATGCACAAAAGAACTACAGTACTTACGATAGAGAATTACTTGGTATTTACCTCTCCATTAAACACTTCAAGCATTTACTAGAAGGAAGAAAATTCACGATATATACAGACCACAAACCCTTAACCTTTGCATTCCTACAAAAGCCTGAAAAGCATCTCCTCGGCAACTTCGTCACTTGCACTACATTTCACAATTTTCAACTGACATCCAACATATTAAAGGTCAAGACAACATCATCGCAGATACCTTATCTAGAGTAGAAGAAATTTCTTTAATCGATTATGATAACATAGCAGATGAACAAGATCAAGATGAAGAATTCCAAACTATAAAGGCAACCACAACTTCCCTGAACTTGAAGCAATATCCGCTACCTTCTGGAAAGTCTTTGTGGTGTGAAACCTGAACAAGTAATATTAGACCATACATTCCTCAATCCCATCGCATGAAAATTTTTCATCTAGTGCATGGAGTATCCCATCTTGGAATTAAATGATCTGTGAAACTCCTGACATCAAAATTCATCTGACCAAGTATCCGAAAAGATTTACAGCTACGGACCCGATCTTGCATGGCTTGCCAAAAAAGCAAAATTAATCGGCACATCAAATCAAGTTTCGGTGAATTTCAACCGCCATCGGAAAGGTTCAGTGACATCCATGTTGACCTGATAAGGACCTTTACCACCATCGAACGGAAATATCTAATGCCTGACCTGCATCGACCGGTATATACTAGCTGGATGGAAGTAATTCCACTGAACAACATTTCAGCCGAAACAGTTGCCAAAGCATTTTACGGTAATTGGATGCCGACTCGTCACGGATCGTGGTGCACAGTTTAGATCAGAGTTGTTGAACACCCTGTCAAAAATGTGTGGAATAAAATTGCAGCCCACGACTGCCAGTCACCCTCAATCCAATGGAAAAGTCGAACGGCTTCCCAGATCTTTAAAGACCGCACTAATGGCACACAGTAGACTGGCCTGCAAAGAAACAACGCTGCCAACTGTTCTTGTCCTACGCACTGCCATGCAGGAAGATTCGGGATACACCATTGCCCAGATTGTCTACGGACAAAACGTAAGATTATCTGGAGACTTTTTCCACGAAAGTACAACTCAAACAACACCTGATACTTTTGCAAAACAACCTCAACAATTAATGGAAGAAGTTGTACCAAGAACTGTGTCAAAAAAGTATGTTAAAAAATATTTGTTCCAAAAGATTTAAAAACCACGTCACATGTATTTATTCGCAAGGACAGAGTTAAAAAGCAACTGGAACCCCCATACGAAGGTCCCTTTCAAGTCATCGACAGAAATGAGATTTCACACTCAAAATCAGACAAAACAGTCACTGTGTCTATTGATAGATTAGAGCCGGCGTATTTCTTACAAACATGTAGACCTTCCTATAAAAAAAACCTTGCGAAAACGAAACAAGATTTACCTCCTCAAGTTCAAAATCTTCTTGAAAAACATTCACGTGTGGGACGAACGATCAAACTTCCTGTGCTATTTCGCGATTAATTTATAAGTTTTTTTTTTTTTGTATATAGATTGTACCGTAACTTTGTTACTGGGAAGGGAGTACTGTTGACATAATTTATAGTCTTTATACGTACATCATATTATGTTTAGCTCATTGCATTATTTTTATCTAATTTACAATTTTATGTAATTTAGCTTCTCAAATTTGGAAACACTCTAAAGTTTTAGTTTTTGTTTAGATCTCAAACAGTTTTTTCTATGGAAATAAATCTGATAAGTTAAAGCTGAAATAGTGATGTCAGTATTTTTATTCGCAAATACACGTAATAGAATAATTTAGGATCGTATATAAAACTCGACTCTCCAACTGCGCCACTTCTTTTAAAAAAAGCTACCTTTACTTAAACTATCGCACAAAAATGCTCTAATTAGAGAAAGCACACAAATATTACTTTTATTTTTTACTAGTGCCTAAAACAAATTCTGCATGTTCTTTTTAAGGGTGCATATATGCAACCATGGTCCCGAATGGGTTAAATTATCTATGTTAGTAGTATAATAGAGTTGAATTTTAATATTTTTTGAAGAGCTAAGTTTTCCAGTCATGAAAAAAAAACTACATAGCAGAAAGACATAAAAAGAGACAGAAAATTGTCTGTTTATGATATTAGCTTCTTAATTCACAGTAGGAAAATATCCTATTTAAAATGACAGAAAAAACAAAGTTTTCCAGTAATGAAGAAATAGTTAAAATAAATACAACGATGAAAGTAGATTATATAACTTTAACTTTTAAAAGCATTCATCAAATTAAAACCAGATTTTGTCTTCTTAAAAATATGCCTGAAAAATCTATAATAAATTTTGATTATTAAAAATAGTCTTATTTTATTTCATAAGTAAATTCAAATTATTAAATGCAATAGTTGAACAGAAAAAGTCTCACATCTCTTATTAAATCTCTTATCTTTTATTCTCTTATTCACATCTCTTAATAAATTACAATTTTTATTTTCACTACAAAGTTAGGTTTAAATGTTACTATGTTAAAAATCTAAATTTGATCTGCATAGATATAATTAACATATGTGGTATGCGGTACTATATATTCCTTATGATTTAATTGTGTTTCATAAGAAATATTCATTTTACAATAAGCATAACTAGAGCTACTTCCCTATGTGTAAATTCATATCCACCACTTAACTTGCTATGAACGTCCATTAATCTGCTAAGGCAGAATTTCAGAGCCTCTTGAAGTATTAAAAAAACTTCTCTGGCTCTACTGCATTCACCAGTATAATCTAGAGAATGTGGACGAAGAAGTCTCACTCTTTATAATTTACGTACGTTGTGGCTCTGAGATCATATTCTGCAATAAAAATATATACGCTTTAAGTACTTTAATGTTAAAAACCTAGCAAAAACACAATCAGTAAATTATTAAGAATTTAATTATCAACGAAAATAGTATTATGAAAAATAAAATTAAAAATCAATACAATATATATAACCTAATACGATACATACTACTCTTTACTCTTTTAGCTTTCCTATCTTTCTGGTCATCATGTTCATCTAAAAAAGCACAAATAATGATAAATCATAATAGAATTTGAAAAATGAATAAAAAAACAAAAACTAAATTAATACGTACTGCTTTGTTTGGATTTTTTAGACCCATCTCTGCAGCATGAAGATGTATTTTGGTTTCCCCTCTTTCTCCTTCCAGCCACTAAAAAAATCAATGTATATATAAAATATATAAGTAAATTATATTTAATTTTTCAATTAATTTTCAGGAGTGAATAAATAATAAAAAAGGGAATTTTTACATTGATAACCGAGCATAAAACCAAAACAGTTGAAAATGTCCAAGCCGGGAATCGAACCAGGGCCCTTGCAATAACGTTTCAAGGCTCTAACACTGAGCTAAGAGGACGATACCCAACTTGGCATCTCTCACTCACATATGTGAGTAAGGCTGCAACCGCAGCGCAAGATAGTTATGTCATCACGAGAACACGAAAACTGTGGGAAATTTGAGACGACATAAAACCACACCAAGTCCAGCATAGATTTATACACCAGCGGAGAAGACAGAGATACACTTTGTTAAAGTTAGCTTGACCCATAGTGAACCCAAAATGACCCACTAATCGAATTTTCTCGAATATGTAACCTATCGCAATTGTCTTTTCTTACCTTAAAACGGTAGGATAACAATTTAGTCAAAATCATTGGAGTCGTTTTAGATAAAAATAGCTTGACCCATATTGACGCCAAAATGACTCACTACTCAAATTTTCTCCAACATTTGTGACCCACTCCTAGTGGTAATCCCGTACTCCAAAACGGTAGGATACCAAATTTAGTGAAACTCTTGGAGCCATTTTTCAGATAAAATCTGCTTTACGCGTAGTGACCCAAAAATGACCCACTAATCGAATTTCTAAATAATCAATCTAATTTCCACTAATTAATTTTCTCGAACATGTGACACACCCCAATATTCTTATCCTAATCAAAAGTGGTAGTATACAAAATTTAGTCAAAATTGTTTCAGCCATTTTTTAGATAAAATAAGCTTGACTGACCCGTAGTGACCCAAAATGACCCACTAATCTAATTCTCTGGAACATGCGATCCATCCCCAATGATCTTCTTGTACCCCAGAATGGTAGAATGCAAAATTTAATCAAAATTGTAAAAACAGTTTTTCAGATAAAATTAACTTGACCCGTAGCGATCCAAAAATGACACATTAATCGAATTTTCTCGAACATGTGACTTAGACAAATGACCTTCTCATATTTCAAAATGGTAGGATACAAAATTTAGTCAAAATCATATGAGCCGTTTTTAAGTAAAATTAGATTGGCCCTGATTGTGACCCAAAATGACCCACTAATTGAAATTTCTTGAACATGTCACCTAGAATAAGAGGGTATACATCAACTGCACCCGTCGATGGAGGAAATCATCAACTGCACCCGAAAGCACGGAACTCCACCAGTACGATCTGCACTTCAGGGGTTGGGGTAACAATCAATCATTGTATTAAGGGTTGTCTTTTGGGGCTTCATCTAAAAAGTCTCCATGGTCGAAATCAAGCGATCTTAAATCTTGGAGACAATAACATACTACTTATAATTATCAGTTGTAGTATTAATATTATTATTCAAATCAAGATGAATGGAGAATGGTTCAATTTAGGATTTTTTTTTTTGGTTAATCAATAAGTTAAATTTTTGTATCATAAAATATTTTCAGCCATTCATGTATAAAAGTATCTCATATTCTTATTCAGATACCAATAACTGATAGATTAGTTTTACTTAGAAAATTGGCTTTCAAAAGTAAGCAAAAATTTATTTAAAAATATTTTTATAATCAAAATCATAAAAAGTCAACAGTCATTTATTGTTAAAAGTTTATTTTATTTTTATAAGGAAGTCATCTATGATTAAATAGAATATTTTATCTTTGTAGATAAAACCCCATAACTTTATTTGAAGCAGATGAGTTAATTTAATTTGAAATTCAAAAATCTTAATCTTATGTGGATGAAAGCAATTTCTTTCCTGTGTCTAATGAGTATTAAGGGTAAGTGTTTTCACCGCGAAATTTTCTGACACATTTTAGAACTCATTTTTAAACGTGTAAATACGAGAATTGATTTGAAATCTAATAATCTTTTTCATTTTTCCGTAATTGTAAGAATTTTATATTCAGTAAAAGTTGAAATTTATCAATAAACTTCTATTTAAGCTTCAGTTATAAAACAGTACAATCTCATTAGAATTTTAAAACTTATTTTAGATTGTGGTAAAAAGTATTACTTTCCGAAGAAAATAAACAAATATTTTACTATCGCTAGAGTTTGAAACAAGTAATAATAGTAAAAACAACAACAACAATAGTATATACAATTTTATGTTGATAAGAGTACTTCAGCATCAAGAATATTCTTGTATTTAGAAAAAAAAATTTCAACATTTTTTATCAAAATACTAGAGAGAATAAATTTTAAGTTGATTCTAAAAATCTAGAAAACAATCTAAAAAAATATATTAAATGTAAAAAATCTATAAGCTCTTTCAATAATAATAATAATAATAATAATAATAATAAAAGGTTCTCACCACTCTTATTTGATTCTGGAACTCGAGGTGGCGTTCCCTAGTTAAATATAAAAGAAAAACTTAATTACATTCTAGGTAGATTAAGTAAGAAGAAAAAAAAACACTCGACATTTTAAAGAGTAAATTTAATAGATAGGGTAAACGAGAATTGAGAAATACTAAGTTTTATTATTATTACTACCCTCTTTGTTCAGGACAAATAGATAATGAATGTATATGTCCTGAACCAAAGTAAAACTCTAGTACCCAACTACCCCTCGTATATCCTATATGATTTAAGAAAATAATTCTTAGTTTTAATAATTAAATAAATTTCTAATAAAAGTACCTCTCTTGAGTCAGTAGAAGGGGATATTCGATGAGGGTTGGCAGGAGTTAGGAGTGGCTGTTCCATTTCGTCATCGCTGCCGGCTCGGAAAATTTCCACCGAATCTTCACTTTGCCTTTGGGCTCCAGATCCAGAAGACAATACTCTGTCGGCCCGTACATTTTCCCTCTGGTCATCAATTTGGCGCAGGGCTGCGGATCCAAAAGAGAACGCCCTGCCTGTAAATAACGGAATACTTCATAACGTGTCTACATTTTAAAATGGAATACATGTTATTTTAAAACAGACATTGCTCTCTACTAAAATTTGAATGGTAAGGTAAGCTCATTAGGTATCATGTGAATCTAAAAAGTACGTGTGTTCAAAATTGAAATCATCAGTACCTATCATTTGGAGGCACACAGAATCTGTCATATGAATGATCTGCAAAGGAATGTGTGTGTGGTGTGTATTTTTCATGAACATTGCTACCTATGAATATCAAGTGTACGCAAATGTCGCTTACCAATCCTGTTACCTGAAAATATATCATGCAAATGTCTGAAAAGAAAAAAAATCATGTCCGACATGTTTAAAACTGTAAATATTTTTCTGTACACGCCGTATACCATAGTGCGAGAGAAAAGTATAAAGTGAACATGTAATAATTATTAACAAAATGCAAATAAATAACAAGTAAATGATTTAAAATAGCATACATAGTAACCATATTAATATGTAATATTACCTACAGCAGCGTATATTTTTTTAATCAAAGTGGCATTGATAGTTTCATGATAAATTATATAAGTTAAAATTAAATTGTATGCAAATTTAAGAGATTTATCAACAAACATCATATTATAATGTAAATAAGAGCAAAAGTATGCAAAATGAGATTTGAAAAGTGACAAGATAAAATAGAAACATGAGCATTTTTGTGTTGGAATTGAAATGTTCAGTACGATGTGTCTTGCATGTCATCCCCTCTAAAGAAACTAGGATAATTTTTTTGTCTAGCTAGAGAAGTAACAAATGAAACATAAATTGTAATGTTAATGTGTCTGAATTACAAAGTGGACAATTGAACAAAACCAGCGGTATGTGTAGTCTACCCACAAACTCTTTTTGCCTAGTATTTTGAGTAAGACAAAACTGTATGGGTATGTAAATGTAAACAAAAACTTCTCGTTATGAACAGCACCAGACACAATGAAACGTGTAATATGTAACCTATGAACCGAAAAGAGTAAAAATTACCGTTGAATTTTTCTTTCTTTTTTTTTTTTGGCGGGGGAGGGGGCAAATGGGGAAAAAATACATATGACATTTACTTCCAAAAATATGAAAATATATGAATATATAGTCACCACTGAACACATTGTGAATACACGCATGGTATTAACTTTAGGAATAAACATGACAAATTTACTTATTGACATATCTATAAAGCTCAAGACAGGTTAAAAAATGTAAAATTAAATTTACAAGCTACGTCCGTACCTCGAAATTTTTACACTCATATTATTACTTTATAATCACTTATCTTTTCAATTTTATGCAATCTAAAAAAAAATGTCATGCGCACATCACTATAATTGAATAAAATCAAAAATATTGTATAAAAATAGCATATTTTGAAGAATATATAAAATATGTATGAGTGAGTAATATTAACCTAAAATGTCAGGTTAAAAACCAATTAAAAAATATAAAACTATCTTTACTAAAAAATGACTAATACTTTAAATTAACATATTTACAATGTTTTGAAAAAGAGCCTAAAAACACTGAAACGGGTTATGCATACGAATCAATTCAAAAAAACATTTAAATTAATAAAAAGGGTTTTTTTATAAGGTCCTCCTCACATTTTATTTACAAATTAAATTAAATAGGATGACTGCATAAATATGTCATAGAGATGTAAATACACAACTGGATCAAAATTAAATTTTCAACTTGCCCCATTTATTTACATTACTTTCGGTTTCGGGTTGAGGCTCCAAAACAAGAGCCCGAACTCATCTCTAATGTGTAAAAATATTTTATTTGAATACTAAAATTTGATAGAATGCATACATTTTGTGTTCTACATCATACTTTGTATAGAAAATAATCGTCGTAATCATTTCCCTACTTTTAATGCATAATAATAAACGCAGAAAGCATAGAAAGACTAGCCGTCGAATACTTCGCCATTGAAATTTGACCGCTATTAATGTATTTCGCATCGGACACGTTGCCTGTCTGTTGAACTTTTTTGAAAAGTTCACAAATTGTTTTTCCATCTGGGCCTTTTGCGACTTGAAATCGCCTCCATGTGGCAGTAGGACTCTGATTTAATCGGTGGTACTCCAACACAATAACCACACGTTCCACCACGGTATGCTTCACTTTCGGAATTATTTTCACTATACGCTAATAGCGGTCAGATTTCAATGGCGATATCTTCGATGGCTAGTCTTTCTATGCTTCTGAACTCTTTAGAAGGATTCTTAACGCTCTCAACGCCCTCTATCGGTGCTATTTTTAACTAAATTTTGAGATCTATGTATAATATTCTTACGATTTTTTTAATAAACATACCACTGGTTTCATGCTTCTATCTATCACCGTTTCCGGGTTATTGATTTTTAAAGATAGGGGTCCTTTGTGAAACACCCTGTATAAACTTGTCGATGACCTTGGCGTACTCGTAATTGCGTGGCTGCTATAACAAGGAAGTACCAAAAATATTTATAAATAAAACCCTATAAAATATGCGGAAATTTTACCACTAAAATTTAAAAGTACTTTTCATATCGTTAAATCTCAGTATTTTGTCATTAAAAACGGAAAATATTTCTTTTAGAAAATACTGGTATAATTTCCGCATATTTCATAAGGCCCTACACTACGGACAAATAAAATATTAAGATTTTTATTTTTAATCATCATTATTGTTAAAAATTAGCTCTTTATGAAAGCATGGGATAATAAAGTACCACATATTTTGGTCAAGGGTTGCATTAAAGTAACGCTACTAATTTGAGGCGTTATTATTAAAAATTAAATCAGAATGGAAACTTCAAAAATGGATTTCGTTCCATTTAAGAAGCTTAATAACATCCCTTTAAAGATATACAAATTTATGTTCAACAGGTCTTACATTTCAAAAATGATTTACTGATTCTTACCCATTCTTCGCCTTGCCTGCAATTGTGGGCGACCGGGATCTAAAGAGTCGTTGGGAGTAAAGCTTTCATAGTCTGAAAATAGAGAAAATAAAATACATTAAAATGTGTTATATATTTTAAAATTTAGATAATACATATAGTTCGAGCTGCGGCTGCACAAAACAACACCTCATAGACATCATGGCTACAGTTCCAGGAATAGATAGAACTCTATTATCATATTATAATGAAATTCTTGCATCCTTTTATCTCTTTTCCGATCTAAACAGTTTTCACATAAACATGCTATCTGATGCAGGATTTTCATTCGAAAACTCAATGGTGACCTATTAATCAACCACAAAATTTTATATACAGGTGGTTTCCATCAAGATATGACTTGGCAGACCAGTTCCATTTTAATATGCTAATCGAGTTCTTTCTACATCTGGAAATGTAACCGTGAACTCGATGACGTGTTTTGTATACAGAATATGAAATTTTAAATATGAAAAATACGAATTAATGATAATAATAAATTAATAATGAATTAAATAGTACATTAATAATATGAAATTAAAAATATGTTAAAAAGATAGAAATGAATCTGAGCTTACAGATTATTTGTGCTCTTTCGGGGGTGTCAAGCACAGGGGGTGGATTCAAATGATAAGGCCTCTCATTGCTCCTCATTACATCTTCACCCCCCTCTTCCTCCAGAATTTCGCCAGATACTTCATTTTCATTTGGATGAAGGATGGACGGTTCTGTACTGGTGAGGTCCTCAGCGTTCTCCTCTTCCTCATTATTATGCACTTCTTCATCGTGATTTTGTTGTTGAGGAAGACTCCCAATGCTATGAAAATATAAATAATAGTAATGTTTAAGATGAAATAGATTTTGCATGTATAATAAAAAACAAAATTCATAATTAAGAACAAGTAACACATTTAAAAAATATAAATTACAAAATTTTAAAAACAATCCGGATACAACGTTTGAAAACACTAAAAATTACTTTTTAAGAATTATTAAATATTATTAAATATATATTTTTTTTAATGAAAAATCGGAATTTTACTTAAAAGTGAAAATTCTTTTTTTCAAAATCATAAAAATTTAATTGATTAAATAAAATTAATTAAAAACACTTACGAATTCGACCTGTCAGAAACATCATTGGACCCGCGATCTTCAATTTCATTGTGTGCATCAGACAAAGGGTGTCCGATGACTGGGTTGCGGGCCTGTTTAAAAAATAAAAAGAAAGGAGAAATGTTACTTTAACGTCTAAATACAACATAAAGTTACTGGTTACCAATTAAAATACCAAATAATAATAATCATTTTATAATTTCTACTGTACATTAACTTAAATTATTTCATTATTGAATAAAAAAATATTAAAGAGAAAGGAATTTACCCTCTGTTCTGCAGCTTCTTCCATACGTTGGCAGCGGGTTTTATAATTATTATTATCCTCATCTAAGTCTTGGACCCGCTTGCACAACTGATCCACTGTGTCCATCAGGTGTACTCTATAGTACGGATTAGCTAAATTAAAATAAAATTCGAAATATAATTTAAAGCTTCCAACAAGACTTACATATGAAAAATAATTTACATACAACAGATTATAAATTATCACAACACTCATGAATGAAACAAGAGACTACGTCACTGCGACCATGCATTCTATGCGGGTCCATCATGTCTGAAAGTATGTCTTAGTGCAATCTTGAAATGGATATCAATTAAATTATGTTTGGAAGGTCTGTTTCAAAAGTTTAAGCACAAGCATAAAATGTCGATTTTCAAAGAATTATAAAAAGTTAGAATGAATAACATTTTTTTATTTAGGGATTTCGCAACATTATTTAAATAAATGATATCAAAAGTAGAAAAAATAAATTACATACTTGTAAAAAATAAAATTAAAATTTCAAAAAAAAAAAAAAAAAAACTGTCTCAAAAGTTTATACACAATGTCAAAAACAACCAGATTTATAATTTTTACAGTACTTACAAATTATTTTCCCGCGATTTCGGATTAGTTCAAATAAACGTGCGTCCATCGAAATTATTAGTTTTTGTAGGGCTTCTGGTGGCAAATAGTACCATGCTTTCTCAATAGCCTCTTGAGTTCTTCAATAGAGTCATACTGCTTTCCATTGCCGTAAACCTGGCGGGTTAAAATACCCCAGACATTCTCAATCGGATTTAAATATGAACTTAAAACTGGCCAGTCAAGAAGTTTAATATTTTTCAGAGAAAGCCAAAATTTTGTAGAATGCGATATGTGGATTGAGGCATTGTCTTGTTGAAAAGTCCATTCAAGATCCTCCAAAATGTCACCAAATGGAAGCAAATGTCGGTTTAGCGTCTCTTGATATACATTTTTTAATCTTGTCTTCCTTTTAGAAAAGCCAGAGAGGTCTGGCTATTGAATACAAATCCCCCCCCCCCTCAAACCATAACAGATTTACCGCCTTGCTGCCTGCTGAAAAATGCGCTTCGTTCCTTTCGTAAATCATGCCAATATGCTTTCTAACCATCAGGGCCATCTAAGTTCCACTTTTTCTCATCGCTGAATAAAACAGGAAGCCATTTGTCCCCGTAGGTTATGTGTTTTTTTAGCCAAGTTAATTCTTGCCTGTTTGTGATGTAATTTGAGAGACGGTTTGCAAGCCATTTTCTTTTGTATGATGTAATCACATTCTTTAATACATCCATGTACAGTGTCTTTTTGACACCTGTACACTGAGGTTATTTTTAATTTACCGTATGGACATATTTTGTCTAGATACCAATCTCCGTATTCTCCGGTGGCTGAGAGGTTGTGCTCTCGAAGCTGGTAGACGGGAGGTGCTGGCTTTGATCCCAATCGCGCCCGTCGGCCTAATCGATCGGAGTTTCCGTGGTTTTCTTCGAGCCGTGGATTTATCCATTAGGATTAGGTTCCCTTAGAAAGACCCCCACGAAGGACACTCCCCCCGGGCCTCTATCCCTAGTGTAGATAATTGGCCGTCAATAATAATCCCAACCCAACCTGTATTCTCCGATCAGTCTGAGCAGTCGTCATACGTGGTCGTCCACATCTTGGTTTCCGCTTAAAATTATCATTTTTAGAGAGTACTTGATATATACCTCGCTTTGATCGATTTTAAACTCTTCCAATTTCAGTAACAGTTTTATTTTGCGATTTCAATTTAAAACCTTTCAAAATCTCACATTTTGTGAATTTAATGTGTATCATAAAAAGGAAATAAATTCTTCTTTGAAAACAAAAGACGAGTTACGTAATTATTTTTTCAACTTATTTATATAATTAGAATTCAAAATTTCATTTTTCATACTTACAAAATGAATAAATCGTGTTTTAGATTCTTTAACCAGAAGTGCACTTTTTTATTAATCAGATCATTTTTCACACTTTCCAAGAAAGTTGAAAAGTGTTTATGAATTCGGTTTGTCTGCCTGTCAATGCTCTAAATCACGTAAATATACCAGGATTGCCATTAAATTTATATATGACATTCAGGCTTACTATGACATGCTCGGTATTGAAAATGAAGCGCGTAGCATTCATAAGTTATTTACAAGGACACTCAAAGGATTTCCGTAACATTACGGCTAATGATAAAAAAAATGGTTTGCAGTGTATTTTAATATTGTTAACACACTTCAAACATGTTGAAACTGATATACAGGGTTTTCCTAAACTCATGGTACAAATTTTAAGGGTTGGTACACGACACTGTCACAAAAAAATTTTGTATAGGAAACCAGGGTCGGATATACATTTATATAGTATAATACTCACTCCAATCCGAAGTTGCGTTTTAGTTCTTAACTTTAACAATAGTGAATATATTTTAACGAAATCCTCAGAATATGCTTACAAATCATGCAAAGATGAGTCTGTTGCAAATTTTGTTAAAATATATTCACTACTGATAATATATGACTTAGGATTGGAGTGGGACGTCCTGTAATTTTGACTAAATAAATAGATTTTTGACCCTGGTTTCCTATACAATAAATGCTTTTTACAGTAAAATAAAGAAGTAAAACAAAGTAAAATAAATAAGATTTATTTAATAGAAAATCATGACTTACGATCTGCAGTGACCATGAATACGGGCAGGCAGACCGAGTCGATTATGATAACCAACTCGTATTCCCCAGGTTCATGGACGACGAAGAACCCGGAGAGTCCGCCTGCATTCCTTCTGCTGTACACCTCGCAGACTTCCTCGCTGTCTTTCTGGAAGAGGGCCATTTCTAGAGCGGGTGTCTGCTCCTCTCCCAATCTAATGTTGAACGTCGACAGCTTTCCTTTAATGATAGAAGGAAAAAAATTAAGATCAGTTAGCAAGCAAAAACGAAAAAAAAATGGATTCATTTTGTTTCTACACTATAGGGCAACACTATAGGGCAACTCATATAAAAGGGCCAAACATCGTGAAAACTCAAAAAGTTACAGCAATAATTGATAAATTGAGGAGGAAATCCCATAGGATTATATGGCATTTCCTCCACACTTTATCAATTATTGCTGTAATTTTGAGTTTTCATTATATTTCACTGTTTTTTTTTTATATGAGTTGCCCCTATCAAATCATGACTAAAAATGTTTGTTGTAATTCGTGCATGCGTAGTTAAAATTTATTTCATACAAATACCTATATCTCATGAAATATTGAACATTAGTATTTTTATTCCTGTATACTATTTCTATGATTTTTTGTCAATTTTTAATACAGTTTTTTCAGTATTTATAACAAGTAAATATAGATGAAAATTATTTTGGAAATAAACAAAACAAATATGTTTTGATTTAAAAAACAAGATGGCGGACAGCAGGCTAATCCCAAAGCTGTTCCTTTTTAATTTTAATGTATAGTTATTAATAAATTTATTTATAACTATACATTAAAATAAAATAATAATAATCAATTTTGTAATACATCATTTTAATATATAATAGCGCTCCATAGATTTAATAATATGATTATATATATATATATATAATTTAATTTAATTCAATTCTAATACATTGTAACTTAATTGTCAGTGTAATAATATATCATTCGAACTACTGAATTAAATCATAATTAATTTTCTTATAATTCCTTAATTTGTTGGTTAATTTTATAAGAATTTCTTAATTTGTTGTTAACTTTATAAAACCATCCATCTAATTTAATAAACTTTATTCATTTTAATAGTACTGTAATTTTTATTAAAATATTTTAATCTAAAGTATACATATTTAAACAATTGCTTCAGTTTTAACAAATAATTTATTAGACTTTTAAATATCTTTACAAGACTATATGATTGGGAATGCAAATCACAAAAGATATAAAGTTTAAATAGTGTATTAACTGTCAATGGTTGTATCATACTGAAAGTATTGGTTCTTTGTCCGATCACTGAAGTCAAGCAGCATCGAGCGGCGTTACTACTTGGGAGGGTGACCACTTGGATACTGTATAGTTTTTATAGAAGCTCTGTATTTTTTCTATAGATATTTTTATAGAAGCTCTACAGAGATTTCTATTGAACTTCTACAGATATTTCTATAGGTTTAGATTAAACAAGCTTATAGAAAAACGGGCCGTAATTCTATAGGATTCTATAATGCATTTTCTATAAAAAATATTTATAGAATTCTATAAGAAATTTTTTTGTAAGGGGTAGCTGACTGTAACAACATATAAAATTACATTCGCATTTAAAGTTCTCCATACCCCGCGTTTTACATATATCCATTCACATATTCATATTCTTTTGCGCGGTTGGCACTGTGCAATAACCAAAAATTCTAAATACATACTCTTTAATTAAAAACATGCTATAGGTGACTGTAATAATATAGTAAAATTACATTACCGTCAGCTTTCTACAAACTCTACATTTAACATATATTCGTATTCTTTTGCACGGCCTTTTAAAATAACTATAAATACTGTGTACACCCACTTCAAGAAAGAACATGCTATCAGTGACTGAGAAAAAGATACTAAAATTACATTACCGTCACATATGCTTTCTACAAACTCCGCATTTAACATATATTCTTTTATCAGTCGTTTCATAACACTTTTATATATTGGATGAAAGAAAAAGTTTATAGTTATTTTTCACCAAAATTAAAATACATTTTTATATATTTCAAATTATCTTTATTAAACCAAATATTGATCGATAATCTTTTGCCATTTTTCTATGTATTGCCATTTTTCTATATATATTTTTTTGCCATGGTCTGGTAAAAACATTATGTCATCACTGTAGAGCTCCTGGAATTTCTGAAAGAAAAACAGATTTTCACAAAGCTCTTTTGAAGCCAGGTTTACAGCATTAAGAGAGTTCTGCTAAAATCGAAACAAATGGTATTCAAATGGGTCGACAACCGGGAATGCATCAAAACTTCCCAAACGGATATTTCAAGAGTCCGAAAAAAATAGTTCCTGTTAATCGAGGTTATTGAAATTAAATAGGCTTCTTCCCATTATTACATACTAAGTACATACCAAATTGCAAATCTCTATTTCAATTTTTTCGGGAGATAGAGCGTTTACAGACACACAGACGGACGGCAAAATTTTTTTTTCTAAAAATATGTTTTTCGGAATCTCCAGTGTCTGAAACGTGTAAATCCGTCAAAAAAAATTTTTCGATTTTCAAAACGATTACAAGACTTAACCTATACTACGTATGATGGGTAAGTAATAGCTGAATGAGCAATTAAAAAAAAACACGTAATTCAATAAAACTCCATTTGCAGCAATTGCCATCCATAGCCGGTAATGTGTGTGAATTCTTCCGTGTTTTTATGCGATCTATGGAATTTATACACACTACCTAACAAACTCAAAATTAGATTAGTCAACAATTGCATAACGCACTCTTCCAGAAACTATCGATCTTAGTCAGTCCTGTAACCATATACCATTGTGTGTGCCTCTGTAAATGAACAATAAATTCAATGCTCTACATAATCTAGAAAAAACATCTTGTAGTGCACTTTAGTGATCTTTTCAATTTTGATCATGTTTGAAGTATCACAAGGTTATTAACATGCACAACAAACGATAGATCATAATATAAATCGAATTTTTCGTCGTCTCTGTAAAACAACTACAAATGCTATCTCATTATGTTTGAAATATCGTGAAATCAATAAGATACACCTGAAACGAGTTTACCCCATTAAAACCGTAATGTAACGGAATTCTATTGCGTCTCCCTGCAATAGAACACAATTCAATGTCAATACCCGACAATCTATGATAAACCTCAATAACATATCAAAATTTCATGGGAATTTAAGTATATTTACAAGAGTTATTGTACGGGCAGATAGATAAACCGAATCCATAAACGCCTTGGAGTGTTAAAAAATCAAATTTCCTGCAACATAAATGTCTACGTAAAAATATCGGAGCATTTCTTATGATTTGCATACATAACAAATTGGAAATTGTACGTCAATGAGGTGCGCGTTCGTACTATAACTAGTTTCAGTGAAATTAATTTCTATTATATGCTATTATATGATACGATTCATTTTCGTAATAAATTAAGTATATTTTAAGTTGGCAATATTTTATCATTTGTTTTACATTTACTAGAAATTCCAATGGTAAATTTACGCCTAGCTTTGAAAATTTCTGAACTTGAAATCCATATTTTCACGCCCCACCAGTGGCTGAGAGGTTGTGCTCTCGAATCTGGTAGACGGGAGGTGCTGGGTTCGATCCCAATCGCGCCCGTCGGCCTAATCGTTCGGAATTTTCGTGGTTTTCTTCGAGCCGTGGATTTATCCATGCGTAAATGCGGGTTAGGTTCCCTTAGAAAGACCCCCACGAAGGGCACTCCCCCCGGGCCTATATCCCTCGTGTAGATAATTGGCCGTCAATAATCAACCAACCAACCAACCAACCCTTTTTTCACTCTTTTTTACATCTAATATCTATCCAAAAAACTGCCGGCAGATCATATGATTGCTATAATTAAACAATTTTAGTACACAAATTCGGTTTTTAAATTCAGAAATAAGGAAATAATGACTCCATCTTAAATAGGACGTGATCACTATGGCAACCTAGAACCATTACCTATCATGGGATATCATCTAATTAATTATGTATGATAGGATTTAATAGAAGGTTGGTTGGTTGCATGGGGTTTACTGGCATAAGATCCCAATGCATTAAAAATCCACAAAAAGATTTAATAGAATGAAGAGTGAGACTATAACTTGGTCATAGAGGTTATAAATGGTGATATATGATACGTGATACATGACTATAACATCATACATGTCAGGTAACTTAGCGATACATCTTGGTCGCTTGACGATTAATCCTCGAAAGCTGCTATAACAAGGAAATATCAATTTTTAAATAAATCAAATTATTTAATGAATATTTTTATAAATCTCTTTAAATTTTTGATTCTATTTTCATAAAATTTGAAATGACTCAATAAAATTACGCAACTATTAAGTATATTAAATTTCAAGCTATTCGGTTGAGTACATTTTGTGCTGTTATATGCGATAATTAACCTAAAAACGGAAAATTGTCAGATATGAAACTAAGTCATTATGAAAAAACTTACCCGGTGTTGTCCGCCGTAATGCTTCTCCCTCCAGAGTTATACGGGAGCGGCGGTGAATATATTTAACACCTAAAAAAAAGACAATTAATTGTGCATATTGTTTAAATAAATTATGAAGACATGGCAAAGGCATGGCAATTAAAAACAATATTTATGAAAACTAATATTTTTTTGTTACATTTTCTGGTAAATGTCATTGCAAAAGAAAGTACTTTTGTTGCTTAATGTTGAAATGATTGAATGACAGCAGGATTTACGAGCAAATTTCTTTCATAAATAAAATAAATCCAAAATTCAGATATCATCGTGGCATTTGGGGATTTAAATTAAGAGGAATATATTAAATACTACTTATCCGCTTTATCCGATATATTATATCCCACCGCCCTTCAACAGATTAAAACGGAAAATTTGGAGACAGATTTGAAATATCCTTTGATTTTGGGTAGCTGCTGTGGTTATAGGAGGTATGAATGAAATTTGAGATTTATATACAAAAAGATGAAATATAATCAAATGCGACTCTTAAAAAATATATATAGAAAATAGGATATTTTTCTTTCTTATTAAAAAATCCCTGTTCTTCATAATTAAAAAACCGGGCGCCTGTTTGTAGGGAATTGCGGAAGAAATTACCTTTTTGCCATGATACGGCAGATGGGAACCGCCCACTTTGGAACCTAACTTGTTTGCAGACGGAGCCAGCAGGGATTTTTTTTATTTTTTATTTTATTTTGCTATAAGGGTTGGTCTTATAAAAAACTTATCAATATAGAAGTTTTAGATAATATTAAGAGGATTAATAATAAATTTAGGCGGATTCGATATCTTGTGAATTGACGAAGTGATGATTTTTTTCTTCTAAAACCCCCCTTTCCCCCGCTCTTTCGGGCCATTTTTAATGATATCAAAAATCCTTCATACATAAATTTTCGACCCTTTTCCTAGAAGTAATAATAACTTCAAACGGATTCGATACGTATCATAATTAAGAAATTATGGGTTTTTTTCTGTTTTCACAAAAGCCCCCCCCCCCCCCCCCTCGGTTCGATTTTGCCCATTAACGAATTTGACCGAGATTTTATGCCCCTTGATTTTATGTATGAGTTTGGAAGAGATTTGTGCAGAATTATTGCTGTTATCGTGTCTAAAAAAAGTGACATAGATAGATAGATAAAGTTTTGAACCGGGGATGGTTTTGGGTTCAGATATTCGAAAAAACGAGAAAAATAGACCGGTAAATTTTTTCTTTATAAAAAAATGACTTTTTTTTCTTTGGAAAATTAAATTTATTTGGATTTATTAAAGAAAAGATAAAGTGTTTTGACAACCTTATAAATCTACCTGCCTAGACTAAAACCTGTCTAACACTCATTTTTGTAGTTCCTAGCTATTCGTTTTCACAAATTTGACTGTACTCTATTCAGTAAACTTCGTGTATACCTTTTTCATAACGGAATTGGGTTTTAAAAGTAAATATTTCACGGTGCTTACTATAGGAATACTATACAATAACATCTGCTCAATTAGAATTTTGTTTCAATCCCTAGCGATAACGCTTTCACAGAGTTTACTGCAGAAGATTGTTGTGTTTATTTAGTACAACGAAACCTGCTACGAAGAAATCGCAAGGAACAGAAGAAAAATCCTTTTTGAACAGTCTTATGTCTTAGCAGGTAGAATTGTGCGGTTTTCCTACCCTAAAGGAAAATGAAGTCTTTACGTTCAAGACAAGATTCAGTTACAGACAGGTTCCATTTTCAAAAGGTTTACTGTACTTTTAGATCCTGACTTAGAAGCTACTGTCCCATTTTTTTTCTCCCTGTCTCTCTCTTTGTAACTCTGGACCTGGCAACATTACATACAACCAAAGACTTCCTTTCAACGTTTTTTTTATTGATCCCAGAGCTTGATTCTACAAAAGGCAAAACATATCAGATCTAGGACGAATTATCCATGGTGATAACCTTCATTCACTGTTAAAAATTTGCAGCAAACTGTCGAAAGTCATTTGACCGTTTTTATAGAAAACGGTTTGATAACCGCAATTAAACTGTTCTGACCATAATATTTCACAGATTATGGTCAGATTATAGTTAAATTACGGTTATGTAACCGTTTTCTATAAAAACGATCAAATGACTGGACCGTTTGCTGCAAATTTTTAACAGTGTTGGAATTACCAGTACATATACGCAAAATCTTATATTTAGAAAAAGAAGTCTTCAACTATTTGCTTTCATATTTCCCATTCTTACTTTTTAATCTACTCACGCCATTGATAGCATGTTTCACTAACATACCGGCGTATCAAATCGTTGATTTTAATTTTGAATTATATACAAAACTTGTATCTTTTTAATAAGTGAACTGTAAGAAAAGCAAGACATTGATATTGGATCCATATTCCAACTAATGGAACTGGAAAAAGACTACAGGTGTCTTATCAGGAAATTATATTTTAAAACTATTAAGGATGAATGACCCTTGAAATGTTTTATATTTTGTAAAAAAAAAAATATATATATTTGATGCGTTGTGCGAGTCATTTTACTAATAATAAAACTAATTTCAGTACTTTATGCGAGTTTCTTCGATAAAAGGAGATCAGAAAAAAATCAGAGTTAGATATACTATTTCGTAAAAATACATTGAGTTAAATTGCAAGAAAATCTGTTAAAGGTTTGTCATAAATTTTGAAAAATAAAATTTTACAAGCAAAAATTACCTGGAATATTTAATTATATACAAAAAAATCCTGTATACAATTTCTAAATATAAAATAAACTAATTTTAAATGAAAAAAATTTCTAGAAAATATTTGCGGTTATTTTTAATGTTTTCTTTTCTATGGATTTCATAGATAATAGGTGATGGTCCCATTAGACGCTTGAAAATTCCTCCGTATCTAGAAAACTAACGGTAGGTATGAATTGCAAATGCACATAGCTATGCTTTGGACTAAATTCATTATTTTTATATAACAGTTAATATAAATCATACTTCATAAATATTTTGAATATGAATTTATTAATAATTTCCATAATTAAAAGGTACGTTTTAGAACAAAAAAATATATTTGTGTCCATTCATAATATCTCATTAAAAAAGAAAGATTTCATACGATTGAATTTTTGGGAAAATAAAAATTAAAGTTTGTGACGTGTATATACCATTAGCATCCACAAAATTTTATATATGTCAACTCTATGATGTTTAAAGAAAAAACATACAAAACTACTCTTTTTGCTGTGCTACTTTCATCCAAGAAATTCAAAGTATCTAAAGTGGGTGTTACCATTTATAATATGTGGGTTTAATTTTTAATATGTATACGACCCTTATTTCAAAATTTTGTATTCTTATTAGCATTGTAGACAATATTCCCAATCGAATGGTACTTCACACATCTCCCTGCGACAATTTAGCGACAAAAAAGCCCCAGTTTTCCAATCTACTCTACTTATTTCCATTTCGCGTTAATTAAAACAGAAAAATTATAATGCGAAAAACAAATAAGTCAAACATAGATTATGAAACACTTTCTAACACTTCAAGAATATTTCAACAAAACTTTGCTGTTTAAAAATGGAAATAAGATACCTAAGCAAAACTTTTAGAAAACACAACACCTTTGAAAACCAGATTTCAGCAAAATTACCGGAAAAAGTATTCCAAATATTTCGCCTTGTACATAATCCAGATTTTTTTATATTTTACATAGTATGCTAAAATTTAGTTCAGTAATAAAACGCATAACATAGGTGAAAATTCACTTTCAGCAATTTCTAGAGAGGGAAACATACCTGAAATCTTTTGTATAGCCCTGTATATTACCTACAGATTATTATAAACCAAATATAATAAGCTAACATTTCAGTCAGGCAAAAAAAGGCTCAAAACTACTGTTCAATCAAAGTTCCAGAAATTATCATTCATAGGCGGCCATGTATCCAGCTCTTTGCGTAGCCTTGTGACTTTATCCATATTCTATAAACATTTCTTAGCACATCTCTTATTCCACAAACTTCTACAAGTCTACTAATTATAATTTAGCTTGAAAGTGTAGAACTCAGTTAAAAAGCCCTTTAAACAATTCAGGCACATATTTAGTAATGTTTGCGAATTCTTTTGTGTAGAGCTGTATATGATCTATAGCATTTTACACACACCATGTTAGTTAAACTTGAGAACACATAATATAACTTAAAAATGCATAGTATAACTTAAAACACTCTTCCAGGAATTATCGCTAATAGACAGTACTTCAAATACAGTACATCATCCAAAATTCTTTGTGTGTCCCTGTATATGAACATTAAATGCTATGCACATTCTATTCTACAGAAAGTATCGTGTAGTAAACCTTAGTAAAGTATATGAAATTCATTATATTTGAAATAATGTAACTTAAAATACGTTACAAACAGTTTTCTCGCGTAGATCATTATGTAACCGAATTCTTCTGCGTGGTCTTGTAAATGAATGATAACTACTGTGCACTCCATATTCTACAGAAAGCATGTTTTAGTACAGCTCAGAAATGCCTATCAATTTCATTATGTTGGCAATAGCGTAAAACGACGGAAATGCACCGTGAACGATTTTCAGTTTATTGACGGAAACTCCAGAAGGAGAATTTTAAGCTGTGCTACGCTTTTCTTAACTGAACTAAAATTTAGCATTCCATGCAGTATACATACAAATCTGTAGATCATATGCAGGGCTGAATGAAAGTATTCGGATATTTTTCCGAATATTGTATACGTTGAAAATTCCTGAAATTATGTTTTTAAATATGTTATGCGTTTTCCAAATTGTTTACTTAGATGTTATCTTTCAGCTTATTAAACGGTATGATTTGTAAAATTATTTTAGAAGCGTTGGAAAGTGTTACATAATCTATGCTTGACGCATGATTTTTAGTTCTTGTTAAGGTAAACATTGAATGTTATTTAAAAATATTTTTTTTTAAATAAATCTACTTTTATGAAATGTAGATGATAAAAAGAATTTGAAAAGAATTACCGGTTACTAAGTCCAGACGTTCATACTCGGTGGGCGGGTCAGTATTCTGAAAAAGAAAAGAGAATGTTAAAATATTAATCAGTATTTTAAATAAAAAGTATGAAAATAAAAATTTACATGATTTAACCTTTTCAGTAATACACCCCCGTATAATGTAAGGATTTTTTTTTTCCTGTTACCCAGGTAGCGCGCCCGTATTGATACATTTTCATACTTTACTTATGAGGAATAAAGTCTTATTTTACGATAACGTAACGACAAATTAAGGGTCTATTTTTTTAGAAGACTTTTAAGGTGCAAAACAATATGAATTTGAGAAAAGCAGTTACTATGCTTTCATACTGTAAAATAAAGTTTTAAAAATTTTTACTTTTTCTCAATTAAAAAAAACTCACTACATGGTATTCGATGGAACAGAAAAATCGTATTTCTGAAAAGGTTTAAAAAGCATATTAATAAAATTAAAATATGACTAATTTAAAACACATTTTCTGATATTCTGACACAACATAAAATAATAAATAATTTATTCAAACAAGATCGGCGTTAACAATAATGCTTGGAGTGTCAAAGTAACTACCATTTTAACCCTTTCAGGGGCAAAGTACTTTTATTCGTAAAATGCTGAAATGATTGACAGCAGATTTTTCAAACAAATTTATTTGAAAATAAGTAAAATCTTTTCGTCAAGTAGTTAATAGGAAAATTTTAATTCCAAAATTCTGGTACCAATGTGGCCTTAAGGGATTAAAATTAGGTGGTCCAAAAATGAACCACCGCCCTTGAATGGGTTAAAAAGATAGATTTAATCTTAATAACATATCTAATTAGTGTTCATGAAAAGTATTTTTACACTCTCAGAATATTATAAAACACAACAGACGACATGTATTCATAAATTTCTATATAACGTAAGGAAGGTATCAAATGTTTATTATTATTACGGTATTAAACTTCGGTTCCGTCCCCGAAATCCACATTAGTGCGATTTGGATTTCCGTATCTTCAACTTTGTATAACTTTGTTGGCAATACAGTTATAATGAAATATAACATGATTCTTACATGAAATTTAAGGAGGAATAAAATTGCGATATTTATTTTCATATTAAATTGTCTTGATGGAAAGTACAAATTAATAAAAGCATATTTCTAGACACGCAGACGATTCGAAATTTTGGTGGGTGCGACTTAGTTCTATAGTATTAAGTTCACGGGTTAATACTTAGACAATTTCAATGTACTAGGGGACTCAGCCCCCTACTCGCTAACGATCGCCAACCCCCGCGAATCACGAAACAATTCACATTAAGACCGCTACGCGGTCCCAGTTCGCTTCGCTCGCTTGACCCTTTTCATTTTTGCAGAAACTCTAGCCGAATAAGTACTACCATAAATACACCAAAAACCACCATAAAATTGACAATTTTTTAATGTAAAAAAATAATTTAAAACTTCGTTGAAAACACAATTAAAAATGCATTTAGTTGGTGCTACCAATGTGCATAAATCATTTAAATATACTATGAAAAAAAAAAAGATCTTGCAAACACAATTAGTTTAAAACTCATTACACCTATAATATTGTACAGCACGGCTTAAATTCATAAAAAACTACGTGATAGGAACAATCATTGTTTAAATTTCGTAAAACTGTTCTAATTGATTAGATTAGACATATTTGCAAAATAAATTATTTTTTTACTTCAATAATTTACATCTACAGCAATAGATGACAGCATGTGCGATCTAGACAGTTGATATTTTTAATTCTCTCCGATTTTGTATGAGGGAAATTCATAAATAAATTCTAAATAAGCGTTGAGAATTCATTTGAAATTAACGAAATTACTCATAATTAAAATGAGTTATCTCAATCTCTTTGGATTACGTACACGTTATTTTATTTTTAATTATTTTCTAGTTTGAGTTTCATTCGTTTCACTGCTGTTTCGCTGGCCGCCATATTGGGAGATTCGTGAAACTACGCTTGTTGCCAAACGATAATATAGAAATTCAGCCCTTTTTCCGCGCCACGTAAGACTAATATATATATATATACATAGATAATGTCGTTCAATGTATAATCCGGCTCTTTGCAAAGATACTCGCCTGTTTCAAACGAGCCAGGCTAATTTGAGAATCATCTCTCTTTTCTCAATCAGACTGATATTTTACAGGCTTATCGCAAAGACCTTTATGCTTATTGGAAAAATGGCCTCGTGTTTCCCTCGTGATAATTGTCAGAATTATTGCGACGAGCCTACGCAGCTTCAGACTAGTTGGAAAATGACCAATTGTTTGTTAATCAGCCTAATTTTTAACAGGCTCATTGCAGGGAAACCTACGCAATTTTAGCATAGATTTGTTCATAGAAAATGACCCACAGTTTGTCCAAACAGCCGGGTTTTATACATCAAGCAGGGCGGTCGCTCTGCCAAGCCAAGCTTAAAAAAAAAACGCCACACAAACAACGCCAAGAACTGGAATAAAGACCGCTAATGCTTATATACAGAAAGCAACTTCGCAATGTTAAATCGACAAAACATGCCAGATTAAAATATCAGATATCAAACAAACCAAGCGTCGTAGAAAAAAAAACGAAAACTAGAAGAATCTAAGGAAGAATTTCTTCAATTTAAGACCAAACTCATCTTCATAAGTGATTTATAAACAGAGATATAGCTTTTTTTATAAAACGTCGAGTTACTTAAAATGATCACTATTTTCTTCGTCAAACTTTTTTTTTCAAACAAGCTACAGGCCTTAATATTGGGCAGAATAAAAAAAGGATTGCATTTTTGGACAAGTAATTAAGTAATCTATCTGCTTTTATAAAATTCAGTGTAAAAAAAAATATTTTCTATCCTTAATTAGCAAAATACTGTTAATTAACTTGGCGATTAAAAAATTATGCCAAAACAGAGATAAAACCCGCCAACGACCATGTACCATCTGTATTAAAATAGCACAAATCAGTTACAGGTTATAATATAACCACATCAAATTTCATCTGCAAGTCAGCCATTTTCTTCTAAAGATATATTTTTTTTTAAATAAAACTTCACAATTATAAGAACACATATTTTATCAAATAATTAAATATGACTAAACTGTGGCAGATGATTGTTTCTAACATGAATAAGTATGAGAAATTGCCGGTTACGGATATGGATCTGGGTAGCTCAGTCGCAGAGCGTCGGCATGGTACGCATAAGGTCCCAGGTTCGAGTCCAGGCCCAGGTCAATTTTTCACTCATGTTTGTTTAGTGCATTTATTTGTCTGATAAAATGCGTGTTCTTATAAATATTGTAAAATAAAGTAATCAGACGTAGTGTTTATGCTTTAAAAATATTTTAAATATATAATTTACGTTTTTAGAAAGATCTTTAAAAATAAATTAGTTTTTGAGGGAAGATGTACCTTCTAAAATGTATACATTAAGAGTTATCGCCATTTAAATTTTCTTTCCAAACGTAAACAAAAATTTTGAAATGAATTAAATGTGATTCATTTATTTCTAAAAATAAAAAAACACGGTAAAGGACAGGCATTTCGTTCGCAGGAATACCTTTCACGTCATCTACTATATATACGAGGCTAGCGAAAAAGAAAGGCTACCACGGTGCTTTACGCGTATCTTTTTTTACAGACCGCGGGAATCACGTGAGGCTCGAATCCACCAATGCAGGTGTACGAAAAGAGCATCACCTCACTCTAGCGGTCTGTAAAAAAAGAGAAGTGGAACGCACCGCGGTAGCCTGTCTTTTTCGTTAGCCTCGCTATATATATATAACACAAACGGAAATTTCGTTCCGTTCCTTTATAACTCGAGATCTGCTGAATGGAATTTGATGGAACTTGCACTGTTCGAGAGATAATTTTTCAGGGAAGGTTTTAGTATGTAACACAACGTTCTACGTATATTAGCTATCGAATTATGATAGAAAGTTCTGTTATTTTGACCGAAAAGGTTACCATTGCTAATTTTTTGGCGATCATTACTTGTGCAGAAAGAAATGAAAAGGCTATACATCTCGAAAATAAAAGAAAAACTTACTAATTTTATTTAAAAAAAAAAAAGAAAAAGAAAAAGATAGAAAGAAAAAAAAAAGAGTTTTGATGAGAGAATATTATAAAACGAAAATATTTAATTTAAACATGATTAGAAATGTTCATAATGCTTAAAAAATTATTCAAGGGGCAACATTTCTATTGAAACAAATTTGGCGATTTATCTTTTGTTTTTGGCGATTTTGATTTTACTTTTGACCCCAAACAATTTGATTTTAAGCCAAAAAGTGTCTTTTTTTGTTGCAGAAAGAATTGAAATAGCTATACATCTGGAAAAATAAAAGAAAAAACTGTTACTAATTTTATTTTTTGTTTTAAAGAAAGAAAAGAAAAAAAAGAAAAACAGTTTTGATGAGAGATTTTAGGCCAAAAGGTGTTTTTTTTTTCAAGTGTACGACTGCATTTTCGCAGTATTTTCTTTTTTTTGGTACTTTTTGGTTAGCCGGGCGCCAGTGATATATATATATATACATGTATATACATACACACACATATATACACATATATCTACACAAATACATATATATATATATATACACTTATATGTATGAATATATATATGTGTGTGTGTGTGTGTGTGTGTGTATTCATATATCACTGGCGCCCGGCTAACCGAAAAGTACCTTTTTTTTAAATTCAAATGCAAACTATATTAATGGCAATATACTTCTATTTACTTCTACATATATGAAATTTCGTTCCGGCTGCTTATAACTCGAGTTCTGCTGAATGCATTTTCGTAGAACTTAAACTAAGATGATTTTTAAGGGAAGGTTTATTGTATAACATATCGTTCTACGTAGCTTAGTTATATAATTATTCTGGGAAGTTCTATAATCAGATCAATCCGATTATGAAAGATTAGCCTTTTTAAAAGATTTTGCCGAATGTATTTCGATGGAACCTATACTGTTAAATAATTTTCTAGGGAACGTTTTATTATATAACGTTGCTTAGTTCTAGAATTATAGGGGGAAATTCGAAAATCGGGTGACCATTTTTTTTATCAAATATTAGCCTTTTCAATATTTGATTCCGATTATGAAAGATTAGCCTTCTAAAAAAGTTCTACTGAACGGATTTTGATAAGAATTGTATTGTTAGTTAGATGCTATTTCAGAAATGGTTTTAATGTA
This sequence comes from Maratus michaelseni, assembly GCA_963931845.1. Taxonomy (NCBI): domain Eukaryota; kingdom Metazoa; phylum Arthropoda; class Arachnida; order Araneae; family Salticidae; genus Maratus; species Maratus michaelseni. Next base: position 20,284,687 of record OZ007593.1, on the reverse strand, counting down.
CTATATATTGTCCTACGTTGCTGAGTCCAACAGTTATGTGTGAAGGTTATATAGTCAAGTGAACCCGATTCCGAAATATTAGCCTTTTTGATAGTTTTTACTGGGCGTATTTTTTGCGACTTGCATTGTTAAGTAGATAATTTGTAAGGATTGTTTTAGTATATTTTATATCGTTTTGTTGTTTTAGAATTATGTGGAAAAGTTCAATAATCAGATTATCAAAGATTAGCCTTTATAAAAACTTCTTCTGAATGGATTTTGTTAGTTAATTTGTTTGCATTGTTATTTCGATAATTTTTAGTGATGGTTTTAGTATATTGCATATAGTTTTATCATTCTTTAGCAAACCCTAACTGTAAATGACCAAATAAAAGAGTTGGTCCTTAACAGCTAAAAGTTTGACTGCACATTAGAAAATATAATAGCGCAATCGCGACATTTTTCAGTAATGTGGAAGGATATTCCACGTAAATATACAGATTGCTTTCAAATACAAGGTCAAATTAAACGATATATTTCGTTTGATTCAGGGTTCATTTATAGAAACCGACCAGCGCAGCGGGCGTAGCTTGCTAGTTTTCCTATAAATTAATGAAATCCAGTTGTTAAATTATTTTTGTTTTAGAAGTGAAGTTTCCATTTAAATTTATTGTAACAGTACAATATTTAATTGAATAAAATAAGGTAAATCTAAGAAATTGCTAAGAAATTCCAAACATGCACAGGGCAACGCAAAAAAAAAAAAAAAAATAATAAATAAAAAATAAAAAATAGATAAATAAATAAAATAAATATCAGCTTTCAGAAATTCTAAAAATTGTTCCGCTATTCATATTATGTATCTTCGGAGTCCATCCTCCCACTTTCAGCCCTCCCACCCAAAGGGGGCACTTTTCTAAATTTTGCCGACACCTCTCATGTGATATATCGTTGGAAAAGTCTGTGAACGCTTAATCATAATATGCAGGGGGGGGGTATTTTCTAAATTTTGCACATACCCCTCATGTGATACAGCGTTGGAAAGGTCTGTAACCGCTTAATCCTATTATGCATCTCCGGTGTTCATCCCCCCTTTTGAACCCCAAGCGCGATTAGCTTTCACCACCAGGGGACGCTTTCCTATATCTGTTCCTACGAGTCGGATCACAACGGGGTATGGCTCATTCGACTCGACATCAATAGAGCTTTCCGATTTTAGTTCGTTTTTTCACCACCAGGGGGCACTTTTCTATCTCTGGTTCTATGGGCTAGATCACGACGGGGTATATCTCATTCGACTCGACATCTCTAGCCTTAACGATTTCAGTGCCCGAGGTTCATACAGAACAGATTGCGCTACCTGGTGGTGGAAGATGGAACTTGCAGCACGACTGCTATCCGGTGCCGAAGGCAGCGGAGAACCAGGTCGGAGGTTCGTTCGGTTCAAGGTTTATCTTATTCGAGGTTTTACAAGATTCGAGGCCCCGATATAAATTAGGGGTCCGCTAGCGGGCGAAGCCAGCTAGTGCTAATAATAAAAGAGCGTGATATCACGTTTGATTTCAAATGCAGCGCTGACACGCTATGTACGTATTGCATTTTTATTCATTTCATCGATAAGTCAGTGATATTTTTTAACGGGGGATAACAAGTGTTATAACAAGCCACATTTAGTATGTTGTTATTAGTTTAATTTAAAAATCTACTGGTATTTCTAGTTAACCTTTTAAACAATGACTGAAAGTAAAATGTAATTTTAAATTATTTCTCATGTTTAGATTATTTAAATTATGTTTATTCTGTTTAAAAAAAAAAGAAATGATATCTACAAAAACAACTTTTCAAAAGTAAAAAAAAAAAGCCAAGCGTAAAAAAAAAAAAAAAAAGTGGCTAAAAAATGGTGTGATATCAAATTTCCAAGCTATTATATTACATTAACTTTTTTCCATTAAATAAGTTATCATATATATAAGTCGAGTGCCTACGTATATGTTAATAGAAATCGTTTTCTCCTGTACTAAATACATCCTAACAAGTTTCTGAAAATTCAATTTTTTTCAAATTATGCATGATGGGCTTGGCGGCCATCTTTTCATATTTCTAAGCACCCAAATTTCTAAAGTAAAAGCGTAATATATTTGCAATGTAATATGTTTATAACAATTTCGAACTTCAGATTTTAACTACGGACAGATAAATTAGATAAGACTGATATTTTGAGAAATTGATTTTTACTAGTTTGAAATTATTAATTACTGTAAAAAATAAATCATAAGATGAATCTTAAAATAAGTCATCATTATCTTAAGACACAATTTTCAGATCATACAAATCTATAAATGAAACGCTTAAAATATTTGATTAAATAACAATTTTGAACTTCGGATTTTAACTACGGATTTGGATGCTTAGAATTTTGTGAATAATATGCAAAGATGGCCGCCAAGCCCATCATGCATAATTTGAAAAAAATTGAATTTTCAGAAACTGGTTAGGATGTATTTAGTACAGGAGAAAACGATTTCTATTAACATATACGTAGGCACTTGACTTATATATATGATAACTTATTTAATGGAAAAAAGTTTAAAAAGTAATATAATAGCTTGGAAATTTGATATCACACCATTTTTTAGCCACAACTTTTTTTTTTTTTACGCTTGGCTTTTTTTTTACTTTTGAAAAGTTGTTTTTGTAGATAGTTATTACAGTAACTCCAATATAGAGAACGTCTATAATTTGCCATTTAATCGCTAAGCTTGGCGAAAATTTTGCCACCGGGCGTGTATATGTGTACTCGGGTAGAGTGTAAATGACCATTAAAATTTTTGATAGAAATTTGTTCTTCGGATAGGTCTCAAAATTTGCATTTTGAGACACTAAATATCAGGTTAATTTTTTATTTCATTTGGATTTAATCTTTAGGGCTCTACCAGGTCTTAAAAGTTATTCTCTTTATACGTGAAAAGCCAAGATTGCAACCAAGATAGTGTAACTTATTCAAATTTATTTTTTTACAGAATTTCTCCGATTTTTGTAAAATAACTCATAAAACTTGACTGATTAAAGTATTACTTGTGAATAATATAATTGCCGCTATATTTTGGCACCTTAAATGGTAAATGTGACACTAAAATGGCAATTGTTTGCAAATAAGATAAAGAAAAAGCACAATGATCTATACTAATAAAATTGTGCAACCCTAGAAATGAACAACAGAAACTGAAGTACATATTTGGAACACCTACAATGTGTGAACCCCAGTAACATATCTAAATCTATACTAATAGAATACAGTTTCACTCTGTGTGTGTCTGTTGGCGATGGCTAGAAAAATAGAGCCCACCTAGAAGTCTGAAAATTTACGTGTAGATAGTCCAAGGTCTGACCATGTGCACCTGAGTCTCAGAATTTTAATATTTTGATAATTACTCAAGATATGAATTAGAATATCATTAAACATCGCATAGAAAATGCCATCCTTTAAATCAAAATGGCTAAAGAAAAGTACTGCTGTTGTGGATTTGCAAGCGGAAATGAACGAATTCGAAATTATTTTACTAATTAGCGAATTTTAAGAAAACTAATTGAGATATCAATTTGAAAATTTCTGAGCCTATGTAAAAATAAATTCTGCATCCGACTGAGATTTTTAAAAAAATCGGCCGGTAATTTTTGTTAATTTATGCAAAACACTACCTATATTTTGCCGGCGCCAGTGAAAAAAAAAAATCCGAGAAAGTTTCAAACATGGATCTGCTTTCATTAAAAACTGAACTACAAAGAGATCTGTTTCTCTGGCCGATCCCTCCATTTAGTTTGCGAAAATGAAAGGAAATAATTGGCAAAATTTACTAATGAAGAAAAATTTAGATAACAAATCAAGGTATAGATCTGAAATTGAGGTTGGGAAGTGTTGTCATCAGCCGGCTATTTTAGCGTTGCGTCTTCTTTCTGTTCTAATTATCAGAAAAAATTATTTTTTAATGATCGGGTTAATGTTGGTGTCGGTGGTTTTTTTAACATATTATTCGTTATATTTTTGGATATGTGGGGGGGAGGGGGTTAATTCTTTGCTCTGAGATTGTTATTATCTCAGGCCCGGGCAACGCCGGGCGGGTAGCTAGTCTATACTAATAAAATAAAGTTTCGCCCTTTGTGTGTGTCTGTTGGCGATGGCTAGGAAAATCTAGCCCACCTAGAAGCCTGAAAATTTAGATTTAGGTAGTCCAAACCCTCTCTTGATGCACCTGAACCTCAGAATTTTAATGTTTCAATTATTTACTGAAATATTAATATCCACAAAGAACTCTCATAAAAAATACGCATTTTTCTCTCGGGTTGGTTGGTTGCATCGATGCTTCACAGAAGTAATTAAATAAACCAGAGTACCGATGAATAGATAAGGATTTCTAACTTAATTAGTGCTAATATGGACTGAAGTTATCAAGTGTACAGCCATGCTAATGTCGCGCCATCTGCACATGACAAATTACACAGACGTCCCCCTGTGTCGAATATTTTCCAGGCACATTTTTCTTCATGACAATTAGCCGGGTGTATTTTTTTTTTTTTTTTTTTTTTTTTTTTTAAATAGAGATTATTAATACAGAAAACTTTAACAGATTATTTTTTATATTTGCGGGAATGGAGAGGAGCAAGGGTCTAGTTATATTTAACAATTTTAACTGCACCCGAAGCGTTTAATTGCTGTTTTATATATTGAATACCGCTATTTTAAATCTCAGCTAATAGTGTTCCGAACTTCTCCAAACCAGTTCCATTTTTACTAAATTATCGTAAAAATCAGCATTCATAGCTTCGAGGTGTATTTCTAGAAAGCAGCTACCAGAATTTCTGAATAATAGTCTAAGCCAAATTTCAAATTAAGTTCCTAGCTTAACCAAAAGAACCATCTTTAAATATGTATGCTGATCCTCCTAATTAGTTATTTGCTGACGAGCAATTGAACAATCCCTCCCTCCCCCACGTCCCCTCCTACAAGGTTTTTTCTCTAACTATGCTCCGTTTCCATATCTCAGCAACTATCTTTCCGATTTCAACGCAAGTGATTCCAAACATTATATTTAATTTAATAGTCACACTTTATAACGTTAAACTAAATTTATAAGTAGCGATTACCCACTATTTCCGAATAATAGTTTAAGCCAAATTTTAATTAATTTCCTAGCTTGACCAAACGAACAATATTTTAAACATGCATAGTGGGTCTCCTAATTACTCATTTTCTGAAGGACACTGGAACATCCCCTCCCCCCTGCAACTCATTAAAGGTTATTTTCTCTATCAGTGCCTTATTTCAGTAACTCGGCTAATAATGTTCCCATCTTCTTGAAACCAGCTCAATTTTGTACCACGCCTACTATACAGTTACGTAGGCAACGGGGACCTGTCTCAGAAGTTCATTCGGAAAGAGATTTGTTTAGAACAGAATGCTCCCCTGGCGGTGGTAGGGGGAAATAACAGATTTTCTAGAGCGTACGAGCATGCCGGGTATACGGTTCCGAATCCATCGTAGACCGTGGTCAGAGTTCCATTTTTTAAAGAGATTTAAGTTTATTACAAGGGCTCGGGCAACGCCGGGTGGGTGAGCGAGTAAGATATAAAGTTCACTTTTATTTTTTGAATATAGATGAAAGATAGTTCTCTGAATATATAGGAATACAATAAAAAGTGATATATACGACGTACTGTAGAACGGTCTGATATTTCACTAATTTATATTGGTCTTTGGTATCAAAACTGGGCATTATCTTTCGTAATCTGATTTTTTCCCGTCCCTTGCTTCTATACTACTAATGGTGCTTCAGTAACTAATTTTACGCATCTTTCTACTGCTTTAATATGACTCAGACTTGGATAATTGAAAAGATGGGACTTGTGATTTACTCATCAGAACTTTCTGCTCCTCTTTTGATACGCTATTAAGAATGGGAGGTGATGTAATTTCACATTCTTGCCAGTGAATAATCTCAATATAGTCTGCAGCACTGTAGTTGAATATTGGAATATGAAACTGCTTTATTTTTTAACATTCTATTTCCATTGCCTTCAACATTCTTCTGAATCAAAGTTATCGAAAATGTTTTTTTTCATCAGATATCATTCCTAGTAAAATGTTCTCTGGAAGATAGGAGTATACGTTTCGTTGAATAACGATCGACAATCTCCTTTAAATCTTCCCTCAAATAACAAGACAACGTAATTGTTTTTAAAACATTTTAAGCTACAATTTAGCAGGAAGAAACATTCGTAACGTGAACCCACATAAGCGCATATACTTTCATTAAAAATTCAGCCATTGTGACTTCCAGTCTAAGTAGTTGAGTGGCACTTGTCAACCATCTAGAGTAAAACATTTTACTTTGACTACGATTTTCTAGATTTAAGGAGCTTTGTACATATAAAACGGCTTTACACATGTCGTAAAAATATTTTTGTCAGTATTTAACTCTCGAGATTTCATTTCTGGAGGACAAGAGCAGATTTTTTTTTAATTCCACAACTGGCATTAAATTCCACAACAGTGTTCACATTGATTTAATGGTTTTCCAATAGGACCAGAAAATGCTCTTGCTCGCGGGTCTGTTGTTTGTCCATCAAATTCAGAAATTAGCTATGTAATGACAATTCGTTTGCGTGAAGCTGGCAGAACTGCATTTAACCAATTCCAGCTCACTGGATCGTATTGACAACTGTACTGCAGTTAACCATTGCAAGGCACGACTAACTTTGTTTCAAAAACTCCAGTAGCACTATTCTTTCTCCCAGTGTTTACAGTTGTTCTGTCACAACATATAGCCATATGTTTGGCAAGGTTTAAGCCGTTTTCCGTGCAGTATTTTACCATTATTTCTGCAATATGTTTTCCTGGTCCAGAAGGTGGTTTAATGTGTCCCCGATACAGTGAATTTGACTCTTCAATCTGAGGTACATGTTCTTCACTTATAATTCTTCGATGTAATCTCCAATTTTCTCTTCATGTAGTGTTTTATGTTTTCTTACATCAAAAAATTTACTTTAGATTCCTGCTTCTAAAGCTTTCAGGTCATCTTTTTAACCCTAATCTCTAGTTTTCTTTCGTTCTCTGAGTTTGTTTCTGTCAATTATATGTGATGAATAGTTTTCTGTTACAATGCCAACATCTTGTAGAATTACAGAAGCTATTGCGGCCACACATCTATTAGAAACCCCTACTCAACTGAGACACTGGAAACCGCAGGTAGATGCGTGTTTTCATTTGTCTTTCTGACTCTTCTGTAGAAGTAGATGTTTTTGATAAGGATATTAATTATTTACACCCTGATGAAGAACTACAACTTCTTTATTCATCACCACTGTCACAATAAATAACAACTGTAATGTCCTAATTAGCAGCAGATTTTAAAGTTGTACTTTCAGCCCTCATCGAGTCCCTTGTTTTCCTATGTCTTCCCTTATTTGTTTCAATTTACTTGTCTCGGTGTTATCGAGCGTGACAATAACCATCTTTATTGTTGACCTTTGGTCAAAAAGAAATTCCGGTTCTTTTTGCGCCATCTTCTTTGATTTTTCACAAGTACACTTACGAATTGGCTCACATTTGCACGCCAACATGTCTAGAAATTTATTTCCAGCCTCCGCTTTGAAAAACAACCTTCTTCATGTAATTATGTCTTTTAGGTTTGCTTAATCGAATAGGGTTTTGTATTCAGAAACATTGTTGCTTATCATTTGATCAATACGCCTCTGGGAAACTACAGGAATTGATGCTTTATTCCAAATTTCTTCGATCTTTTCTTTTAGGATTTGATTTACCTCCGACTTTGGTGGATCTTTACCATTCCTCTTGTTTTAATTATTTTCTTGTATTTAAGTAACATTTTATAACGGCTAAAATTATTGGCAAAAGAACTTCATTTAGATTTGAAGGATATCGGACATTCCACTGCACTAGTAATGGTAAACTTGTGTTTGCCTCCACTCGCGCTCACTTTGATCAAAAATTATAAAAAGCAATTTGCTAAACTCAATAAAACGCTTAAATTTTTTTTAAATAAAGACTTAAGTTTTATAACTGATAAAGGAATTTACAAAACATTTTAAATATAAAAATGTCAAACGAGATTACCAACAAACACTGTAAATTGACAATTTATTGTAAGAACCTATTGTGTGAAACAGTGAAAATATAGAAAGGTCCTGGTAGAGCCCTAAAGGAGTTTTTCAAAATTCATGAAATTTTGTACGTATATTATTAGGTACTAAAAGGCAACTTTTGCCTGCTATCCAAAATCAAAATTCCAACTTTCGTTTTTTCACTCCACCCCAGTTATTTATGATTCATTTACAGGGTCAAACAAAATAATTCTCTTACACATTGTTCTATAGGAAAAAAATCGTTTGCAGTGTAATTTAGTGATATTTCACTATTTAAAAACATAATGAAAATTAAATGAATTACTGAGATGCACTATAAATTCCTCTCTTGAAAGTGTGGTGTGAATTGCGTTTATTTACAGGGACACACAAAAGATATCGGTTACAGTAGATGTGCGATATTTTCAGTCTATACGTGATAAGTTCGTTTTCAAATTTGGTTTGCGTTTTTAACACTTTCCAACATAGTTCAAAAGTGTTTATGAATTCGGTTTGTCTGTCTGTATGCCGTCTGTCTGTCTGCCGTCTGTCTGTCCGTACGCTAACTCGCGTAAATATATACGTATTGCCATGCAGTTGATATATGTTATTGAGGTTTACTATGGCATGTTCGGTATTGAATATGAAGTTTATAGCACTTAGGTATTTTACAGGGAAGTTATTTTACTTTATCAAAAGAATTCCGTTACATTACGGTCTATGGGGGAAAATCCTTTGCGGTTTATTTTATTGATGTTACACAATTTCAAACATATTTAAATTGATATATATCGCTGAGGTGCACTATAAGAGGATTACTACAGAATATAGTATGTATACCACTTAAATTTGTTTTTACAGTGACACTCAAAACAATTCCGTACAAATTCCAAACAAATTCCATACGAAAAAAAATTCGCTTGCGGTTTATTTTAACAAGGTTTAACTATTTCAAACGTACTAAAATTTATATATGTCACTAATGTTCATTACAAGAGGCTTACTATAGAATATTGTGCGTATAGCATTTATCGTTGATTTACAGGGACACACAAAAGAATTTGGTAGTCTGTTAACAATAATTGCTGGAAGTGTTTTTTCAGTTGCTGAACGTATTTTTAAATTTAACTTTTTTTGTCTATTACTTGCTGTGTATAAATTCTATAGATCATATGCAGGGCAGCAAAAAAGTTCTGGAATACATTCACGTTTATTGACGTAAATTCCAAAATGGGAATTTTATACCGTGCTACGCGTTTTCTATCTGAACGGAAATTTAGCATTCTATGTAATATATATATACAAATCTATAGATCATATACAGGGCTGCACAAAATAATTCTGATTTTCTCGGAATATCGTTGATAATTCCTAAACCTGGGTTTTTAAATGTGTTATGCGTTTTCCAAATTTTTTGCTTTTACCGCTTGCTTTATTTCACAGTATAAAACGGTAAATATTTGTAAAATTATTTTTGACGTGTTGGAAAGTGTTACATAATTTATGCTTGACGCATAATTTTTCGTTCTTGTTAAACATAAAAGCGCGATACATGCAGGCATGATTATAGAAGTGATTTCAAAATCGAACGGTTTTTTTTATTATAAATGAATTATATACCGAGTTATAAGCATGTACTCTCTCAAAAATACTGACTTTTATTGTCTTGTGTTATTTTTATTGTATTATTTATATTGCATTATTTTTTAATAATTGCCTTCAATAATTGAATTCAATTTGAATTAGAAACGTTGACTATTTATCACTGTGATTCGGCTTCCCTAAAACAAAGACCTAGTACAAAGTTTAAACTTGGCATTGCGTCAAGCAAAGGTGATCGCTAATTTGCAACGCCATTTATGTCCGTGCCGCCTTTTTCTAGCAAATGTAGATTTTTAATTAACCTTTAAGGACACGTGCGGCATATTGAGTGCTCCATAGGGCGAAAACCAATTTCGAACCCCAAAGTAATTACGCGATTAATTCTAATTAAATTAGACTTTAAAAAAAAAAAATTCCAATTTATTGCTCTTATACTGCTACTGGGCATTGCACTACACAAATATATCATTAAAAGTTGTTACTTAGGCTTTAAAAAACAATGACGCATAGAGTGCCGCCCGTATCTTAATGTATGTACAGATCGTTCGTGTTCTTTAAGGTTAATATTTTGCCTAATTACCGACTATTTTTTCGAAAATCATTATCACCGCTCTTTGGATGCTTCCGCGTCGATGGCTATCTCAAACGCCCCTATATTCCCCGCTGATCAAGTAAAGTTTGTGTGTAATGGAAAATACAATTTCCTCAAAAAATATGTGAACTAGAAAAATCGTATATTTTTCCTGCAATGTTTAACACTAGAACCACAGAGCGGGTCAATTTGACCCAAATCGATGTTTAATTTACCACGCGAAAAATTTTAATTGAAAAAAATCTTTCCTTTTCTGAGATTTAATATTTTAAGGTAAACAACAATTTATCGTATTTGAAAACTCATAGCATAAGTAAATTTCCACTTATAATTACTTATACCTAGAACCGCGGAGCGGGTGCATTTGACCCGTAATATGTTTTTACGAATAAATGAAGAAAGAGAGATACATTTTCTTGGAAGTAACGCGAAAGTACATCTGCCTCACCCCGAATTCCTCTAATTGGCAGAACCGGAAGGGGAAATAGTAAAGGTTTTCAATCAAGGTCATATTTACTTGGTGTGAAGAGGAGTCGAATGCTGCGGAAAATTTTAACAGATATTTAGACGAATTCTTCAGGGTGCTTTTTTCTGCGTTTATTGCAAGTATAAATGAGATGTCACGACGTTGTAATATTACCGTTAAAGAAGCTTTGGAATATTTGCAACAATTATCTAACAATGATTCGGAAAGTGACAATAATGACTGTCTTTCGATTTCGAGTAGCGAGGATCTGCCACCAAGTGAAGAAAGATTTAATTCTGATGAAGAAAGTGAAAGTGACGCCGACTCTGCCAGTGCCCTAAAAATTGCTGGACCTTCCCACCTCAATGATGATGGTAATTTATCAGCGTTAAACGAAAATTCGTTGTATTTATCAGATAAAAACGAAGAATCAAGAGTTCGAAAAAAAAGGCACCTACACTCAGGGAAATCTAAAAAAGAAATCAGCAGTATCGTGTGCATTGAAACTTGGAAATAAAGAATTTGGCAAAGATGGGACAGTTTGGAACGTTGTACAAATCGGTACTAGCAACAAAGGACGAAAAGCACAGCATAATGTTTTGAAGGAAATTGGGGGCCCAACACCATATGCTAAATGCAATATTATGGATAACAGTCCATCAAGTGCCTGGAGACTTCTCATTGATGAATGGATATTGAAGCATATAAAGAAATGTACCGAAGAGAAAGCTCATTGACAGATTCAGAAAAATGATTGGGTTATTAATTTGGAAGAAATTGATGCTTTTATATCAATATTATATGAACGGGGTATATATTGTGCAAAAGGGCTTGAACCGGATAGCCTTTGGTCAATGAACTGGGGACCGCCGTTTTTCTGAAATACAATGGCAAGAGAAATTTCGTCAAATAATGAGATTCTTACGCTTCGATATAAAATCAACCCGAACAAGTTGTCTAGAGACAGACAAATTTGCTCCGATTTCGGATATTTGGAATCGTTTCATTGACAATTGCAAGACTAACAATACATAAGCGACCTAACATAAGCGTAGATGAGCAATTATTTGCTACAAAAGCTAGGTGTAAGTTTACTCAATATATGCCTAACAAACCAGATAAATTTGGTATCAAGTTCTGGTTGGCTGCAGATGACTCAAAATACCTTATTAATGGATCTCGAAAAAGATAACCTTTGTCCCTCTAACGTTTGTCTTTCTGACTATGTAGTACTGCGACTAATCATTCCATATGAAAACAAAGGCAAAAATGTCAATACCGACAACTTTACGACATTGAAGCTCTCACAGGCATTCAAATCCAAAAATACAAGCATTGTAGGAACTGTAAAGAGAGATACCAGTCTCTGTAAAATTGTCAAAATCTGAATTGCATGCCACTACTGTACTAACCCATAAAGACACCAGTCTAACTGTTTACCAGGGAAAAAAAGATAAAAATGTTTTGTTGCTCAGCAGTCTACATCCAACTGTTGAAATTTTAGATAATTCTAAAAAACTACCCGATACAGTCGCTTAATACAACGCAACTAAATTCGGTGTAGATGTGATTGACCGGTGTAGATGCGATTGACTGTGTGTAACTGGTATTTTTTTTTTATATTTCTTTAAATTATTCTTAGAAATTATGCATAAACTTATTTAAATGAGATGATCTATATTCTTTTAAAGTTATGAAGTCTAAATTTATTTTTTAATATATTATTAAACTTAATGAAATAACATTTTGAACATCATTTTCTATAAAGTTAAGTAATTTCTGCTGACTTAATATTATATAAATGTTAAGAAATATTGATAATTGTATGACAATATAATGTTGAAGGCAACTAAATTAAACATTTGTTCATATTTATATATATATATTTAGTCTAGGGTCACACTGACCCGCTCCGCGGTTCTACACATACGGAAAGTCCTGCGGTTCTAGTGTTAAACTCCTACCACCCTTATTTTTTCATAATGTTATTTTTAGTAGATTCAGAAAAAGGGTATGGGGATATATTTTCAAAGTGCATTTTCGACAATATCTCTAAAAATTACAATTAAAACAATTATATTTTTGAGTTTGGTGTTACGAGATCTTTCGAAAGATACTCCTCGCACCATATACATGAAAAGCTTATTTTTTAATGTAACAGACTCCCTAAATATTTCCTAAAAATATTTTTGAATGGCTAATAAGCTATAAATATATGGGTCAATAGCCTTTATAACTCGCCAATTTTGAACTTCCCACGTTCCATAGTTTTCGAGAAAAACGCTGTGACAGACGAACGGACAGACAGACAGACACGAGTGGCCTTATAATGGTTCCGTTACTACTTTTTAAGTACGGAACCTTAGAAAGTAAGTAACGATTATATCGCTTTCCTAATGGAATTTATTATGTACGGGGCCCACTCTCGGTTTATATTTAAAAATCTATTTAAACAACAAATTAAAGTATGTGTAAAAATATGCAAAAATACGTGATAAACACGCTGATGCAGAAAATGTTTAAATCTAAGAATTGTTTTAAGTGGTATTTAATATTCAAATAGGTCAAAACAGTTCAGTTTAAAAGTTTTATAGGATGAACATCTATGCATAGCATTTTAATAATCTGTTACAGGCATATACTAGATTAAATTACGATGTACAGTGTCCAATTTTTTAATTAGTCCAATTTTTTGAAGATTTTTTTTAATGTTTTATTAAAAATTTAATTATTTGAATAGAGATTCGATTCCTATTTCGAAAAAGTGAGTTTTTCACCTACTGTCGCCAGATTAATCATAAGCTCAAATAATGTTTCTTTAAATACATCTTTTAATCGAAAAATATAATTACACGAACACGGTTTTCCCTCAAGTATTGCTTCAAGAAATATATTTGTTCAACTAATAGCCTAAATAACAAAACAATACTAAATCATAATGAATTCTCTCCATGCTATAGAACAGGCATGTCAAACTCTTATCTCAGAGGGTCAAATTACACATTGCATATAAAGCCGGATTACAAAAAATAAATTTTCCATCACACATTTGTTATTAAATTTGAAGTGGAGACTATAGGGGAGACTGGTACACAGTGGAACACTTTTTCAGATTTTTTTCTCTTTAATGGATAAACCTATCTGCATGAAAATATTTTTGAATATCCCTTAAATCTTTATACATTCATCATAATTTTCTCAGAACATAGTTTTCAATACACTTTTCAAAAAAAAAATTAAATGCACCCGTAAAGTGCCCACTGTGCCCCAGAAGTGGAGCACAGTGGGCCGCTATTAGGTATTATCTGAAATACAATATAAAGCTATTTTTCATTAATCTAATTCTTTTTTATTTCCTCTTTACCACCAAAATAACATAGAAATAAAAATTTGCGAGTAACATTTTGAAACAAAAACAAATTAATTATATTTTGAAAAGGATAACAGATTAATACAGAAACAATTGCAATTTAGATGAAGTTATTACTTAAGTACAAAAAAGCAGCTCACATTAAAATTTGCAAATGAAATTCCAAAATACTTATGAGTAAGGTTGAGCCTGGAATTTTCCTGAAATACTTTTGGGTCTGAGAGCAATGAAATAATTGACAACAACAGATTCACCTACAGTTTCGGGAAAAATGAACTGATTTCCATTCAATTTGCTTCCCATAAATCTTACTTGAATAGAATCATCATCAATTAGACTACAGTTGTATTTATCAAAGGCAGTAAATACAAAACAAAATTTTCCTTATGTTAAATAAATTGTTATTTTTCTTTGTTTACTTTATTTTACAATTAATTAACTACTTAAAAACAATATTTCTTTAAATAAAATAAGCAATTATTAAATATTTTGAACAGTTCGCATTACAGGAACAGAGTTGATTGTGGACCACTGTGCCCCAGCAGTGGGTGGTCCACTCTGCCCCATGTTGAAGTTCAATAAATAATCATACTAATATTGTTTATAGCTTTCTTTTAAACATATTGACTTTACAGTTAAATAAAGACAAGTGTCTTAGATTTTCTAAAAAGCTGTTTTATCTTTTTTATCTACAACCTTTAATTACTAAAAAATTAAAAATATGATGAAAAATTTTACTTTTAGAAGATCAAAACAACCAATCAGTATAAAATAGTTGAATCTGAGCTAAACACATTTTTTGAAGGCTATAAATAATCAGTCAAGTGCTGTTGTCTATTAGGATAGGAGAGAAGCTAAATTTTTTTTTTAAATAAATAAAATATTACGGGGTGGTCCACTGTGCCCATAGGTCCAGTGTGTACCGGTCTCCCCTACGGTATAACATCTGGAACCAAGTATTTTATATTAACAAAAATTTATTCAAATAAATGTTGACTGTATACTAATTTTGCTAATAAAATTTTACATACCTCCCTTATGAAATCTCTAATATTCGTTCTGTTGTCCCCATCAACAGGTTCATTTAATTGAACGTCTGGATCATCTACATCTGCAGGCACATTTTCATTAATATTTTCATTAAAGTTTTCAACAAAATCTTCGAAAAAAACTCTTGGAAAATCCTCAGAATTATTATCAGGAGCATCAGAAATATCTCCAGCGATATCCCGTTCAAATTGTTCAGCAATTGCTGCTGCTTCGTCCACAAATCTTTCAAAATTATCACCCATTCTGTAAAAAAAAAATAGTAAAAAGAATTCACAAATACATCAAATAAAAAATTACAATTTCTAAAGTTTATAGAATAAACACGAAAGATTTAATCAAATGTTTTTAAAAGATTTGAAAAAGGTTTAATCAAATAATTATGACTAGAACAAAATTCTCTTTTAAAAGTGATGGTGAGAAATACCACCATCTATATCTAAACTAGCACACACTATAAAAAAAAAAGAATTTGGTTTTTTTCTGCATATTAGCAGAGTATTTGGTATCATTTTAATCAGTGAACAGTGAACAATACAAATTAAAGATCCATTTTAGGATCAGCGCATACAGGTAGATAATTGTGGAACAAAGTGAACCACGGCAGTCAAGAAAATATTTGTTTTTCTGTTCCCACGAATGATTTAACTACACCTAATAAAAATGTCATGGAGAAAATTGTCAGAACAATAATATGACACATTTATTTATGAGAGCTTAAATAGGCACGAAGGCCTCCCAAGTCAGAGCATATTTACCTCCCAGACACAGCACGGCGTCAAGAGGAATCGCTATTGTACCGATTGGCCTATGAAACACTCAAGGGGAGTACCAAATTTCTCCCGCCTGCCAATGGTCATCTCTCTAAAATTAGAGGTATGGCCGAAACATGCAAATTTTCAAGAAGTTAAAATGTATAAGGCCTTAATTTGATGTGAAAAGGGAAAAATGATTCCATCCCTTTTTTCTCCACGAAAAAGAATGATTTTTTTGTTGAGAGTTCAGATTTAAAAAAGATGGAAAAGTAGAAGGTTGACTGCTCTCTAACTAAACAGATTTTGATTGTGTGTGCCAATAGATGGAAATGTGTGCGCTAAGAAAAAGCGAAAACGCGTCTGCCATTACCTCATGCTGTCAACGTTATCTAGTAATATAAGGTAACAAACAATCTTCCTTCACCATTGTTCCATTTTATTTAATTAAGCTATATTCTTTTAATAATATGAACTTACGTGTATATGAGAAACCTTCCCCAACCTAAACATAAAAAGGCTAATTAAAAATGTACTTCTAGGATATGGATCTCTGCCTTTCAAAATTGAGTTTGTTAATTCAGAAAGATAAACTGAAATGCTCAAAAAAAATAAATGTTGAGAATACAGTTTTCAACTAGAATTGAATATGTTTTTTTTTTTTTTTTTTTTTTTTTTTTTTAAACATTTATGTTTGTTTTCTAATTAAATGCTTATAATTATCTTGTAAATAAACTCAATATTATATTCAATTAATTTTAGTCAGTTTTCCTTTTGTTTACTTAATTTATTGAATTAATATTAATTCTTTTATTTTAGGAAATGTTTTCTTTAATATTACAATCTAGGTTTTAAAATAAGCCATTATTTATTTAATGTTATACAACTCTCTGCAGGTAACCTTTAATGATTGTAATTGGTTCAAAGAGGATCCGAACTTCAAAAATAATTCACAACGCAACTTTCTTTTCTATAATTAATTGATAATTTATCTAATAAAATTTTCTAAGTATAAATCATTATATCAGATCCTTAGAGTCATAGGTGCAAAATAAATACTATACGTCTCGGATAATTTAAAATACTCATATTAATAAATATACCGCAATATAGTGGTAAATCCTATGCAGTCAGACTTAAATTCAAATAATTTAATTGATCACTCTGTAGCATTCCATCAAAAAGTAATAAGTGTTTCGGTTAAAATTGTCACAAAATTTGAGCATTTATTTTGCGAACAGAATAAATTACCTTAATAATCAAACTACCGTCCATTATTAGCTATGACGACTTCCCTTTTGTTTGGCAAGAGATGGATTTCGCGTCGATAAAACAACTCATCCTTTGAAACGACCCAATTTTGGATTTCTTCGAAAGAATTGAAGTTTTATGCTGAGATTCCGTGCTGCATCTATCGAAATAGTTCGAGTGGGTAGGATAGGATGACTCATTTAGCGTTTTCCAAATAGACTACACATTTAGCAATATGGGCTAGAGCATTGTTACGTTGAAATTGATTTTATCGTGTCTTAGGGCTATTCTGGTGGATTGGCCAACATTCAATGCTTCTGCCAATTGTTTGAGTTGAGTCTCTTCATCCAATAATGCTTGCAAATCTGAATCTTCTAACTTTTTAAGCTGTACTAAATGCTCCTTGTATTTTTATACCAAATTCATCAGTTTTAAGGCGTTTAAACCATCGTTCACAAGTTCCTTGAGTTAGAATATGTTTACGATAAACTTCAACCAACAATAGCTAACTTTCAGCTGCCGTTTTCTTCAAATGAAAAAAAAGATTAAACTCCCCGCAAAACTTCTTTTTCTTGTCCCAAATTAGACATAATCAAAGCTATGAAAAACTATGTTTTTTTGCACAATGCCAATTCATAACGAAATGCCGTTTGATGGCCTATGTTTACCCTTCAAAACGCCATAGACTTCATTAGCTTATACCAACAAATGTGCTAGTAACTCCATTCCTTAGCAGTCATCCGATTAGCAGTTTATATGAAAGTCTGTATTTAATTATTTAAAACAAATTTTCTAAAAGTGGTCGAAATTATCCCAGACTGCAGTGGTCGAAATTACCTGACCCTATTTGATTTGAATAAAACGCGGAAGATTGGAAGGTATTTTTATGTTCGATCATGGCTCAGGCATATAGGGTCGTAGTAGTTCGATATCCATTTTAAGCAGAAAGTTATTTAGAACTTTTGTGCAAAAGATGCTCGTAGTAACCAACGAATAAAGTTGCATCTCAAATAACTAAACATATTACGTCGGAATCAAAGTTTTGAAATTAAACAGACATTTAATAAAACTAAAAAAAAATACACGTTAATATCACATAATAAAATCAATTACAGTAGACGTTTCAAACTCTATAAAAGCTCCTCATGTGTACAAATGCCAAATGAGCTTCGGTTATCCACTGACATTTGCGCTAATGAGGAGCTTGTATAGAGCATGAAACGTCTAGAATTTATTTTATTATGCGATATTAATTGTTTTTTAATTGTATTAAATTTATGATTTTGCATTTTTCAGTTACATCTCCTTTATGGCAATATGTCCCTTTGTCTATGAATTGAAAATATATTTTTTTTAAATTATATGATTCTGGGTGAAGCACATGAATATTTTATCCAACCTGTAGACTAAAGTACCATTAAATATCGTTTCGATGGGCTAGTTAGAATGGGTGGGATCAGAGTGCATTTTGGCATGCGTTATTTTTAACGGGCAACAATACTTGCGATATACTATATAAAATAGCTAACATTGAAGTAACTTTTTTAGAACTAAACGAAGTGATTTAAATATTTGAGAGACTAAACTAGAAGTTGATCCTTCGGCAAGAAATTAAATTAAAAAATGCAATATTTTCGTGATTCACTACTATGTTTTTTAATTAGCATTACTAAAAGAAATCGATTTGTTTAAAAATAAAACAAGCTATTTATAATACTAAAAATGAATATTCAAATTGTTATAGTACAAATTATGTACGTTAACCCTTAACTGCTATGACAGAAATTGTTTCATAACTACTGTGAACGGTTCATGCAGCCGCTTGATCGAAAAATGAGTAAAAGGCAGTACGAAATTAATGTCAGATGTATTGCGTAGGGTTTCTTAACTGTCTTTCCCCTGAAATCTGTCATATTAAGCTGCTATATTTGTATAACACGATTTATAATGACAGAAAAAGCTATTCAAAGTTTATTTAAAGTAAATGCTTTAACTATTTCACTTATTAATTATGACTTTCTTTCTATTCAATGAACTATTCAATTGTATAACCTATTTTCGTGCAATCGATATTACATAAAAGTTAAAAGTGTTTCAAATGAAAAGGCATTATCTGTATGTAATTACTCTACTGGTATGATAAGTCTCAAAGAAGAAGAGAATTGGTTTTGATTGACGTGTCATCCCAGACCTAGTTACCTAACTAGGATGCTATAAAACATGATTCCAGCGGAAGGTTAGGTATTTCAAAACATTTAAAATTCAGCTATAATTGCCCCCCCCCCCCCTCCTATTAATTTATTTTAAAGACAAACTACTTATGATGAACTCATGTTTATAAATAGTGCATTTTTATGGCTATAATTCTTATTCAAAAACAGCAATTCAAAGTATTTCGTTTTTTAAATAGGGCACGGGTAAAACATATGAACACTTTTCTAACCTGTAATTAAAAGCACGTTTAACGTTTCCGCTACTAATTTATTTTTCATGTTAAATTCATGCAAGCAACAGAGCAATAAATTTACATTATATCTAGTAATAACTTATAAATGTCTAGTCATTTTTAGCATGGGTATTGCCAACCAAGTGTGAGTGAGTCCCCCCCCCCCCCCGCCTAAATTTGAGAGACATTTTGGTGATTGTCCGGGAAATTTGAGAAAATTTTGTAGAGAGGCCCCATACGTAAATTCCCCATTATTTTCCACTTTTGGGGGCCCCCCCTACAAAAGAATTCCCCAAAAATTCCAGGAAAATCTGCTAAATCTCTTCAAAAAGCCTCTTTTTCTCAAATTTAGGAGGGGGGGGACCTCTCGCCCTTGGTTCGCTACGCCCAAGATCAAAATTACTAGACATGTATCAGTTATTAATAGATATAATGTAAATTTATTTAATTGTAGACATAATAAAAATTGGGAAAATTAAAAAACTGGGAAATTGCCTTTTTTTTTTTTCAAAATGATGGCCGCCCCTGCGTCGGTAATATAAATTATTTCACCATAATGAAATTTTATGTGAACATTAATCTTGACGTAGCAGTTGAATTCTATTAGAAATTGTATTGCTAAGGTTGAATAAATATTGTTTATTTTTGAAAAAAAAAAAAACTTTCGCGATTTTTTCGAAACATTGGCCGCCTTTGCGGCGGTATAACATAACCATTAACCATTAACATTAACCATAAACCATTTGGTGTTATGTTTTGCCAATTTATTCCTTTATTACTAATGACAACTTTCCGCACTATTATGTTTAGATTATATAAATTTAGATTTTTTTGCCCCACCCTAATATATATCCAGTAACTAGTTAACGGGTTAAAAATATGAGTAAACCATGGACATTTAACTTATCTATAAATTCTTTTAAACTTATCACTTAGATTAAAACGTTAACTGCAATACTACGCGCCAATCGTCGTCTGTACTTTTGAATAACTGCATTGTATTACAGCCTGGTGAGAACTTGATAATCACTTTTGTCAAAATTTCTAGCCCTGTCGCGCTCGTCGACCTAACCGTTCGGAGTTTTCCGTGGTTTTCTTTGAACCTTGCCGTAAATACGGGTTAGGATCCCTTAGAAAGACCCCCCATGGAGGGCACTCCCCCCTAGGGCCTATATCCCTCGAGTTAAAATTGGATTTAATGATTATATGATAATCGGCAGTCATAAATCAACCAACCAACCAAAATTCCTAGCAGCAATTTGTACATTTAAATGTAAAACTTATTGATAAGTTGTAGCAATTAATTACAGACACAAGAAAAAGTAAAAACGTTGTTATAGAGTTACATAAACAATAACTTTTATAGTACAGTATTTAGGTAAACTATTCATTATAAAAGTAATAAATTTTACGAACGCAAGATTGCTAATTCTTTACAATACATTGAATTGCTTAGAAAATTTGATTATTTAAAACATTTAGCTAAAGATTTTTTACTTTAAAATATGTTAGATAAATTTCAGAATGAAATACTACTCTCACTATTGGCAGTAAATAATAAAAAGTAGAACGAAAATTTATGCATCAAGTATAGATTATGAAACACTTTCCAGCACATCTAGAAAACAAATGAAACTTCACCGTTACATAAGGTGAAATAAATAGTTTAGAAAACATATAACACATTTACCGTCCATAGCCAAAAAAGTAATCGAATTATTTAGTATAGGATCCAAAGATTTGCATATATTCTACATAGCATGCAAAAATTTAGTTTAGTTAGAAAATTCACTTTTAGCAAATTTCGCCGATAGTTGAGAAATGCAGTAGAATTCGTTTGCACAGTCCTGAATATTATCTAAATACTACTGTAGACACTACATATTAAGCTCAAATTTAATGCAGGTAAAAAACGCATAACACAACCTAAACGCATTTTTAACAACTGCAAATCATAAACGGCAATGTATCTTGTTCTTTCCGTAGTCCTTTACATGAATTTATATTCCACAAACTTCTATTAGTACACTGAATATGGTGAATTTACCAATGCAGTAAAATGCATAAAACAATTGAAAACTACCTTTAGGCAATCCACTCCCATAGTGAGTAATTCAAACGAATTCCTTTGTGTAACCCTGTATAGGGTCAACAGAATTTATACGCACCACGTACTATGCAAGAAATTAGTTAAATATAAAAACACAAGCTAAAGTTCAAATAGCATTTCCGACAATTAAGACTGACAGTTCTGCGACCGAAATATTTTGTGTGACCCTTTAATTAAACGAGAAATGCAATGAACACCATACCACTCAGTAAGACACTTATAGTGCACCTCAGTAATGGGTATAAATTTAATTATGTTTGAAACTGCGTAACAACACTAAAAATTTAGTGCAAACGCTTTTTCCCTTAGACCATTCTGTAACAGTATTTTTTGTATGACCCTGTAAATGAATAACAGTTGCTTTGCACTCCATGTCGCGCAGAAAGCATGTTTTAGTGCACTTCATAAATGAGAATAAATTTCATTATGTTTAAAAGTTTAACATCATTAAAGAGTATAAACCGTAATGTAACGGAATACTTTTGACTGTTCCTGTAAATGAACGATACATGTAATGCACACCATATTTTCAGTAAGAAACTTATAATACTCATCAGTAATGCACATAAATTTTATTCTGTTTGAAATAGTGTAACATTAAAATACATTGCAAAAGATTTTCCCTCGTATACCATTATGTAACAATTCTTTTGTGTGACCCTGTAAATGAATAATAAAATATTTGGACTTCATATTCTACAGATAACATGTTTTAATACACTTCATAAATTCATATAAATTTCATTATGTTTGAAATTTTTTAACCCTAAAATGCACCGCAGACTATTTTTCCCCACAGACCGCAATGTAACGGTATAACACTCAGTAATATACAAAATATTAGTTACATTCATAACCGCCTACCACCACTGAAAACGCACGTCCAGCAATTATTATTGATAGACAATAATGTAACCGAATTCTTTTGTGTGTCCCTGTAAATACACAAGTAAAGCTATACATCTGTGTACAGGAGTTTCGTGAGTCGTGATCGTAAGATATTAAAAATTTAAAGAAGACACAGGAGAGACATCTTGAAGAAAGAGTCGAAAATGAAATATGTATGCAGGTTTAATCCAGGTTCAGATAAAGCACAGGTATATCGTCGAATAGGTACAGCTTCCGAAGGCAATGGTACCCGGGACTCCAAACGTACACTTAATACAACTTTTACATGTTGTTATCAGTCACAAGGTTCGATAGAGAATGATTATTAATTAGAATAATTTCTTCGGTGGATATCGAGCAGTGATGACAGAGTTACATAAAGCCAAGTAGCCACATTAACGTACATTTGGCGAGAGGAATGCGATAGAAACGCAGGTGTTGTTTTCCGTTAAATGTTAAGTCAATGGGAGATTGATGACGATCAAATATGAATTTTTAGATGCCAACAGTGAGGAATGAATATAGTAGCCTCGCAAACCACAAAAGTCTGGTTCACATAGGATTATATTAAGGAGTGTTACTAAAAATTAAAAATAGGCATGTACGTTACAATGATAATACAATTTCAGAAGATAGAGGAACAAAAATGTAAAACGAAAAAGGGTAGCAGAAGGCATCTGGTAAATTTGACTGAGCGTGGGATAGAGATAAATTCACAGTTGCTAAGCGAGCTAAATAATTTATTTACTTTTTTTTTTTTTTTATAAGAGAACGCAGAGCGAATGAATTACAAATGAATTGAAAAGGAGTTATAATAAAAGGAACAACAGGCTGGGACTAGATACATTTACAGTGTAGAAAAATAAAATATTTAGGATGGTAAATTGAAAAAAAAAAAGTTATTTTAGGTGGGGGGGGCTAAGGTGTAAATTAATTTGAAGTGTAATGTGTGAAGATAATTCCTCTTCACAGCACCACACTTTATACTAAACATTATCTAGTGCGCCTCAGTAATATATATCAATTTCAATATATTTGAAACAGAGTAACATCACAAAAATTACACCGCAAACGATTTTTTCACATAGACCGGAATGTAATAGAATACTTTTGACTGTCTCTGTAAAAGAACTATTAATGCTACACACATCATTTTCAATTGCGATCGTGCTGTATTCAATAACATACAAAAATTTTAGGGCAATCAGAGAATATTTACGAGAGTTAAAGCACAGACAGACAAACACCAGTCTAACATTTTTCAACTATGTTGGAAATATGTAATGATATTATTAACCAATGTCAGCAAAACAAGTAGTATTTTTCAGTTCTGTTAGATTTTATGTTATGCTATCAATATCTTGTTATCACGCTTGTGTGTAGTCCGATTCGTTCATATTTCAATTCAGAAAATATAAAGGTTGAAATGCACTAACACGCTTTATCATTTTATCAAATGTTAGAAGCTATAAGACCTCGATAAGTACTATATCCCATTTATTTATTGGAAAATACATAAATTATTAAATGTATAATGGTGATATATGAAATGAATAATGGCTCAAATATGCATGCCACAACTACAATTTTGCAAAAAAAGCATTTCTGATTTAAATCTCCATGTATTTTATATGTCCCATTGTTGTAAATCATATTCTAAACCTGATAGTGAACTTCACTATGAATATCAATCATGAAACTGTTGATTTCTTTACTATAATACCAGAGGAAAACAATTTCGCTTCCTCTTCTGCTTGCCGATAGAATTTTTTAATTATTCATATAGAAAATTTAAATTTAAAACCATCATCTGAAACATGGTTGGACGAACAGAAATGGTGGCATCTGATAAATATTTACCTGAAGTCCACAGTGCTTTTTTAGTGTGTAATATAACTAATATAACTTAAAAACTGGATGAACAAACCAAGTATCAGAAAATGACTGGCTGAAAAAATTACTACATAAACATTTATTTGTTGCATTAAAATTTAGTATCTTATCATAAATTATAAAACATTAGACTCTAAAAGTGTATGTCCGGGGAAATTTGAAAAATACCGATGGATTTTTTTTTCGGTTGGGCCATTGGATAGAGAAAATTTCCGCGCTCATTATGATGCATAATATACCGATATAACCATGTTTTTTGATAAAAAAAATTTGGTATTTTTCACATGTTTTGGTCTTAAAGTTTCCCATTGGAATTTTTTTTTCACCTTGGCGACCGCATATTATCGTCGGTTAAAGAATTGAAAATGCTATTAGAATATAATACAAAAACCTCGAAATATAACAAAAAAAATGGTTACCGATTTTATATAAAATAGAAAGAAAAAAGTATGTTTAAATAAGCGATACTTTTATAAATCGAAATTATTTAATTTAAAAACAAAAGGAATGTTTGCGATGCTTAATAAAATTTTCAATGCAAAAATTGAGAGTACATTTGGTTACTTATCGTTTGCGCCAGGATAATATATATATATATATATATATATATATATATATATATATATATATATATATATATATATATTAGCTGACCGGCCCGGCGTTGCCCGAGCCCTTGTAATAAACTTATATCTCTTAAAAAACGGAACACTGGCCACGGTCTACGATGGATTCGGAACCGTATACCCGGCATGCTCGTACGCTCTAGAAAGTCTTATTTCCCCCTACCACCGCCAGGGGAGCATTCTGTTCTAAACAAACCTCTTTCCGAACGAACTTCTGAGACAGGTCCCCGCTGCCTACGTTACTGTATAGTAGGCGCACTACAAAATTGAGCTGGTTTAGAGAAGATTGGAACATTATTAGCCCAGTTATTGCAATAAGGTACAGTTAGAGAAAATAACCTTGAATGAGGTGCCGAGGGGAGGGGATGTTCGAGTGTCCTTCAGAAAAGGACTAATTAGGAGGCCCACCATGCATGCATAAAAATTCGTTCGATTTGTTAAGCTAGTAACTTAATTACAAAGTTGGCTTAAACTATTATTCGTAAATAGTGGTAACCGCTACTCATAATTTTAGTTTCATGTTATAAAGAGTGACAATTAAGTTAATTATAATGTTTGGAATCACTTTTATTGAAATCGGAAAGATAGTTGCTGAGATATGGAAACGGAGCAGAGTTAGAGAAAAAACCTTGAAGGACGGGCCGGGGGGGGGGGGGGGTGTTGGTCAAGTGTCCTTCGGCAAATGTAATTAGAAGGACCACTATGCATCTTTCGAAATTCGTTCGTTTGCTTAAGCTAGGAACTTAATTACAAATTTGGCTTACACACTTATTCGGAAATAGTGGTAACCGCTACTCATAATTTTAGTTTCATGTTATAAAGAGTGACTATTAAGTTAATTATAATGTTTGGAATCACTTGCGTTGAAATCAGAAAGATAGTTGCTGATATATGGAAACTGAGCATAGTTAGAGAAAAATCCTTGCAAGAGGGGCCATAGGGGGGGGGTGTTCAAGTGCCCTTCAGCAAATGACAAATTAGGAGGATCACAATACATCTTTAAAGATTGATTCATTTGGTTAAGCTAGGAACTTAATTTGAAATTTGGCTTACACTATTATTCGGAAATTCTGGTAACTGCTTTCTAGAAATACACCTTGAAGCTTAAATGTAATTAGACCCTTGTCACTCTTCATTCCCGCAAATATAAAAAAGAATCTGTTAAATAAAGTTTTCTGTATTAACAATCTCCTTCATAATAATAGCCCCACCAGTGGCTGAGAGGTTGTGCTCTCGAAGCTGGTAGACGGGAGGTGCTGGGTTCGATCCCAATCGCGCCCGTCGGCCTAATCGCTCGGAGTTTTCGTGGTTTTCTTTCGAGCCGTGGATTTTCTCCATGCGTAAATACGGATTAGGTTCCCTTAGAAAGACCCCCACGAAGGGCACTCCCCCCGGGCCTATATCCCTAGTGTCGATAATTGGCCGTCAATAATCAACCCAACCCAACCCTTCATAATAATAAATGTCATGTAAAAAAATCTTATACCCGACTAATTGTCATGAAGAAAAATGTATCTGGGAAATATTTCAATCAGTGGGACGTATGTGTAATTTGTCATGTACAGGTGGCGCGACATTCGCATGGCTCCTCTACGCTGATAATTTCAATCCATATTGACACTATTTAGTTAGAAATCCTTATTTATGCATCGCTACTCTGGTTTATTTAATTACTTCTGTGAAGAATCGATGCAACCAACCAGTGAACCAACCAACCCAAGAGAATAAAAGCGTATTTTTTATGAGAGTTCTTTGTGCATTTTAATTAATATTTCAGAAAGTAATTAAAATTCTGACGTTCAGGTATACCAGGAGAGGGTTTGGACTACCTAAATCTAAATTTACAGACTTCTAAGTGCGCTAAATTTTCCTAGCCATCGCCACACACACACACACACACACACACACACACACACACAGATCGAAACTTTCTTTTATTAGTATAGATATGTATAATTTGATTGGATAAAATCCGTATGATATAATTTTTTTTTCAGATTTTTTAAATTTTATTTTCGATTTTTTTTTTTTACTTAATAAGCTAGCGAATCCACTCCGGGATTGCAGGGTTAAAGAATACAGGTAAAAACGTCTTTTTTGTACTCTTATAGATGGAAACTGTAATGAATTCTTAAAATTTAATATATTTTTCTAGATAAAATAGAGATTATAAAGTTTTGAAATTTATCAAAAGAAATACTTTCGTATTGACATCGTGCCAGGAGATAAAAGCAAAAAAAATCGCCGAAGATAGCTATTTTCGGTAGCCATTTTGATTCTGATAAGTTCGGGGGATTTAAGACCGTCGTTCGATTACATGCCTTAAAATTGGATTAGAATTATATATATATATATATTTATTTATTTATTATTTAATAAATAAACTATTTAATAAATTTGATTGAAGTCTTAATTTCTTTATGGAATGTAAGCCAGAACAAACTGTTGAACTATCAATTGCATTAATTTATATTATAATATTATATACTAGCTGATCCAACCAGCGTTGCCCGGGCGTCCCGTTAAATAATATATATATATATGTATGAAATGCGAAATCATTCTAAAAATCGCTGCACGAAACCGTTCTCCCGGTAACTATTTAGTCTTTCGGAAATTAAACAGAGCGATGGGCTCCGATGCGGAAATAAATTCAATAACACCCCCTCAAATGTCTGGATCATATGATTAACAAAAGGTCAGTGTTGGGTAAAATTTAAAAAAAAAAAAAAAAGGTTACCGTTTGATTTTCACAAAATTTGCATTTTCGTAACCAGAAAAATAAACTGTGTCAATCGAATCGGTACCTCCAGTACTTTTATTAATACTAGAGGATGAGTCATAAGAATATTTCTTAGTCTGGGATTATCAAATTTGTAAATTTCTTTGGCGGTTTCGATAAAAATAGCCAGTTTCGGCACACGCGCAAAAAAATCTTTTAGTTCCACCACCAAGGGGTGCATTCTGTTCTACACAAACTTCCGGCACGTGATCCCGATGCATACGGTACAGTATATCAGACGTGTTGCGCACGCACTACAAAATCATTTAGTTCCAGTTTCCAACACCAGGTGGAACAATCTGTTCTAAATAAACGTCTTTCCGAATGAACCTCCAGCATTCCCTCCCGCTGCTTATTGCACCGTATAGAAGGCGTTCTGTGCAAGCACGAAAATCTGTTAGTTCCACTTTCCATCGCCAGGGGTACCAAATCTATGTCTTAGTTATCCATATCTTAATTAGTTCATGTTAAGTTGAATGAACCATTTTCTGTTGAAATTGGGCCCCGTAGAACGAGAAAATAAATACAACCCGCTGGAGATTAATATTCATAAATGGTGGTAATCAACGGCTGAAAACATGATACAGAACTTTATTTAGTACCTGGGAGACCTAGAAAGAATGTTCGAAAAGATTTTGTTTGAATCGGATCAATTTTAAATGCAAATTTTAGTTCCACTTTCCACCGCAAGGTGGCGCACAAATGAAGACATTTCCGATCGAAACTCTTGAAGGCGTCCTCGCTGCCTACGATACCGTAAATCAGGCTTCCTACGCACGCGCTGCAAAATATATTAGTTCCGCTTTCTACCGCCAGGGGGTGTCAAACCTGTAACTTAATTAGTTATCTATAGCTTAATTAGTTCGTGTTAAGTTGAAAGAACTATTTCTCGTTGAAACCGGGTCCATGAAACTCGAGAAAATAAATTCCCAACCACGAAAATTAATATTAATAAATGGTGGTAACCAAGGACTGAAAAAATGATACCGAAGTTCATTACTTGAGAGAACTGGGAAGAATGTTAGAAAATATTTTGTTTGAATCGGACCAATTTTAAATGCAAAATTCTCTAGTTCCACTTCCTACCGCTAGGGGCGTATTCTGTTCTAAATAAAACTTTCGGATCAAAACTTCGGCACGTGTCTCCGCTGACTACGACACCGTATAGCAGGAGTGCTGCGCATGCACTGCAAAATCTTTTACTACCCCTGTCTACCGCCAGGGGGAATCTAATCAGTATCTTAATTAGTTATCTATATATTAATTAGATCGTGTTAAGTTGAATGAACTAATTCTCGTTGAAATTGGGCCCATAGAACCCGATAAAATATTCCTGCCTGGTCATTAATTTTCAGAAATAGTGCTAACCAAGGATTGAAAAAATTATACCGAAGTTTATCTAGTACCTGGGGACCTTCGAAAAGGTTTCGTTTGAATCGGACTAATAATTAGTTCTCATTTAGGAGGCAGGGGGGGGGGAAGGAGGGAGTTTCGATCAGAGCATTAACACTATATTTAAATTACTACCGGACAATTCCCCCTCCCTCTTCGAAATTAAACCAAACTAACATTAGGAATTTTCGTTAACTTTTGAAACACACTAAATGACTTTTTTTTTTTGTTTTGGCACACAAATACAGTAAATTATCGTTGCCAATTTCTAAAATAAAATAAATAAATGACGTCACGTACATTAAAAAACTCATAAAAATCGCATAAAACTTTTCACGAAAAATTCACAAATCGCTGTTCGAATTGCAATTAGCTGATGGCCTTTTCATGCGCCAATCACAATTGCCCGGTTGACTTCTAGCTGTGCCTACAATCGTCTGAGTTACCCATTAACACTGTACTCTAACGTTGACTTCCAATAGAGGATTTGTGACGTAATTTGAAAGAAAAAATGCTGCAAAACAAGAAAAACGTCAAAAAATGCATAAAAAATAAAATTTAAAAAATGTAATAACAAGATTCAAATCGGGATAATTAATAACCGCCCTTCCTTTTTAAAATCATGACCATTTTTATCTGTAAAGAATTATCAACACTCTCTAAGCTATAAAGGGGGAAAAAATGACAAATTTGAGCAAAACTGTGCCCAAAATGGAAGCAACCAACAACCAATCAAGCATTCTTGGGAAATGTTCTTAGTGTCAAAGGAAAAAAATCGCCAAAAATTCAAGAATCGTTTTACGATTTTCAAATAAACTTTATTGAAATGAGGACAAAATTTACTATATTGAGATAAACGACAGGATCAGGATTGAAGTTACTGATGTGGAAAGATTGCAGTGAAACAAAAAAAAACCTCTAAAAATCTAATTAAAAATTTAATTAAAAAAAAATCTATTCAAAAATTCCAAAATCGGGCTTTGATGTGTAAAACTGCATATATAAAAGTATTTCCCCACAAAATGTTATAGATCTGCCTGCAGCGGTATCTTCAGAACACAGACGACAAACACACATATAGACAGATACTCAAACTTCATTTTTTTATTATAGTTAGAGATTAACTTAAGTGCAAACGAATTTAGCTTTCGTAATCTTCTGCACGCGAAAGAGGTTGATTAAAAAGATCATTCTTGAAAATTGTTTAAATTTATAAAAAAAAAAAGACTAAATTGCTATAAAGTTTCCAAACAAATTGTATTTAAAAAGTACATCGTTTTACCTTATTCGACGGTATAAAAATTTAAAATGTGCGATGGTAACAGATTTATTAAAAACTGTAGTAAAAGGGAAATCGAATATTCTTGTATCGCCAACGTCAAAATGACGTCAGCGTTAAGAACGGACGCTTTTGTCCTTTATAATATAGAGTAGCATATGTAACCTATATTAATAAAAGAAAGTTTCGCTTAACCAGTGGGTTTGTTTCGGTCTGTGATGGCTATGGAAATCTACCGCACATAGAAATTTTGGGTGAGAATAGTCTAAGACAGGTCATGATGCACCTGAGTGTCAAAAGTTTCATTTTTTGATAATTAGCAGAGATATTAATTAAAAACTCATATCTTTCTTTACAAGCCGGCCAAAGTTCTAGCGCATGCCCAGAAACATATTTACGCATCGAGAGTTAATGAAGACCGAACTCGCGGGTTTTTGTTTTGCTATTTCGTAGTTCTGAATTGGCCAAAGCTTTCCGTACAATTAAAATTGGAAGACATTCAGAAAAATCTTATTCTTACGTCTCAAATATTCCAATCAATTTGAAAAAATATCTTTGTTAACCTTTAAAAAATTTATACATATTATAAAAACTAAGACAACCCAACATTCCATAAATTTAAATTTTAAACGAAATAAATAACTAAAACAAACCTAAAGCACAAAAATATCAAATGAACAAGCAGAAAACATTAATGATGAAATGAATTTAAAAAACCAACAAAACCAAATAGGAGACAGGCGGCATGACTAACGACAAGCACTGCGGGGTTAATGTAGATTTACGTGCACAAAGTCCCCCCCCCCACCCCCAACTGTCAAAACCAGAAAATCAACCAGAAAAAACCGATATGAGAACTGAAGAGATAAAATGTAGACCAAACAATTAATTCCCATAACGTGCAAACAAAACACCTCTAGAATCGAACAGTGAATATAACTTATTTTTAGTAAAACCATAAACTAAACCAACAACAGAACTCTGAGAATAACCCTGCGAACTGCCGTACCACAATATTCAAACAGCCCACCAACAATCCATCCGAACTTGATGTCAATCTATGTGGTTTAAACCATTTACAAAGATGTTTCTAAAATTGGATTATATGCATATTATTTTGAAAATTCAAAAGTTTCAAAGTTTCAAAACTAAAACTATTCCTTTTATCACATACTCCTGTAACTAGTGGTAAATTGATCAATGTCTGTATCATGTACATTATATTTCTCATAAAACGCCATGAGTTTGTTCTTTAAATCAATACTGTTATACAGATCCTCGAAGCCATAAGTATATAAACCTGTTATATTTTTCAGTTGTTTAAAACTTTTAATAGTTTATAACTGTTCTTGATTATAAATGACTTTTCATT
Organism: Maratus michaelseni; assembly: GCA_963931845.1. Classification (NCBI taxonomy): domain Eukaryota; kingdom Metazoa; phylum Arthropoda; class Arachnida; order Araneae; family Salticidae; genus Maratus; species Maratus michaelseni. The sequence continues at coordinate 20,252,701 of OZ007593.1, read as the reverse complement.
CAAAACACGATTGAATAACTAATTTTTCCAATAGATTTCTGAACTTCCTCCAAATAGACAAGTTGTAAATTTCCAACTGGACGAAAAATCTCCGGGCCAGGATTCGAACCTGGGATCGCTTGGCTGAAGCCGCCACGCTCTACCACTGAGCTATCCCGGTCGAACCTGGAGGGCATAATTCATCCAGTTAACCTTATTGATCGAAGCATCTTGTCTGATATTTTAATCAGCTCAACAGAAAAGATCGCAGGTAATTTTTCGCAGGACCCGGACATTTTTCGTCCAGTTAGAAATTTACCCGGACATTTTTTGTCCAGTTGGAAATTTACAACTTGTATGATTACTTTACCAAATTGAAATAATTGTGTTATAAAAAAATAATCTAGTTCCTCCAAATAGGTATTAAAATCACATGTACCTGCTCTAAATTTTATAGGTTATTTATGAAATTTAGGAATCATTACTAAATACGGAAAATCTGTACTAGTATGTTTTAACACTAACCGTTTTATACAAAGCCTTGACTCCGTAATAACGTGTTTGCTGGAATTTAAAAGTTCATAATTACAATTGTTATAAGCCTCTTTAAGTATATTAACCATACAATTTCTTACAAATTACAGCGTAATTAGAGTCAGCTTTGTCAACGTATGTAACTATAAAATTATCCCCTTTCTTTATAGATTCAATCAAATCTTTATAATATTCCACAGAGACACCCTCATAATTTTAGTGTATGCAATAATTAGATCTTTTAGAACGTGGTAGTTCCCTTCTTCAAATACTTTAATTGGTAGTCCAAATCGATAGATCATTTTCTGTATGAATATATATATATATTTGTTTTTAATAGCTTTATAGCATAACCCTTTGACAAAATTCTCTTCAATCTAAATTTTGTTCCATAACTCATTTTTTCTAAGATTAACATCAGAAATAATATCTAAACTATCCGTTATAATATGTCCATAGTCTGAATTCAAGAATTTGTTGTATATTTCTTCATTACAATGGCATATGTATCTCAATACCATTTTGCAACTCCTTTGCAAAACTACTATAATTAAAAAATATTCCTTCCCAATGGTTTATCATATTTAAAGTCTCTTTCCATCAAAATATTTTTATCTGGAAGATATTTGTTAAATCTATTTAAAATGTTTTTAAACTTCACTCCTTTGAAAGCATCTCCCATATAATCTATTACAAAATAGATTTTATTATCTGTATCTATATTGTTAGATTTTGAATTCAATAATACTTTTAAGTTCTGTTCATTAACTAAATCTCAACGAATCCAATGCCATACCCACGTTACTATTCCCGTTATATCGATATAAAATTGTTTAATAAATCAGAAATTAACTTTCTTTTTAAACTAAAAACAATCTACTTAATAACTTTTCGTTGTTACTTTAAAGTTAACACTTTTTTCAACGTCTTTGACACATTTTAACTGATCATATGTTGTTATATGATATTTATAGGCAACCATTTTCATTGCAAAAATCGTGATTAATTCTTCCGTATACTGAAGTATTCCAATAAATTATTCCTAAAATTTCTAAGCACATTACTTTTATCAAACAAAACATTTAAACCATATTGATAAGCAGAACCAAACCTTACCATCATATTTCTTTCGCATATAAGTCTCTCCTCCTTATTTAGTACAATCTGTATCATGAAATTACGATTTTATTAATCCCATGTTTTGCAAAATGGGCAATTTCTATTTCCTGTTCCTCCTTATTACTTTTTAAGGCACGAATGTTAATTTTTTTATTAATTGCACCGGACGTTTGTCAGATGACATATTACAAACATTACATTTTAGTCTATAAACGCAATTGTATACCTTTCAAAATTTCAAAAGAATATATCATTATTATTTTGATTATAAACATCATCAGCACTGACACACACTTAACAGTGCTTATCCCTATACTTTTTCTGTTTAAGTAAATTGCCCTCGTGACTCTTCCTCATATTTCTGTTCTACACTATATTGCCAAAGGTGGCCGGTCACTCGCGATTTTAGACGTTTTGTTAACTATCTAGAAAAATACATAAGGAATTAACCTGAAACTGCAGGTGTATAAACAGTATAGTATAGGTTATATATTTCCGCGAAGATTTTTTCACGAAACCCCATAGGGGACTGTCAACAAATTGAAAAAAACGAATATCTTTTGGATAACCCTGTAAAAACTAATGTAGCAAAGGCGTTAAAACTCGAGATTATTCATAAGTGGCTTATTGTAATATACTGTGTTCATTTTTATGAGAATAGCATGTATACTCGTAGAGAAATTAGGGTTTTTATAAAAACAGTCCCAAATTTCGCCTTGTTTTTTGCTTATAATTTGCAGAGTTCTTAATATAAAAAAAAGTTCTTTTCAGAAAATATGATAAACAACATTGTACATATGTCGTTCGTAGATATTTAAAATCAGAATGAAAAACCAATAAAAATTGGATAAAAAACGAGCAGGTATACTAAAAAATGTTTCACTGCGCATGCGCGAATGCAATCAAAATATAATATACATAATGTATTAGCTAAGTATATAGAGCAACTTTTGTTAAAGTCTCAAAATCATAGCTTGAAAATTCTGAAAATTATCGTCAGTAGAATAAGGTCGAAATCCGTTGTTCCCAAAAAGAAGCAGAAGTATGAGGGGTTGTATCCAAATATAGTAGTACTTGCAATATTGTGTACGCTATCGTGGCACTAATCAACATATGTTTGATACAACCCCAACAGATATTTGGAAAAACGGATTTCGAGCTTATTGTATCAACGATAATTTTCAAAATTTTCAAGCTATGATTTTGAAACTTTCACAGAAGGTGCTCTATATACTTAGCTAATACATTATGCATATTATATTTTGATTGCATTCGCGATGCGCAGTGAAACATTTTTTAGTAAACCTCATTTTTCATCCAATTTTTATTATTTTTTCATTCTGATTGCAGAGTATTATGTACAGTGTTGTTTGTCATATTTTCTGAAAAGAACTTTTTTATATTAAGAACTCTGCAATCTATAAGCAAAAAACTAGGCGAAATTTGGGACTGTTTTATAAAAATCTTAATTTCTCTACGAGTATACATGCTATCTTCATAAAAATGAACGCAGTATATTACAATCTCGAGTTTGAATGCCTTTGCTACATTAGTTTTTACAGGGTTATCCAAAAGATATTCGGTCTTTTTCAATTTGTTGACAGCCTCCTATGGGGTTTCGTGAAAAAATCTTCGCGGAAATATATAACCTATACTATACTGTTTATACACCTGCAGTTTAAGGTTAATTCCTCATGTATTTTTCTAGATAGTTAACAAAATGTCTAAAATCGCAAGTGACCGGTCACCTTTGGCAATATAGTGTAGAAGAGTCTTGTATTATAACTTTTAATAGATGTTAAATTACTTTTATTTCCATTCAAGCCACGTATAAAATCTCTATTATAAAAATATATGGTCTTATATTTAGAGCAGCTTATATTTAGCGCTTATAATATACAAGTCTGTTTCACGGAAGACTTTCTCCTTATGGAACGCTCCTCCAGAACGCAACTCTAGAGGTTCCGACAAACCAAAAGTATGCTTTTAAAGTTGAAACTTTCTTTTAATCGACTGTGTAATCAGTTTTTAAAGAATCCAATTTTAACCCGTTAATAAACACCGGTAAACGAAATCACTTCGCCTCTCACGGGATGATCCTACTTCTACACTAAAAGTAACTAAACGTCCGTATTTCGACAATATTTTCAGAGAATCTTGGTAGACCAGATTTACATCACCTAAAAATTTTTCTAAATATTTGGACGTGTAGAAGTACTTAAAAAATAAAATCTTAAAATTTTTCGAAAAAAGCGAGGCTTTGGGGCATGGCTTCGCTTTGGTTAGACTAGTGTTTTCATTACTAAATATGCATATTTTTCAACGAAATTTTAAAGAGAGCTTGGATACTGTTATATCCCCGACGGGGAAACAAACGAACAAACAAAACAGAAGAAAACCTATTTCTTTTACAAGTAGATAACAATATTTTTTCACGAAATTTTTACGCGGATTGTAAAATCATTATATTTTATAAACTATAGAAATTTCAAAAGAGTTCGGACAACAAGAACTTTTTTTTAATTACTAAAACGACACTGTGAAAAAACAAGAAAACGACTTTTTACGAGCGCTTTTATCGCTAAATATCAATATTTTATCACGAATTTTTCAATAATACAACTTCATAGAAATTAGGTTAAAGATATAAAATCATACAAACTTTTGAGGTTTCTTTAAATGTATTATCACTGGTTCGTGCAATGCCTGGCGGGTCAGCTAATATTTTAAATAAAGTTGATTTTGCGAATGAAACGCAGCAACTCTCATCTATGAATGTCCAACATACTTTAGACACTCTGTATGACTTCATTTTTGAAATTATTTTGGTTTAAGAAATTTTTCAAATAAATTCTATGAAGCTCAGATTGCAGAAAGATTTATCACAGAATCTGTAATTTTTAGAAAAAGGATATTGGGACAACGTAAAAGAAAAAAATTTGTATTACTTTATAGGAGATCATTTCATTTAAAACAATTTTTTTCCTTTTTATACTCGATCAAACATTTGGTTTTTAAGCGGGAAGTAACTTTATTAAAAGAACATATTTTATTCAATTCAGTCAATTTAATTTTTGTACTTTTAAGGGGACAGGGGACCTTAAAACTCATTTTTTATTTATTTTTTATTTCACTTTAAATACTATTCAAGGACACACTATATGCATTATGGCATGTATTTATCACACCAGATTTAAAATTTTTTTTTTTTTTTTGGAGAAAAATAAGGAATTTTTCTGAATTTTTTAACCGTTACGCAGAATTTTTCAAAATGTCTCATGCACATTCCATATCAATTAAAATCATCAATATTTTTTATGCAGGTTTGGTTTATATATACAAATAAAACTTGGCATCAAATTTTATATATTTGAATATAAAGGTAAAAAAAAAAATCAAAATTTTTTGAAATTTTCCGCATTTTTGCATCATTTTTTCAATTAACTACATTTTAATTTTTTAAAATTATACCTCATTTCAAAAAAACATGCCAAGTTTTGTGACAAATATAATGATAAATAGCTACAAAAAATTTCAAACTATTTAGATGAAATAGTATGCGCATGGAGCATTTTGAAAAAATGGAAACCGACAAAATTTTCGAAATGAGAAAAACAATTTTAAAGTTTTAGTATTGGTAAACATAAGAAAATATACCCTGAAATGGACTAAAATCATATATATGCAAACCCTTTACATGTTTAATGTATGATTCCACCAAAATAATTATTTATAATCTCCCCCCCTCCCCCCCCCCCCCCTGTTGAGTGTCTGAAAATTTTTTTTTACTGCGATTGAGTAATAAATTTTGAGATTTTTCTTCGCAACCAATTATAGAATTTCTCAGTTTCATCTTTTTACAGATTACTAAAATTCTGTATTCTCGCCCCCCCTTCCCTCCTGCCCCCCCCCCCTTGAAAAAGTTAATTTTTTCTGAGATTGACTAATAAAGTTTGAGATTTTTCTTCACAACCAATTGATGAATTTTTCGGTTTCATCTTGAAATAGATTACCAAAATTCTCGATTCTCCCCCCCCCGCCGCCCCCCCCCCCTGTTGAGTGACAGAAAAAATTCATTTTTTACTGCGATTGACTAATAAAGTTTGATATTTTTCTTCGCAACCAATTATATGATTTCTCAGTTTCATCTTTTTACAGATTACTAAATTTCTGCATTCTACCCCCCTGCCCCCCTGCCCCCCCCTTTGAAAAAATTCATTTTTTCTGTGATTGACTAATAAAGTTGGAGATTTTTCTTCACAACCAATTGATGAATTTTTCGGTTTCATCTTGAGATAGATTACCAAAATTCTCGATTCCCCCCCCCCCTGTTGAGTGACTAAAAAATTCATTTTTTAGGGCGATTGACTAATAAATTTTGAGATTTATCTTCGAAACCAGTTACTGAATTTATTGGTTTCATCTTGCGACAGATTACCAAAATTCTGGATTCTCCCCTCCCCCTTGATAAAATTAAATTTTTACTGCAATTGATTAATAAATTTTTATATTTTTCTTCGCAAACATCTGATGAATTTCTTGGTTTTATCTAGAGGCAGATTAGCAAAACTTTGGAATTCTTAATTTTTTCAGTCGTTCAACAGGGGTAGGGGGGTGGGGCTAGGGGGTTTTCGTTATCTGTCGCAAGATCAAACCGACAAATTTATCAAGTCGTTGCGAAGAAAAAAAAATTAATTTTTTCAGTTACTCGCAGTAAAAATGACTTTTTTTAGTCACTCAAAAAGGGGGAGGGGGAATCAAGAATTTTGCTAATCTGTCGCAAGATGAAACTGAGAAATTCATCAATTGGTTGTAATTAAATGAAAATTAAAAATAAACAGTTTTAGAAGAAAAAATGCATTTGCAAATATTTGTAAACAAACATCAGCTGATCACGACGGCCGTTTAATTAATTATAAAAATGTAAATAAAATCCGAAAAAATCATCCGATTGTAATTATTTAAGTTGGAGATGAAAGCTTACATGGAGCTTTATTTTTTGGGGACAAGAAATTTTTTTCGAAAATTTGAGCGATTTTGCTGATTTTGAGGGTCCCTTGTCCCCTTAATTACTTCACAAAAAGGCTATTATTTTGTAGAATCCTGCAATTAAAATCGATACGTAATGACATCAAACAGATACGGACGCAGGCGATTTATGAGAAGACCATTTTACACTTTTAATCACAAATTTATAATTTTGAAAAATATATATACCATATTTGTTTGCATATTTTAAGCGCGCATGTATTTTCCGTGCTTCTATCTTTGAAAGGACGTTCCAGAAAAGAAAATAATTGTGCAATTTAACCAATTTCGAAGTCACATTTCCCATAGCGAGTCAAATTTAATTGTAATAACCGAAATAAAACTAAACTAACAAAATTCCAGTAACGGACATCCTTCATTCCAATAACGGACACCCACTATTTCAGTAATGAACATCCCACATAAAGTAAGTTATTGTTTTAATATCGTATTTAGGATCAGAATTTAATTAAAGAATAGTAATGAAACAAAATAGTTATTTTCAAATGAATTTAAAACACTTAGAATATAAATAAAATATTTATGAGAATAATTGTTTAAATTAAAAATTGTCATGATCCCTAAGTCAAAATTTTAATTATTTTCGATAGAAAATTCAAAATACAGAATTTCAGATAACTACTAAGTTATTGAGACGATGTGAAGGAGGGATTGGGAAGATAATAAAGAAATCTGAAAAAAAAAATTGTTAGAGCACCAGCGCATTGAATCGTATTTTACTTTACAATTCTCAACAGTTAAATTTCCTAAAACTACCTGAAACAATACTTGTAATTAGTAACAGAAATATAAAAGAAATGAAACTGCTGGTTGATTTTTTTTATATATTGAATACAAGGATTTCAATTTAAAACTGTAGAATTAATGTTTGCTGTCCCTAATTTGCTGGTGTACTATTTTCATTACTACTATAAATGCATTTAATAATTATAGTATTTTGTTATGTACAGAGTTGTGTTGTCACAGCTTTAAAAATCAAACACATAAGACTGAAAATAATATAGGAATTTTAACAATTCCTGTGAATTTAAATATTGTCTTTATTTAAATGGAGAGGGTTTGAGAGCCCCATTAGCCCCTCTTTTTCCTAAACCTATGAATATTATTTTCTGCTTTCTTATTGATTTGAATGATTCACAGATAATGACATATGCAGGGCAAAATTATAAAGCGCATTAATCTGCTTTAATATTAACGATTTTATTAACTATGATATTAATTAAAAGCAGCTTTTATAAACATTTTGTTCTTATTACATTCTGGTAAATGCATTTAAAATATTAAATTGGATTACTTAACTCTTCAGTTAAATCAAAATATTTTATTTAGTATGAACGTCACTGTAAGTGCACGTTTATTAATGTCCACACTGCAAATTGACTATTTAAACATTGCATCAATGGACCTATGGTTCTAAAACCTTAAAAATAAAGGACATTTTGTAAATCGCCATTAGCTAAAAGTCTTCTATTATTTTGAAAATCAAAATATGCATTTTTTCCCAAGAAAATAAAAGGAGATATAAATTTAAACCAGATCATTAAAATTTTCACTTAAATACAGTAAAACTGAAACATTTTCTGCTTCCTGATTAGTTTGATTAAGGTTGTCAAAGTTAATGCAGGTTATAAATCATGCAAGGGAGAGTTGTAAAAAAAATAATAAAAACTGAATTTTTGTTGATTTCTTTTTTTATTAACTAAAAACTTTGGAGGATGCGCATTACTGGTACATTTACTCTATATATAGTCTGAAAATCGTTTCATTTTTAACCTGTACTAAAATCAAGTTTCATTATCTTTCTGTGATTTGAAGGAAACCCATCCGCTATTTTATAACTGCGTTTTATATCGCCTGCTTTAAAAGTGAATGAAAATGGTTAATGCAACAAATATGGCTATCATCAGCCATATATTACACTTATCTGGTAAAGATAAAGTTTCACAGACTTTTTGGCATTCGTTTAAGAATTTAAAATTATATCTTTAATATAGTCCAATTTGCTGGGAAAAAATTAAATTAAAATTTTATTCGATTAAAATTTTACTCGAATTTTTTATGCGGGAACAAAAATGTATGCCAAATAAAGTATAATATTCGGGAAAACATTTTGTAATTTCAAAGTTAACCCTTAACTACTGCTTTCTTCTATTTTCACAGTTTAACTATAGATACTAATCAATTTTTGTCTCGTTTTAAGTCCTAGACCTATCTCTAAAAACTTCTGATTATATGAATTTTAATTCTAATAGCCATGTACATAAAGTTTAGTACAGAAACAGTATCCTTTGAGTTAATCGAACTTTTTGTTCATCTTTCTATCAATCTGTCTCCGAGGCCGCTCACAGTAGTTATGCGACAATTTCTATCAAATAAGTTAAGTTTTAAGAAATACCCTTAATTAGAATAAGAGTTCAGTGTTTGAATGTTACAAAAACCACAAATTTAGTTTCACTAAATGTGTCTATGACAGCATTTAAAGCTATTTCTTAAACGTAATGGAGAATTTAGTCTCTAATAAAAACGCTCACGTAAAATAACTATTTAAACTGCGATAAAGTTTTCTAAATATTAATAATTTATTTATTAAAATATTATATTCTTGTTAAAGATATTTATATGTTTATTTTATTATCATTTTTGTTATTTCAAGTTTTCCTTCAGTAACTTAATATAAATAAATACTTATAAAAAAAATCGCGTATTTGCCACACTCCTATTTTCACATCAACATGTAACTTAATTACCAGTTCATCAAAATACTTTTTTTTTCTGGGATTTTTTGTCAATGCCGATATTTTTAATTTCTGAGGAACAATCATTTTCTAAACTTAAAATTATTAAAACTACTTACGCTCTCAAATAGTAAAAGGCAGAATTTAAAACTTTGCTACTTTATCAAAAGATCTCAGGAGCCGGAAGGTTTGGATAAAAGTGATGTTCTTGTCAAATCATATAAAGTTACGTACCAAAAAAAAATTACATTAAAAAAACTTCATATACATAACACAATATATAGTACAATCCGTATTTAATTTTCTGGATACATAACGTAAATTATCTTATTTTCTTATAAGTTATTTTTGCTGTCTTCTATGTACCTTTAAATATTGATTTTATTCAGCAAATTTATGATAAATAAACGTCATTGTATTAAGTGAATGAGATATTTTTCTGTACCTAATTGATGTTCTCACACAGGGAGCGTACACTGCTGCCCCCCCCCCCTGTTCACAATTAGTCTATTATTCTATAAAACCCCTCTTATTTCATAAACACGTCACTTATTTCACAGATGGTCGTTTATTCATTTTCAGAATCTCTCTATCGTGGCAAAAGAATTTTTATGACCTAAACGTGAAGTTCTACCGGCAAGTTACCTATGATTAGAAATCACCTGAAAATTCTGCAAGTATGTATTGCACCGCTGCCAAAAGTTCTCTCGATGAACTTTTAACAAGAACGAAAAATCATGCGTCAAGCATAGATTAAAATTTTTCCAACACATTTATAATACTATAAACAAACTTCCCCGCTTTAAAGTGAAATAGGATGTCTAAGTAACCAATTAGAAAACACGTGACACAATTGGAATACCAATGCGAGGCACTACCGTCAACAGTCGGAAAAGCATATGAATTATTTTGTTCACTCCTGTATAGGATTTAGAAATTTGTATATTTACTACATAGTGTTCTACAATTAATTTCTCTTGGGAAAAGCATAGCTGAGTTCAAAATTCCCCTACAGAAAATTCCGCCAGTAAGCGGAAATGTACTTGAAATATTTTTTGCAGCCGCATATACACTGTAAAAAATTACTGCAGTAAAATTACTGCAGCAGAGATTCCAGACAATGTCCGTAAGAAAACGGGTTTTGTCCTTAGATAAACGGACTCTGCTCTTACATAAACGGTTTTTGCAAATTATTGTATCCTACATATTATTTGTTTCTAATGTCACTTTGTGCCAGCATATGTGCCAGGTTTCGTTCCCCCCCCCCTGACGTTTATGCCCCCAATGAAGATAGCTAATGTACAAAAGACGCAATAGTAATATTATTCAAGTAATGCCATATTTTTATTCAGAATATCTCAAATGTTACTAAGACATTGGCAAAAATACTTTGTTACATATCTTGATTTAAATATTTGCTCTAACTTTCAAATTGATATATCTCAGAAGTTTACAAATGTGGCTTAGCACTTTCTTGCCCCGACCCCCTCAAAGTTTTGCCTGTCACTGTAAATACACAAGGAATGCTATGCGCACCACATTTTGTCTTAAACATCATGTAGTGCGCCTCAGTAATATATATCACTTTCAATATGTTTGATACAGTGTAAAATCATTAAAATACACCGCAAAGGATTTTTCCACATAGACCGTTATGTAAGGGAATTCTTTTAAGTCTCCCTGCAAATTAACTATATTCTACATATTTCACTTTCAACACGAAACAAGTCATAGTAAACACCAATATAATATATCGATTGCATGGCATTCAGAGTATATTTATGAGAGTCAGAGCACGAACAGACGGCAGACAGATCGAGTTCATAAACTCTTTTCAACAATATTGGAAAATGTTAAAAAGAGAAAAATGCATTGTCGTGTTTTTATATATTTTGCCCTCGAATTTAAGTTAAAAAATTGAGGACTTAAAATCTTTCGTGGAAAGTTTTCTATAACTAATGTGTATTTTAAATATTAAATATTATGTGCTTACTATTAATAAAAATCAATGTATAGAATGAAATAGCAATATATTGCAGCAAAGTTAAGCCATGTAAAAAAATTCTGAAACCTTCAGCATATTAAAATTTTAAAACTGTAGCTTATATCATTTGAAAGAAACCGTGCACTCAATCTCAAAATTTGCTAATCTGAGAAAACGCATCCTAAAGTTTCAATACCCTTCTTACCGAATTACGTGTAAAGACATCTATAAATGTTTACAACTCAAGAAAAAATGCAGTTTTTTTTTAATGCGATTTTTACATTTTGTTTAGAAATGTTTCAAAATTCAAAATAAAACAAAAACAGAAAATTGATTTTTTTTTAAGTTTAAATTTCCTTTCCTACATAAATCAAACCCTTTCTTACACTGCCTGTATCAGTAGCCTCAAACAAAAGAAGTTTTATCAACATTAAATTCATATGTAAGTAATCGAATAAAAGGAAGCGGTTCAAAATACTAAATAATTTATAGTTTTCGAGTATTTATCTTTCACAAACTGTCTTATATTTATATAATAAAACTTGTGCAGTAAAAATGTTAGTAAAATAATTTTTATCTAACTTTAGATGCATTTTCTGTCATTTGCTTTAAACTTATTTAAATTAAGATATTAAAATGATTTAAATGTCATACAAACAATGTGCTTATATAACAACGCTTATATAACAATGTGCTTATATAGCAGGTTGTTATATAACAACCTGCACCTTAAAAATATAGATGTGTAAATAGCGAGTATATTTAAACTACGTTAACAATTATTTTCACAAATTTTCACCTACAAATATTTATAGGGTGTTGAAGAGGCCACTCTACCATCTTACCCAGTGTGAAATTAAGTGGAGTTTCATCACTACATGATAAGATTAATAAGTAGCAATTCAGATGAAATTTTTAAACAACCAAAATATAAGCATATTTAACAGCATATCTATACCATATAGCTTTTGAGAAATGCATAAAAATAGAAACAAAAGTTGTGACCCTCACCCCTCCCTTATCTACTATTTACATTTATCTCTCCCTCCTCTTTCCCTCATTTACTATCTAGATTTATTTTCAGTCTTGAATATAAATTGCTTTATCAAAAACAATATATTAAGTGGAGTTTCGTAACTGTTTTTATCTCATCACTACATCACAAGATTAATAAGTAGCAATTCAGATGAAATTTTTAAGCAACCAAAATATAAGCATATTTACCAGCATCGATACCATATAGCTTTCGAAAAATGCATAAAAATAGAAACAAAAGGTGTGACTAATTTCATACATTTTCTATAAATTCAGAATAATAAATTCAAATAGCGGTAGATCAAAGAAGGGTGTAGACGTTATGATTCGCGTTATTTCGCTATAGAAATTTTCTTTATAAATTAGCATCATAAAAATTTTTAGAAATGTAAAAAGGACTCACCTTATACAATAATCAAAACAATACTCTTTCAGCTTGAAAGGTAAAATAAAAATTTACTGTTACTTTCAGTAATTAAATAATATATAAATAGATTTAGAGTCACAATACACATTGGGTAGCAATAGCACTGAATAGAACGTAAATTCTTTACATCTAACTCAAATGAACTTGGCGAGAATTTATTTCGCCAGTAGCCAAATTAGAGCTCAGACGCAGGTTTTGATGGTTTTGCGTCGATTCAAGCATAGAACATGATTCGTTGATTCGTTTGGGAAAAAATCGAGACTTCTATGGTTGGTGTTTTATCCTCTTCTTACTCTGTTTTAGTTTTAGATGATTATGTTTTCACTCGTGATATTTCAATGTGTTCAGACACTAAGAAAAATTAAGCATTCTTCTAAATACTTCACTTTTTTGGATTGACTGTCAAAATTATCTTATGAAACCATTTACTTGATAATTATTCAAATTCACAATTGTATATATATATACATATATATATATATATATATATGAGAGAGAGAGAAAGGTAAGAGAAAAACATCTTAAATTAAGATATGGTACAACAAACACTTTTTGTATAGGAATAGCGCAATCAATTTATTTTGTCACAAATACTCCGTGCGTCTCACTCCAATCTCGATACAGATTTTCCCTACAATAATTCAGACATTTTTAACGACATTTTAACCTTGCTTTATGTAAAATGCAAAGCTATCACGAGACAGCGTGGAAGCGGTGCCACTATCCGCATTCAAACAGTATAGAACAAAGTACACCCTTTTTCGGAAATTATTTCACATTACATACGGTGTCAAAGTGAATCTGTTGTAAGTTTCGTTAACATATCTAACTAATTGTTCAAGTTATGGAAAATAATCTATGTTCAGATGGGAGTGAGACACGTTTTATTTTACACAGAATAAATGGATTTCGCCCCCCATTTCCCATACAAAAATTGTTTGTCATAGTGTCCCTTAAAATTTGTGCAATCTTTATTTAACCACCCTGTATATATAGTTATAATCCTAATAACTTTAATTCTTTGCATGTCTCCATACTTTGTAATAATGAATTTACTACACAGCGTGTATCTGAATTGATGAGCAGAAGTGTAAGAGGTGGCAATACATGTCAAGGTAAAGGTTTTTTTCTTTTTAGGGAGGGGTGGTCCCAATTAACTTATTCATTGAAAAATACAGAGTACCACACATGAAGCCGAATGCGAATTTCATTTCAAAAGAGTAACAATAATGAAAATATTATAGCGAATTCTTGAACAGATTTACTTTGCTTCCTGTGAAATGCGAAGAAATCGCAATAAGTTTCTGTCATCCTCATACAAACAATACTGAAGTAGACTCTTAAAATTTCGATGGTAGCTGACAGTGCACACTATGTCACTGACCGAATAGCAATGCAATTTAGTCACTTTTTTTGATAGCATGCTTTTAGAAAGAAAAGGGATTTGTTAACAATTTATCTTAAATATCTTCATTATTGTTAGCGTTGTGAATGGAAATCCTGATTCTGTTTGGTGTGAGACTGCCTGTTTTTTTTCATGGAACGCGCAGATTGCGACCGTGCTTTCCTTCACAAAAATTCTTTACCTTCACGTGTATTTTCATTTGAATCATCATTTTCCCTCTACAGTATCCTTTAACTTGAGTTTTGTGCTTTTCTGCTCCGATTTGGAAGCGAAGTTATTAAAGTTGAAAAAAAGAATTTCCTGTAGCATTTCTAAAATGGATTAAAACGTTCAAAAAAAGGAAGGAAAGTAATAATGTGTTATTTTTCTAAAGAGCCACAAAACACCTAATGTTTTATAAGAGGAATGTAAATCATTTTAAAGCATGAATTTAAAAATCCTTTTCATTGTAAAATGAATCTGAATATATTGAAGGATATTCAATGAAAACAACAGTTGTGGAAAACACTAAATTTCGAAAAATAGAAAAAAAACTATCTGGTCACGTTTTGATTTTATGCGATGGCTTTTAATAATGAGAATCTCACAACTTTGTAAGTAATCTGTATCAGTCCAACTACAAATATTGAACGATTTAAGAACAATACAGCTTTGGAACGCCATTCTTTCAGGACTTATAAGGAAAGTATGATATTTCATTAGTTTAACGGTTTCACAGAATTATGAGTAACGTTAATAACAATATTACATCATTCTAGGGGATTTTTTCTGACTTTTAGAAAAGTTTAGTGGAGGAGAAAGAAACCTTTATTCATAATAAGTTCAAAAAAGTTTATCTGTTTCCAATTGATTACAAAAATTTGACAAATTGAGAAAAATAATGCTTTGCAATGCTATACTTCCTTGCTTCATAAAGAAAGTATGTTTTTTTTCTTAGTTAAATGGTTTCACAGCATTTATACTAATAAAAAGTTGTTTGTGTGTGATGGCTAGCAAAATCTACCGCACGTAGAAGGCTGAAAATTTGGGTGCGGATAGTTTTAGGTAGGTCTTGATGCACCCGATGCTCGGATTTTTAATCTTTTAAGACCCGGGCTTCTTGAGGCCCCTTTAATATTTTTGTCCTAAATTGCTAATAAAGTGCCCCATTTTTATCGGAACTTCTTCGTTTTTGAGGCTCTTTCTACATTTAACTTTTCCCCCATTTCTATGTTTCATTTAAGACCTTGGCCTCCTGGGGTCACGTACGGGGAAGTTTTCCCCCTTGAAGTTTTTGTTTATTTAATTGTTAATAACATGACCCCGTTTAATCCGATGTTCTTCGTTTTGGGGGCCTTTTCTCCATTTAATTATTTCCCCATTTTTACATTCCAGTTAGGATCCTCCATCTTAGGGCCCTGCTCAAAGCTATCAGCTGGCCCTTTTTGGGCACTATTATAGCTACCTTAAAAACGTCCGATTCACTAGCTTATTTATTTCTAACAACTTCTTAGGACTATATGAACGAAAAAAAAATTCGAATAAGACCCGGGCCCAATGGGAAACAATTTTTTGTTGAAAGAAATTTGTAATAACTTGCCCCCTTTTTATCCGATCTTCTTCGTTTTGGGGCCCTTTTATCCATTTAGATATTCCCCCATTTATACCGGGTGCGCCATAAATTCGTGCAAACTTTAAAAAAATCCCTATTAAAAGAAGTAATGCTCTGAAAAATTTTCGGTTTGCGCGAAATATGATCAGAAGGATTTTGGATTTTTTTCCATGTATAATAAAAAAATATTTCAAAAGTAACCGATAGAGGGTGCTCACACGTCATACTGAGGCGTTTTATGCAAATCGGGACACTGTGCATTTATTTTAAGGTAAAAGATGTTCAACATGACCACCATCAGCACCAGGTATCAGGCAAGTGAGGCGCATCAATACGCTTGTTACATCTGTGTGTAGTAGGCATCTATGCCACCTACGGTCCGTCGAATGGCATCTTTCAGTTCCACCAAAGTGGCAGGGGAGCGCCGGTATACAAAAGACTTTTAGTATCCCCACAACCAAAAATCTGCCGGGGTGAAGTCTGGAGATCGAGCGGGCCACTCAAATTTACAACCTCGACTTATCACTCGGTCTTCAGTGAAAGTGTCCAACAGGAACATCTTGACTTCACTTGCAAAGTGGGGTGGGACACCATCCTGCGTGAAAGTGACGACAGGTAACGCATGTCTTTCCTGCAATGCAGGCACAACGTGGTCACGCAAAATCGTAAGATACCGTTCTGCAGTGACTGTACAGGTTTTCCAGCCGGATTCAGGGCAAGGCTCTTCAAAAAAGAAAGAACCCAGAATGAAAGACGGGGTGAAACCACACAAACAGTCACATAAAGAGCATGCAGTGACTTGGTCAGTTACTCACGAGGGTTTGACGTTGCCTAGATAAGACTGTTTTGCATATTGACGTCATCATGCAGTGAAAATTGTGCTTCATCCGTTCCCATGACGTTCAGTAACCATTGTGGGTCACGCTCCACTTGTGACAGCGCCCATGTAACAAACTTTAGTCTTTTACCTGTATCTGCCGGTAATAACTGGTGAAGTCCCTGTATCTTGTACGGATACAGATCCAAGATTCCGTGCAGAATACGCCGTATCCGAATTCCCCCAGCTTCACGAACACTGCTACTCCCCGTTGATGTTTCGGCTGCCAATTCTTCCATGACACTTTTTACAACATGGACGCGATCTACGCTCGAGGATGGTCTGCCACTACGTGGACGATCCTCCAAACTCCCCGTTTTCTCAAAACGTCGTACTAAATTGAGTATCCTATTCAATGAAATAGGGTTTTTTGCGCCTGAAGTCCTTTCTCCGTGCGAAACTTTTGCAATGAAATAACTGTGGATTAACCATTCTTGTAAAAAAGTTTAACCACCAGCACTCGATCTGGTAACAATAGCATGCTGCCGAGATCGAATGACGAATCCATTTCCAGCCAGGTGTTTTATTGAGAGCCTGATTAGCATAAAACGCCTCAGTATGACGTGTGAGTGCTCTCTATCGTTTATTTTTGGAATCGTTTTTTATTATACATGGAAAAAAATCCAAAATCTTTCTGATCATACTTGCGTAAACCGAAAATTTTTCCGAGCATCACTTCTTTTATTATGAATTTTTAAAGTTTGCACGAATTTATGACGCACCAGGTACATCCCAGTTAGAATCACGGACCCCCTTATACGGCCCCTTGAATTTTTGTTCCCTAAATTGTTAACTTCCCTCTTTTAATCCGATATTCTTCGTTTTTGGGGCCATTTTTTCATTTAATTATTCTCCCATTATTACATTCCAGTTAGGACCCTTCATATTAGGGCCTTGTTCAAAACCATCAGCTGGCCCTTTTTGGACCCCCTATAATAATAGTTCCCTTAAAAATCGTCCTATTCATAGTTTTTTTTCTAACAACTTCTTAGGAATTCCAGCAGCAACATGAACGACAAAAATAAATTGGACAAGACCCGGTCCCTTTGGTGCCTTTACGTTTTTATGCCCTAAATTGCTAATAAATTGCATGATTTTTATCCGATATTCTTCATTTTTGAGGCTCTTTCTACATTTAATTTTCCCCCGTTTCTACGTTCCTGTCAAGACCCTGGTCCCCTGCGTCTTACTACGGGGACCCCCGTTATGTTCCCCCGTTTCTACATTCCAAATAGGACCCTTTATCTTAGGGCCCTGATCAAAACTATCAGCTGGCTCCTTTTGGAACCCCTACTATAGCTTCCTTGAAAATCGCCCGATTCACATTTTTTTTTCTGACAACTTGTTAAGACTTCCAGCAACTACATGAACCAACAAAAAATATCTCTGTCCTCAGCTACCCCCAATTTTGGATATTAATCTCCTTCTTAATGCAGCATTTTAAAGAATAATCCGATTATCTTTCAATTTTCTTTACATAGTTCTAGGGTCCTCCAACTGCTTTATAAACTACTAAACATTTCCTTTGACTCCTCCCAGCTACCATCTTTTAAAAATATTAATCTTCTTTTTCGGCATCAACTTACGTTTACTCACTACAGCCGGAAATCAAATTCTAGTTATTGTTAAAGACAATTGGTTACGTTTAGAGAGGAGGGATTTCATCCGTAAATTAAAGATAGGTTTAATGCTAAAGAGGTAATTCGTTAAATTTACAGGGTGCACCTTACACCGCCTGGTTGAGCATTCTTTTCTCGGGTACTATGGGTCCGATTTGAACAGGGTTTGGGTTATTCGACTTGATATAAAAAATTGAGGGAATTTTTTATCTATTATAATGGGCCCGGGCAACGCCGCACGGGTTAACTAGTTTTAAATAAAGTTAAGAATCTACCATTAGTCACGTGAAGAAACTCTCAAGCTAATGTTAAACCTATGTTAGAGTTATTTTCAAAGTACCCTATATAGATTTCAATATTTTTAAACTATTTTTTTGCATAGGATAGCTGAAATCATTCTGCAACCGGCCCTGTTTTAACTTTTTTTTATTTCTATGTTAGATTAATTCTGGGACCGTCTTATTTAGGTTCCAGTGAGAATCGAGGTGTCGGGTAAAATCTATACCAGGAAAATTCAGAAAAAATTAAAAACGCTCAACAATAGCTGGGAGTTTATGTTTTCAAATTCTTTTCATAATTCTACTGCAATCAGGGTGAGCAAAATTAAGAAAGATTTTAGTGCAAAATTTAGGAAAAGCACCTGAATCCACAAATCATCGCCTTCATAAAAACCACGCCTCTTGATAGTTGATTGGATTATACCGATTTTTCAAATTTCGGTGTAGCAAATAGAAACGTTCGTAAGAGTGATTGGAGATATTGTAATGTGCTTAAATACTTTATTTGAGACTGTTGATTTATTTTTTCTTCGATTAATTTTAAATTTCAACAAAATTATCTTGAAAAAAATGAGTAAATTTCAATTTCTTTAAGTTTAATGCTACTATTTAAATTACACACGATTTCCAACAAAGAAAATTATACGATTCCTTTGGATATATATTTCTTTATATATATCCACACAAAACATTTGAACGAATGGTCCAATTTTTATCATTTGTTTGGCTGGAAAGGTATTATTTCTGCAAGGTAATCTTGTTTCAGTTGCATTAGAATGTAACAATGATATGTTTGTCTCTCTGAATATTTCGTGACTATTTATATTTTCTAAGTTAACATTCGTAAGAATTGACAAAGTCATAGAATATGGTGTTAAATTACAGAGTACGACTTTGCATTTTGAAAATAATCGTTGTATAATGTATTGTTTCTGCACAGACACACTTCAAAATTGTCAATATATTATTACTATATTACTGTCAACTGCGCTTCAAAATAAACGATACTGGCAACAATCATATTTAAATTGAATGTACATTAGTGTAAATTATCAGAACGGAAAACCCGGTTATGGCCAAACCCGACCAGCCCGCGGTTCGGGTCGGGTCCTTTTGTCAATTTACTTCGGTGGGAGTCCATTCTAGATCTGGTTTGAATAATTGTTTCAAGTTATGAGTCAGTTTCTAGTTGCGTGTGATCCTAACGGGTCAGGTTCTTAGCCGTTTTTCTAAAGGAAAAAAAGCCACAATATTCTTTCTGATGATAAAATCATTTTACACCTTGTGCACACGCTTTGGCATATACATTTTCACTTTCTTCAATCTATAACAGAAAAAAGTATTGTAATCGAAATTTTTCTAAACTTCCGGTGTTCGATGGATTTACAGGTTTCAAAGAACCCGAAAAATATGTTTTTACAAAGAGTCTTTATGTACGTGTGTCTTATTTGTATCATCGAAAAGTGTATGAAGTTATGCATAGAAAAGAACCAAACTTCATATATATGTTTTTAGATATACCAGAAGGTCTCAGATGAAATTGGGGATAATCTGCCGGAAGGGGACGCTGTGATAGCGAGTTTTTCGCCATTTTCCTTATGTATCAATGGAAAATGTACGACGCTACACTCAGAATTAATTCAAACGCCATATATATGTCATAATAATGGAGAGGGGAAAGTTTTTTCAACTAGGTAAATCGCATTCAACGGTTGAAATATCATAGTTGAGGTTTATTCAAACAGAACGAAAAATGTCCGGGCCAGGAATTGAACCTGGGTATCTTGGCATGCCGTGGCAATGCTCTTTCTACTGAGCTACCTGAAAGATATCCTGGCTGGCATAATTCACTCTTACTTGTTGGACATGACATGGCTGCAAACTTCAATGCTAATTTCATTAATCCGAGCTACAACTATAGCATTTACATGATGAAAGTGTGATATAGCATGGAAACTCCTAATCTCAAAATGCTATATAAATAACTATAACTAAAGTTTATGTAAAATATCAATTATTGTAACAATTTTAACGTTTGCCCAGCCTTGCGGCAAAATTGGGTAACTTTTATACTTCGTAAAATCTTAGTTTAACTTGTAATTATTGTAGCTAGCGCCGGATAGAAATATTTTTCCCTCCCTAGGCTTAGGGGTTGGCTATTAGCCAAAAGCTGGTCACTAGGTTGGGCGCTGTCTGTCTGTCTGTATGCTATGCAATTAGGTCATATTAATGAGGAATGGAATTATTTTTCAATAGATAAATCATATTCAATGGTTGGAGTTTATTCCAACAGAGCAATACATGTCTGGGCCAGGACACGAACCTAGGTACCTTGGTTTGCAATCACCACAAAATAAGAGTGAATTATGCAAGCCAGGATATCGTTCAGGTAGCTCAGTGGGAAGAGGTACCTGATGATCCAATGGCAGATCAGGCCAAGGTACTAAGGTTCTAGTCCTGGCCCGGATACTTTTGCTCTGTTGGAAAAAACCTTCATATGTATGTTTTTTTCCTATGACGGGTAGGACCCAGTTGAAATTGTGGATATTCCCCTGGAAGGGGCAGTGGGGTACCAATTTTTGTACGATTTGCCTTTTGTATAATCGAAAAGTGTATGAAGTTATGGATAGAATTGAACCAAACTTCATGTATACGTTTTATATGCGTTTTTGACTATGGAAGGCAGGTCCCAGTTTAAAATGGGGAAATTACCATAGAATGAGGTGCTGTAATAGTGTTTCTTGTGCAATTTCTCGATATTTTTCAGTTTAAGGGGAAAATACATGAATATTTTTCAACGAAATTGTAATATTTAAGTGTAATTCAATAGCTCGAGGTTCGTATAAAATTTTGGAGAAAATCGGCCTCAAGAATTCGAAATCACTCTTAGACCGGGAGGAGGCAGCACAGACAATCACCTCATCGAGTTCATGGCTGAAATTCCAGAATTAGTTAAAACTCGATTCGCATATTAAAACGCAATCGGTCTTCCAAGTCATATCTTGGTGGAAAACACCATTAAACCCGATTTTAGCGGTTGACTCGAGGTTTACCATTGTGTTTTCCTGCACCCAAATGTATGAAAACATGGCGGACTGGGAGCAGGAACACACAATGGTAAACCTACGAGCCAACCGCTAAAATCGGTTTTTCGGGTGTTTTCCACCAAGATAGGACTTGGCAGACCGACTGCGTTTTAATATGCGAATCAAGTTTTAAATAATTCTGGAATTTCAGCCGTGAACTCGATGAGGTGATTGTCTGTGCTGCCGCCTCCCAGCCTATCTGTGATAGCGACTTCTGTTCGATTTTCGGGAAGGGCACTGTACCTGTTGAAAAAAAGCATAATGATTCACCCAACTGTCTTATCTAGATTTAAATTGAGTATTTGTAATAAGCAAAATTTTTTACGTTTTTGATATGTTACACGTTGATTAGACTTCATTACTAAATTATCCCCCCCCTCCCCTAATAGTTTTGAAATACTTATTGAGAAAAAAAATTGAAGTGTAATTAGTAATTCAATACTAGATCTGTTAAGTACTCATTTTTAACACTTTCCAATCTGGTTGAAAAGTGTTTATGACTTCGGTTTGACTGCTGTCTGGCCATGCTCTAACTCACGTAAATATGCTCGGATTGCCCTGAAATTTTTGTATGTTATTGTCGTTTACCACAGCATGTTCCCCATTTCAAATGAAGTGTGTAGCATTTATACTTTTATCAGAGGGACAGTCAAAAGTATTCCATTACATGACAGTCAATGGGGAAATGATTGTTTCAAATGCATTTTTGATGATGCTACGCCATTTGAAACATGGTAAAATAGATGTATACAATTGTGAAGCGCATTAAAACATACTTTTTGTAGAATATGGGTTGTAAAGCATTTATTATCCATTTACAGCGTCAAACAAAAGAATTCTGTTACACATTGTTCTACGAGGAAAATCGTTTGCAGTGTAAATTTAATAATGTTTCACTGATTCAATCATAATTATAATTATATGCATTACTGAGGTGCAGTATAAATTGCTTGATTAAAAATATGGTGTGAATGCGTTTATATCCATTTACAGTGTCAAACAAAAAGAATTATGTTGCACATTGTTCTACGGGGGAAAAAATTTGCAGTGTAATTTAATGATGTTTCACTATTTGAAACACAATGAAATTACATGCATTACTATAAATTGCTCACTTAAAAGTATGGTGTGCATTGCGTTTATCGTTCATTTACAGGGACATGCAAAATATATCGGTTACAGTATACGTGCGATAATTACAGTCTACGTGTGATAAGTAATTTCAAGTTTGGTTTGCGTTTTTAAATTTAACTAAATTTTTCCATATTACGTAGTGTGCATAAATTCGTTTTATCATATACAGCGGTACACAAGGGAATTCGTAAGTATTACAGACTCTGGGAGTAAATTTCTTAAGGGTAGTTTTTAATTGTGTTATGCATTTTCTAGCTGAACTATATTTAATAGACTAATATAAGTTTGTGGAATATAAATAAATTCATATACAGGGCTACGCAAAGAACAAAATACATTGTCATTTACGGTTGATAATTGCTGGAAGTGAGTTTTAAGTTGCCTTATGAGTTTTTTATATGAATTAAATTTTAGCTTAATACGTGGTGTGTACGAAAGTCTTTAGATAATTTACAGGGCTGTACAAAATATTTTGAGTGCATTTCCATCGATTGGCGAAAACTGCTAAATGTGAATTTTCAAACTGAACTCAAATTTATCATGCTATGTGTTATATATCCAAATCTACAGATCACATACAGGGCTGCACAAAATAATTCGACTACTTTTCTACAATGGAAGGTAATTTTGAAAACTATTTTTCAATGTGGCATATGCTTTCTATAAACTGTTTACTTACATATCTTCTTTACCTTTTTTAACGGTGAATTTTCGTTAGAGTTTTCTGGATGTGCTGGAAAGTGTTTCTTAAAGCATTCGTGACACATGATTTTTCGTTCTTGTTTGTGTTAAAATACATAATTAAAAAGTTTTACGTAATTTTGAAGTATTATAGCATGTATGAGATAGACAAAAGTTTTGGGATTTGCACATAAGACTAGTTTTCTTTTACTTTGGGTATCGTGAGGTTTTTGTATTGAACTGCATAGAGTTCCGGTGGGTTTAGAGTTAACTTCATACAGAATTTTCGCGTTCGAGTGACGTATAACCTGAATGTATTAGAACCATAAATATATATATTTTTTGAAAGAATAGTTTTACTTACAGTAGCCAGGTGTAATAAATAAGTTTTGTTTAAAAAAATGATTCGCTATTTGAAGTCAGAAATAGCTTCAGAAAAATAACTCGCATATTACTGTATAAAATTTTTGGTTATAAACATGTTTATGTGAGCCACGAATTATAAACAAAATTTTCTTCACCCATCTGAAAATACTGTTATTTGGAATTTCGTTAAATTGTGTTTATTTTTATAGTATTCTGCGCACATTTATATTTTTAAAATAAGTTTAATGATATTAAAGCATTCATTTCAAAGAATATTCAGAACATGAAAAACAGAGTAATAATCATTACATTTTGAAAACAAAAATGTATAGCACAATGAGAGGTGTTTACCTACATTAATAAAACTAAGTCAATTTGGGCGATGGGCAATAAAGTCTATCGTACGTCAAGTTCTATAAATTTGATTCCGCATAGACGGATTGAAATGCTCCAAGGCGTTATATTTCCGATATCGTTAAAAATATTATTAAATGCGAGTTTTTACGTTTATTATTTTCTTTTTTATGGTTCCGTACTTAAAGAGTAAAAACGGAACTATTATAAGATAATTCCTGTGTCTGTCTGTCCGTCCTTCCTTCAGAACCCTTTTTCTCGTAAACTATGGAACGTAGACAGTTCAAACTGGAATGATACAAAGCCTTTTTACCCATATATTTTACAGATTATTAGCCATTCACAAATATATTTAAGAAAAATTTAGGGAGCTAATTAAGTTACTCGAAGATTTTTTCTTTCTTTTTGTATATCATGTGAGATATCGTGTGAAATCTCTTAATATCGAACTAAAAGTATATATTTGTTTTGATTTTAGAAATTATATTTTCAGGGATACCGTTGAAAATGCACTGTAAAAATATGACCCCTCCCCCCCCCCCTCTATTTCCGAATCTACTGAAACTAAAATTATGAAAAAATTAGGGGTAGTATGAGTTTATTTAAACCTTGCAGGAATACATAACAATTTTTCTAGTTAACATAGTTTTTGAGAAAAACGCATTTTTCTGTTACACACAAACTTTAATTCACGGATGGTCAGAGAGGGTGGGTTGACGGGGAATCCAGATATCATCGACGCAGAATCATACAAGGATATTTGATAATGTTTTTTGAAAAAAAATATTGTTAATTAGCCGATATATTAAGTTACTTGAAAAACACTTTCTCTCTATATACCGTGTAGCGTATCGTTCGAAAGATCTCGTAACATCGAACTACTCAAAAAGAAATTGTTTTAATCTTATGTATTATATTTTCAGAGATATCGTCAAAAGTATACTGGAAAAAGATGTGTCCCGCCCTCCTATTTCCCAGTCTACTGGAACTAAAATTATGAAAAATTTAAGGGTAGTAGGTGTTTAGTAATTAAGGAATTTAATGTACGGGACCCTTTTAGTGCGAGTTATAGACGTACTTGGTCGATTTATCTTTTCTTTCTCTTCTTTTTTTCCGCCAGCGACTTTTAACATTCATATCAGCAACCCGATTTTAATATTTATACTGTCAATTAGGAAATTTTGTACTCTTTCATATGAACTTTATTCAGATTTCTTAGAGAAATTTATCGATTTTCTGTGGTTTGTTTTCCTTCATTTTCGTTGTGCAGAAAGATGTGAACATTTTTTTTTTTATCAAAATAATTTCGATATGAAATATTTGCTTCTTAGATAATTTTTAAATCGTTATATAGAGAGAACGCACACTTGTCAAAAATCGAAAAAAGCTGGCCGAAAGTCGAAAAATAAATGTTTCTTAATTCATTTCAGTACCTCCTTTTTACGTTCAGAGGGAGCATCTGCGCCTTATCCCGCATAGAGTAAGGGGTATCTTTTATACCTGCTTATGTATCTAAGGTCTAAGTCAGCTGCTGTGTAACGCTCGCTCGCACGTGCTCTTACGCGGTAAATGTTGCGCGCGTTCTACAGTGAATAACTTTTGTTGTACGTGTGCAAATTACATTCTGCAAAATGTGTGATCTTCCGATAGGTAAGAAGAATATTTGCACATATTTATTTTATGTAATTCATTATAAATTATGTCTTAAAAGTGAAAAGAAAAGACACAAAAAAATCACGTATTGATGCACAAAGTAAAAGTTAATTAACGAAATATTTTTTATCTTGCGTTATCCAGAGTTCTCACTATATTTACGTAATTCCTGATGATGTTTTTTATGAAATATAAAAAAACCAGCTGCATTGGTTTGCATTCTTGGAAGTATAGTTTTTTTTAAATTTAACAATTTCAAACTGCTTATATGAAATAATGCACTGTATTTTTATTATTAACTAGCAAGCTACGCCCGCTGCGCTGGTCGGTTTCTACAAATGAACCTTGAATCAAACGAAATATTGTTTTATTTGACCTTGTATATGAAAGCAATCTGCATATTTACCTGGAATATCCTTCCCCATTACTGAAAAATGACCTCATTGCGCTATTATATTTTTTAATGTGCAGTCAAAATTTTAGCTGTTAAGGACCAACTCTTTTATTTGGTCATTTACAGTTAGGGTTTGCTAAAGAATGATAAAACTATATGCAATATAATAAAACCATCACTAAAAATTATCGAACTAACAATGCAAACAAATTAACTAACAAAGTCCATTCAGTAGAAGTTTTTATAAAGGCGAATCTTTGGAAATCGGGTTCATCTGATTATAGAACTTTTGCAGATAATTCTAAAACTAACAGAACGATATGAAATATACTAAAACCATCCTTAAAAATTATCTACTTAACAATGCAAGTCGCAAAAAATACGCCCAGTACAAACTTTCAAAAAGGCTAATCTTTCGGAATCGGGTTCACCTGACTATATAACCTTCACACATAACTGTTTGACTAAGCAACGTAGAACAATATGTACTACACTCAATTCCTGAAATAGCATCTAACTAACTAACAATACAATTCTCATCAAAATCCGTCCAGTAGACCTTTCAGAAGGCTAATCTTTCATAATCGGAATCAAATATTGAAAAGGCTTATATTTGGTTAAAAAAATGGTCACCCGATTTTCGAATTTCCCCCTGTAATTCTAGAACGAAGCAACGTAGAATGATATGTTATATAATAAAACTTTCCCTAGAAAATTATCTAACAATGTAGGTTCCATCGAAATCCATTCAGCAAAATCTTTTAAAAAGGCTAATCTTTCATAATCGGATTGATCTGATAATAGAACTTCCCATAATAATTCTATAACTAAGCTACGTAAAACGATATGTTATACAATAGAGCATTCCCTGAAAAATTATCTATCTAACAGTTTAAGTTCTACGAAAATCCATTCAGGAGAACTCGAGTTATAAGCAGCCGGAACGAAATTTCATGTATGTAGAACTAAATAGAAGTATATTACCATTAATATAGTTTGCATTTGGATAAAAAAGGTACTTTTCGGTTAGCCGGACGCCAGTGATATGTGTACATATATAAATATATATGTATATACATATAGATATGCATATATTCATACATATAAGTGTATATATATGTATGTATTTGCGTAGATATATGTGTATATATATGTGTGTGTATATATATATATATGAGTGTGTATATATACATGTATATACCTATCACAGGCGCCCGGCTAACTGAAAAGTACAAAAAAAAATACTGCAAAAATGCTGTCGTACACTTGAAAAAACGCCTTTTCGCTTAAAATCTCTCATTAAAACTGTTTTCCTTTTCTTTCCTTTTCTTTCCTTTTTTAAATAAAATTAGTAACAGTTTTCTCTTTTATTTTTTCAGTTGTATAGCCATTTCAATTATTTCTGCAACAACAACAACAAAAAAACACCTTTTGGCTTAAAATCAAATTGTTTGGGGTCAAAAGTAAAATCAAAATCGCCAAAAACAAAAGATAAATCGCCAAATATTGTGTTTCAAGAGCAATCTTGCCCCTTAAATAATTTTTTAAGCATTACGAATATTCCCAATCATGTTTAAATTAAATATTTTCGTTTTATAATATTACCTCTCATCAAAATTCTTTTTTTTCTTTTTTTATCTTCTCTTTCTCTCTTTTTAAAAAAAAATAAAATTAGCAACAGTTTTTTTTTTTTCGAGATGTACAGCCTTTTAATTTCTTTCTGCAACAATAATGGTCTCCAAAAAATTAGCAATGGTAACCTTTTCGGCCAAAATAACAGGACTTTTTCTCATAATTATATAACTAATGTACGTAGAACGTTGTGTTATATACTAAAACCTTCCCTGAAAAATTATCTATCGAACAGTGCAAGTTTCATCAAAATCCAGTCAGCGGAACTTGAGTTATAAGGGAACGGAACGAAATTTCCGTTTGTGTTTTATATATATAGTAGATAATACAAAACATTTATATTTCACAAAATATAAGCTCTTTTCATTTATTTGCTTACCATATTGAATGCGCTAATGTATTTTGTTTTCATTATAATATCAAATTAGTACAAAGTAACCTCCAGAATCCCCTTAAACAAACTTTTACAGAAAAAAAATATATCAAAATGTCCGCCATATTGGATTTGCTATTTTGAATTTTTGAATTTTAATATCAAATACGTAATCAGCGACCTCAAAAACCACCTTAAAGAAACTTTTACAGAAAAAAACAATTAAAAAAAAAGTGCGCCATATTGGATCCGCCATTTTGAATTTTTGAATTTCGATATCAAATTCGTAATCAGCAACCTCAAAAACCTATATGTAAAAATTTTTAGAAGGATCTACAACCTCTTTTGTTTTTCGGCCAGCTTTTTTCGATTTTTGACCACTGTGGCACGTCAGGTTAACTTTAGAAAAGGTATTTTCGAACATATTAACTGAATTATTTAACTTAAAAAATGTAATGAGTCAGATCGGCGGATGTAGAAAATATGGAAATGGAAGGATTTTTTCCTTCAAAAGAAGAATCAGAGAAATAAATTGAAGGGAAGAGTTCGGTTTTCCCAACGCGTCATGATGCAGATATTGTTGAGGCCACTACTTAGAGTTATTGTTGTAGATTACTGTTAAAACTAAAGTTTTCGGAACCTGTTTACAAAATAAACCACTATACAAAGAATAAGAAAGAAAAATGATGCATCACGCATAGATTAGGAAACACATTACTACATTTCCAGAACACTGTAACAAAACATTTTTAAATAAAGCAAAAGAAACAATTTAGAATTTCAGCAATTAACGGACAGAGTCGATAAGATAGTTGAATTCTTTTAAGCAGCCATTTATTGATTTTCTAAAATTTAATTCATCTAAAAAACGTAAAACACATTTGATTACTTTTTCACCATTTACTGCTCATATATGATGACTTTAAGTATTATATTTATCATCTACAAGTTTTATACCCACCAAATATTATCACTTATACGCAGTACAGTAATTCTTTTTTTTTATGTCCCTGTACACGAACAAAAAAGTACTATATTCTAGAATAAGCATCTTGTAGTGCACGTTAGAAATACACATGTATATGTTACATATAATATGTTACAATAATAACGCTCAATAATCAATATGTTTAAAATAGTCAAAAATTTTTATAATACATGGCAAATAATTTTTCCCTATAGACCACGATGTAACGTAATTATTTTGAGTGTCCCTGTATCTGAAAGGTAACTCCATATTCTACAAATCACCTCCATATTCTCAAAAACGCAAATCGATTTCAGTATGTTTTAAATAGTGTCATTTTATTAAAATACTTCTCAAACAATTTTTCTGTATCCATGTATTCTGTATCCATGTAGCCCTGTAACCATGTATCATAATGTAACGGAATTATTTTGTGTGTCCTGTAAACGACTCCTATAAATGAAATAAATGCTACAAATTCCATTTTCAATAGGTAATGTTCTGTGTTAAGCCTTATTTACATATACTAAGTTCATGGTAATTCAATTCCGGGCGTTACAGCACATACAGACGGCCAGACAAATCGAAGTCCTAAATGCTTTTCAACTATGTTAGAACGTGTTAAAAAATAACTATAATTTAGTAAACAGACTATTATACTATATATAATAATTACTCTTAATGAAATAAAGTGGAACGGAGTCTGCATACAACAGAAACCTGTATAAAATGAAAAGAATCACTTAAAAATAAATACGGAAAAATAAGTAACTAAACGACTTATTTACCAATGGTCTCCGATTTACCGATCGCCTTGTTAACGAGAGAAAGGAAAAAGCTAGTACTCTGGTTTACGCTGCCGAAGGAAGTGGTGCTCCTACCACTAATGCTCCCGTTATATTCACCGCCGTATTGTTAACTCATGAAAGCGAATACGGGCTATTCCCGCGCCTATGCAACGCCGATTCCAGTAGCGGCTATAAAACCACTGGAGACCATGTGATTTGACGTCATGAACGCCGTTTTTTTTTTTGTAAGGAGAAATAAATTTCATATCGATGCAGTTCGTGTGTTTTGATTTGCTCGCCGCTTATCTTTTGGCTTATTATGCTTATAGTATATCGTATTGTATTATTTCTATTTAATTATATTAATTACAATTTAGTTATTTTCTGGAATGCCTGTCCGTTGCTGAGTTACTGTTCTTCAAATTAAGACAAAAATAAGACTTACGTTTCAGTCTTAAAATTTCCAAAGGATGCAGTCAAGAAACAACCGTGGTGCGGAATATTCCAACGAAAGACTGGTATCCGTCAGATCGTAGAGTTGTTGGCGTGAAATACAGGGTTATTAAAAATGAATCATCGGGTTTTGATACGTTACTACGTGCGAACTAGGAAACATATTTCCATGACAATTCAAACGAGAGGGCGTTAACTATATTTTCGTGCTGCGTATGTGTCATGCGCATGTGGTTGCCATGGTTGCTGCGCAAACGTCATATTCAAATGGCGACTGGACAACAGAAAGCAACTGGAACACGATATAAACGATTTCATTTACCAACGGGATGGGACTCCGCCACACTGGCACAAAGAGGTTCGTGACTACCTTAATCGACAACTCCCACAACGACGGATTGGTCGTTGATGTGGCCGAGATGATAAGACACTGTTTTCATGGCCACCCAGGTCGCCCGACCTTTCGCCGTGTGACTTCTTCGTTTGGGAATATGTTAAAGACTTAGTTTACGTACCACCGTTACCTAATACTTTGGCTGAATTGCGAAACCGCATCACGACTGCATTCGCGACCATGCTGACTATTGTGTGGAGCGAACTGAACTATCGCCTTGACATCTGCCGTATCACGCAAGGAGCACCTATTGAACATCTGTAGTATGGACGTCAATCTTGTATACTTTCGGTTTATTTTCATGTATAACTCATTGTTGTAACTCAGTTATGTTCCGAAATAAACGCTTCCACGCTTCTCGATGATTCTTTTGTAATAACTCTTCATTTTAGAAATTCTTATGTTATTCGGATTATGTTATTCGGTTTAAGTGGCAGGAATAGACAAAAAATGCATGCAACAAGAAAATGTTTGAAGTTCAAAGAAAATGAATATCCATGTACATTTGAAAATTGCCCTGAATATTTATTAGAAAACGCCTACTCACAAACCAATTAGGAATTAAAAACTTCAAAATTCGTATGATATTAAAATTCTTAAAAATACAACTAAATGTAAATATATTGCTTGAAGGTGCGTAAAAACATACATAAAACTCTTAAAAGCACATTAAAGTCCTTTTAAAAATTCTAAACGTTTTCAACCGAACTACTCGGTCATCATCGGTGAAAAACTAATTGTTGAGTTGAGTTGTTGTCTCTTCGCGTTTTCTTGTTTGCCCGGAATAAACTATTTTACTTCAAGGGTGGGATGGGAAAGTAATCAATGATGTATTAATTCATTCCAGACTGCGTGGATATATGATAATACATCGTTACAGACTATTTCTTTTTTAGTTATTTTTTCTAAAGACTCTCTTATGATAGCTTCCTGGTGATTATTTGTGCGGAATATAATTTTGGATCCATTGAAATCTACTTTTATAGATTCAGTTTGTGCTAATCTTGCTAACGCAGTGTGGGGTCTATTTAATCTCAGATCTGTTCTTTTATTCTGTCACGAAATTTCCTCAGTGTCATACCTACGTACATAAAATCTTTGTTATCTTTCTTGAATGGTATAATATATACCCCTGATCTATTGATAGCCTGAATTGGGTCCATTTTTCTGTTTAACAAAACCCGCAACTTTGGGGGAGGGACTGCGATTAATGTAATGCCAAACTTAAAGAGGGAATATCTCATACTTTCCAAAAACCTTGGGATGTAGTTAACTTTACAAAACTTTTAATTGTACCTGTATTTCGTTTTCCTTCATCTTTCACTTTAAATTTGTTTATGATTTTTTCAATGAAACGGGATGAAACTGAATTCTCGGCTGCTATTTTTCTAATTACATCTAATTCTTCATTAAGGAAAAGGCATGAACAAACTTCAAACGCTCTTTTTACATAAAAATTGAAAGGTGCTAACTTGTACCTAATGGGTGAACTGCAATTAAACGGGATTGTGGAGTTAAATCTGTTAATTTTCCTAAACACCGTGCAATCAAGATTCTGTTTATCCATATTTCTAATTAGTTGTACATCCATAAAAGCAAGCTTTTGATTTTGTTCTATTTCTAGTGAGAATTTTATTTTATTGTTTAGGCTATTGATTTTACCTAGAAAGGAGTATAATTCATCTTTACCGTGATTCCATGTAATGTAAATATCATCCACATATCTTAACCAGCCAACCGGACCCGGTTTTATGGTCTCCATGATTATATTTTCCAGAGGACGTAGTTTAAACTCTGCAAGCAAACCTGAAATGGGGGAACCCATTGACTTGTCTGTAAACTTGATTGTTGAAAGCAAAAAACGTTGTTGTTGATAATTAAATTTAAACCCGACTTGACTGTATTTTTAATATTTTCTGTAAACGTAGGATCAGAATCGATCAGACTCTCTATGGCAGCCATACTCAACCTGCGGCCCGGCGACCTTTTATGTGCGGCCCGAGACACATAATCATTAGTCCATATTTATAAATTAATTGTGATTGCATAAAAAGTATTTAAGACATTCACTGTTGTTTTATATATTTGTTTTACCTTTTTTCAGACAAAATCTGCCCTGTTGTTTATAATTAATTTAAAATCATGTTGAAGCATTTTAAACGCCGTTTTCTCTGTCAAAAGTTCCCTGTACATGTAGTCTTATTTGTGTAAATATTTTCTAAATCTTCAACACTAATCAAACATTATTCCAAATTGATTAACACTAGAACGGTGATGAGGGGTCATTTTGACCCGTACCGAATGAAAAAATGTCGATTCGAACCAGAAATTTCTTTAGAAAATAAGTTTAATATATTCCGCATAAAAATAAGTTAAATGAATAATTTAAAAGTTTTAAATAAAAATTCTGGTGTGAAATATTTTTTATAACACTTGAGTAAAATTTCCTGCCGTTCTAGTGTTAAATTTGCACTATGCAGTTCTACCATAAAAAAATAATTTAAAAAGTTTTGCATTCCTAGCAAAAAACTAATTTATTAGAAAAAATCTATTGACATTTTTTTCAGAACCTGGAAATTTTGCATTGTTATATAATCACGTTTAATACTCATTATACAGATAAAAGTGCCTTTTAGGGCTGAACGTTTGTCACAGAAAAAAAAAATGGCACTAATAATTTTTATACCACTATTTTCAAACAACAAATTTCGCAGCATATTTCAACAACATTTGCAATATAAATCTATTAAAGTTTATTGTTTGTAAATAGTGGTTTTAAAATTTTTGGCAACATTTCTTCCGTTACAAACGTTCAGCCCTATTAATAATATTCTTTGTTATATTGCTTTGCTGCATATGTTGCATCACTGTTTTAATTACCCTTTTTTTGCCATTTTATAAGTGTGTTGCGGCCCGCCTAACGTTGCAAACATATGTTTGCGGACATATGTTTCTTCGTTACACTTATTTTTTCAAACAACCTAAAGTCTTAACTATTTGGCCCCACCAGTGGCTGAGAGGTTCTGCTCTCGAAGCTGGTAGACGGGAGGTGCTGGGTTCGATCCCAATCGCGCCGTCGGCTTAATCGTTCGGAGTTTTCGTGGTTTTCTTCGAGCCGTGGATTTATCCATGCGTAAATACGGGTTAGGTTCCCTTAGAAAGGCCCCCACGAAGGGCACTCCCCCCGGGCCTATATCCCTCGTGTTGATAATTGGCCGTCATAAATCAACCCAACCCTTAACTATTGGACAGAAAAATCTAAGGATTGAATTTTTGGACAGGAAATTCCTTAATCTACGTGCTTTTATAAAGTTCAGATAAAAAAAATTGAATGTTCTACCGTTAATTATAAAAAAAACTGTTTATTAATTATAAAATTAACAAAATTTGCCAAAACAGCAATAAAGCAGCCAAACAACTGTGTACTATTTCCTTACGGAATATCGTTATGACTAAGTTATTTAAAACAGACAGACTAGAAAGGTTTTTTTTTTGTCAATTCCATTTAAATGTATTGGAAGCTTACAGTGTTTTACATAAGACTCGCCGGTCTTCGCCCGTCTAGCCAGTTCCTTCCGACTGGAGCCCAGATACCTTCTGAAGCGTATATCCTAAATTTCGCTTGGGGCCATGAAAGTGCATTTTACATGCAAACAGAAAAATATAAATAAAATATTTTATTTTAAACTATATGAAAATAACTAATATGAATATTAAAATAATAATAATGAAGTTTTAGCGACATAGGTTTTTTTTTTCTTCATGAGCCCCCTGAAAAAGTACTGCTCGGCACTGCCCGTGATTATACAGGGGGAAGGGAGAGGGTTTAGATGAAATAAAGAAAAATGGGATTGCATAAGATACAAGACGATCATTGGAAATGGGGACTGCGGTTTCACGCCCATAAATTGTAAATGCCGTGATAAAAATTACGCGGTCCTGTGTGTTTCCTCAGCCATACATCGTTAATACAGTGATCACTATAACGGCGTTCAGTTATTATGCGTGAATAAATCGTTAAAATTAAACTATTTTAACAGAGTTCTTTGAGTTTCACGCCTTTAAGCTGATTATACGGCAATCACTATAACACAACCTTGTGCATACCTGAGCCCATAAATATCGCGATCTGTATTTAAATCGAAAATATTTACTTCCAAAAAATGTATTTTGAACAAAGGAGGAATGTATCACATTTTTATACAAAATTAAATCCGATCGCTACAAGACGAAAGCGCAAAAACAATTTATAAGACATGAAATAAATAAAAATATATTTTCCTTAAACAATGACACGCAAAATATCTATTAAATAATCAGCAACAGTTGCCTTATTCGTCTAATCTTCCACAATTTTGTTCACAGCCGATGTGGGCAAAAAACTCGCTAAATCTTAGATCGCTGAAATGGGTGTTTAATTATTTTTTTAGTAGATTTGCAATGCTGAAATTCACGCTCGTACTTAAAACTGCTGTTGAGATATGGCGAAATGACCTAAAACTTCCTAACCCCGTTTAACCAACTTGGTGGATTAAAATCTACAATTACTAAAATACCTATTTAACTATTTTTAGTACATTTGTTATCCTGAATTTCACGATCCTTTCTATAACCTCTACATCGATATGACAATATGACCTAAAACATCCGAACCTCATTTAATCCGACCTTAGTGGCTGAATTTCTAAAATCGCTGAAATGAGTGTTTAACTATCTGTTTAGTAGATTTTTCATCCTGAAATTTACGCTCCTACCTAAAACCGCTGCTGAGATATGGCAAAAAGGCGAAATGACCTAAGACATTCGACCCCCCCCCCTATTCAACCCCCTTAGGTGATGAATTCTGAAAAATCCTTTCTTAGTGGGTGCCTATATTATGTAAGGAACATGTCTTCCAAATTTCATTGTCCTGGGAGCAACGGTTGAGGCTCGGCGTTTATTATGAGTCAGAGATCAGATACCGATACGTAAATTAAGTAATTTATTAAAGATAATTAAAAAATTCAAGAGAGTTGCTTAACATATTTGCTTAAACAAGTGAAAAAACGTGGGTTTTCGCTTGTTTTAAGTTTGTTGTAATAAATAAAATTCTTGTCTTAACCGTAGAATACAGATATTCTATTAAATCTTATTCTATCATCTGGTTAAGTCAAATCAATATTTCGTAAACCGGTTACTTTTAAAACTAGTCGTTGGGGGCCACCGTAATACTTACCCATCATGGATATGCATAATGTAAAATATTAAAAGAAAAATGTGTAAACTACTTATAAAATGCATAGCAATTCAAATAAAATCGTGGCTTGATGACGTCATAACTTTATAGGCTCGATTACTGAATTGCTTGAAAGAGGTTTTCCCTTATAACTCCAAAAATAATAATCCTATTAACTAGCGGTTTATTGCATCTGATTAAGCGTCAAATGTCCAATTAAAATATATCTTTGAAGTGAAATTTGGATGAAATACAGGGTCATGAAAAATCGAAGAGTGTGGAAAATAGGATTCCAAATATCTCGGCAACTAATTATCCGATCGACTTCATGCTTTATGCAAAATTTATGTTTTTTTATTGTCTTTTATATTCATTTCTTAAAATAAACAATTTCGAAAATTTTTATATACCTTTTATCAGAACGAATATTTCGAGAGTCCGAAAAAAATAGATCCGGTTAATCGACGTTATTGAAATGAAATAGGCTTCTTCCCATTATTACATACTAAGTACATACCAAATTGCAAGTGTCTATCTCAATTTTTTCGGGAGATAGAGCGTTTACAGACACACACACACGGACACACACACACACACAGACGGACGGCAAATTTTTTTTTTTCTAAAAATATGTTTTTTGAATCTCCAGTGTCTGAAACGTGTAAATCCGTCAAAAAAAAAATTTCGATTTTCAAAACGATTACAAGACTTACCCTATACTACGTATGATGGGTAAGTAATAACTGAAAATAAACTGTATTTCAACTTATATGGGTAAAAAATAATTTTTGTTATTTATATTGTTTATAAAAAAGTAAAATCTTCTATAGTATTGAAACTTTGAATTAAAAATGTATGAAGAATTCTTATACATTTATTTACATACATTACCTTAATCTACAACCAATGTAAATGTGAGTTTTAACTGATTCTTGGTGAGTATGTTATAAATGTATGTAAGGTCTGAATGAAATATAAACCGGTAGAGGGGGTGGGGTGCATCAAATTTACGATGCATTTTTAAAAAAAAAAGTTTTAAACAGATTAATTAAAAAATCAACAGGCGTTCCAGGTAAAGTCTTAAAACGATATTTTGAAATACGTTTACTTCTAAAAGCAACCGAAAATAAAGGAGGTTGATTCATTCCCTATGGATACAAAAATGTACTTGTTATCTATACTGTTTATAATAAAGTGAAATACTGTTCTTTTGAAATGGTGAATTATAAATCAATTAAGGGTTATCTCGTATCAATATACAACAAACTAATTTAAATATGAAATTTAATGGATTCTTAGTAAGCTTAAGTCGAAGTTATAGTATGTATATTGTATGTAAAGTTTGAATAAAGTATAAAACCGGCAGTTGGGAGGGGGGTGGGATGCATCAAATTCAGTATGTATATATTTTTTTAATAGTTTTAAAAATTTACAGGTGTCCCAGATAAAGTCTTCAAGCGGTATCTCGTAATACGTTTACTTTGATACAAGTAACCGAAAATAAAGGGGTTAATTCAACGTACATTGATAAAAATTGTACTTGTTATCTATATTGTTTATAATAAAGTGGAATAGTGTTCTATTGAAATGATGAATTATAAATCAATTAAAGGTTATCTCGTATCAATATACAGCAAACTAATGAAAATATGAAATTTATTTGACTCTTAGTAAGCTTAAGTCAAAGTTATAGTAAGTATATATTGTATGTGTACGAAAGGTCTGAATAAAATATAAACGGGCAGTGACATGGCTGACACACCAAATTTATTATATATTTTCTGCAAGTTTAAATAGTGTCATTAAAAAATTCTACAGGTGTTTCAGGTAAAGTTTTAAAACTATATTTTGCAATACGTTTATTTCTAAAAGCAACTGAAAATAAAAGTTGTAAATCCAACCTATATGGTTACAAAACGTACTTGTTATTTATATTGTTTATAATAAAGTGAAAAATTATTGAAATCATCAATCATAAATCAATCATGCATTTCTATACAAACTAATGTAAATATGAAATTGTATTAATTCTTAGTAAGCATAAGTCGAAGCTATAGTAACTATATTGTAAGTGTATGTGAGGTCTGATGAAGTATAAACCTTTTAGTGCTGGGAGGGGGGGTGTTACCAAATTTGGTATGCATTTTTTAAGTTTAAATAACTTAATTAAGCACTCTACAGGTGTTTCAGGTAAAGTTTTAATTTTTTTAAACGATAAAACTGTTGATATGTAAACAAAATGTATATGCATTCTGTTTGTCCCCTGCTTAGAAAGGTTCTACGAGAACTCCTGTTAATTTCAGAGAGCAGATTATTTATATTATATATATTTTGTTAAAAAAAGGAAATTATATCTACAAAAACAACTTTTCAAAAGTAAAAAAAAAGGTGGAAGTTGCGGCTAAAAAATGGTATGATATCAAATTTCTAAGCTTATATTACGGTACTTAATATTTTCCATTAAATGAGTTACCATATGTAAGTCAAGTGCATACTCATATGTTGATACAACTTTTTTTCTCCTGTAATAAATACATTATACCATAATTCTGAAAATTATTTTTTTTAATTATGCATGTTGGGCTTGGCGGCCATATTTCCATATTTTACACAAATTTCTAAGTACCCAATCCATAGTTAAAATCAGAAGTTCGTAATTGTTACTTAAGCAAATATTTTAAACTTTTCCTTACTGCATGTTTAGAAATTTGTGTTGTAAGATAATGGTGTCATATAGTAACAATTAATTTTATATTTGTTAGAGTAATAAATCATTTAAAAGCAGTGAAAATTCTCAATTTGTCTATCCGTAGTTACGCTTTTCTTTTGTGACCTGGGTGGTTGTAAAATTGTGTAAAATACGGAAAGATGGCCGCCAAGCCCATCATGCATAATTAAATAAAACATTGAATTTTCGCAAACACGGTATGCTGTATTTAGTACAGGAGAAAAAAAATATCAACATATGAGTAGGCACTTGACTTGCATATGGTAACTTATTTAATGGAAAATATTAAATAAGTACCATAATATAAGCTTGGAAATTCGATATCACACCATATTTTAGCCACAACTTCCACCTCTTTTTTTACTTTTGAAACGTTGTTTTTGTAGATTTTCATATTCTTTAAAAGAGTATAAAAAGCAAATTTCCTTCTGAATAAAGTTTTTTCAATTTAATATGAATTGGTAGCCACAATCTTTATAATATTAAAATTTTCAGGACATATATATATAATTGAAATATTTTACGTTTTCTTTTAAAGTAATTACAAAATAAATAAAAATATATACTAGAAATTTTCTTAGCTGCCGCTTTATTTTTAAATGAAAGAAAGTATCATTGCTGTATATATGTTTAAGTGTTTTATTCAAAATTTCACTATTAAATCACCATAAATGTGTTGTTCCCTGAACTTCTTTTTGGTGTACTCACCATAGAATAAGAAAGGTTTCAAAATATTTTATTTAGCATAAAAAGGACAAACTCTGCATCATTTTACAAATAAATGTCTTATCATTAAACTTTAATTGTTTCTCCTCTATTTTTATGATCTGATTAGCGAAGTTCTGAAATTTTAAAAGAATTTGTTTTATTTTTTGTAGTTTATATAAGATCCTATAAACAAAACCTCTGAAATGACAAAAACCTACTTTGATTAAATGATTTAAGACTTCCTTACTATACTGCTATTTATATTTACTAACATATTACGTTACATTACTATTACGAGCAGGGACAAAGGAGCTATGCTCGGTCAAAATTAGCTTTGAGTTCAACTCGATATCTTTTTCTCTCTGTATTATTACTATAACGCCTTTTATTTTATAAAAATAGCTTGACCCATAATCAAAATTATCCACTAATAATATTTTCTCGAACATGCGACCAAACCCAATTGTCTTCTCGTGCCCGAACCGCGTAGGATAGAAAATGTATTTAAAAAAACCTGAGCCTTTTTTAGATAAAATTAGCTTGACCCACAGGGACAGAAAAATGACTCACTAATCGGATTTTCTCGATCATGTTCCCTAGCCCAATGATTTTCTCGTGCCTCAAAACCGTAGGATACAAAATTTTATTTCAAATCGTCTGAGTCTTTTTTAAGATAAAAATAGCTTGACCCATAATGACCAATGACGAAAATTACCCACTAATTGAAATTTCTGTAACATGTGTCCTAGCCCAATAGTCTTCTCGTTCTCTAAAACTGTAGGATACTAAATTTAGTTCAAATCCTCTAATCCATTTTTAACATAAAAATAGCTTGACCCATAATGTTCCATGACCCGAAACCCGTAGGATAGAAAATGTATTTAAAAAAACCTGAGCCTTTTTTAGATAAAATTAGCTTGACCCACAGGGACAGAAAAATGACTCACTAATCGAATTTTCTCGATCATGTGACCTAGCCCAACAGTCTTTTCGTGCTCGAAAAGCATAGAATGCAAAATTTAGTCTTTATAGTCTGAGCAGTTTTTTATATAAAATTAGCTTGATCCACAGTGTCCCAAAAGTGACCCACCAATTGAATTTTGTCGGACATGTGACCTAGTCCAATGATTTCCTCGTGCCCCAAAACTCGTAGGCAGGGGTCGGAAAAAGTACGTTTTTATTGTAGCAAATTACAATTACTTTATCGAAAACTAACCGGTCGCTTCCGTGTGGGGCCCCTGATAGTACAGTGTACCGCCCTGACTTCCCTTGGAGATCAGAAAGTGTATTTTACATGCAACCAGAAATATAAATAAAATACTTTAAATTAGAAGTATACGAAAATAACTAATAAGAATATAAAAAAGCACTTAAATAAAGATTTCGCGACATAAATACTTTTTTTTCATGAACACCCTGACAAAGTAATACTGGGCCCCGTATATATAGTAATATAAAACCCGTGATTATCTAAGGGATGAGGCCCAAGTAGTACTTCGGATCTGGGCCCCACCCGGAAGGGACCGGCTATATGGGCGAAGACCTGTAGAGTTATATATATGAGAAATAAAATGAGACACATAAGTAATATTTTTTATTATATATCATCGACTAAAAGAGGAATTCCGTCGAGCCGGATTCGAACCAGCGACCTATGGATTTCCGATTAGTCCGTCATCTACATTCCACCGCTCGGCCAACAGAGCTATCGACGGACGCACCGTTTGTTTCGATTAACACATTAAATGAACTACCAAACGAAGCTCCATTTTTTTAAACGCATTCTTACAACTTTTCTTACTGTAATTATATGCATGAGAAATAAAATTAGACACATATGTAATATTTTTATTATATATCATCGACTAAAAAAGGAATTCCGTCGAGCCGGATTCGAACCAGCGACCTATGGATTTCTGATTACTACGTCCTCTACAGTCCATCGCTCTGCCAAATGAGCTATCGACGGACATAGCCTTTTATTCGTTTAACACATTACACAAAATTCCAAATGAAACTCTTAGTTCTAAGCGCGTTCTTACAATTTCTCTCAATGTAATTATATATATGAGAAATAAAATGAGACACATAAGTAATATTTTTTTATTATATATCATTGACCAAAAAAGAAATTCCGTCGAGTCTGATGGATTTCTGATCTCTACATCTTCTACAGTCCACCGCTCTGCCAACTGACCTAACGACGGACACAGCGCATGTATGATGAGATAAGGTGAAATCGCCGAAAATTTTCGAAACTTCATTTAACCTCCTTTGTAGTTGAATTTCTAAAATCGCTTGAAATGCATGTTTAACTATCCTTTAGTAGATTTGTTATCCCGAATTTCACGCTCCTAACTATAACTTCTACTGAGATATGGCAAAATAGCGTAAAACATTCGACCCCAATTAACCCCCCTTAGTGTCTGAATTTCTAAAATCGCTGAAATAAGTGTTTAAAAAATTTTTTAGTAGATTTGTTATCTTGAGTTTCATGATTCTGCCTATAATTTCTACTGAGCTATGGTAAAATGACTTAAAATATTTGACCTCCTAACACATGGGCTGATAAGTTCCCGGTCTAATAAAGAAAACACAACTTTTTAACAAAACTTTATAGCTTCATTACTTTAATAAATAACATAACTTTAATAATAAAAATTTAATAATAATAATTTTATAATAATAATTTTAATAATAAAAGAATAAAAATAATAATTTTAATAATAAATGAATAAAAATAATAATTTTATAATAAAAAATATAATTTTATAACGAAAAAGCTCCAAACACTGCTCAAAATCATCGATTCGTAATTTTTGGTCAAAAGTCAACACGCGCGGCAGCCACTTTAACAACAGCTTTTTCATAAACAAATGTTCATTCAAAATAAAATCTACACGTTCCTTGGATATCTTCAGAATCTGAGCTATCTCCTGCAACTTCACTTTACGGTTCCCCAAAACGATTTTGTGGACTTTTTTTTTATGTTTTCCGGAGTAACCATCTCTTTTGCGTGGTGCATCACTGTTGTCCGTACGACCACGTTTAAATTTAGCAAACTAGTCAATAATGGTTTATTTACCTGGTGCAGTGCCCGGATAACGCTTATCAAGCCAAGCTTTTGTTTGAACAATGTTTTTTCCCATCAAATAACAATTCTTGAAATTCATGTTTATCCATTTTCTTTTTGTTTATCAACAAAGTCGTTCAACTGAATTCACTAACGTTTTATCCACACGGCGAATCGTCATGACATTTTTTCTGCTACATTTTAAAGGTTAGTATTTACTAAAAAAAACATCGGTTCGGAGATTGCAACGCCATCTGTGTGCCAGACCGGGAACTTATCAGCCCATGTGTTATTTAACCCATCTTAGTTCCTGAATTTCTAAAATTGCTGAAATAAATGTTTGTCAATATTTTTTGTAGATTTGTTATCCCGAATTCCGAGCTCCTAACTAAAAATGCTGCTGAGATATGGCGAACAGGTAAAATGACCTAAAACTTTCGACACCCTCCATCCCCATTTAACCCTCATAATGAATGAATTTCTAAAATCGCTGAAATATGTTTAATTATTTTTTTAGTAGATTTGTTATCCTGAATTTCACGTTCCTACCTAAAACTGCTGCTGAGATATGGCGAAAACGTGGAATAACTAAATACTTTCGACCCCCCATTTAACCCTCTTAGCAGTTGAATTTTTAAAATCGCTGAAATATGTGTTTAAGTAACTTTTAGTACATTTGTTATCCTGAATTTCCCGCTTTTAACTAAAACTGTTGTTGAGATATGGCGAAAAGGCAAAATGACCTAAAACTTCAGATCCCCATTTATTCCCCTTAGTGGTTGAATTTCTAAAATCGTTTAAATACGTGTTTAATTATTTTTTTAGTAGATTTGTTATCTTGAATTTCACGCCTAAGTAACTACTAATCAATTTTTCTCGAACATGTGACCTACCCCAATAGTTTTCTGGTGCTCCAAAACGGTAGAATACAAAATCCGTCAAGATCGTTAGAGCCGTTTTTAAAATAGAATATGCACACACACACACACACACACACACACACACACACACACACACACACACACACACACACACACGCACACGCACACACACACACAAGATTTGCTCGTATTAAAATATATGATAAATTATTATATATTACTAATATAAGTTAAATCTATGTCAAATAAATACATTGTGAAAGGATGGGTTACTGGGCCCCATCTTTCCTTAGTTGTTTTGTTCGATTCTGGTCTAATTTTTTACCGTCATTTTGTTCATCCGAAAGTTATTATGTCTTAGGAATTTTAAGCATTTAAAGTTTTATTAAATTTATCTATTGTCAAAGAATAACTTTAAAATAAAACAACTAAAAACTAACTACTAACTCTTCTTACATATAAGATACACCATGAAACAAACAATAGCTTTTTGACCCATATTAAAAAACTAATTCTGAAAAATTACTTCCGATTCCGTAACTTTTCGTACACTATGAGTGAGCTGATTTGAATTTTGGAAAATTTCGCCTTCTAATGTGTTTATGCTATGAAATCATGCAAATTTTCTTAATTTTTGGGCGGTTAATATTTTCAGTTCATTAATAAATAAAAATTCTTAAAAAGGCCGTTTGGAGATATTCTGAAGATCTTGGGAAATGACACCCGCAAGCCAACACCTGAATTCATTACTGTGCACAGACATCTATTGTTTTCACCCTATTTAAGTAACAGTTTCAGGGTTAACATACACAGTTTAAAAACAAACTGTATGATTACATTCCATAATCTACAAATCTTATTTTGTTGTTTTAGTTAAGATAGCTGAGATTGAATTCCTGGCCAGAATTCGAAAAAACGAGTGATTTACCATCCTAAAGGAAAAGGTTGGGGGGGGGGGGGGGAGTCAATTTTTGAAAATAATTATGCTATTACTGTGTTTGGCTTTGGTATTTAATGATCAAAGTTTAAACTTTCATTTAAATGGTTTAGAAGGTATATTTTTATGTT
Source organism: Maratus michaelseni (assembly GCA_963931845.1). Taxonomy (NCBI): domain Eukaryota; kingdom Metazoa; phylum Arthropoda; class Arachnida; order Araneae; family Salticidae; genus Maratus; species Maratus michaelseni. The sequence goes on along the minus strand of OZ007593.1, from coordinate 20,208,121 downwards.
ATAGATCAGGTGTGAGTGTGGTGGGAATATCGCACAATTGCTTGTGCTATCTGCATATGCAAAAAGATCCCTCATTTAAAAAAATGTATTGACTTTTATAAAAACAAAAAGTTTTTATAATAAATTTTCAAAAATGTATTTAACAATTTAAAATTGTTATTTCATCGCTTTTCATTCCCAAGTAATAGTAGGAACATTTTTTAGTCCTGTTTGGAAGAAACTATCTCCGTGCAATTTTACATAGTAAAAAAATTACGCTGATTTTACACATTTTTATTAGATTCAGATCAATAAATATAAATATGGGTAGATTCTAAAAAGAGGTTGGGAGTTATGTTTCATGTTAAAGTCTTGTAGATCCAATCTTCTTAAATTAGCATCATCAACATATTTTAGAAATGAAAAAAGGACTCGCGCAATCCAAGCCTAATCTTGGCAGAAAATGGAAAAAAGTATCTTAAGAAATATACCGTAAAATCCCGATTGTAAGCCCCCCTTTCTCAAAACCAAAAAGGGTTGAATGTAAGAAAGGGGCTTATAATCTGGATTTAAAAAACAAATCATTTAAAAACCTGTTTTATAATTAATTTAGAAGTAAAAAGGGGCGAGAATCTCCTGTATTTAGGCAGATTTTCACTCAAAAGTAAATAAATATATAAAATCTGCCCCCCCCCCCAAAAAAAAAAAAAAAAAATTGAAAATCTTAAAAAAAAAATTATAATACTTTCCTTTATTTGTTATTTTATTGTAATACTAAATAATCAATCATCTAAATCCCTCTCAAAATTCCCCCCCTTTCCATGCTTCCCCCTTTGCCCCCCTCTAGTACCAAAACCTCAATAGTTTAACCGATATAACTCTTTAAATTTAAATTTCTTTTCAGACTTATTTAAAACTAGATATTAACTATAAATAAACCTAATCTACCACCTAAATCAACCCCTCGTCCTAAAATCTCTGCTTTTCTACCCCTGACCCCCCCCCCCCCTCCCAGCCTCAGCTCATGAATACCCTCCCCCTGCAAATGCATTTCATTAAATTTAAAAATTCTTAATTTTTTTTCTGCTCAGTTTGTAATTTTTGTAACAATATTTAAATAACAATCTAAATTATTCCTCTTCTCTCCCCCAAAAAGTTCTCTTTATTTTCTTTGCTCCTCCTCCCCCCAGTACATACTTTAAAATCATAATTATTTTTTTAAAGATTTTTATGCTTTATTGTTAACTTTGTAGAAAAAAATAAATAAATGTTCATGCAACTCTCCGCTTAAATTTTCATTCCCCATCCCCAGAAAAACGGGTGAATTTTTAGACATGGAGGGAGGGGGGGGGGGGAGGCAGAGAAAAAAGTTTTTTTTAGGATTTCGATCATCTCACGAAACCCTATTACTCCTGCTTTGTCGTCTGTCTGTCACAGTTCCGGTTCTCTGAAACTAACTTACAGGCATAAAATTTTGTGTATATATAGCTGAATAGCTACTATGAAGTTCAAAATCATAAAATATGAAAAAAATCGTATTATTTTAATATAGAGATAAAAAACCAAAAATCTCACACCCTTTTCCTATTAAATTTAAACATTTTTCCTTATAGCAGTTGCCAAAAATTAAAAATCCACAATAAAATTCTTTCTACAATAATTAATTTTCTATTGAAAGATTTCCACGTGAAAAATGAAAATGAAATAATAAGTTTCACCAATTGAAAAAAATATTAATATGACGTCATATTGGTGATAAAACGGAAATTTTCAAACATTTCTCAATAATACAAGGAGTATGAGTACGTGTAAATACAGAAAGCAGCTTAATATGACGTCATAAGAGAATTAAAAAGAAAATTAATCTGACGTCATATTGGAAGCTTGATGGATTATTCGAATGTTTGAGAATAATACAAAGAGCGTATCAATATGAGTAACAGAGAATAGTAAATATGAGTTTGAAGAACGTATTGAATCATGATAAAAACCCGATTATGGAAATATTGGCATATTTTAACATTTTGAATGTCTCTATACAACATTAGATTTTACTTTATAAAAAATTAAATAAATCCAGTAAATTTTTACTTTATAAAAAACACGACTTATTTATTTATTTTTTAAATGAAATTTATTAATTTATTTGGATTTGTTAAAGAAAGGATAAAATGTTTTGAAAGGAATATTAAACGAAACACTTTGTGCGATCTTTGATCACACTTACCCACTTGTTTGTAGTTTGTCTGTTCTTACAGCTGATATTTTGTTAATGGGAGGGGAGTTATTTTAGAGATCATATATATTTGTAAACATAAAATATACACATGATTCAGGGCGGAAAAAACAGCCACACTGCAAAAATGATGAAAATTTTTGCTTTCCTCTCACATATTTAGAAATCCTACCCCCTCCCTTGGGAGAAAAGGACAGAGCAAAAATTTCAAAGGGCATGATTATTTTAGATGAGTGGTGATACTTAGATGATGTAGGTGAGCTGAGTTACCTTACTATGAAATAAGATATAGAACAGTGTTTAAACAAATATATATTAAAGATTTTAAAGTATTTGCTGAGTGGGGAAAATAGAACTTTTCGGAGAAAGAACGGTATTTCAAATGATGGATTATTCATTAATTGTTACTAGAGATAAATAAAGCAGATTTAAAAAAAATAGTTTTAAAGATTTTAAATATTGTATGTGTGTTGGGGGGGGGGGGGGGGGAAGGGAGGCATTTTTGGAGTAGAGAGAAAACTTAGGTGACAAATTAACTATTTATTACTTACCCCTCATACGTAGTATAGGGAAAGTCTTGTAATCGTTTTGAAAATCGAAAAAAAAATGTTGACGGATTTACACGTTTCAGACACTGGAGATTACGAAAAACATATTTTTAGAAAAAAATATTTGCCGTCCGTCTGTGTGTCTGTGTGTGTGTCTGTGAACGCTCTATCTCCCGAAAAAATTGAGATAGAGACTTGCAATTTGGTATGTACTTAGTATGTAAAAATGGGAAGAAGCCTATTTCATTTCAATAACCTCGATTAACCGGAACTATTTTTTTCGGACTCTCGAAATATTCGTTCTGATAAAAGGTATATAAAAATTTTCGAAATTGGTCATTTTAAGAAATTAATATAAAAGACAATAAAAAAACATAAATTTTGCATAAAGCATGAAGTCGATCGGATAATGAGTTGCCGAGATATTTGGAATCCTATTTGCCACACTCTTCGATTTTGCATGACCCTGTATTTCATCCAAGTTTCACTTCAAAGATCTATTTTAATTGGAAATTTTACGCTTAATCAGATGCAATAACCCGCTAGTTAATAGGATTATTATTTTTGGAGTTATAAGGATGTTTCTTTCAAGCAATTCAGTAATCGAGCCTTTAAAGTTTGTGACGTCATCAACCCTCGATTTTATTTGAATTGCAATGCATTTTATAAGTAGTTTACACATTCTTTATTTTAATATTTTACATTATGCATATCCATGATGGGTAAGTATTACGGTGGCCCCTAACGACTAGTTTTTACTAGAGAGCAACAAATAGGACAAAAGATTTCTTCAAATAAGAGCTGTACAAATTTTAAACTTTGTATTTTCGAGGATAAGGGGTTAATATGAATTTCAAAGGAACAGGTTTGTATTTTAGATGATTTGTTATTTATTTATTATTAATAGAGAGCAACAAATAGGACAGAAGATTTTTTTTAAATAAATAGTTTAAAAAAATTATAGGGGTTGACAAAGAGGGGGGGAAGCAGAAATTTTGGGGGTAGAGAGGTAATTATAATGGTTGATTTATTTATTGTCACTAGACAGCAACAAATAGAGCATATATTTTTTAATAAAGAGTTTTAAAAGATTTTAAACTTTGTATGCTGAGAGAGGAGGGGGAAACATAAATTTTGGATGGAGGGGGAGATTGTAGTTTGGAGGACTGATTTTTTATTTATTGTTGTAATATTACTAGCGAGCAGTAAAAAGGCAAGAAGAATTTAAGATTCTCAAGATTGTGAACTTTTTGTTGGGGAGGGCAGAGAAGGGAATCGGACATTTCATGGGCGGAGGGGGGGTTATTTCCTTAACAAAATAACAAAATATAAAAGCAAAAGTGGAAATCTGCCAAAATTTTCAAAAGATTGAAAATTCTCTTGCTTGGATTTTTAAATTTTTTTTGTGAAAAAAAATTGCGAGAGGGGAGGGGGATTATATTTGGGAATGGAAAAGAAAATCAAATTTGCTTAAAAGTGGGAGGAGGGCTTACTTTCAGGATTTTACGGTAAATAAATAGTTTGCAAATTTGAAAATAGTTTATAACATCTTTTGTAACTTTTATCAGAATTTAACTAGTGTTGCTTACACCCATCGCAAGTAAACTTGGCGATATATTATTTAGCCAGTAGCCAAATTAGAGCTCAAAGGAAGATTTTAATGGTTTTACTTCGATCATAGCATAAAACAAGATTGGTTTGGGGAAAAATGGAGACTTCTATGGTTGGCATTGTATCACCTTTTTACTTTGTTTTAGTGGATTGTTTTCACACGAAGTATTTTGAAATAGTCGAGACAAACTAAGATAAAGTAGAATTCATGTAAACAGTTCACTTTCCGGACTGACAATCCAAATCATCTTATGTAACCATTTACGGTTATAATTATTTAAATTCAAAAATTAATAATAAATAGAAGTAGATTGAAAAAACAAAGCTTAAACTAAGATATTGTAGAGCTAGTATAAAGTAAATAATTTTTGCATAGTAAAACGGTGGCGCAATCCATTTTTTCTGTCACAAATAGAGGGCGCCTCACTCCAATCTCAATCCAGATGTAACTTCATAAAATAATTAAGACATTTTAAACGACATTTTTATCTTGCTTTGTTTGAAATACGAAGATATCACGAGAAAGAGTGGAAGTCACCACTGTCAGCATTCAAACAATGCTGAACTAAATACGCCCTATTTCGAAACCTGGTTCACATTGCATACGGTGTCACTGACCGAATGACTTCCAATTGAACACTTTTAGTAATGCCATCGTTTTCACACAAAGCGAAGTAAATCTGTTTTAAAATACGTTAAAATATCTTCCTAAGTGTTTAAGTTATGAATAAATATGGATATTCTGATGGGTGAGAGACACCCTGTATTTTACACAGAATAAATGGATTTCGCCCTTAGTTTCCTATACAAAACTGTTTATTATAGTGCACAGCCCTTAAAATTTCTGCAATATTTTTTGAACGACGCTGTATGTATATAATCCTAATTACATTATGATTAATTCTTTGCATGGCTACATACTTTGGGATAATGCATTTACTATACTGTGTGTATCTGAACTGATAATCAGAACTTTAAGAGGTAACAATACATGTCAAGGTAAAGATTTTAGGGTGGATGTGGGTTACAGTCTACTTATTCAATCAAAAATGCCTCACATGAAGCCGAACACGAAAATTCGTTCTTAACTGTCAAAATAATGAAAATATAGCGAATTCTTCAACAGATTTACTTTGCTTTCTGTAGAATGCGATGAAACCAGAATAATTGCTAGAAATAGCTGCCATTCACATCTAAACAATACTGAGGTAGACGCTTGAATACTCAAAGGTAGTTGACAGTATAAATTGTGTCACTGACTGAATGACAATGTAATTGTATCCCTTTTCTTCATGGCATACCTTTTAAAAGATTTAAAAGTGATTAGGTTAAAAATCTCACTAAAATATCTAAACTTATTTTTATATTTGTGAATGGACATCTGTCTTCGGTTTGATAGGAGACTCTCTGTATTTTCCATGGAATAAGTGGGTTGCTTTCCTTTTACTTTGATATGTATTAGCCCCCGTTACCTTATATATTATCATTTAGCCTGCGCGTTGCAATTTTCTGCTCTGATTACGAAGAGGAATTATTAAAGTGGAAAAATAGAATTTCAAGTCACTTTTAAAAGATGGATTAAAATGTTAAAATAAAAGTTAAAACTCATTTTTCTAAAGTGACATAACAGAGAAAATATTTTAAGAAGAAGGTGCGGCATTTTTTAAAAATGAAACAAAAATTCATTTTGAAATATATCGGGAAATATTCAAGGGTTTTAAATAAAACAAGACTTGCGCAAAATACTAGATTTAGGGTAAAAAAAAGTTTCTGGACGCGTTTTTATTTTATATTTTATGTGTTGTCTTTTATTTATGATAATGTCTCAATTTTGTATTTTATCTGTATCAGGCCAACTTCAAATATTGAAGGATTTATGAACAATACAGATTTGAAACGCGATACTTAACGACTTATCAGGAAGGTATAAGATTTCATTAGTTTACCGGTTTCACAGCGTTATCAGTTACCACTGGTAAAAACAATACATCATTGTCGGGAATATTTTGTGACTTTTGGAAAAGTTTAGATTTTTTTTTTTTTGGGGGGGGAAGGGGAGGGTGAGGTGAGGAGTGGGGGTACCTTTATTTATAAAAAGGTCAGAAATTTGTTATGTATCTTTATTAAAACGATTACAAAAATTTGATCAGTTGAGAACTTTGCAATGCTATAATTTCTTGCCTTTTGTATGAAAAGTATGTTTTTCCTTAGTTAAATGGTTTCACAGCATTATGAATAAAGTTAAGAAAATAATTATGTTCTTGGTTTTTTTGCGAGTTTTGGTCAATTGCAGTTTCTTTTTAAAAAACTCAACAATTTTTTATTAATCTTACATTACAAACGTATAATATTTTGAGAACAATACAGCTTTGCAACGCCCTACTTGAAAAAAAGTAAAATTGTTTTAGTCTGTCATACTTAAAGTTAGTTAAATGCATTTTCTATGGCACCTAGGAGTATATTTTAATGCTTTATTTGTAAAAAATGCTACAAAAGATATGTATTTTGAACTGTGTCACTTTAGGTATAAGAAAGCGATATATTAAAATCCTGGGCTCTTTTGTATCTCATGTGATACAAAATTTTCTACTTTTTTTTTAAATATAGAATACAAGAAATTTAAACAATATTTTAATAAAATTGGCATCGGTTCAGCCAATTCTTGATGTCGTTTTCTATGCAAAATCTTTCATCTGTGTAGAAATGAAGGAAAACCCACATAGTATTCTAACGGTTTCATTTTTATGACGAAAATAAAATAGAGATTTACTGTAGTGGACTGAAAATTTTAAGGATGTTAAAAAGTTAACAAAAAACATTTTTAATTATTTTTCTTTTTATGTAATGACAAAATTAATAAAGATATAGACTGAAATTTTCTGATCTGCAGGTTTAATTTTAAATGAAAGAGTTGTATTAGTTTAATTTCACTATTAAGCTATCAATTTATCTTAAATGAGTTGTCCACTGAGCCTCCTTTTGGGGTGTCCCACTGTTCCTAATGGAATAAAAAAGTTTTGCAAAATTTTATTTGGAAGAAATTGACAAATTTTGCATTGATTTATCAACAAATAAGCGCCTTATACTTAACACTCCAATGATCAAGCCCTAAAAATTACAAGAACGATTGCGCTGGATCTATGAGATCCATTACCAAAATTTGAGTCTACTTTAAAAAATATCGCCATCAGTTTTTAGGTAACATTTACATACGACGAAAAATATCTTTAAAAGCTTTTATTTAAACTTGGAAGATTAATCAAATCACGGGAACGATCGCGTGGTACCTTAGAGATCCAGATCTGTCCAATGCAGCGCGATCGTTGCAGTGTTAAACTTTAGTTTTTCCCCTTTAATGTTCTAAAATTTGAAAGAAGGAAAAATTTACTTTTTGCAGTTAAAAATATTCTATTAACAAACATTCCCTGAAAAGATAAGTCTTCTTTGACCAAGCGATTTAAGGTTAGAAATATTCCTTAGTATACTGCCATTTATGATTACTAATATAATAATGATTATGATTACTAATATTACGAATACAATTTACTAGATATAACTAATATGAAAAGTGTAACAATGTAAAGTAAATACATTTTAAAGGGTTGGTTTACTGTGCCTTATATTCCCCTACTTGATTTTTTCTATTTCTGGCCTGAATTTTTTTATCCTGTTTTTCTTGTTATATTCCTGTAAAATTTAGAAATTCTAGGAAATATCAGTTCTTCTTTTGCGGGCTAATTCTGATAACTGCCGCAAATAGTATTCACGCACATCTTATCTTTCAAAATTTCTTATTTTATGTTTCACACTGCGGCAGAAAGGAACCGAATTTTTTTTTCTTTATTCAAAGATTTATTCTTCAAAAATAAATAAATAATAACTTACAAATGAAATACTCTAACTTTAAAACACGCATAGAAACACGCAATGGCTTTTTCCGATATTAGAGGGCAAATCTAAAAAAATATTTCCAATTGCGTTACTTTTCATACTCTATATGGGAGCTGATTTGAATTTTGAAAAATTCCACTTCATAATGTATTTATTCTCAGAAACCCTTAATAATGCCAAGTTTCTTAATTTTTCGGCTACAGATATACAGACACTGTTGAATTGAGACATTTTTATCCGGGAGAAATTTCTGTAACTCCAGGTGGGATTGGAGAGAGAGGGAGAAGTTAACACTTCCATTCCATTAATAAACATAAAATCTTGAAACATCCGTTTGGGATATTTTAAAGCTCTGAGGTAATTTCCCCGGGCCACCCCCTTAATTCCTCACTGGACACAGACATCAATTGCCTTCCCCCCTGCCCCTTAACTGGGAATCTGAGGGGGGGGGGAGACAAATTTTAAAAACAAACTATGATTACATTCCAAAATCTTAAAAACCATACTTATTTTTTTGACTTGTTTTTAGATAATATAGCCCAGATTGAAACTCATGACAGAATTCGAAAATACAAGCATGATTTTCTGGCCTACAGGAAAAGCCAGGGACAGTAAATTTGAAATTAAATGTTCTATTACTGTGGTTCGTTACCAAAGTTGTATTTAATAATTTCAAATTATGATTTCAACGCTTTTCACACCAAATAATATTAGGAACATTTCGTAGATGTGTTTGAATAAACGATCGAACATAGGAAACAAAATTAATCTCATTTTACACATTTTCAATATACATTTTCAATTTTTAAAATAGAATCATAAATAAAATAAATTTTAGAAATGTAAAATGACCCACCTTATAAAAGTATATACAGAATATATCCTGACTTTGGGCAAAATATAAAATAACAATTCTGAATCTTTCAGGAAATAAAATTAAAATAGCTATAATTGAAAATTCGACAGGCATCAGCACAGTATATATCAGAATGTAACTAATTCTCTTTCATCCAACGCAAGTAAACTTAGCGATAATTTTTTTCGCCAGTAGCCAATTTAAACCTCAAAGTAAGATTTTGATGGTTTTATGTCGATCAGAGCTTCGAACAAGATTGGTTTGGAAAAATATCGAGACGTCTATGGTTGCCATTGTATCACCTTCTTACTCCGTTTTAGTTTGATTATTTTTTCACGCGGAGTATTTTGAAAGTGTTTAAGACACTGTAAGGTACAATATAATACTTGTAAATCGTTCGGTTTTCGGCCTGACAATCCACATCAACTTATGAAATAATTTACAATATAATTTATTTAAATTCGTAATTGTATTGAAAAAAAGCGTATTTGGAAAAGAAAAAACTAATTAGAATAATATGTGGTACAGCTAATAGTTATATAGGAATAAAGTGGCGCAGTCCATTTATTCGGACAAAAGCATAGGGCGTCTCACTCCAATCTCAACCCAGATGTCTCTCATAAATTTAACAACTAAAAAAAATTAACGACATTTTCGCCTTGTTTTGTGTGAAATGGTCACTAAAAAGGGTGGAAAAAGCCATCATCCGCATCAAACCAGTGCTGAACTACAAACTCTGTTTCAGAATGTGTGTAGTTCACATTACATACGATGTCACTGGCCTAATGAATGTTCTCTTTCAACACTTTTCGTAATTCTATCGTATTTCATACAAAGTGAAGTGAATCTGTTGAAAATTTCTTTAAATGTCTTCCGTTTTGATCAAGTTAAAAAATAATCTTTCTTCTGATTGGAATAACATAGAATGAATTTTTGACAGAGTAAATGGATTCCCTCACTCCCCCCCCCCCCCAATTTCCTAAAAAAATTGTTGTAGTTTGCACCCCTTAAAACGTGTGCAATCTTTTCTGAACCTCTTATATATATACATATATATGTTGTGTTGTGTAGGGGATATTTCAAAGGTAATTTGGATTGGCTTTAATTGTGGTTGATAAAGTTGTGTGCTGGTGATTGTTTAGTATCGGCTTTCATCGAGGTTATATATGCATTGATTAATGAAGCTTCTTTTCAAGTTTTTCTAAACTGTATGGAGAGTAAAAATTATTATAGAAAAGAGAATGGCAAGATACGGACCTTCGGCAGCATACACGGTCGGTTGTGTATGAATTAAAAACATGAAAACCTTTAATATTAATCAAAATTTATTACTTATTACTAAAATGAAATAAAAGTTTTAATGTTTTAAAACTGTTATTTCATTTTACACCTTTTTGAGTAATAAGAAATACACTTTGATTCATTTTAAATGTTTTAATTTAAATACGAAGATTAATTTAATGTTCCAATATTAGCAAAAGTTTTTTCGATGTATTTAATGGTTGTATATATTTTTTTAAACGAAACTGTATCAGAATTATCTTAGAGTTGCGGCATCACTACCTTCGGAAACAACACCGGGCGCCAGGACGGTAAAGGCGCCGAAGATTTCAGGTGAGGAGGAAGCATTTGGGAAAAATAAGTTAATTTAAACCTTAAATTGAACTACATTTTCTAGAAATGTCAATTACGTTTTATAGATTTTCTTCAAACAAATTATTTGTTTATTTGTTATTCTATTTTGAAAATTTAATTTTAATCTTATCCTATCTGTAATAAGTGTTACAATAAGTAATGTACAGAAAAGATTAAATTAGAACTTTGTATGAGTTTTCTCTATTAAAAACGTTTACTTCCCAACACTGTTTTTGCTCACTTGAGTTGCTACGAAAGTAGACAAAACAAACTGCGTCCTTAAAAAGTAAAATTTGTATTGTTAAGTTATAGCAATTAATTACAGACACAAAAAAGTGAAAAGCTCTGTTATGAAGACAAACAATAACTTTTATAGTACACTTTTTAGGTAAACTATTCGTTATACAAGTAATAAATTTTGCGATTGAAAGATTGAGAATTGTTTAGAATACATTGAGTCGCTAGGTAAATTTGATAATTTTAAACATTTACTAAAGATTTTTTGAATTTAAAATATGTTTTACTTGTTAGAAGATTAACTTCAGAATGATATACTCTCATTATTAGCAGTAAATAATAAAAACAAGAACGAAAAATTATGCGCCTAACACAGCTTATGAAACCCATTCCAACACCTCTAGAAAATGAAACTAAACCATTAAATAAGTTGAAAGAAGGTATGTAAGTAAATAGTTTAGAAAACATGTAACACATTCAAAAATCTAGTGTTATACATTGCCGTCTATAGTCAAAAGTAATCTAATTATTTTGCGTAGCCCTGTATATGATCTATAGATTTGCATATATTCTGCATAGAATGCTAAAATTTTGTTCAGTTAGGAGATTCACTCCAAGCAATTTCCACCAATAGATGGGAAATGCAGAATTCTTTTTTACAGTCCTGTACATTATCTAAATACTTTTGTACACACTACATAATTATGCTAAAATTTAATGCAGGTAAAAATTGCATAACACAACTTAAACGCATGTTTAACAATTACAAACCATAAGCGGCAGTGTATCTTCTTCTTTCCGTAGTCCTGTATATGAATTTATATTCCACAAACTTCTATTAGTACACTGGACATAGTGAATTTACCAATGCAGGAAAATACATAAAACAATTGAAAACTACCTTTAAGCAATCCACTCCCATAGTGAGTAATTCATACGAATACCTTTGTGTAACCATGTATATCGTCAACAGAATTTATACGAGCCCCGTACTATGCAAAAAAATAGTTTAACTTTAAAACTAACAAAACTTTCATTAGCACTTCCAACAATTAAGGTTGATAGACAGTACTGAAACCTAATTATTTTATGTTACCCTGTAATTAAACGAGAAAAGCAATAAACCACCATACCTTGCAGTAAGAAACTGATAGTGCACCTCAGTAATGCATATAAATTTAATTGTGTTTGAAATAGTGTAACAACACTAAAAATTTAGTGCAGACTATTTTTCCCCTTAGATCATTCTATTACAGAATTCTTTTGTATGACCCTGTAAATGAATAATAGATACTTTGCACTCCATATCGTACAGAAAGCATGTTTTAGTGCACTTCATAAATGCATATCAATTTCATTACGTTTTATAATAGTTTAACCCATTAAAATGCACCACAAACGAGTTTTCTTCATAAACCGTAATATAACGGAATACTTTTGACTGTTTCTGTAAATGAACGATACATGTAATGCATACCATACTTTTCAGTAAGAAACTTATAATGCACCTCAGTAACGCATATAAATTCCATTATGTTTGAAATAGTGTAACAATATTAAAATACATTACAAACGTTTTTCCCCGTATACCATCATGCAAGAGAATTCTTTTGCGTGACCCTGTAAATAAATAATAAAAGCTTTGGACTTCATATTTTACAGAAATCATGTTTTAATGCACTTCATAAATGAATATAAACTTCATTTTGTTTGAAATCGTTTAACAATATTAAAATGAACCGCTAACGATTTTCCCCCTTAAACTGAATAATTTTGTAAACTATACTGAAATATATTCTATACTGGAATAAAAACTATACCGGAATACTGAATGTAGCGGATTACTTTTGACTGTTCCTGTAAAAGAACTTATTAATGCGACACACATAATTTTCAATAGAGATCGTGTTATAGTAAAGTTCAATAACATACAAAACTTTTTAGGCAATCAGAGTATATTTACGAGAATTAGCAGGTGGAAAGACAAACCGAAGTCAAACACTTTTCAACTATGTTGAAAATTGTTAATAATATTATTAACCAATATCAGCAACACATATAGTATTTTTTCAGTTATTTTAGAGATTGTAGGGTAGAACTATGTTATGCTATCAATATCTCCTTATCACGCTTGTGTGTAGTCCGATTCGTTCATATTTCAATTCAGAACATTAAAGGTTTGAAATGCACTAACACGTTTTATCATTTTATCAAATTTTAGAAGCTATAAGAGCTCGATAGGTAGTATTTATTTATTGAAAAAAAAATCATAAATTATTAAAGAGGTCAAAGCTACAATAATGGTTCTAATATACGTTGGAAAACTACAAGGTTTGCAAAAAAGAATTTCAGATTTAAATTCAAATGTCTATTATGCCCCATGTTCAAAACAGATTCTAAACCTGATAGTTAATTACACTATGAGTATCTATCATAAAACTGTTGATTTCTTTACTACAGTACCAGAGATAAACAACTTCGATTCTTTTGCTGCTTGCCGATAGAATTTTAAATATTCATATAGAAAATTTAAACTTACAACCATTATCTGAAAACATGGTGGACGAACACAAATGCTGGCATTGTAGAAATATTTACCTGAGGTCCCACAGCACTTTTTTAAATGTGTAATAGAATTCTTAAAAACTGGATGATCAATCCAAATATCAGACAAAATGACTAACTGAAAAAATTGCTACATTTACATTTATTTGTTGCATTCAAAATTGGAATCGTATCATAAATTATAAAGCAGGAGATTCTAAAAGTATGTCTGGGGTAATTTAAAAAATTAGGATTGTTTTTTTTTCTTCCTTTTTTTTGCGGTTGCCACCATCGGAGAAAAAATTTCAGAGCTCATTATGATGTATAATATGCTGATATATCCATGATTTTTTATAGTAAAAATTGTTTTTACTTTTTTGGGACTCATTTTTTGGCTATTTATTTTCGTCTTGGTGACCGCATATTATCGTCGGTTAAAGAATTCAAAATGGTATTATTAGTATATAATACAGACACCTTGAAAAATAAAAGAGGGGAAAAAACTGAGAAAATGTTTAGATGAGCGATAATTTTATAAATCGAAATTACTTAATTTAGACATGAAAGGAATGTTTGTGATGCTTAACAAAATTTTCAATGTAAAAATTCTGATTGAAACAACATTCGGTTATTTATCGTTTGCGTCAGGATTTTAAAAAAAGTCTAAAATTTGATTGGATAAAATCCGTGTAACAATTGTTTAATTTTTTTTTTTTTCATTTTAGATTTATTTTTGTTTTTTACTTAATAAACTAGAAAATCCAACCTGGGCTTGCAAGGTTACAGAATACAAGTAAAAACGATTTTTTTAACACTTATAGATGGAAATTCTGATAAATTCTTTACATTTCATATACATTTTTTTTCGATAAAAGAGAGACTATAAAGTTTTGAAATTTATCAAAATAAATACTTTAGTATTGGCCTCGTGCAAGGAGTTAAAAGCCGAAGAACTTACCAAAGTTTTCGGTAGCCATTTTGATTCTGATAATTTCAGGTGGTTTAAGAGCGTTGTTCGATTACACGTCTTAAATTTGTATTTTAATTCTATTTTATTTATTTATTGGTTAAGTTTTTATTTCTTTATGAAATGTCAGATAGAACAAAATGCTGAACTATCAATTCTATTCATTTATATTAATTTAAGTGCAAACTGATTCAGCTTTCTTAATCGTCTGCACGTGAAAGAGATATTTAAAAAAAAAAAATCATTCTTGAAAATTGATTAAATTTATAAACATGTTTGAAATTGTACGTCAAACGTGACAAATGAGGTGCGTTCGTGCTATAGCTAGTTATATAAATATTCAGATCTTGATGATTTTTAGAGGACGCAACTCTAGAGGCAATCACTAACCAAAAATATGCTCTTAAAGCTGAAACCTTCTAATCGACGATGTAATCAATTTTAAAAAATACGAATTTTAACTCTTATATAAACACCAGAAAACGCAAATCATTTCGCCCCTCACGGGAATGAAACCTTTTCTACGCTAAAAGTAACTAAACGTCCGCATTACGACAATCTTTTCAAAGCATCTCGGTACACCACATTTACATCACCTACAAAATTTTCGAAACATTTGGACATGTAGAAGTAATAAAAAAAATAAAATCTTAAAAATATTCGACAGAAAGTTAAAATGCGTGGTCTTTCGGCGTGGATTCGCTCTACTTAGACTCGTGTTTTAACTATTAATTATGCATATTTTTCCACGAAATTTTAAAGAGAGCTTGGATACAGTTACACTTAAAACGGATTTTAATTTCCGAGAGATCGGAAAATGGGAATTTTTTTTTGTTATGTTAAAGGAGACGACGCAAAAAGAAACGAACAATTTTTTTTAAACTCTAGATAATATATTTATCACGACATTTTTACACGGACTGTAAAACAGTTATATTTATAAAAATTTCAAAGAGTTCGGAGAAGATTTTTTTTTAAATTAATGAAACGACCTCATGTGAAAAAACATTTAAATGTGTTCTTGCGAGCGCTTTTATCACTAAATATAAATATTTTTCATTTGAAAATACAATTTCGTACAAAATCGGGTTAAAGATATAAAAACATATAAACTTTTGAGTTTTCTTTAAATTTATTATCACTGGCCCGTGCAATGAAGGGCGGGTCATCTAGTATTTTAAATAAAGTTGATTTTGCTAATGAAACACAGCAACTGTCATCTATGAATGTCAAACATACTTTAGACACGCTGAATGACTTACATATTTTTTAAATTCTTTTTATTTTGTTTAATAAATTTTTCAAAAATATTCTATAAAACTGAAACCTGCAGAAAGATTTATCACAAGATCCGTATTTTTAAGTAAAAGAATTTTTGGACAACGTAAAAGACAAAAAAAAAAAATTATTACGAAAAAGGAGATCAAAATATAGAAAATTTTGATCTTTCGTTGAAAACAATTTTTTTCCTTTTCACAGTTGATCAAACATTTTTTTTTTTTTAAGGAAAGAATTACCTTATTAAAAGAGCATATCAATTCATTCAATATAGTTTTTGTGCTTTTAATTATCTCACAAAAAGGCTATTTATTATTTTGTAAAATCCTGCAACTAAAATCGATACGTAATGACATCAAACAGATACGGACGCAGGCGATATATGCGATGATATTTTACCTTTTTAATCCCGAATTTCTAATTTTGAAAAGTATATACCATATATGTTTCAATAATTCATGCTCTCGTGTATTTTGCATGCTCCTATCTTTGAAATGGCGTTTCAAAAAAGAAAAATATCACTGAAATTTTAGCACCAATAATATTAAATAGGTTCATTTAATGAAATGTTATTTCATATAAATCTAACTATGTAAACGTGCCATTAATGGACACCCTTAAGGAATTTATTTAAACAATATTTTTTTAATTATATGTGTTAAATTCCAGTTTTTTAATATTATAGTAATCTACAAAGAGTATTTTTTAACCAATCTCATTGTCACATTTCCAATAGTGCATCAAAATATATTTCTAATAACAAAAATAAAACGAACAAAATTCCAGTAATGCACATCCTTCGTTCCAATAAATGGACACCCACTATATTCCACTAATGGAAATCCCACATAAAGTAATTGTTCTATGATCTTATTTAGAATCAGAATTTAATTGCCGAAACGTCAGTGAAGGCTTACTGTGGAGACCCGAAAAGTTTTTGGTTTCTGTCTGTCTGTCTGTCTGTCTGTCTGTTCCGCGATAACTGCCGTAAAAATGATCCGATTAGTTTGATTTTTGGTAGGTATGTTGGTGAGATACCCGGAATTAGCTGTATAGTTTTTAGTTACATTTGGTTCATTCGTTCGGAAATTATAGAACATTTCTTTTTTGATCATAATGCTTTCCTATGGGAATTCAGACGATTTTGAAATTTTTCAGTCGTTGAAAATAAAATGTCGCATTTGATTAATGTATTTAAACGGTAAGTTATGAAGGCTAAAATTTATCAAGTCAGGTGTTAAATTATTTAAATTAATTTGAAATTTTGTTTATACATTCGTCAGATTTTTTAAATTAGGTGTATAATTTTTGGTGCAATTTTATACATCTGTTCTAATAATATAATACTTTTATTTTATCATTTTTTGCAAATATTAAAATGCATTCATTTTTATTTTCCTTTTCAATTTAACCGTAACCTAGCAACCCTGTTTAAAGAATATCAAAATGATAAAATTCAAGTAACTCAGACGATTTTGCTACAATATTTTATTCGCAAAATAAAATATTATTGGAGGATTTTAATATTTTATTGAAATAAATGAGAATTTATTTTGTACAAGTTACCTTTTAACTACTATAGAATGATAGCCGAAACATTTTTATATGAGATATTATTAATTTTCTGGAAGAAATGTAGATTTTTCGTGGTTGAAAATTAGTATTATTTTAAAAATAGAATGTAATATCTCGTACAACGAGATAGTTAATCTAAAGAAATTAGCGAAGTAAAACGCATCCATACAGCCTGAAATAGCACAATTACTGGAAACTGATATCATAAAATGCTATCACAAAAAATACATTATAGCGCCAAATCAAGATTGCTATTTAGTGAATTGGCAGTGGGCACGATTATGAATGATTACACAATAGGTTTAAAAGTTTCCAAATAAGCCTATTTTGGGGAGATTTTAGTATGCTATTGCCATCGAATTAGATCAGGATGTACCTTAGATCAAATAAATATTGTACAATGACCATCAAAACTGTTTTTCCGAAACAAAAATTGTAATAATACTAGATTTCTGAAATAGATAAGTGAAATATATAGTAGATTCAGTTTACATTTCCATAAGTTACTTTTGTACACGAGATATTATTCAACGTATCAATCAGATACGAGTGTTTCGTGATTGGTAAATATTGCTATTTAGGTATTAGGATAACATGAAATTATTTTCAAAATTTTTGCTTATCGTAATAAAACCACTTTGCAGAACGAAATGGAAGATATACTCGAATCATTCACACAAATAAATCACGAATAAAAATTTAATAAGCTTACGGAGGGTTCAGTGGGGTTGAGCCCCCACCCCCTGAAGAAATGTATTTTTTTTAATCTAAAAAATAGAATAAGAAATTCATAAGAATGTCCGAATATTATTGCATAAACCGTGTTTAATTTAACGTTGAAGTTCTGAAACCTTCGAATTATTTTATATGCATATAAATATATAGGTAGTAATTTAAATAATTTAATTTGCGGATTGTAAGATATTAAATATTATGAAAAGTGAGTTTAAAAAACATTGACTTTCAGAGCTGACGTTGAGGCTCCTGATCTGTAGATTTACTAGTTAAAGTATAGTAATGAAACAAAATAGTTATTTTCAAATGAATTTATCAATTAGAATATAAATAATATTTATGTGAATAATTGTTCAAATAGCAATTATCATCCCAAGATCAATATTTTAATTAATTTCGATAGAAGATTCAAAGTACAGAATTTCAGATAATTATAAATTTATTGAGACAATGGGAAGGAGGGATTGGGGAGGATAGCCAAAAAAATAAATAAAAAAATAAGTAAATAAATAAATAATGAATTTTGAATAATTCCTGTAACTTAAAAAAAAATTATCTTAATTTAAAAATGAGAGGACTTTACACCCCCCCCCCCCCATTACTTTCCCTAAACCCTTCAACATTTTCTGCTTTCTAATTGATTTTATTGATTCTCAGTTTATAAAATATGTAAGGCAAAGTTATAAACACATAAGTTATAAAAACAAAGACTCACCTTTATCACAGAATATGAAAGAAATACGTCACACTTGTGTAATGACTTGAAAAAACAGAAAGGATTCCCACTTCCAAATTGATACAGATAACAAAGACACTGTAATACAAAGAGAAAATAAAATAAAAAAAGTTTTCACAGCTCGTTAAAATCAGAAACAATTTAGTAAGTGAACAAACGTCGATCAGAGTTTAGAACAAGATTGGTTTGGCCATACTTCTGTGGTTTGCATTGTTCTTACACTGTTTTAGTTTTAAAGGATTATATTTTAACACGCGGTATTTCGAAAATGGTGGGACACTCCAAGATAATGTAGAATGCTTGTAAATCAATCACTTTCCGGACTGACAATCTAAATCATCTTATGAAACCATTTACAATATAAATATTTAAATTTGAAATTGTATATATATATATAGAAGATGATTGAAAAACAAAAAGCTAAGATATGGTAGAGAGTAGTAAAACAAATTTTGTATAGGAAAACAGTGGCACAATCCATGTATTCTGTCACCAAAACAGGACGTCTCACTCTAATCTCAACCCATATTTTCCTTCATAAATTTAAAAATAATTAAGGCATTTTTAAATACATTTTGACCTTGTGTTATGTTAAATGCGAATATATCACGAGAAAGGGTGGAATTGGACACTATCCATATTCAAACAGTGATTAGCTAAATACCCCTTATCTCGAAAAATAGTTCACATTACATACAGTATCACCGTCTTAATGTCGCATTTCTCACAAAGTGCAGAGAATCTGTTGTAAATTTCGTTAAAATATCTTCCAAATTGTTCAAGTTAAGAAAAAAATATATGATCTGATGAGAGTGAGACCTGTATTTTACACAGAATAAATAGATTTCACCAACCATTTCTCATAATTATTTTTGTTATAGTGCGTACCCCATAAAATATGTACTATCTTTATATATATATATATATATATATATATATATATATATATATAATCCTAATTACATTGCGTATTTATATACACTAAATTGCCAAAGGTGACCGGTCACTTGCGATTGTAAACGTTTTGTTAACTATCTAGAAAAATACATGAGGAATTAACCAGAAACTGCAGGTGTGTAAACAGTATAATATAGGTTATATATTTTCACGAAACCCCATAGGGGACTGTCAACAAATTGAAAAAGAACGAATATCTTTTGGATAACCCTGTAAAAACTATTGTAGCAAAGGCGTTTAAACTCGGGATTATTAATAAGTGGTTTATTGTAGTATACTGTGTTCATTTTTATGAGGATAGCATGTATACTCGTAGAGAAATTAAGGTTTTTGTAAAAACGGTCCCAAACTTCGCCTAGTTTTTTGCTTATAATTTGCAGAGTTCTTAATATAAAAAAAAAAAAGTTATTTTGAGAAAATATGACAAACAACATTGTACATAATACTCTGCAATCGGAATTAAAAAATAAAAATTGGATGAAAAATGAGCAGGTTTACTAAAAAATGTTTCACTGAGCAAGCGCGAATGCAATCAAAATATAATATACATAATGTATTAGCTAAGTATATAGAGCAACTTTTGTGAAAGTCTCAAAATCATAGCTTGAAAATTCTGAAAATTATCGTCAGTAGAATAAGGTCGAAATCCGTTGTTCCCAAAAAGAAGCAAAAAGATGAGGGGTTGTATCAAATATCTGTTGATTAGTGCCAAGATAGCGTACACAATGTTGCACGTACTACTATATTTGGATATAACCCCTCATATTTTTGCTTTCTTTTCGGAACAACGGATTTCGAGCTTATTCTATCGACGATAATTTTCAGAATTTTTCAATCTATGATTTTGAGACTTTCACAAAAGTTGCTCTATATACTTAGCTAATACATTATGCATTTTATATTTTGATTGCATTCGCGCATGCGCAGTGAACCATTTTTTAGTAAACCTGCTTATTTTTCATCCAATTTTTATTATTTTTTAATTCTGATTGCAGAGTATTATGTACAATGTTGTTTGTCATATTTTCTGAAAATAACTTTTTTTTATATTAAGAACTGCAAATTATGAGCAAAAAACTATGCGAAATTTGGGACTGTTTTTATAAAAACCCTAATTTCTCTACGAGTTTCTATGCTATCCTAATAAAAATGAACACAGTATATTACAATAAGCTACTTATGAATAATCTCGAGTTTTAACGCCTTTGCTACATTAGTTTTTACAGGGTAATCCAAAAGATATTCGTTCTTTTTCAATTTGTTGACAGTCCCCTATGGGGTGTCGTGAAAAGATCTTCGCGGAAATATATAACCTATACTATACTGTTTACACACCTGTTGTTTCAGGTTAATTCCTCATGTATTTTTCTAGATAGTTAACAAAACGTCTAAAATCGCAAGTGACCGGTCACCTTTGGCAATATAGTGTATAATCCTAATTACATTGATTAATCCTTTGCATGTCTACATACTTTGGGATAATGCATTTACTATACTGGGTGTATCTGAACTGATGCCCAAAACTGTAAGACGTGTTAAAAAAGATTTTTTTAGGGGGGGGGGGGGGGGGCTCACAATCCTCTTATTCAATCAAAAATATAGGGTGCCTCATATGAAGCCGAACATGAATTACCGTTCAAAACTGTAACAAAAATTTAAATATTAAAGTGAATTCTTCAACAGATTTACTTTGCATACTGTGACGAAAACATGCGACGAAAACAGAATAAGTGCAGGAAATGTCTGTCATCCTCATCTAAACAATACTAAGGTATCGCTTGAAATTTCAATGGTAGATGACAGTGCATACCCAGTCACTTTCCGAATGACATATTACTTTTCTTGATGGCAAGGCATTTAATAGAAAGAAAAGTAATTGTGTTAAATTCTTATGTAAAATATCTTCATTATTGTTTGCGTTGTGAATGGAAATCCGGCTTCGGATTGTGTGAGACTCCTTGTATTTTTCATGAAATATGTGGATTGCAACTGTGCTCTCCTATACAAGAATTCTTTCCATTGATATGTATTATCTCTGTTCACCCTGTAATAATTATCCTGAGTTTTGCGATTTTCCGCTTTGATCTGGAGGCGAAATTATTATAGTTGAAAAATAGAATTTCAAATCGCATGTCTAAAATGGATTAAAAAGTGCAACAAAAAAAAAGGGGGGGGGATAATGTGCCTTTTTTTTCTAAAGTGACACAATACATCAAATGTTTTATTAAGTAAATCAGGGGAAAGTAAATCAGTTTAAAGAATGCATTAAAAAATACTTTTCGTTGTGAAATGTTTAGGTATCTATTAAAGGGTTTTGAATGAAAACAGCACTTGTAGGAAACATTCACCTTTCAAAAAAGAAAAAAGAGAATGTGGACGCATTTTAAGTTTGTGCGATAGTTTTTATTGATGAGAATCTCGTACCTTTGTAAGTTATCTGCATCAACCCAACTACAACTATTGAACGATTTAAGAAAAATACTGCTTTGGAACACAACGCCGTACATTCTAGACGTATAAGGAAAGTATGTTCCATTAGTTCAATGATTTCACAGCATTGATAAAAACAATACATCATCGTCGGGGACTTTTGTGACTTTTAGAAATGTTTAGCCAGGGGATTGTGGGAAAGGATAATTTTATTTATATAATAAGTTGAAAAAAAATGTATCTGTATCAAATTGTTTGCAAAAACTTGACGAATTTAAAACAATAATGCTTTAATAACCCCTTACTTATAAGCTGGCCTTACTTATAAGTAAGAGATGATTTTTCACAATTAAATGTTTTCACAGCATTATGAGTAATATAAAGAACAAGAATTCTGCATTTGTTTTGTGTGACTTAGTTTAGATATTCAAAATGCATTGGGATAGACAGTTAAGATTCAAACTATTTAAATACGTTTCAAAAACATTTGATAATTTCTTTTTTTGTATAGCATGACGAGCTCTTCTCGTCAGAGGATCAGTTAGGAAAGAAGAAAACAAATATGTGGCTTGGAGTATATTAGGTATATATTATAAGGTACTTATTGTTTCTATGTTATTTTCTATTGTCATTGCTCTTACGTATTCTTTTTCGCAAATTGTTAGTGAATTCTGTGCTTCTTTTGTTTTAGTAAGTATTATATACTATGTCCTCTTTTTTTAAATATAAAATAAAATTGATGTTAGAAGTATAATTGTAGACTCTTATTCGATAATTGTACATAAATATGGATTAATTTTCTTCCATTTCAGGCTCTCGTTATAGTTTTCCGGTTCACAAATTCTTTTCTTCGGATTGGTTCGGGTTGTCTTTAAATATGAGTATAACCCGACGATTGTAGTATTATAGCGTGCACACCCCATCCTATGCGACAATTTATACATTTAAAACAAACACTATTTTATTTTTTGTATAGTGTGCCTGCAGTAAGCAAAATTTCACAATTAAGGGTGAAATTAATAGTCTGATGTGAGTCAGCATATTCATCAATAATGTTTTTAACCCTTATCCTTTTTAACATTCTCAGAGACCGCAGTTTTCTTTTTCAATTTTCTCGATTTTTCATTTCCTAGTTTAACTGTAAATATTACTAAAATTTTGTTTCGTTTGAAATATAATACTATTGCTAGATAATTCTGAATAGGCTAATTTTAATTATAATGGCAGTCCAGTCCATAATTTAATCAAGTTATATTATGTCCTATAAATGAATCTTTCCCCAACCGATGCAGTAGCCTATGACTTAATCTAGTCTTTTATTCCTCTTTCAATCATATGGACTCTGATTTCGGTCACAGTAGTTAAGTTTGAAATTTACATATAGAGAAGGAGGAACGTGCTAGAATTCGGTGTTGGAATTAACATGATATTGTAACAGTTCAGATTTAAATCCAATGGAAAATGTATAGGGAAAAAAAGGGGATCATTTTGTTGTTAGAACCTCGAACTTTAATGTATCTGCAAATCCTTATTTACAATGTATGGCATAATAAAATGGCTGCCAATTACATAAAGGAACAATGTAATTCGATTTCCAAATCATATACATTCGGTTCTTTTAAATAAAAAGAGTGCTCTAATTAAAATCAGAGTAATTTTTTAGAACAAATGTATTTTTTTTAATATGTCTTTCGAACACTTATCCTTTTTTATTTTTCGTGAGCAGATCTCAGAATTATATTTAATAAGAAAATTTCATTTCATTTCACTGAAAATTGTGCAGAAATTAACTGGTCATCCAAAGTTGTGATCGGTTATTTATCTCTTTATATTTTTCTTTAATTATATGTAAATATATAATATACAAACATTGAATAGTCATAGCATGGGAAAATTATTTTATATTGTAATTTATTTAGAAGATATTTGAAATAAAAGAACTCAAAATCAAATTTTTTACTGTGAGTATCTATTTTCATAACAGATTCTAATAGTCACATTTATTTCTGTTGGATCATGCTGGGTTAATTCAAAACACTTCCAACAAATTTGCTATTAAACATCGGCGTACAAACATAGATATTATTTTATTTTTATTTAAAAAAATTATCTATTGTTAATAGCAAAGAGCTAAAAACTAGGTTAACTTCAATTTATATATTATGAGATATATTACTTTCGAATGTCAGTAAATAAAATTACTATTCAAACATTTTTACACTGCGGTAAATTATAAATTATCTTTGAAAGTACTGGATGATGCTAAAAATGAATACGCTTAAAACATAAAATAAATATTTTATGTTTTTAGCCACATTCTTGTTTTCTAACCTTACAACGATTAGCTTATAATTAAGATGGTCGTAAATACTCCATGGTCGGAATTACCTCACCAAACACCGTTTATATGTTTCATGACACGAAGAGGTGGTGTTAAGTCGTCATAATTTTTCGTATAACCCTTCACTGCTGTTAGCCGTTTCAAAGACCGCTACTTTTTTTCCTAATTTTCCCAGTTTAATTTGTAATTTTCAGTTAAGCTAGAGATACTAGTGAAATTTGGAGCCCTAGAACTAGCGCTAGTGACTTCTGAAGAGGTGAATTTTAATTCTAATGCGCCTGTACATAAAGATTAGTATAGATACACTATTCCATGCTAATCAAGCCTTCTATGCATATTTCGATGAAGCTGTTTCAGAGACCACTCAACGATTTCTGGCACATCCAGTTAAGAGTTACGAAGCAAAATAAATAGGCAACTGGTACTTATATAGACTTTTAAATTTATTTGCATAATTTACATAATTTTATAACAAAACTTTTAAATTTATTTTACATAAGTAACTAGAACTAAACATAAGTAACTTTTACATAACTACTATTTTTGACAGAGAAATAAATTACATAAAATAATTTAGGTTACATTATAAAACACTTCCTTAATTATTTTTAATTGGAATTTGTACATTTTCTTAATAATATCTCAAAACATACCCTTTTTTCAACGACTTCGAAATTGAATTTTTTAAAACTTCGATTATTTTTTTATAATATTTATAACTGTCGATGTACTTTAAAGTAAATTCTAAAAAGATATTGAATTGCTAAAAGTAGTTATAACGTAGGAAGTAAATAGAAAACCAAAAATCTGAGATTTTAAAAAATCACATAAAAAATTTAAAAAGATAATTATACAGAGATCATATCTGTATATTTTGCTTTTAATATTTAATCCTTACAATACCAATTTTATTAGCAGACATTATGGCAGATCAATCTTTTAAAATAAGATAAAAAAGGTTCTATATAAAAACAGTTTAGCATTACAGAAACGTTTTCACTCTACCTAGAGCATATCTGTTGCTTCTAGAGTTATGCACTAGTTAGAGTGAAAACTATTTTGTAAATGGTGGTCCGTTTTCATACAGAATTTTTTATCGTAGTTTAAAAGCCTGCCATAATGTCTGATAATAAAATTGGTAATGTAGAGAATAATTATTTTAAAAAATATTTTTCAAAAGGGTCATGAATAATTTGAAATATTTGAACAATACAGCAAAATTCAAATAATACATTACAAATTTATATCACGTATTTTATATCGCGCATTTTTTTCACAAATTTATATCACGAGCTCTCAATTTTTATTTATTTTCACAACCGAGCGTACAACTTGAAACGTAGTTATAACAAGAATGATATGCATTGTTATTTCTTTCAATGATAAATATTTCTTCTTATTAAAATATAGAAGTTAGGAAAAATTGAGAATTTCAGAAATGAAAAATGAGTAAACGTAGCCTAATTATTAACGTTTTCTTTGTACTGACGCATTGGCGCCGGCCAAGGCAGAAACTCAGGCAGTCATTTTTTTCACTCAGGGCAAGCATGAATTTTACCCCCTCTTTTTTTCCAAAATAAATTTATAAAGAGAAGTTTCAACCCATTCTCTTCATTTTTATTTTAAATAAGTAAAAGTAATAATTGTTAGAAAGTCTATTAATCTTAAATTATAATTACGATATTTAGGTTGCTTTCTTTAGAAATCGACCTACTGCAATCACTTCGTTTTTATATCTATCTATATGTAATGCAAATCCTATCATTACGATAATGTCCGAAATATTCAACCGATAGAAACCTAAGGTGCACTGTGTACTGTTCTTGCAAGTGTGTTGGATGAATTCGTTAATCAAATATTGTTTTTGCACCCCTAGGCGGTCACGTCACCTAATGAAAAAAAAACAGCTCTGTTTAAAGCAAAGACTATCAAATTAACGAATACATCATTACGTTGTGCTCTCCTATTTCATGACATTTTTGCCTAAATTTCTTTATTTGATTTTTGTACCGAACGACGAATGAAATATTCTTTTGGCGACCCCTTCTACTCTGGCGCCCGGGACAAATGTCACGCTCGCTCCCCATTAGTTTTGGACAAGGCCCCGACAGAGTGAAATCATGTACAAATTTTTTTAACCTGATCGCTTATTACAGGGCTTGCAGAGGCTAAAGCCATATGGTAGGCCTCCATGCTTGGTTGGATCTGAATCTGATCGCTTATGATCCACGATTTTCAATATATAAAAAATCAATAGGAAATATGCTAAGCTGAGAATTTTTTTAGAACCTTTATCTACGTACTATACATTTTTTAAACATAACATAAAAAGCAATACAGAAAATGAACAATTTATAATTAAAAATTCAAGAACATTTTTTCTCGTTTATTGTCAAAGAATACCTTACCGACCCCTCCCTCCCGGTTTAATCCGACTTATAAACATAAAAATACTTACAAATTATAATAAGAAATTAATATTAAAAATCTAAGAGGGAAGTAAAGGTAAAAATACCACCAATCTCCTTTTACGTATTTACCCCTACTTGAATTTATTCAACACAATTCATCGAAAAAGTGTAAAATGTGAGAATGTTTTTGTTTTCTTATGAGATTGCATGCAAATTCGTTCTTCGATACATAGAACTACAAAATTGGGAGTATATTACTTGAGATTAAAAGACTTGAAATCAGAATTTTAAAATTCTCAACTTCCAGTTTTGAATTATTTAAAAAATGTTAGTTTTATCTGTTTTCTAGATATAGAATATATGAATACTGAAGACTAGACATTTTTCTGAAAAGAGATGTAGATGCAAATGATAATAAAGAATTATTTTCACACCTATCGCATCAACTTTAAAAGTATAAAATACACTTTATAATTTATTTGGACCAAACAGTAGCTTTCTGATCTAAGCGCGGTAAAAGTATCGAAAAATGTTTCGAAATTTGATTTCCCCACTGTCTTTCGAAACTGGAAAAGTATAGGGGAAGATATGACACAGTGGACAGTACGAAATTTACAGAATGAAAAAATTCCCTGAATGTATCTCATTTTTCTTTTTTTTTTTCTTTTTTCCATTTTTCAAAGCAAAAGGCTTGGTATATATTTAAAGAAAAAACATTTCTAAAGCTTGGAAATGTGTCCCATTATACAGTATGTAATAGAACTGTTGACCATGAATGGTGAAAGGTACATATGAATTTGAATATGTATTTAAAGGATGAAGTACTTTATTAAAAATCGTTCTCTTCTTTTCAATAAATTAAAATAGCAAATAACGTAATAGCTTTACTTCTTATGCATACACGCATTTCAAAAACATGTTGTGTACAATGAGATTATTTGAATAAATATATTTAACAAGATTATATTCAGATATTTAATTTTAAAATAGAACATTATTTACTACGTAGCAGTAATATGCAAATAATTTTTATTTGCAACATCATGACTTTTGTTTAGGCGTTAAAGTACATTAAAATAATACACATTTCAGCTTAGCTATTTATGTCCTAATTGGTATAATTTGTATGTTCTTAAAAGGCAGAATAAGCAAATCTCCTTCTGAATAGAGCTATCAATTTAATATGAATTGGTAGCCTCAATCTTTAAGCTATTAAAACCTTAAGAATATAGATATAATATTTTTATTTTCCTTTCAATGTAAATAAAGATATGTACTGGAAAGTTTCTTGGCTGCAGTTTTAATTTAAAATTAAACAAAGTATCATTTTTGTTTATCCGTTCAAGTCTTTTATTCAAAATTTCACTATTAAATCGGCATAAAGTGAATGATCCCCTGAGCCTTTTTTGCTGTACGCCACTGTATATCATGGTTTTAAAAAATGCAAAATATTTTATTTTCTAAAGGGCAAATTCTGCATCGATTTACCAATAAATAAGTGCCTTATATTTAATTTATTTCCCCTTTCATTTTTTATCTCTATTACCATAATTCTTCAATTTTAAAGAAGGGAAATTTTATTTCTTGTAGTTAAAAATATCCTATAAACAAACATCTTCCGAAATGCAAAAGTCTACTTCGACCGTCTGATTTTAAGCTCGAAATATTCGATGGTATACTGCCATTTATAACTACTAATATTATAACTTGTATTACAAATATAACTTATAATTTATTTCTAATATAATAAGATAAAACAATTTAAAATAAATACATTTAGAAGGGATTGTTTACTGTGCCACCTACTTGTCCATCCCCCAATTTTTTGTGTGGTTCTGGCTGTAATTTTTTTTATCGCCATTTTCTACAAATTTTCCTGTTAAATTTGGAAATTCTCAGAAATGTCAGCCTTTTTTGAGTGTTTGTCTAGGCTACTTTCTGTAATTACCACATATAATCTCTATACCTCACCCCATCTTTCGACATATCTTATGGTTCAGACTGCGGGAGAAGGGGATAAAAAATTATCCTAAAGCTATGTATTAGGAATTTTTAGCAATCCTAGTTTCATTCTTTGAAAATAAATAAATAAATTTGATAACTTTCAAATAAAGCAACTAAAATAAAACCGTAACTCTAAGATACACCAGGAGATACACAAAAACGTTTTACTATATTAGAGGACAATTTTTGTAAAATTATTTCTAATTCCGTAACTTTTCTTACGCTACTTGACAGCTGACTTGAATTTGGAAAAGTCTCGCATTATAATGTGTTTATGTTCCAAAACACATAATCATACACTGTTTCTTAATTTTTGGACTACAAATATACAGACAGTGTTGAATTGAGACTTATCTCTTCGGGAGATATTTGCATACACACACTACCGGGTAGAGGAAGGTAAAACAACATTTTCAGTCCAATAATAAATTGGATATTTCAAAACGTCAGTTTGGAAATATTTTGCACATCCGGGGGTGGGGGGTGCCCCAGGGATCCCCTTTAATTTATTACTGTACACACAAATCAATCTTTTTTTCCCCTTAACTGCTAGCCTGAGAGTGGGGGGGGGGGGGTGACGAATTTTAAATACAAACTATGCTTAGATTCCACAATCTACTATTGCGATATATTTTTTAGTTTTTAGTTAAGATAGCAGAGATTGAAACTCTGGCCAGAATTCGAAAAAATAAATGTGATTTTCGGCCTACAAGAAAAAGGTGTGTGTGTGTGGGGGGGGGGGGGGAATGAATTTTTAAAAAGAATTATGCTAGTAACGTGCTTGGCTTCGAAACTTAAAGATCAAAGTTTAATCTTTTTATTACATGCCCTTTGATCCAAATGTTTTATTAAGTTTGTTAATTCGTGTTAAAGTTCAGATGGGGTAGAAAGAGAAAAATTATCCCACAATTATTTTATTATCCTTTACATATGCCTCGATATCCCTTCTTTTGAAAAAAAAATATTGTCTTTGTCCTCATAGATTCAAAATCTACACACATAAAACACGGACCGTTTTTCAAATTAAATTTTAAATATGTATTTAACAATTTAAAAACTAATTTTTTCAACGATTTTGATCCCAAATAATATTATGAACATTTTGTAGTCTTGTTTGGAAGAATCGACAGTCGAGCATAGTAAAAAAAACATTTCGTCTAATTTTACACATTTTTAATAAATTCATAACAATAAATTGAAATAGGGGTAGATCAAAAAGAGGGGTTTAAGTTTCCAGTAGTTTAAATTATCAAATTTAAACTATCAAAAAGTTATCAAATTTTTATAAATTAGCATTATAAAAATATTTTTGAAATGTAATAATGACTCACCAGTAAAATATACAGGAAAATATATTTTTCTTCAGCTTGAAGAAACGATAATAACTTAAATAACTTAAAAGACAATATATAACAATTAATTATAAGAATAGTTTAATTAATTAAACAAAAATCTTCAGTTCGAAGTTTTTCAAATAAATATAATAACTTTTAATAAACAATGAACTCATTTTAAGCACTATATTGATCACTATATATGACAGCCTGATCAGAATGTAATGAGACCTGCTTGCAACCAACTTAAGTAAACTAACTTGGCGAGAAATTAAGTCGCCAGTAGCCAAATTATTGCTCAAAGTTAAATTTTGATGGTTTTACCTTTATCAAAGCCTAGAACAATATTAGATTGTGCAAAAATAGAGACTTCTATGGTTGATGAAATATTAACTTTTTACTTTGTTTTAGTTTGGATGATTTTTTTTCACGCGTGGTATGTTGATAGTATGTAGAAACTCTCTAACATAAAATACAATCCTTGTAAATTGTTCACTTTTCGACAATCCAAATCACTTTATGAAACCATTTACATTATAATTATTTAAATTCATAATAGTATATATATATTTATATATATACAAAGGGATTAAAAAAAAAACTTAGATTAAGATGTGGTAGTGAAGAGTACAACGAACAATTTTTGTACGGAAATACAGCGGCGCAATTCATTTATTTTGTCATTAATACAGGGCGTCTCATTTCAATCTCAACCCAGAATTTTCTTCATAAATTTAACATTAATTGAGACATTTTTAACGCCATTTTCACCTTGCTTTGTGCGAATATGAAAATATCACGAGAATGGTTTGAAGTGACCACAAACCTCATTCAAACGAACCTAAACTAGACGCTTAAATTTTATCTTAAGGCTGCTCGTCAGTAAACTTCCCGATTCCCCTCACTAATGTTATTCCTATGGGCGTAGGATGCATTCGTATTTTTAAAATATCTCCTCCGGAAATTAATATTTTAACTTCTGTTTCCTGAGTACGGCTCTTAAACAATGTGTCTTTTTTTCTTAGTTATCAAAATATTTCTAAACTATGTGCTTAATTTATAATTTTATGTGCTAAAATCTTAGAGAATATTTTAAGGCTGCTCGTCAGTAAACTTCCCGATTCCCCTCATTAATGTTATTCCTATGGCGTAGTATTTTTAAAATATCTCCTCGGGAAATTAATATTTTTAACTTCTGTTTCCTGTGTACTGCTCTTAAAGAATGTCTCTTTTTTTTCTTAGTTATCAAAATATTTCTAAACTATGTGCTTAATTTATAGTTTCATGTGTTAAAATCTTAGCGAAACTGAATACGATTTAAACATTTCATATAAAATTAAGTATATATTTTAGAAAAAAATTGACAACTAAGAAAAAAAGAGACATTCTTTAAGAACAATACAAAGAAAACAGAAGTTAAAAATATTAATTTTCCGAGGAGATATTTTAAAAATACGAATGCATCCTATACGAATGCTACGCCCATAGGAATAACACTAGCGAGTGTACTTAGCGAGTGTAGGGAGGAGAATCGGGAAGTTGACAGACGAGCAGCCTTAAAAACGGCTCTAACGATTTTGCCGAAATTTTGTATCCTACCGTTTTGGAGCACCAGAAAACCATTTTGCTAGGTCACGTGTTCGAGAAAATTCGATTAGTGGGTCATTTTGGGTCATCATGGGTCAGGGTTAAACTAATTCTATCTAAAAAACGGTTCAAACGATTTTGACTAAATTTTGTATCTTATCATTTTCGGGCACGAGAAGACTATTGGGCTGGGTCAACTGTTCGAGAACTTTCGATTAGGGGGTCATTTTTGGGTTAACGTGGGTCAAGTTAATTTTATCTAAAAAACGGCTCTAACGATTTTGATTAAATTTTGTATTCTACGAGTTTCGGGCACGACAAAATCATTGGGCTAGGTCACATGTCCGAGAAAATTCGATTAATGGGTCACTGTGGGTCAATCTAATTTTATCTAAAAAACGACTCACACTATTTACTAAATGTTGCATCCTATAGTTGTCGGGCACGAGAAGACTGTTGGGCTAGGTCACGTGTTCGAGAAAATCTGATTAGTGGGTCATTTTGGTCATGGGTCAGTATAGGTCAAGCTATTTTATCGTAAAAACGGCTCAGACTATTTACATTATATTTTGTATCCTATGGTTATCGGGCACGAGAAGACTGTTGGGCTAGGTCACATGTTCGAGAAAATTCGATTAGTGGGTCATTTTGGTCATGGGTCATTATGGGTCAAGCTATTTTTTCTGAAAAACGGCTCAAACGATTTCAATTAAATTTTGTATCCTACGGTTTTTGGGCTAGAGAAAATCATTTGGCTAGGTCACATGCTCCAGAAAATGGGTCATTAATGGGTCAATTTTGGGTCACTGTGGGTCAAGCTAACTGTATGCAGAAAACGGCTCAGATTATTTTAACTAAATGTTACATCCTACGGGTTTCTGGCACGAGAAGACATTGGGCTTGGTCACATTTTCGAGAAAATTTGATTAGTGGGTCATTTTGGTAGTGGGCCATGATATTTAAACTTAAAGCTAATTTTGACCGAGCATAGCCCAGTCTTCCCTGCTGGTATATTCTAATACGAAGAAATATTGGGTGTGGTTATATATGTATAAATGCAAATTTTATCTTAGTAACGGCTCTACCGATTTTGACGAAATTTTGTACCCTACCATTTTGGGACACCGGAAAACCATTGGGCTAGGTCACATGTTCGAGAAAATTAGATTAGTGGGTCATTTTGGGTCACCATGGGTTAGGGTCAAGCTAATTGTATCTAAAAAACGGTTGAAATAATTTTGAAAAAATTTGTATCCTACCATTTTCGGGCACAAGAAGACGCCTGGGTCACATGTTCGAGAACTTTCGATTAGTAGATCATTTTTGAGTCAACGCGGGTTAAGTTAATTTTATCTAAAAATCGGCTATAATGATTTTGATTAAATTTTGTATCCTACGAGTTTCCGGCAATAGAAAATCATTGGGCTAGATCACATGTCCAAGAAAATTCGATTAGTGGGTCATTTTGGGCCACTGTGGGTCAAGCTAATTTTATATAAAAAACGGCTGAGACGATTTAGACTAAGTTTTGCATCCTATAGTTTTCGGCCACGAGAAGACTGTCGGGCTAGGTCACATGTTCGTGAAAATTGAATTAGTGTGTCATTTTGGTCATGAATCATTATGGGTCAAGCTATTTTTATCTTAAAAATAGTTCAGAGGGTTTGAACTAAATTTAGTATCCTACAGTTTTAGGGAACGAGAAGACTATTGGGCTAGGTCACATGTTCGGGAAATTTCGATTAAAGGGTCATTTTGTTCATGGGTCTTTATGGGGTAAGCTACTTTTTTCTTATAAGCGGCTCAGACGACTTGAACTAACTTTTGTATCTGATGGTTTTTGTTCACGAAAAAACCATTGGGCTAGGTCACATGCTCGAAAAAAAAAAATCCGATTAGTGGGTATTTTTTAGGTCACTGTGGGTCAAGCTAATTTTATCTCAGACTATTTTGACCAAATTTTATATCCTACGGGTTTCGCGCACGAGAAGACTGTTGGGCTTGGTTACATGTTTTTGAGAATTTGATTAATGGTTCATTTTGGTCATTGGTCATGATATTTGAACTCAAAGCTAACTTTGACCGAGTATAGCTCGGTCTTCCCTGCTCGTATGGTGTGATTTGCCGAATGACAGTTCACTTTCACTTTCAACTCTTTTCGTAATGCCACCGTCTTTCAAACAAAGCGAAGTGAATCTTTTGAAAATTTCGTTAAAATATCTTTCTAATTTATCAAGTTAAGAATAAAAATTTGGGTTTGGATTGAAGTGGGTCACACAGTATTTTTGACAGAATAAATGGATTTAGCAACATTTTCCCCATACAAAAATTGTTTGTTCACACTTTAGAGTTTTTGCAATCTTTTTTGCATGTTTAGATGTTTGTGATACATGCTTTTACCGTGTGTATCTGAACTGATGGCCAGAACAGTATGAGGGGGCAATACATAATATCTATACAAAATAAGCGATTATTTCTGAGGTGTGTGGGGGGGGGGGTGCATTTAATCAATCAAAAATAGAGATTGCCTCATATGAAGCCGAACACGAATTTTCGTTCCTATAAGTCACAATAAAGAAGCTATTATAGCGAATTAGTTGATTGTGAATGTAAATCCGACTTTGGATTGTTGTGAGATGTCATGGAATAAATGGACTGCAACCTTTGCTTTCCTTTTTCCTTGACCTGTATTATCGCACTTAACCTTTTATAGCAGCAATCAGATTTGCGATTTTTGATCTGAAAGAGAATTTGAAGCCCCACTTATAAAATGTATTGAAATGTCAAAATAAAATTTTAACCCGGGAGAAGTCGCATGGGGTATGACATACCCCGAGTGCGTACGGATTTTACAATTACCACCACTACTTTTCGAAAAGTAATATTTAGCGTATTTTATCCTACAATTTGTAACAGTTGTCAGCGACTAAATAAGTTGAGAATTGTTGTTTGTATTTATTGGTGGCAAAGTAAAAACTGTTCATACCCTAGATGTGCGCGATTTCTCCCTTGTTAAGGGAAAAAATAATATGCTCCTTTTCCTAAACTGACATAAGACACAAATGTTTTTTTAGCGGAAAATAAAGCATTAATAAACATGAAACAAAAAAATAGTATTGTGATAATGTATCGGAATCTATTGAAGATTTTTCAGTGAAAACCAACACTTCCGCAAAACTCTAAATTAAAAAGAGAAAGGCCTTTATTTTAAATTTTTATGTAATGATTTTATTGATGAGAATGTCAAAATTTTGTAATGTATCTGTATCAGCCCAACTACAATTATTGCAAATCAATAATGTTTTGAAAAGCGATCTTTTTTTTTACTTATAACGATCATTAGATAAACGGTTTCACAACATTATGCGTAACATTGGTATAAACAGTAGATCATTATCGAGTTTTTTTAAGTGATTCTTGGAAAAGTTTAGTTTATTTTTTAGGGGAGGGGTGATAACTTTCTTTTATAAGAATGTCAAAAATACCTTATTTATCTGTATCAGACAGATTACAAAAATATCACGATTTGAAAACAATACTGCTTTGCAACGCCATACCTTCTTATAAGCAAGGTATGGATTTTTATTAGTTAAACGGTTTCACAGCATTATGAGTAAAGTAGTGAACAAGAATTCTGCATTGTTGGTTTATCTTTCTGACTTTTGGAAAAGTGCAGTTTTCTTGGGGAGAACTTTTCTTTATTAAAAAAGTCAAATATTTCTTATTTATATCAGCCAGATTACAAATATGTAATCATCTGAGAACAATACTGCTTTGCAACGCCATAATTAAAGAAGAACGAAAAATCATGCGCCAAGCATAGATTATGTAACACTTTCCAACGCTTCCAAAATAATTTTACAAATCATTACCGTTTAATAAGCTGAAAGATAACACCTAAGTAAACAATTTGGAAAATGCATAACATGTTTAAAAACGTAATTTCAGGAATTTCCAACATATATAATATTCGGCAAAATATCCGAATAATTTTATTCAACTCTGTATATGATCTATAGATTTGTATATATACTACATAGGATGCTCAATTTTAGTTTAGTTAGGAAACGCATAGCTCAGTTTAAAATTCTCCTTCTGGAGTTTCTGTCAATAAACGGAAATGTGTTCGCAAACTTTTGTGCTGCCCTGTATATGAAATACAGAATTTATACAAGCCAAGTAATAGACAAAAAGTGAGTTAAATTTAAAATCGCGCTCAGAAACTTAAAACGCATTTCCTGGCATTATTGTGAACAGACAGAAGAGAATTCTTTTGTGTGTCCCTGTAAATGAACGATGACTGCTGTACACATAATATGCTGTAGTAAGCCTCTTGTAATGCTCCTTAGTGATATATATATATAAATTTCAATGCGTTTAAAATAGTGAAAAATTATATAATTAAACCGCAGACGATTTTTCTCCATAGACGTAATGTTAACGGAATTATTTTGACTGTCCCTGTAAAGTAATTATAAGTGCTAATGCACACCCTATTCCATATTAAGTTTCTTGTAATACACCTTAGTGATATATATCAATTACAATGTGTTTGAGATTGTGTAACATCATTAAAATAAACCGCCAATGATTTATCCCCAAAGACGGTAATGTAACGGAATTGTTTTGAGTGTCCCTGTAAAAAAACTATAAGTGCTACACACTTCCGTTGAAATAGGGAACGTGCTATAGATAACGACAATAACATATAAAAATTGCAAGGCAATCCGAGCCTATTTACGGGAGCCAGACGGCCAGACAAACCGAAGTCATAAACACTTTTCAACTAGTTTGGAAAGTGTTAAAAATGATAGAATTTCTCTAAGTCGGCAATGCTTAAAGATACGTGAATACACTTTCTATTATATTTAGGATCGTATTTGAACGAATTATTCGTAAAAATACTATAAAAGATATACATTTTGAACTGTGTAACTTTAGTTGTAAGAGCTCTGGGTTCTTTTGTAACTCATGTGATTCTTGTGATTCTTTTGTAACTCATGTTCTTTTGTAACTCATTGTATGATGATTTTAACGAAATCGTCATCGGTTTAGCCGATCATTGATATTGCTTTAAATGAAAAATTATTCAGCTGTGTAGAAAAAAAATCTCAAAGTAGCCTAACGGTTTTTTTTATGAAGAAAAGAAAAGAGATATACTATTGTGGGTCTAATCATTGAAAAGTTTAAGGATTTTAAATCTATACTAATAAAAGAAAGATATTTGTGTGTTTGTATGTCTGTGTGCGATGGATAAGAATATCTACCGCACGTTGAAGTCTGAAAATTTGGGTGAGAATAGACCAAGGCAGGCCCTGATGCACCAGATGCTCAGATTTTTCATTTTTGATAATTAGCCAAGATAATAATTAAATAAAAAGAAAACTGCCCAGTTAAACTGAGGGCACTGAGCTCACAGACTATTCACACTATTTGTATATTATACTCTTATTTCAAAGAATTTGAAATAAACCCCTCGAAAAATAAAATAATGGACAATATATTAAGGGGGTCATCTCCCGTAACCCCCCTCATAGTTAACTAATGAACCCCTTAAACTAATCAGGGAAGCTTCTAATTACAATGAATATATATACAAAATTTGAAGAAAATCTGATCATTCTGCATGAAAAACCCATTTATCTAAATTAATTTGGATTAGCCCGCCCTTTCCCCCTTTATATTTAACCAATGAACACCCAAAACTATTCAGAGAAGCGCATTATCACAATGAACCAATATACAAAATTTGAAGAAAATGGGATAATTCTGCATGAAAAACCCATTTATCTAAATTAAGGGGGGTTAGCCCCCCGCTCCCCCCTTTATACTTAACCAATGAACCTTCAAAACTAATCAGGGAAGCGCCTTATCCCAATGTGCCTATAAACAAAATTTGAATCAAATCGGATGATTCTGCATGAAAAACCCATTTATATAAATTAAGGGGGGGGGGATTAGCCCCCCGTCCCCCCTTTATACTTAACCAATGAATCCCCAAAACTAATCAGGGAAGCGCCTTATCACAAGGAACCTATAACCAAAATTTTAATCAAATAGCATATTTCTATCAAGAGTTATCGCGTTACGTACATACATACAGAACGGGCGGGCACATTAGCTCTCAGGCTTTTATAGCCTGTGAGCTAAAAACGCGTTTAAGGCATTAGGATTAAGTCGATCGCATCTCTGGGGCGCCGTAGCAGAGAAGAAACGGAGGCTCCTTTTTCATCGGCATATTTTCTCACGTGAAGATGCTCTCTAGCTAATGTTTAATCTATGGGCGAGTTCTTTTTCAAATTTCTGGTTTGAATTTGAATATTTTTAAAGGAATTTTTGCATAGAATATATCAGGTTGGTATCTAATGTCACCGTTTTTTATTTTTTCCATATTGGTTGCAATTTCTTTTTAATAAAGGTGCTTTTATTTCCGAAACTGGTTTCAAAAAGACGTGACAAAAATTGTTCCATAACTACTGTGAATCGGTCTCTGAGACCGATAGACCGAAAGATGAATAAAAGGCTCGATTAATGCATTAGAAACTCTTTCTGTACTAAACTTTCTGTACAGGCTATTTCGAATCAAAATTCACCCCTTCTGAAGTTTCTAGCGATAGTACTAGGGACCTAAACGTAGCAAATTTTCACTAGTATCTGTAGTTAAACTGATAGTTAAGAGTTGAACTCTGAAAAGTGGAAAATGCAGTGATCTGTGAGACCGATAACAGCAGTTAAGGGTTAATCTTAGAAAAAATGAGTTATGGAACAAAATCTAGATTGAAGAAAAATACGTCAAAGGGTTATGTATAAAGCGATTAACAACAAATATTGATCTTTTCATACCGAAAATGATCTATCGATTTGAATTACCAATCAAAGTATTAGAAGAATGGATATACCAAGTTCTAAAAGATCAAATTAGGGCATACAATAAAAATTATGAGGGATTCTTTGTGGAATATTATAAACATTTCATTGAATCTATAAAGAACTTTAGGGATAATTTTATAGTTACATACGTTGACAAAGCTGACTCTAATTACGCTGTAATTTATAAGAAATTGTATGGTAATATACTTACAGAGGCTTATAACAATTGTAATTATGAACTTTTAAATTCCAGCAATTACAGACTCAAGGCTTTGTATAAAACGGTTAGTGTTAAAACATACTAGTACTGATTTTACGTATTTAGTAATGATTCCTAAATTTCATAAATAACCTATAAAATTTAGAGCAGATACCTGGGTTTTAATACGTATTTGGAGGGAGTTAATAAAAATTTATTGGAAAAATGAAAAGTTATTCAATCGTGTTTTGGATGAAAAAAAGTCATTTATAATCAAAAACAGTTATGAACTGTTAAAACATTTTAAAAACTGAAAAATATAACAGGTTTATATACTTATGACTTCGAGGATCTGTGTAACAGTATCTATTTAATAGAATTAAAAAAAGGGCGTTTTATGATAAATATAATGTATATGATACAGACAAGGATCAATTTACCAATTTATTTAATTTTATCGTTTACGAAAACTAACTTTTTGAGGGGAAAAAAGTTTATAAACAGATTAGAGGAATGCCTATGGGAGGTAGTTGCAGTTCTACATTGGCGGACATTTATCTGTTTATGTCCGAAGATTGATTACAGTTAAATAAGAATTTATATTTCTACAGATATATAGAAGATATTTTATATGTTAAAACAAATAATATTCAAAACGATTGTGTTTTAGTTTTTTATCCTAATTTATTCATTTAAAAAAAATCTAATAGTAATCAAAAAGTGAGTTATTTAGACACTTTTTTGGAAATTGATGGAAAGGGTCTAGTTACAGGTGTATATGATAAAAGAAATAGTTTCAGTTTTGATACTTTGAAAATTATGAACTTTCAAAGTAATGGCCACAAATCTATTTTTAGGAACATCTTTGTAAATGGTTTAAACCGCATAGAGAGATTGACTTCAAGTTCGGATGGATTGGTTGGTGAAATGTTTGAATATTATAGTATCGCCAATTCGCAGGGTTATCCTCCGAATTTTTTTAATTGTTTAATTTATGATTTTAGCTAAAGTAAAAGTTTGGATTGGACGTAATGGGGGTTAATTGAATGGTTTACGTTTTATATATTTTTTGTTTTCATGTCTGTTTTTGCTGGTTGAATATTTGGTTTTGACAGGTGAGGGGGAACACTGTGCACGTAAATCTAGATTAACCCCGCAGTGCTTGTCGTAAGTCAAGCCGCCTGTCTTCTCTTTGGTTTTGTTGATTATCTTTTCGTTAATGGTTTATTTTGTTTATTTGATAATGTTGTGTTTTAAGTTTAGTATTTTGTTTGGTTTCAAATTTAAATTACGGAATCTTGGATTATCTTAGTTTTTATAATATATATATATATGTGTGTGTGTGTGTGTGTGTGTGTGTGTGTACATGCCACATTTTTAATATTTCTAACGTTTCGCTATTTAATTTGAAATTTTTCGCTTAAAAATACTTTTATTTCCTTTCCAAATGTTGATGACATTATTGAAGGCTTATAAATTTACTCTCCGTTTAAATTCATTCGATTTAAAAAAAATTCTATTTGATCATGAGTCTATTTTATTTTTGTTCGAGATATAAATACTCCGAATGTATTTAGTGCAATTTTGGGGACGTTTTACTGCGGTTTCATGTTTCCAAATTAATTTCTAGCGCGGCGTTTCAGTGGATTAGAGCTTTCGTCGCACTGCGTCTTTTGTACCTCTACGCGTTAGCTACAAAAATTTCTACACGAGCTCAGAAGCCATTTTCTTATATTGGCAACTGTCCAAATAACTTATTAAACATAATAGAATTGTTTCACCCGTCGATTTTCTCTCAATTTAATGAATCATTCTCATAGAAATTGATGAAGTATCGAATAGTTTAATGAAGTTTCGTAATGAAAGTTTCTACAGAAATTTGATATATTTATTTTGCGATTTTGTGACACCCTCATGAACATCGTGCTGCATATAGAGAGTTCTCCTACTTTGATTAAAAGAATTGGTAAAAAAAAAAATACTTACATTTTTTTGGCTGATTTATTTTTACAGTACCGTCAGATTCTAAAACTAGTTGTCTGTCACAATAACATACCTTACTCGAGACATTACGCCATGGAATTATCCCTCTGTTCGCTGCGGTACAAATTTTTATCTGCTGTTTGGATTATGCAGTCATAATTAAGCAGCTTTTAACATCTTATTCAAAATAACTTATGTTTGGCATACTCCATCGCTGAAAGTGAAAATTATTACATAACCTAAAGCCGGATACGATACGCGGAGTACCTATTCTACAAATCGTGAGAAGATAATTAAGTGTTAATAATAATAATAATATATATATATATATATATATATATTGCAAAATAATAAATTTTTCAATATATATATATGGAATATTATAAGAAGAAAAAAAATTATAGAATAAAAGTTAATTATCACGTAAAATAATAAATTTTTCAATACATATATATGGAATATTATAAAAAAAAATTATAGAATAAAAGTTAATTATCGCGTAAAATAATAAATTTTTCAATATATATATATATATATATATATATATATATACACATTTCAAAATTTATTATTTTACGCAATAATTAACTTTTATTCTATACTTATTTTTCTTTTTATAATATTCCATATATAATCCCGATTAATTAAATTTAAATCCCATCTTAAATTAAACAATCAATCTCCATATGTAAAGGTATAAACTTTTAATCTACTTAACAATATTTATTTCAAAGTATTTAAATCTAAAAATGGCGCTAACTACTTAAATTTATTCTTTAAATAGAACACTTTTATTTTTAATCCACTATTAAAAATTCATTATCAAGCCCGTGCATATCAAACCGCTATAAATTCTTCATTTATATGTTAAAATGTCATATCTTTTAAATTATTCCGCTCTAAAAAAAAAAAAAAAATTATAAACCAGTCTATTAAATGTCTATTACAATATTTCAAAATGCTCTCATATTATTTTTCCTCCTCG
Source organism: Maratus michaelseni (assembly GCA_963931845.1). Lineage (NCBI taxonomy): Eukaryota > Metazoa > Arthropoda > Arachnida > Araneae > Salticidae > Maratus > Maratus michaelseni. The sequence goes on along the minus strand of OZ007593.1, from coordinate 20,166,192 downwards.
TCAAGGATTCACTTATTTTTTCTTTATCGTTTGTTTTAAGTCGAAGCTATTTTTAACTGCAATCTCGAAACAGATATTTTGTTTTGCTTATACTTCATTAATTTGAGAACGAGACTATAGAAGAGGCTAGAACATGTTTGGCGCAGGAAGTCTGTTTTCTTCAAAATTAATGCACCGGAAATTTTAATAAAATCCCTTTAAAACGATTACGATTGGAACAAAAAGGTAATGTGACATGTTTTGTAATCTTACGCAAGCTAGGTTAAAATCACAAGCGCGCTCTGATTCCGACAGAGAATTGGACGATAGGCAGTAGCTGAAGGAAAGAGTGAAACTTCAATCGGCGTCTAATATCCTCAAACATCCTTAATAATGCAGTGATGTAAAGTTCTACAATATTTTGATGGGTGTTTAATGCCAAATTTATACATTCAACTCATCTAAATAAACATCGTGAGTCTCAAAGTGGAGATTTGAAGAATGCCGACTGTAACATAGGAATGTATTACTTCTTCGGTATAATTTTGATCCACCGAAGTGATGTCTTCAAAATGCAAATAAAGTTTTTAGATCACAGGCTATCAAAGCCTGAGAGCTAATGTGCCCGCCCGTTCTGTATGTACGTATGTATGTATGTACGTAACGCGATAACTCTTGATAGAACTAACCGTTTTGCTTCAAATTTTGTTTATAAATTCATTCTAATAAGGCGCTTCCCTGATTAGTTTTAGGAGTTCATTGGTTAAATATAAAGGGGGAAAGGGGGCTAACTCCCCCTTAATTTAGATAATGGGTTTTTCATGCAGAATTATCCGTTTTTCTTCAAATTTTGTATATAGGTTCATTGTGATAAGGTATTTCCATGATTATTTATGGGAGTTCACTAGTTAAGTATACAGAGGGTAAACGGTGGCCTAACCCCCCACCCTCTTAATCAATATAAATGGGGCTTTCATGCAGAATTATCCGATTTGTTTCAAATTTTGTATATAGGCTTATTGTGATAAGGCACTTCCCTGATTAATTTTGGGGGTTCATTTGATAAGTATAAAGAGGGGAAACGGGGGGCTACCCCCCCTTAATTTAGTTAAATGGGTTTTTCATGCAGAATAATCCGATTTTCTTCAAATTTTGCATATAGCTTCATTGTGGTAAGGAGCTTTCCTGATTAGTTTTGGGGGCTCATTGGTTAAGTATAAAGAGGGGAAACGGGGCTAACCCCCCCCCCCCTTAATTTAGACAAATGGGTTTTTCATGCAGAATTATGCGATTTTCTTCAAATTTTCTATATTGGCTCATTGTGATAAGGCGCTTCTCTGATTAGTTTTGAGGGTTCATTGGTTAAGTATAAAGGGGAAAAGGGGAGCTAATCCCACTCCTCTTAATTTAGATAAATGGGTTTTCTTTGCAGACTTATCCGATTTTCTTCAAATTTTGTATATAGGTTCATTGTGGTAAGGAAGATTCCTGGTGAGTTTTGGGCGTTAATTGGTTAAGTATAAAGGAGGAAACGGGGGGCTATTCCCCCTTAATTTAGATAAATTGGTTTTTCATGCAGAATTATCTGATTATCTTCAAATTTTGTATATATGTTCATTGTGGTAAGGCGTTTACCTGATTAGTTTTGGGAGTTCATTAGTTAAGTATAAAGGGGGTAACGGGGGTCTAACCCCCCCCCCTTAATTGAGATAAATGGTTTTTTCATACAGAATTATCCGATTTGCTTGAAATTTTGTATATAAGTTCATTGTAATAAGACGCTTCCCTGATTAATTTTGGGTGTTCATTGGCTAATTATAAGGCGGGAGGTGGATGACGCCCCCCCCTTAACTTATTGTTAATTTCTTTTTTTTTCGAGGGGCATTATTCTTTGAAATAAGAGTATAATATACAATTAGTGTGAATAGCCTGTGAGCTCAACGCCCTCAGTTTAACTGGGCACTTTTCTTTTTATTTACTTTCAATTCAATTGTGCGTGAACTGAGAATAATACCACAGGCAAACCTGGTGACGTTTGAAATGGGAATCCCTGTTCAGTTTTGTGAATGTTTATCTTTTACGACTGCAACGCATCGATCAAACCTGAGAGTCGAAATCGTGACATATATATATATATAATGGAAAAAATTGAAACTGTAGCCCAAAACAGAAAAATTCCTAAATATCAGAAACATAATTTACCACTGAAAAAGGTATATTTTTAATAGGAAATTTTAGATATCAGTACTAGATCTAAGGGTACTAATTGGTACTAAAGAATTACCAGTGTGTGTGCGTGTGTAAACGTCTTTCTTATAAAAAATTTTAATTATGATATTCCGTCATTTCCATTTAATACTTATTTTATACGATACTCGCGAGATTTCTCACACCCCATTATATATGCATTTACATTCAAATACTGTAAGATTCAAATAACAGCAGATTTCGTATCCTTTTAAAAATATCTAGCTTTTATGAATGAATTTTTTTTTAAGTTGAATTTATATAAATATGTGACAAGTTAAAAACGTTTTGTTGAAGGAATATTTCACAGAAAAAAAATTATTTTATCCTCTCGAAAGAGTTTTTTTTTTTTTTTTTTTTTTTTTTTTTTTTTTTTTTTTTTCGATAGAGAATGTCAAAAAGAAACAGTTATTTTCATAAAATTTCCGTTTTGGGATATTTGTTCACAAACGTTCGTGGTTTTAATAATTTTCTGAATTGTTTTTTAATTAATTTTTATTTAGTTGTTTTTTGTTCATATATTGGTAGCTCAAATACAAATATTAGAATAATAGCAGAAAACAGATCTTAATTTATAAAGAAAAAATTTAATCTCCATTTCTATGTTATAAAAGGAAAAATAAGGGCAAGCTAGATACGCGAAGAGACAACAACTTAACTATTAATTTTTCTGTGATGAAGAAATAGTGAGTTCGGTTGAAAACGTTTTGATTTTAAAAGGATTTTAATCTGTTTTTAAATGTTTTTATGTATGTTTTTACGCACCTTCAAGCAATATATTTACATTTAGTTGTATCTTTATAAATTTTAATTATTAAACAAGGACTGCTCTGAAATTGCATTTGCACTGAAATTTTACCTTTTTATTGAGTAGGTTTTTTAGAGAAGTGAGGTCGTTATTACAACGGTGAATAAAATGTTCTTTTATTGACTCATTACTTTAATAGAGATCACTCTAATGATTGCAGAGATTGTCTGTTGCAACTAAATAATGCTCAGTTGATTCATTCTCGTTTGTTAGCTCTTGAACAACACCGGCTTTACTTTATACGTAATTCCAGTAGTTTATATGCAATCACACTTATATTTATACAGCATATATTTGGTAATACACGTCCTCTTCTGGAAGGTCTACCACGGTTTTCCATCCAGTAAATTAGACAATAGAAACCAAAAAGATTAAGTATCAACAATTATTTGTACACGAATAGTAGGAGAAAATTAAGAAGCAACGACGGAGAACTTTATGATTTAATTTCTACTGCCGAAACCAGGTACAGTAAAACACACTTTTTGAATACGTCATGAAAAGCTCGCACAAAAAAATAAAAAGAAGGGAAAAACATATCTTTTTTATTCATAACATCTTACGAAGAATGTATCAAAAATTATTATATTTTTTCCAGTGATTAACGGAAGAAACGTCATTTTCATCATCTGAATTTTCTGTTGTGTTAACAATTAACACACCAAACAGTTAGATGTATCAAAGTTGAAAATTTTCCCGACTCCAATGAGCAAAGCCCGTTATATTAAGCTATAAAACATACTGATTGGTTCAGTAGTTTTCTCACAATAACTTTTAAATAACTTTTTTCTTACAGTACTGTGGAAGCAAGCCGGAGGCTAGCGAAGAGCCATATTCATGCACTCCAATCTGACAACGAAATGGACAACATTTCTTGGAAATGGAGCGGTAAATTACAACATAATTTGCAATCCAATTACGCTTCAAAAGTAAAAATAATTCAAAAAGTCCATGATTCGGTTCACATTGCGAAAACTCTTATAACAGCTTTACATATTGTCATATGTAGAGCTGTTGAACCATACGACTTCGCAAATGGTCGGAAGTTTTGTAGTAAAAAAAAATTCAAAGAAAATTTGAACTTTTTAGTTGTAAATATTTTTTCATAAAAGAGCCGACGCGTTGACAATGATTATGATACAAATCTTATCCAGATACGTAAATTTATTATTTTTAAGTTAATCTTTTAAATGCGAACAGAACTAAAGGGACACTCTGTATATATCGAAACGAGGGAAGTTTTATTTTAATGTTTGACACAACCAAATTTATAACTTTATATTTTAAAACATTCCCATATCATAAATATTTGATTACCAATGACAAGAGTTCGAGTTCCGAAAGCAGAAATACGTAAAAGTAATTATTATCTGAATTCAGAACTATATATAGATTTGAATATGCAATGAATGTTGGATTCCTTGTTGATTTGTTCTGTAACGGAGCGGAGTTTTAGTAGTATCTGCATCATTTGCATCATTAATATTACAGAAATATGTTTAGTTTCTCGAATACAATTCACAAATATAGCACAGAATGTTCGTAATATCTTACATACGTAATCTCAATTGGAAATCTCCCAAAAGATTGAATTTTAGATTGCGAATGAATAAATCTTCATTAACATATATTGAATCTGTATTTAGAATGTCGTAACAAAAAGTTTCGATAAATAATAGATAAATTTCTTTACACTTGGAAACCATTCGTTTTAATTAGGTTCTGCACATAAATTTTTGGGGGTTTATTTTCATGTATTATTTGAGTTTCTTTAATATACTTCTTTAACGCCATATAAAAATAAACGGCTAAATGGCGGTTTGTATTTTATTTAAATAATCTCATATTGTAATCTATTTTACTTTCATTGAAATTTATTTGGATGATTTCTTCTAGAAGAAACCATCCAAATAGATTTCAATGAAAGTAAAATAATTTTTCTCTCCAATCTGTACTATCCATTCATAATACGAGAAACCATAAAGATATTAACACACAAAAATACAATATGTGACGATGCAGCATCTTTTAACTTAACGAAATTGTGGCTCGCGTGACTCCATGGTTACAGATAAGAAATAAACAACCAAGTAAAAATAAAAGATAACGTGCGAATTTTTAAAAAAGTACATGAAAATTAAATGATAGTATTTTAAATAATAACTTTAAAGACAGTGCAATTAGCGTACATTCTCATTTGTTTTTGAAAATGGCTCGGAGTGTGCCGAAACATATTAAACAACCTAATAAAAGTTATTTTACGGTCTTTTTATTATGTTATTAATTTACACCTTTTAACAATTAAAAGAAATATATTATTACAAGGTGTTATAATTTATTATAAGATGTTTATTAATTTATTTTTTGATTTTTGTTGAGTTCCTAAAAGAGTACTGAAACATTTTTAATGAAATTTAAACGGTACCAATTCGAGAGTATCATCTTTCAATTAAAAAAAAATCAAGTGAATTGATCATGCAGTTCCGAAGTAATCGATGAACTGATATAAAAAAGTACACACGCATCGAATTGAGATATTTCCCCATTTTTAACACTTTCCAACCTAGTCGTAAAGTGTTTATGACCGGTTTGTCTGCCGTCTGCCGTCTGTCCGTGCTCTAACTCCCGTAAATATGCTCGAATTGCCCTGCAATTTTTATGTTATTGTCGTAATCTATAGCATGTTCCCTATTTCAACTGAAGTGTGTAGCACTTATAGTTTTTTACAGGGACACTCAAAAGAATTCCGTTACATTACGGTCTATGAGGAAAAATCATTTGCGGTTTATTTTAATAATGTTACACAATTTCAAAGACATTGTAATTGATATATATCACTAAGGTGCATTACAAGAAGCTTAATATGGAATAGGGTGTGCATAGCACGTATAGTTACTTTACAGGGACAGTCAAAAGAATTCCGTTACATTACGTCTATGGAGAAAAATCGTTCGCGGTTTAATTAAATAATGTTTCACTATTTTAAACGCATTGAAATCTATATATATCACTAACGTGCTTTACAGGAGGCTTACTACAGAATCGTGTGTGTATGGCAGTCATCGTTCATTTACAGGGACACACAAAAGAATTCTCTACTGTCTGTTAAAAATAATTCCTGGAAGTGCGTTTTGTTTTAAGTTGCTGAATGCGATTTTAAATTTAACTCACTTTTTGTCTATTACTTGGTGGTATAAATTCTGTATTTCATTAACAGGGCAGCACAAAAGTTTGCGAGCACATTTCCGTTTATTGACAGAAACTCCAGAAGTAGAATTTTAAACTGTAATACGCGTTTCCAAACAAAACTAAAATTTAGCATTCTATGTAGTATATATACAAATCTGTAGATCCTATACATAGGGCTGAATAAAAGTAATCGGATAATTTTACGAATATTGTATATGTTGGAAATTCCTGAAATTACGTGTTTAAATGTGTTATGCGTTTTCCAAATTGTTTAATTTGATGTTATCTTTCAGCTTATTAAACGGTAATGATTTGTAAAATAATTTTGGAAGCGTTGGAGAGTGTTACATAATCTATGCTTGACGCATGATTTTTCGTTCTTGTTAAATTTCGTTAAGAAAAATAAGGTGCCAGTACCAAATAAGGCCACGTTAAGGATTCATATCACAATAAATTGTGTTGTATCACCAATAATACATTAAATGTTGTTTGATGTAATAAATATACATGTTTTTACAATATTAAATCCTGCATACTCTTACCGCTGTTGAATATTAACAAAAGACACTTGAAAGTGGCCTTATTTGGAATATGTGTTCTAAATAAGGCCATAATTTATACTAAGTACATTTAACTTTAGCTAATAGATATTTTACAGGTATTACACCAAAATGAAACAAAATAAAAACACGTGTTTTTAAATTGCACAATTTAACTGCAGAAAACGAAATATTTAGTTATAAAAAAAATCAAAATAAAATCATTATTATTTTATGAAAACATTCAAATGAAGTTATTGACATTTGGGCAAAAAAATAGATATATGTACACATTCGGTTCAGTCCTATCAGGGCTACACTAGATACCGGGCTGGATCATTCATTATCATGACGTCACAAATGGTGGCTGGCCGCAAGCAGTGACTGGTACAAAGCGAAACGAAAAAACTAAAGACATACAGCGATTGGCACAAAACGATGGGCGCGTCGCTTTGTACCGCGACCTACGTTATACACGGCCGATGTATGACGTTTAAAACGTCACATATATTGGATCATTTTTTAACGGCAATTGGTGAAAAACGGGGGGCGCGTCGCTTTTCACCAATCGTCGTGTACAAATGATCCACTCCATGTGACGTTTTAAACGTCATGCACCGGCCGTGTAGAACGTAGGTCGCGTTTGTACCAATCGCTGGTCGGCCAGCCCCCATTTGTGATGTCTTGATAATGAATGAGCCAACCAGGTATTTAGTGTAGACCTGGTCCTGCACACTCTACATAGACATTTTTCTCCCACTTTGAACAAAGACACATATATAAGACAAACTCCTTTGGCCAAATGAAGCAATATCTTTCTAAGGGACGTCTGGTTTTTCACATATTTGACTTTCATATACAACCAGTGTTAAAAATATAGAATATTTCAATATACATTCTAAAAAATCATTAATTTATCTCATACATCATGCAAAGATTGTAAAATTCAATAAATAATTTAACTTATTTTTAAGAAAGTTTACTGTTTACAAAAATGACCTGTCAAAAGATTCAGTGGTTTGAAAATTGACTACGAAGCTGGTATCGGTTGTGATTGAAACTAAGACTCCTGTAAAGGGAGCTGACGCATCTCCATCTTTTAGTCCAACATAACCGCCATCCTGTAGTCCAAAGCAGCCTTTCGTCCAATCGCTGCCATCGACACATTCGCTGCCGGCTTCTTTCGTCCAATCGCTGCCTGCGATACAACTTTTACGTCCCATTAAATGGCAAATTGTTGAACTTGTATTGTAGGAGTTCTAGTTGATACAATTCGCATTTGTCAAGGACACATAAAATGTCAGGTATCTGCTGCCATATGTCGATCCAAGACTGTTTACTACAAGATATAAGATGATGGCTTTATTAAGAGCATGGTCTTACTTGGTAGAAGTACCTTGGTTTTTAATTAATAACTATTCGGAATTAAAAAGTCAATAATTAATTTATTAACATGTTTTAAATTCTGTAAATCGAACGTCGTAGCCCGAGTTTTTAGGTGCGTTCGTAATTATATAAATACGTAGCACCTATAGTCGTCGTTTGGTCCGTCCGTCTGTCCGTCCGTCTGTCTGTCTGTCCGTCCGTCTGTCTGTCCGTCCGCATATAACAACGCAAAAACTACCCAACCAAATGGTTTGCAATTTGAAATATATTATCTTTGCATAAATTTGTCGAGACATTTCAAATTTTATCAAAATCGAATCAAAACTTTAGGAGATATTAATAAAAATATTTATTAAGAAATTTGATTTTTTTTTTTAAATCGGTGCTTTTTTGTTATATGAGCTTCCGATGGATGTTAAATCGTCAAGCGACCGAGATACTTATTTTATTACAGAAATTAATCTGCAGACGATATAATTCATTTCACAGAATTAAAAATCATCAAGATCTGAATATTTATATAACTAGCTGATACATATATATCTGAATATTTATATAACTAGTTAAGATATTTGTATGAACAGTGTCATAAAATATATACTTAACTAGCTGTTTAACCCGTTCTACGCACGGGATATCATGAATTTAATTCTAAAACGTGCGTACGAACGCACCTCGTTTGTAACGTTTGACGTACAATTTCCAACTTGTTTATGCTTCAATTTGTTTTGATTTATTGTTTTCATTTTGAGTGATACGGTAACATTCACAAAAAGATTGGACCTCATTAATAAAATACAAGGTGCTCATAATTAGTAAAATATAGGTGTTTAGAGCTCAGTTAATAAGATTTTACTGGAGCAAACTTAACATAATTTCGTATGCGTACTATTTAGAACATAGTGAATCGATTCATAAAGAAAAATATGGTTCGCATTTTTGGCATCAGGGTCAAACCGCTGCAGACTGATTTTGGCAGTAACGTAGGCATGAAAATTAAAATATTATTCTATTAAACGTTATTGAATCACGTAAAACGCAAACATTTTTAGTTTTATGCCTATTTCACGCCCAAAATCAATCTACACTGCCCCTTTTGCACTTGGTGTTGAAAATGTCAATTATGTCTTTTCTTTATAAATCGATTCACAATGGTCTAAATAGTATCTATATGAAATGGTGTTTTGTTTACATCAGTGGATTATTTATAATTGATCTCTAAACATTGTGATATCGCTGTTAATTATATGCAACCTATATGCAACCGTACCATGATTATTATTTCCTACTTTTATAACATCTTCTGCTTTTGCAAGCATTTACATTACGAACAGACATCATTGTGACTAAAAAATTATGAAACATACGATAATAGCCAGTCTGATTCATAAATATACTCGCACATAGAATAAAACACTAAATGTAATGTTAATAACAAAATAATTTCTTCTACAATCCTTTAATTTCTCGCGTGCTGTAAAATTTATTATAACTACAAATTCTTTAAATATTTTTTTTCCTCACCCAGAAAAAAATTTTGTTCAATCAACAAAAATTTGGTTGACCCAACAAAACTTTTTGTTTAAATATAGATCATATTTGTATCAACAATTTTTTTTTTTTTTTTTTTTTTTTTTTTTTTTTTGCAATTTCAAAAAAAAAAATTGTATCGTCAGCAAAAAATGTTTTGTTAATTCAAGTAAAATGGTTCAGTTTTACTTGAATTTTGCTAAAACAACCAAAATGTACTCAACAAAACATGTTTTGTAGTTTTAATCATTTCCTTTTTCTGGGTGTTTAAATGAAACAATATTGTTTAATATTGACTACATAAGGTAATCGCCAAGTAGATAAGTTAAACTCTCTTGGTTCATTATAGATGTTCATTGAGATCTAATTAAGGGATTAAATAACCAGTATTTGTTTCCACAGATTTGTTTGCTCAGATTTGTTTGCTAAGATTTGTTGCCCATACCTGCCCAGACTTGTTAATTGCCACTCTTAAATTTATTCTAACTATGGATTATTTTTTAAATAAATATTTATTTTTAAAATAAATAAATAGTAGTAGTAATAATTACAATAAAATATTTTGTTACATAATCCTTTAATGTCCTCGGTGACTTCAAAATTTCCTTTAACTACGAATACATTAAATAAATTATTTTTTCTTTAAACAAGTAAGTTGGTAATGACAATAAAATATTTTCTTATCTAATCATTTAACGCCTTTTATGACATTAAAATATTTTTCTAACAACAAATATGATAAATTATTTTTCTTAAAAAAAATAATAACAATAATAAACGTACAATGTAAACAAAAAAGCTCTCAAATTGTCAGAAAAAAATACTATCAAAACTGTCGATTTTAGTGCCAGTGGAAAACGGTTTAATTTATAGAAAATATCTGTATATTTTCATTAAAACAGTTTTTATGTGTAAAAAATATCGATATTTTCTGTAAAAATTACAAATCGATATTTTTTACAGGAAGAAAATGCTTTTCTTTAAAATAGTTCTTTTCTGCAGAAAATACAACAATTTTCTGTCAAAATTACAGATTTTTTTAGCAATGTAATAATAATAACAACAATAATAAACATAATAATAATAATAACAATAATAACAAAACATGTTCCTATATACAGGGTGATTTTTTTTTAAGTCGTGAAAGTAAAACCCTATAACGAAAGAACCACTGATCCAAATGACCGGAAATTTCACCAGTATGCTCCCAAAGCAATGGGTATTTTTTAGGCATGGTTAAAAAAAACTTAAAATCTCACCGACAGATGGCGCTGTATATGCAGTAAAGTCGGGAGAGGAGCTTGTGCAAGACACACGCACAGTGGATACTCTTCACTCTGTTGTGGAACATGCGGTTTCACGTTTCCAACTCGTAGCTGAAAACATTGGACAGCACACTGAAAATCGTTTGGGTTAGTTGCGCAGTTCTGTATGAATGTTTTACTTCATATTTTTATTTCGTTCTGTTTCTGCAGTTGTTTGCAGTTCCTTTTCCCAATTACTGCATCTGTATGAGTATCCACAGGCGAGTGTCTTGCACAAGCTCCTCTCCCGACTTTACTGCATATACAGCGCCATCTGTCGGTGAGAATTTAAGTTTTTTTTTAACCATGCCTAAAAAAATACCCATTGCTTTGGGAGCATACTGGTGAAATTTCCGGTCATTTGGATCAGTGGTTCTTTCGTTATAGGGTTTTACTTTCACAACTTTAAAAAAAATCATCCTGTACTTATTTATTTCATTTTGTACCTTTAAAGTATTGTCTAATCACAAATACTATAAATATTTTTTCTCCGTTAAATGAAAATTAATTATAATAATAATAATAATATAAACATATACTAATTTATTGTCGTTTGGAGAATTAAAATTCCTTCCCGCTCTTAAAAAAAATTACAACACAATACTCTGGATGTATATCATTAAAGTTTGAAGAACCGAAATATCTAGAAACATATACAACAGTGCCATGTTTATTATTGTAGATTTTCATAAAAATTTTCGCATTTGGAATCATACACATTACGAACGGACATTATTGTAAATATAGAATTTTGAAACATACAAAGATAGGCAGTCTCTCTTATTCACAAATATACATAAATTAGAATAATACTCTATGTAATTGGAAATTCCTTGTGGATTTCGAGCGTGTCGAAAAGCGAAATATTTCACGAAACTTTTGAAACATGTATCTGAACCTTATTTGTATCATTGGTACTCTAAGAAATATTTTAGTATCCGTATTGCAAAATATAAACTCAGGACAAAATTATCTTCCAACTACCTCAGCATATCGCAAGATGTAATCTACATAAAAAGAAATTATATACGAATATTGCATGCATAATTACGGTCAAAATAGTTTGATTCATGTACGGTGTAATATTTTCATTATTTATTTGTGAAAGACACTCAAATATTTCTGAATTTATAAATATAATAAGAAGTAACATTTTATTAGTTTTAATAATCTATATATATATTAGGCTATCGTACGTGGCACAGAAATCGCGATTATTTATCATTTGCCGATGACAACGAGAGGTTTGTTTTCACTAATTTGCGAATATTAAGAAAAGTATTTGAGGTATCGATTTAAAAGTCACCACACATATGTAGAAATTTTTTTTGCATCCGAAAATACAATTTTTCTAAAAATTGGCCGGCAATATTTCTTATTTATTTTAAAAAACTAGCTACTTTCTAAAAAGGAAAGAAAATAAAGTGCGAAATCAAACCAAGAAACGCGCCATTTTGTTATTAAATAAAACATTGACTCCATTGTTGTACCTTATGCAGTTTATCGTCATTGTTGTCCGCATCGTTATGACGTCAATGTTACGAATGCACGCATTTGTTATTTATAATGTAGATTGAGTAATAACAAATAAATAATAATAATCTATACTAATAAAAGAAAGTTTCGCTCTGTGTGTGTGTCTGTTGGCGATGGCTAGGAGAATCTAGCCCACCTAGAAGGCTGGTAATTTAGATTTAGGTAGTCCAAACCCTCTCCTGGTGCAACATTACATCAGAATTTTAATATTTTAATTACTTTCTGAAATATTAATTAAAATGCACAAAGAACTCTCATTAAAAATACGCTTTTCTTCATCGGTTGGTTGGTTGTGTAGAATATCTTCTCAGAACACATTAAATAAATCAGAGTAACGATGCATAGATAAGGACTTATAACGAAATAGTGCCGACATTGATTGCAGTTACTTGCATATAGCCAAACTAATGCAGCGCCATCTACTCACGGCAAATTACATAAACGCCACCTGTTTAAGACATTTACAGGCACGTTTTTCTTCATTATAATTATCTGGGTTTAAGGTTTTTTTAAAACACGACATATATTATTCTGATAGAGACTATTATTACAGAAAACTTTATTTAACAAATTATTTGTTATATATTTGCGGGAATGGCGAGGGGTAGGGGTCTAATTACATTTAACAATTTTAACCCGTAGCGTTTAATTGTTGTTTTATATACAGAATACTGCTATTTTCAATCTCAGTTTCTCAGTAATAATGTTTCGAACTTCTCCATTTAGTTTCATTTTTACTAAATTATCGTAAAAATCAGCATTCATTGCTTCAAGGTGTATTTCTAAAAAGCAATTACCAGTATTTCCGAATAATAGCCTAAGCCAAATTTCAAATTAAGTTCCTAGCTTAACCAAATGAATCAATCTTTAAAGATGTATAGTGACCCTCCTAATTAGTTATTTGCTGAAGGTCACTTGAACATCCCCCCTCCCCTCCGGGGCCCTCCTTCAAAGTTTTCTCTAACTATTTCCCGTTTCCATATCTCAGCAACTATCTTTCCGATTTCAACGCAAGTGATTCCAAACATTATAATTAACTTAATAGTTACCCTTTATAACATTAAACTAAATTTATGAGTAGCGGTTACCACTATTTCCGAATAATAGTTTAAGCCAAATTTGTAATTAAGTTTCTAGCTTAACCAAACGAACGAATTTTTAAAGATGCATAGTGATCCTCCTAATTAGTCATTTGCTGAAGGGAACTTGAACATCCCCTCCCCCCTCCCCCCCGGTCCCTCCTTCAAATTTTTTCCTCTAACTATGCCCTGTTTCCGTATCTCCGCAACTATATTTCCGATTTCTACGCAACAGATTCCAAACATTATAATTAACTCAATAGTAACCTTCTATAACATTAAAGTAAATTTATGAGTAGCGGTTGTCACTATTTCTGAATAATAGTTTAAGCCAAATTTCTAATTAAGTTCGTAGCTTAACCAAACGAACGAATTTTTAAAGATGCATGGTGGTTGTCCTAATTAGTCATTTGCTGAACGGCACTTGAACATCCCCTTTCCTTCCCCCGACCCCTCTTTCAAGATTTTTTACCCAACTATGCACCATTTCCATATCTCAGCAACTATCTTTCCGATTTGAACGCAAGTGATTCCAAACATTATACTTAACTTAATAGACACTCTTTATAACATTAAACTTAATTTATGATTAGAGGCTACCACTATTTCTGAATAATAGTTTAAGCCAAATTTGTAATTAAGTTTCTAGCTTAACCAAACGAACGAATTTTTAAAGATGCATAGTGGTCCTCCTAATTAGTCATTTGCTGAAGGGAACTTGAACATCCTCTCCCCCCCTCCCCCTGGCCCCTCCTTCAAAGTTTTGTCTCTAACTATGCCCTGTTTCCGTATCTCCGCAACTATATTTCCGATTTCTACGCAACAGATTCCAAACATTATAATTAACTCAATAGTAACCTTCTATAACATTAAAGTAAATTTATGAGTAGCGGTTATCACTATTTCCGAAGAATAATTTATGGCAAATTTGTAATTAAGTTCCTAGCCTAAGCAAACGAACGAATTTTTAAAGATGCATCGTAGTCCTCCTAATTAGTAATTTTCTCAAGGACACTTGAACATCCCCTTCACCCGGCGCCTCACTCATGATTATTTTCTGTAACTGTGCCTTATTTCAATAGCTCGGCTTATAATGTTCCCATCTTCTCGAAACCAGCTCGATTTTGTCGCACGCCTACTATACAGTACCGTAGGCAACTTTAACCTGTCTCAGATGTTCTTTCCGAAAGAGGTTGCTCACCTGGCGGTGGAAGGGGGAAATAAAAGATTTTCCGGAGCGTGCGAGCGTGCCCGGTATACGGTGTCGAAGCCATCGGAAACCTTGGCCAGAGTTTCGTTTTTTAAAAGATTTGAGTTTATTACACGGGCTCGAGCAACGCCGGGCGGGTCAGCTAGTTCAATATAAAATACTAACATAAATGCGCGCTATTGAAAGTGTTTACCGTGTTTAAATTAATTTGTAATTTTACAGAACTTTTATGGACTGCAAAATGGCTTTTATTAGTTTCGCTGTTACTCTATTCTTATTAAAAATAATAAAAACTATACCCAATAAACACCTCCCCCTCCGTCCAAAAAAAAAACTTTTGAATTAGAAATATGTAGAATAAGACAGATGCAAAATATGCCATTCACCTGATAATTGCTTTCATTAAATTCATATATTAGAAATGAATTATAACGGGAAACTCCATATTGAACACTAAATGTAAATGAAAAAAAATAAAAACGTTGAAAGCATAATTTTGACGCAAGAATACTATTTTAGACCTTGGAAGTATCCCAATTATAAAGTTTCTATTAATTAGTCTGGATATATTCAATATTAAAAATTGAATTATTTATGGAGATAAATGCAGAAATAAAATCCGTGATTGTAAGTCGGAATTATAATGCTAAAATTATGATGCTTGTCAGTGCGAAATATCATTCGCAACAGAAATAATAAATCGTTTAGATATTCAATAAGTTATTGATAACGGCTCTGACATTTATTAATATATTTTTATTAAATTAATAATTTCTTCGCTGAATATACGGTCTTCCAATATGTAGTTAACATAATAGTGTTAAAGTAACTTTATACATTCGGGTTGACGTTTAATAAAATGTGAAGTATATTATATTCTTTTGAAATAAAATCATAAGTCTATTATGCGTAAATGCGACACGATTTCTAATACGTTTGACACATTTAAGATATATTTCGCATTTTAATAAATGTAAATTGTCATATATAAGCACAAAAATATTCAGTATTGCGCTTTTAAGTCAAAACTAGTTAGTTGAAAGAAATGTTGTTTTCAAATATGTTCTGAGCCCCACCAGTGGCTGAGAGGTTGTGCTCTCGAAGCTGGTAGACGGGAGGTGCTGGGTTCGATCCCAATCGCGCCCGTCGGCCTAATCGCTCGGAGTTTTCGTGGTTTTCTTTCGAGCCGTGGATTTTCTCCATGCGTAAATACGGATTAGGTTCCCTTAGAAAGACCCCCACGAAGGGCACTCCCCCTGGGCCTATATCCCTAGTGTCGATAATTTGCCGTCAATAATCAACCCAACCCAACCCAACTCAAATATGTTCTGCGTTTTCCAAATATCATCTTCCACATTAGTAAACGGTGATGTGTTGTATTTTAAATGTGTTGGGAAGTGTTTCATAATCTATGCAGGACGCATGATTTTTCATTACTGTTTTAAATATATATTTGGTAGTTTAGACAAAACAGAAAACATTTCTATTAATTATCCTTATTTAAAGTTTGTCTCTGGAATTAACCGTCATTCACATGGTACAAAGTAATTTTTCATACATCTCTCCCCTAGATGGCGTGTTTTTATAATAACGTTCATAGATGCTACAATTTTACATGTTTTTACGAGCAGTATTGTCCTTTTGTATTAATTATGTAAGTACTACTTTATTCTGTTTCTCTTATTCCAAATGTTTTTCAGCGTGATTTCTTCGAAACTGACAACCTAGAAACTTTAAATTTGGCATAGGGATATTCGCTTAGACGCAGATGCGCATGAAAAATGATTTTTTATTTTTATTTTTGTTTTTAAAAGTTGTAAAGAGAAGAAAAATTAAATGTCATGCTAGTGTTAGATACAACGTTTCTGAGCAATAAGAGTAATCGCAAGTACCAGTAACTACTAAAATGAATTCAAATGACAGTAATAAAGAAATATAATTGACAACTAAATAAGGAAGTGCTGAATATTTAGCCTTTCGCCACCCAAAAATGATAATTTAGACTCTGCCGGGCGCAATGTAGTTCCGAACAAGGACGAGCGCGTTGACTGTGGGAGGCCGCTTTTGATTGACTAATTTAGTTTATGTAAATTTTTTATTTTTCTTAAAAACGATGCTAAATATATCAAAATTTTAAACACTCTCAAGTTAAACATCGCATCTTTATGTTAATCCCGTCAAGCACAGTCACACTCCCTACCGGCATCCGTCAATTTATACCGATAGGTTTCGCACAGAAACCTTTGCGCTATGAAAGGTGAGATCGAGACGCATCGGTGGTCCTGAAGAATTGGTGATGACAAAATGGTCTTTCAGGCGGAGTTGTACGCAATTCTGAAGGCTTTGAAATAGTTTGTCGGTCATCCCTCTCCTCCCCATTTTCGGCTTTTCCCCGATAGCTTGTCGAGCCTGCAGGCTGTCTTTACCCACAGGACTAAGCATACACTAGTCTTCCAAATCAAACTTGTCCTCCTCCCCCTCTTCCAAAAAGTATCTTTAGGTCACGTCACAGCTCACATTGACGTTGTAGGAAGCGAGTTTGCTGTTATCCTTGCCAAAGAGGCAACCACCCATCTGGCTGTGGAGACCTCTCTTCCCTTCTCACATGTACAGCGCTTTCTTAAATCTAGAATTATTTTCGAGTGGCAAATTTACTGCGATTCCTCTAGAAAAGGCCGACCTACCCACAATCTGCTCCAAAAACTGTTTAGAACACTCCTAAATATTTCCTAACAAACAACAGCATTCTTTCCAGGTCAATACCTAAAATACTTTCATCGTTCCTGAACCCAAAATTGTGAGTATGGCGCCCTGGGATCACAGGAGCACTATTATTTCAATTGTACACTAACTGCTGCTTGGCATCTTAAAAAGCCCCCTTACCCCCACCTTCTTAGCTTCAGAATATTCTTTCCCGTCCCAAGCTCTTCGGGCAACTGGCGATACTTTTTAATGGATCTCTCGATTCTTACCTCCTGAGATACAGTGAAATGCCTGCAGTCTCCAGAAAACCACTTCTCAAGTAGCTCTCGTGGGAGCGCTGCTCCGACGTATTTATTTTACTGCCCCATTCATCTAGGACTGTTTTTGGAACAAGCCTATGTAAGAACTGTTGTTTATTGATTGAATAGCTCAAAAACCACAACTTTCTCTGTCCGCTGCCAGTCGCGTGGGGGCTATGTGCTCCAGTGAATGGTCTTTGTTATGTGAATCTGCTTCATTTTCTGCCTATATCCTTCCCCTTGACGCGTGGATGTCACTGACCTGCCAGGACCGGCCACTTGGCCTAGTATGTGTAAGACACTAATTTATTTTTCTGGCCCAGGGCCATTGTACTTTTCACACCGCTCCCTGTCGCGCTTGCCGGTGGGTTCAGCTTCAGCTGAATTTGTATTTTTTTTAACTTTAATAAAGTTACCTGAGGGACATCTATGCTCTACAGACTTGGCCTCCTCGTCTGAGCAGTCAAAATTAGGCAGTGACTAGCTCTCAAGTTTTTAAAAAACTCTGAAGAGGCACCAATATAGTTTTATTTAGCCATTTATAACGGCATTTATAAAATTCGTCACTCTACAAAAGTATTGAACTTACATATATTTATCGATTTTTTTTAAATGTTTAAGTACCTTAATTCATTCCAAAGAACTTTACTGACTGACTCCACCACTCCCATTAGCACTACGATAGGTGAAGGCAATGGGAAGGGCAGGAGAGCAGGTGGTTTTGCGGAGGCGTTGGCAAACAAACGTTTAATGTCGGTGCCTAACAGATCGGTTGCGACCGACGGAGTGTTAAATAGATTAAAATGTTATTTTTCAACTAATTATTTAACATTTTTTTTGGTGATTCAAGTTATACTAATACATTAAAAAATAAACAAATCTTTGTTTGCAGGAAATAGACACTGAGACTACTGAATCGATATTAATAATTATTTTACCGTACGATAGATGTTAAACAGAGCTTCCAACTACACGACATTGTAGCTGTTTTTTTGTTACGAGAGTGGCTGCAAACGTATTGCAATGATAATTTTCTCCTTAATTCAAATCTCATATTCACTTAATGCCGGACAAGGATGAGTACAAGAATGTGTCTTCAAAATGCAACTTAATTAGTAATATCAAAATTATTCGTAGCAGTGTAAATTCCCCTAATGTAAATAGTTACATAAATGCCACTTAGCATATTTCAACCACTATGCGTGCGAAACCGCGGGATTTGCTAGTTCCTAATGATTTAGCTTTGTTGAACGAAATATAAAAAATGTTAAGGAAACTTTCACAGTAAGTGTACCATAAGTCTTCAATTGTTATAGTTTATCCCCAATCATTTAAAATATCATTACCTTAACATTTAAAATATCATTACCATTGCTATTACCAAGGCATTTTAAATTCAATGACATAGTAATGATAATTTTGGAAAAAAAATCAGTGCTTTTAATTAATAAAAATTGCCATTATTTAATTGTATGGAGTGAACTGTGCTGAAAATCAGGTTTTAAAACAATAAAATTTAATCGTTGTTTAAAAGCCAAAATTTATCATTATATGAGAATGCCACTTAATGTCTTTTGTGTCTTTAAATATTGTTTTAAACGATTTTAATTTTTTTAAATCATATATGCTCACAGTCATTGGAAAATATTAAAAAATCCGAAATATATCAAAACTTAAATGAATAGTGCTCCATCAATCGTTGAAAAAAATGTCATATATTCATGAACTTGCATTTTTTTCTAACAACAAATTCAATAAAAGTAATTTATTTCAGAAAACAAAATGAATTTTTATGAATATATCTTTCAATGAATTTCTATAGATGTATCCTTTTAAATTTCTTTTACACGTAATAAAAGACTGAAACCGTCTTGAAATTTCAATTAATTTTTATATAGAACTAAAATTTATATGAAAAACATATTCAACAATCTATTGAGTTTGTGAGAATTTGACGTCATTTTAGAACCACAGAAACTGTTTTAATTTATGAAAATACTTTGAATTTTAATAAAGGATTAGGTAGAATACATCATACAAAAGCAGTATGTTTATGCACTATAGCTTGAGGATATTTATAATTCTCACAGGAACTTATATTTTCAATGCTAAATTTTTTTTTCAAATTAAGAATAATAAATTTTATTTGAAATTATCCAACATCATGCCAGCATTTTCACAGATAGTGAGACATATTTCATTAAAATTGCTTTTTTTGCATTACGTAGATGCTCTGTCCGTAACCATGATGTCACTGAAATGATATGCACAGACTTGACGTTTTTCTCGTAAATTATTTGTAACACACTAAATATCAGACTGAATTGAATGACGCTGCTGAATTCCGTTTCATTATTATTATTACGTGTTATTCTATTTAATTATTTCGTAATCCGTATCTGTGCTTTTCTTGTCTGCATAGTTGTTTAAATGTTATTGTTTATAATTGAAGTGAGTGCATTATGTTGTATGGGTCATTTGCCTAGAAACATACATAACGATGTCACAAAATATTTATTAAAAAGGTAATGGCAACTGAAAAATGTTATAGTGGAAATGTTGTGCCCATAGTTAAGGGCACCGTTATGACGGTGTGATCGTTTCGTTCGCATATATTTTAGAGTTATTAAAATCATATTTTACAACGTATTACTACGTTTAAAAGGACTAATAGGCTTTCTCTTTCCCCCTTTTTTTTCTTTTTGTTTCAACCTGTTGAGTTATTTATTATTATTTAAACAATTAACTTTCTGTACACAGACATGACTCATATTTTTGTGACACTAGTTATGTATAAAAAATATAAATAAAGAAGATTGTTCATTGAAATTGTACCAGAGATTACTTTTAAAATGTTTTAAATTAAAAGTAAACAACGCATCATGAAAACAAGTTTTAATTAAATTTATAGACTTAGTAAATAGATCTGTGACAAAATTGGTCTCTGATAGACAGTGGACATGGTTTGTGAGACTGTGTGGTCACTATATCTTTATGAAAACTTAGTATTTCTTTCTATTATTAAATTATTACTATGTATTGTATGCTTCTACCGCGTAACATTTCTATTATAATATTTTATCTATTGCAATACTTCTTACACGACTGCCAAGAAGGGTTATGTGTTTGACGCTTATCTGGCTATATATGCGGATTTCTTTATACCCTCGAAACATCCCAACGGCTGGATGGATTTTAATGAACGAGGTCTCTATCGATTTGTCTGAACCGTCCGATGGTTATAGGCTATGTTTTGATTTCATAAATTTAAATTGACGGCCGTAAAATACAAAATGGCGTTAGACTAAAAAAAAAAATTACGCACCATATGGAGTGGCATGTCATTGGATAGGGCTTTCAAAATAAAGACTATGTTTTCTAGATTATTTTACAGTCCGAAGCTCTGTTTTTAGTTCGCTTTTCACGCAGTCAGGTTTTTTGATTTTTTTAATTTAATTCGTTCTTTTTTTAATAAATATTTGTGACATCATTTTGCACTTTTTTGAGAGAATAACTCATACAACACAATGCATTTATTTCAACTAAAAGGGAGTCGCCGATAACATTAAAACAATTTTACGCATACGATTTGGCGTATATTAAAATATGAAATATTTCACATTCGCACAAAATGAAACAATATTTATTATTTCATATTTCAAATCATGACGTCTCCATGTGAATTGCTACAAATGCTAATATTGAAATATGAAATAAACAATAGTAACTGTAATCTACATTTCGTAAGATATATGAATCGAAATATCTGAAGAGTTCGCTTTTCATATAGTATATTGTGTTGATAAGAGAAACATTTTACAAAACTTTTCTAAAATATGTGTTACTTAGACTGATACTTGAAAGAATATAGCATTGGAAGATATAAATATATAACACGATATTTTAGCTTATTATCGTGACATAATTTCGGAACACGATTGTGAAGAGAGAAAAGTTAAATTAAATTTGGGCAATAATAGCTTATTATTTTAATATATATTTTTCGCAGTGGGATTATTGATATTTGAGACATATTCGATATTTAATTAGATATGCATGAAATGTGACGTCTTTTAAAATAAATGAATGCACATAAAGTGACGGAAATTGTGATGAAATTGTGATCCATCAATCATGGTTACTACTTGTGTGTTCTGCGCAAATCAAGTAATAGGTTACTCCAATCCCAATTAATAAATACCCGACATAGTCCTAATGAGGCAAATGTGGGCATTGCTCTATCTACTTGGGTGTTAATTCGACATCATTGTGCATATTTTTGAGAGAATAACTCATACAAAACAATGCATTTATTTCAAATAAAAGGGTTTAGAAAGGACTAAAACAACCCATAGCATTAAAACAATTTTACGCATACGGGTTGACGTATATTAAAATGTTATTAAATATTTTATGTTTCTAATCGATGCAAAATACAAATTAACCAGCTAAATCAAAATAAAAGTAAATTAACAAAATAACTGAATTTATTTAAATATAGTACAAAACTTAAAGAACGTTAAGAGAAAACATTGATTTATCCTTTATAGCTCTATATATAACAAGAGTTCAGAATTAACGGTCAGAAGCATGAAAGGCAAATTAAGCTTGCAAGGCAAATGCAAAAAATAGTCCGTGTTGTCAATGTCAGATATTAGTATTCTCATTTACTATTATCCTAATTTATGCTTTTATAATTAAGCTATGCTTATCTAATTCATAAATAATTCACTAATCATGTAAAGGAATGCGATATGCAGCATGTTTTGCAATGAATGCGAGCTAAAATTATCATCACTGTATCCTCCGCACTGACCGCTGGAAATCATGTTGGGCATTAGGAAGACAGATCTCATGTTATATTTGGAGCTCAGTGTCCCTTACTGAGATATGCCGATTTCTTCAAAAAGTTTTGCATTAACATTATTATCATTATTTACTTGCACACTGGTTATGCGCAGGAGTTCTAACATTAATGCCTTATTAGTACATATTATTAAAATTAGTACAACTTTCTCACAAGTGTATGATCTCCCTACAATACATATACAAATACATAAACACAGAAAAACACTAATAGGTTGTTTATGTATATCAGGTCTTATCGGACGGGTATACTTTGACGGGTATACTTTGTATAGGTGAGGAGAAGATAATCGTGATTGGGCACTGTGACTATAATTAGTTTTCATTCACTTAGTTCATTTAGTGCTGAGTGGTCGAAAAATGTAACAATAAAGTAACAAATGTAACATCAAAAAGTAAAGTTAAATAAAGTAATGTAACATCTCCAAAATACAGGGTGTTTCTAAATGAATATCGGGGTTTTAACGCTTGGTAGTATTTATTACATACAACTTAAAATTATAATTAATACATAAAATGAAAGAGCAACTCAAACATTTTCCCCTACAAGCTTACAAGTGTTCAATGTGAACACCTTTCGTCACACAGCACACAGCACACATGAAGTCGATAGCTCAGTTCTCCCCAAACGTTAATTAGTGTTTGTGGGGTAATTGTTGCAACAGCTGCCTCAATCCTGTTTCTTAGGTTGGGTAGGTCAGCTGGTAGTGGAGGCACATACACTCGATCTTAAATGAACCCCAACAGGTAGAAATCACATACACTCGATCTTAAATGAACCCCAACAGGTAGAAATCACAAGGCGTCACAAGATCGGGTGAGCGTAGAGTGGCGTTTGGGAAGAACTGAGCTATCGACTTGATGTGTGCCGTGTGACGAAAGGTGTTCACATTAAACACTTGTAAGCTTGTAGGTAAAACTGTTTGAGTTGCTCTTTCATTTTATGTATTAAGTATAATTTTAAGTTTTTTATAATAGATACTACAAAGCGTTAAAACCCCGATATTCATTTAGAAACACTCTATATAAACGCATCTACTTATACTCTGCTAAAAAAATAGAAACTGTCTTTAGAAGAAATATCCATTCGGACATTGCTATTAAATGTAGATAAACATATTCGAAGATGTACCAAAGTTACTTTTTCCTTATAGCCTAATTAGACAAATACGTGAACAAAACGTGGAATCATACGTGAGAGGTAAAGTCGCTGATGGCATATTACTGCCCTCTGCACCTCTCTAAGAGTATTATTTTACATATCATCAACTGTACCATTTTCAGAGCACGAGTGATATTACGCCTTCCGACTACGACTAGAGCAAGATTGATTATTGAGACCATGTCTATGATTTGCACTTGTAATTTAAAAAAATACAGGGAGCTAATAACACTCCTGAGGAAAAACCGTTCTTAGTGTCTGTTTCTCCATACATAGTTTTAAATAAATACGTAGAATATCCTCTAGACGACTCAAAATTATGTTTATTCTTGAAAATTCGTCTGTTTCGCAGTTTCTGTTTACACCGTTTAAAAAAATAGCTATTCTGGAAACAATGGGGTTAAAAGTATATGAGAGATACAATAATGGAATTAATAATATTGCTAACCACGCTCGCTGAATTGCATCAATTGATTGTACACCGGAATACGAATCTTTCCCCAAGTATAGGATATCCGCTACCAGTGTTGAGTGATCAACGTCAAAATTGAATTAGCATCTATTTATGGCAAGGCCTACCAGAATATGAAGTCTGAAGAAATTTCGTGCAATAGTACTTGAGCTATAACGAAAATCATACAAAACACAGCACTGCAGCGCCACCCGTTGGTCAGTATACACTCAAACCTAATTAGTATCTATTTTTGTAAAGGCCTACCAGATTATGAAGTTTGATGAAATTCCGTTCATTAGTTTTTCAGATGCAGCTAGGGAAGAAATCGGGAAAAACACAGTATAGCAGCGCCTCCTGTTGACACCTAAACCATGTAAGCACCAATTTATATTACAGTATAATGGCAGCTGAAGCTTTATATTCCGCGCATTAGACAGAGACATACATACAGAGTAAAACATAGACTCACGGACGGACATTTTCTGAAATCAGTCAAATCGCGTTCAGGACCTTCTAAAATGTATAAATCCCTCGAAAACCGGAAGTAGAAATTTTTCAATAATCCAATACATTCTTCTTGTATAGATAGAAGAAAGTAAAATCTGATCACCCCATACTATTTTATCACCGAATTACCTTCTAGTGATTTGAAAGGCACCTTTCTACTAGAAACTGTGTCTACTTTTTGAATATGAATATAATTTTTGAAAGAGGTCATCTACTTTTTAAAACTTATACCAACTTTGAATTTTTGTAAGGTAACAACTTTTGACGCCAAATTAAAATACCCTGAAACAAGGGAACACAGAAAAAGATGCAATTTATTAAATTTTCCTTAAATCTTCATATTGTTAGGAGAGATTCTAATTGAAGCTATTAATGTTAAATGAATGTGACAAAATTTAATCTATATCTTCCCAAAACATCATTCGAATAAATTTCTTTTTTTTTTTTCTGAATGCGATGCAATGAATAGACCCAAACGTGTTCTAGGTATTTTTTCGATTTGAAAACATATTTTTAGATATTGAACTTAATTATAAATTCATATTTAAAAATATATGAATTATGACCTACATGAATTTTTACACCACAAGCTTGAGAAACATAAGTGTGTAATTTTGCATCTCATTCCAGCCATATGTATAAGTTTTACTTTTCGACGGTCTAAGGGGGCCGTCTCATGTTATCAAAGCACACACGAAAAAGAAAATAATATTAAAAAGTACCCAGAAACTTTTTATAAAATTTTCTGTCATATAAAGTGGGTTTATTTTATATGTAAAATTTCTGTATATATTTTATGGTAACAAAATGATTGTTCGAAGTAATTTTCCTTGTAAGATCTTAAAATTTATTTTTAGAAATTTATGGATAAGCCGTTAACACATTTTCTTTTATAATTCTACGAAGATTTAAGAAATAGTATGTAAACTATTATTTTCCCGGGTTTTCTTTATCCAAGTCAAGATTAAGTGTTACCGACTTAAACTTCAAAGTTGGTAGAATTTTTAATATATAGATGATCCCTATTTCAAAATTGTATTCATATTCGGAAAATACATACAATACTCATTCGAACATTTTTCCCCAGGACTGTATCTACCTGTTCGCTGCGTTTTTATTTATTCAAACTTAAACAGTGTGGACAAGGTTGCAAGTGCCGGCCCGTAAGCATGGCTGGTGGCGGAGGCGACCGCCACTGTGAGGGCTCGGGTTCAAATCCTGTCAAAGCATGGATGTCATTGTGTGTGAGTCTTCAGTGCTGTCTACTTCCTGGTGTCTTTACCACCCTTGTCAAGAAGAATATGTATGCAGTTTGTCAACGTCTTGTATGTATTTCTGTGATCTGTATTTAATGTCATCAGAATATCTATGGAAATGTGCGGTAAAGTATGTTATTCGACACACTTCGACACAAAAACCATAAGCCACATTTTGTAAAAAATTGGCATCTGACTTAACCATTTTCTTTTAAATAAACTTTACAAGCATAGTGGTTACTTATATTAAGTGATTAATTATCACATTCAAAAGATTTTCCCGTTTTTATTAGCAATCTTTTAGCACGATTACCTCGGATTTTTGTATTTCACTTTCAAAAATTAATGTTTTACCAAAGCATTCGGAGGGTTACTAAATGACTCCTTATACTGTTAAAAGTATTCAGAGAAAATACAGAGAGTAGTCTACAAAGAAATTTGACTTATAATAAATGTAGGACTTATAATTTTCCAAGTGATTGAAAAAGTGTCCAGGTCTGGATTTGAACCAGGGACCTTGGTTTAAACTGCCAACGTACCACCAACTGAACTATCCTGTACAAATCCGTTGGGCATAATTCACTCACTCAATCTTTTGATAATTATATCAGGTCTGTTATTTTAAACAGCTCAACAGAATAGATTACAAATAATGGAACTCCAAATAACAGTTGTCTACGTAATTACACTTCATTCATTTTAAAACCTTATTCTAATTGGCAAATAAATCATACGACTTGTAATTTTCTAAGTAAAGGAAAAAGTGTCCAGGCCGGTATTTGAACTAGGGACCTTGGCTTAAGTCAAGGCTCTACCAGCTGAGCTATCCTCGACAAATACAGTCAGCACAATTCACTCAGACAACCTTTTGATAATGACGTATCCAGCGTTTACATGAAGTTCCGGTAACTGCGATTCATTCTGTTGAGCTGTTTAAAATAACAGGCAAGATATAATGGCATTTCTTTATTGCGAGGTTTTTTTTTTTTTTGGTTTTTTTGTTGTTGTTTTTTTTTGTTTGTTTGTTTTTATTATTATTATTATTATTTCTTTGCTTATTTGACTTAATAACAATTTAGCTTTTACTGTATCTCCTTTTATATTTTAAAATTTCTCGAGAAACAAACATTTTGATAATGGAGAAATATTCATAGTTTCCTTATTTTCAAATATTAATGGCAACTGTCTACGAAAACAGAATTTTGTTTATATTTACATCATATCGAACAAATATTAAATTATGTATTTAGTTTTATTTATTATTTTTCGAATATTTTCCGATCTTTTTAAAATTGCATAATCTATATGTTTTACATTACTGTTATGGGGATGATACAATTCTCCACATAAAATTATAATATACTACTAATAGGCTTGCAAATACATAATACATTTCATGCTGTAAAATTTAATCGAGCAATAAAATGAGTATAATAGAATCTCCAAAACTATGATTTAATAGAAACGATCTAACAAATATTAAAATAAGACATGTTTCATATTCGTCTAATCAGTTTATAATTTCGAAAATGATCTCAAAATCTTTAGGCATCTCATTTTATATAAACAGGTATGATTACCAATATTCCAAAGGTTAAGAAGTATCGAAAAAGTATTGAGTTTAAAATAAATCTTTTAAAATTTTGATGCATGATAAATGCAAATGTAATTTTAAATTGAGGACTTATGATATCTATATTGAATTATAATAACTAAATAAGTACGACTTGAAATACATACATAATGCCATTTGCGCTGTAAATTTTACTCTGATAGAAAATGAGTAAATTTAATCTAAAAAGAAACATGAAAACCATAATTTGATGGAAACGATCTAACATCTACGAAAGTTTGTAACTTCTTTGTTCGCATTTAACTTTATATTTTCAAAACTATCTCCACATTCTGAAACATCTCATTTTGAAAAAGTATAATTATTTATATTAAAGTATGAATAAATTAATATATTTAGAATCATACATCGATAATTATACTCTATCATGAATTAGAGCATAACATAGTTTATGAATCCGTTGTCGAAAGATGCGGTATTAGAATGATAAACATTTAGCAAAATTTTTCTAACAATCTGCATCATTTACAATATTGATACAACAGAACGCTCATTAGCTTCATCGTTACAAAATACAATAATAGAACAAAATTTCTCAAATTTCAATGGTTAAAATATATACAAAATTGTGGTATTTAAAAGTTTACGAAATTCGATATAAATTAAATGCAAATGTAATTTTAAGTTTGGAAATACGGAAATATAATATCAAAATAAGTAGGGCTTGAAATACTACATATTCGTATAATACATTTAGCGTGTAAAATTTACTAAGACTTCAAAATGAGTTAATTTAAATTACAAAAGGATCATTAAAAGCATGATTTGATGCACATTGTCTAAAATATTTTTTATATGAAATCATTGTGTTCGTCTTATTTTTTCATAGTTTCAAAAACTAATTCCATATAATAAAACATTTCATTATGAAAAGGTACGATCGTCAATATTAAAGCAGGGAAAGATGGGTCAGTTTAACAAAAAACCTAAAATTCAAAAGAGGCAAAATGTACTTTTGTATCTAAAATCAACTAACTTTCTCTAAAATGAATTAAATTTATTTTGACCGTGAAATTTATGCCTGGAATTTTTCATTCCTATACTGCTATTTATGAGAACACATATGAAGTTAAAACTATCTAAAACAAATACATTTTGAAGAGGTAAGTTTGTTTGTACCCCATTTCCCCTATGGAATAAACAAGTATAGTCATTATACACTTCATCATCACACTGATTCTAATCATCACACTGATTTTAATCATCACACTGATTCATAAATGTATATGAAACAGACTAGGAAATATTTTACGAATTCGTTATTGATGAATTCTGCACCGAAATGAGAAACATTTCAGAAAACTTTTCTCACAATCATTTGTATTATTGATATTTCAGAGAGGAGTTTGCTTTCACCATTGAGGTTATAATGACTCAACGGAATGCTTTAGATTCCTATCAAAATGGAATCGCAATCTATAAAAACAGGGAATTTTCATTAATATTTATATCCTATCGGATGAATATCTACCCCATATCATATAAATTCTTATATAAACTCAAATTAAGCACAATGAAATAAACATGCCTACAATAGACTAATTTTAAAATAACTGTAATTTGATATTAAACAGATGTAGCATAAACATAGTAAAATAAATAGAAAAATTCTTTTGAAATTGGATGAATTCTAGAAGATAGTAGCACTTTGTAAAGACAATCTTACAAAAGCCTTAAGTTTAAATCCCAGGACTAACTTTTTTAGTTTTATGTTTTCCTAAAGAATTTTAAACTTCGCCTTGTTTGCTATAAGAAATCTTTTGTTGTGTATTCTTATTTTCTACCTGGTATTATTATCAATCGGCACGTATTCTTGAAATTTGATACATATTAGAAATTTTAAGAGAAAAATGGCTTTTGGCATAAAAGTAAAAGTATTAACGGGGAGGGGGGGCGGGGAGGCGATCGTAAGTGAACAATAATAATACATATTGGTCAAATTTTTAAATATTTTATTAACAAATTAGAATTTTACGCAGTTTCTAAGTTAATTTTTTAGAATTTATAATTTTTCTGAAATTCCAAGATTATATATATACATATACATATATATATATATATATATATATATATATATATATATATATATATATATATATATATATATATATATATATATATATGTCTTCCATTGTATTATTATTCATTTATGCATTACCCTTCTTAAAATTTCATGTGTAATATAGAACATAAACTCTAATGAAAAACTTGTGGCTAAGATCTGAAATTATTAACGCTTTAAACAGAAGTACATTTTGTTCTACGTGTTTAATATATAAAAACTTATTTTTTAACTACCAAAATAGTATGTTACAAATTTTGTATCAACGATATATGTTTTAAAGTAGCTTTTAAATAATTAATCATTTTATTATCTGAAAAAGGAATATAAAACCACAGTATTATATTAATAAATTAACCGAAATTAGCATCTGCTTAGAAATATAAGTTTATGATCTCAAAAATAGATTTGCTTCATGCTAAATTCTAAATAATTTAATAAAACAATTATGTCATTTTTCGCTTAAGAAACACAGATGTTTCGACTTAAATATTGTTCAAAAGTTTAATAAATTGATAGAAATAAACATATTAAATGCATGGAATATTTTACAAAAATGCATTTTCTCATCCTATAGTTAATTACATATTACATTATAGACAACGTGATGGGCAAAATAATTTTCAGTTTTAGCATTTTACTATGTTAGATTTTTCTATTTCAAGACAAACGTTTGGTGCGAGTCTTTATATTATGCTCGCTTAATTTGTTAGTAGTTTTTAAACAAAACCCATTTGTTTGCATTTTATCAAACACCACGATGGGTTCGAAATATTTTATTATCCAAGCCTTTTGAATTATCACAAAATTTATTTACACACTTATAAATTATAGATATGGGACATTCGAAGAGATGTTGATATTGACAGATGTTTACATATTTAAAAAGTTATAGATTAAGTTTACCTTGAATTCGGATCTTTGTATTTTACACAATAAAAGATAAACATGATCCTAAAATATGTTTTAGGTTCTCGTCATGCTTTTTCAGTAAAAAAGACGGAATTCTTTTAAATTACATTCATAGCTACTGATAACAAAACATTCTTTTTAACTATACAACAAAAGCAGATGCCAACTTTTCTTTCTAAATTTTTAATATCTTCTCGTGAGATAATAAAATGTAAAAAGAAGGCAAAAGAAAAACAACTACGTTGCTATAACAACGAAAATAAAAGAAACAATTTTATCGGAATTAGCCAAAAGTCGTCTGCATAAATAAAAATAGTAATTTACCAATTCCTAACATCATTCATTACTTTAGTGATATCTTACTTGGTTTAAATTTTACAAGGTTCGTAACATTCCTTGGTATTTTCAAGGAGTTAGTCAACCTATTTATATATGTTTTTAAAAATGTATCAACTTTTCATGTAAATGAATATTTATAATGTTTTTAATTATTATATAAATCAAGGTAAAAGCGCTTACACAGCACTGTTTTATTGATGTGTTTTGATTTTATTAAACCTAGTTCTGATTAGAAAATTTCTATTTACTATTTAAGTAGTTGAAATAGTAGTTGCCGCATATAATTGCAGGATTTGAAATAATTTTCTTTAATTGATGTGTTTTGATTTTATTAAACCTAGTTCTGATTAGAAAATTTCTATTTACTATTTAAGTAGTTGAAATAGTAGTTGCCGCATATAATTGCAGGGTTTGAAATAATTTTCTTTAATTAAAATAAGGAAATGTTCTATTAAAACATTGTGGCACAAATGTACACACTCTGTTTTTACTACATATCTTATAAATTGGTTTTCAATATCATAAACAATTTTAACAACAATAAAAATTTTCATAATTGCTGATACCATTACCCTTGTTTAATTCTTGCCTCATTGTCGACGTCATTCATTTTTATTTTTAACTCCTTTATATTTAAAGCAGTAAAATTTGTTGTATTAAGGATTTCTATCACAAATTAACTTTAAAAGTTTTTAAAATGTTTTTTAATGAAAATTTGTTCTATAAAAGTTTACTTGATGCCTTTTGGACTATTTTTTAATTTGAGTATTTTAACTTCTTGACATATTATTGAATGATTTTATGAAAGAAATGATTGAGTCAAGTAAAAATGGAATTCTCGCGGTAAAATTCGATTTTATAAAAACACTTTTAGATTTTAAAACGCAACACTCTAAAAACGATATTTTCATAACTGAGCAAAAAATACTCAAAGATTTGATCTGAGTATGTCGCCTAGTCAATATGGCTCCGAATCCAAAAGACTCAAGTTTGAAACATGTATAGACTCATTTCTAAAAACATGCACACACTCAAGAATAAAACATCATGTGTTGTATGTCCACGTTTAAAAAATGAATTTGAACTAATTCTAATCCTTTTTGAGTATGTCCATGTTTCAAAAATGAATTTGAACTGACCTCTATGTGCTCAGTTTTTAGTAATTCCATGTTTCAATATTCTGAGTATTTCTGGTATTTCAAAATGGAAAGCATTGTGTCGTCGTATTTGAAACAAAAAGTTTCATAACAAAATGAAAACATCGATTTACTGAGATTTGAAAGTGTAATTTTTCTCAGTGAACTACTTCTACAAGTTTGAAATTTTTCAATTACATTTTTTATATGCTTTTCATACAAGTTTGTTTAATAACGTTCAGGATCAGATTTTCAAAAAGTTGTTTGTTTAACGAAAAGTAAATAAGATGTCATTACATATGAACACTCTAAATGAACAAAAATTACTAATGTACGAAAATATAATATAACTACGAACGAAAATATAAAACTAGTCGTTGAGGTCCACCGTAATAATTACCCATCATGGATATGCATAATATAAAATATGAAAATAAAACATGTGTAAACTACTTATAAAATGCATTGCAGTTCGAATAAAATCATGGCTTAATGACGTCATAAACTTTAAATGCTCTGTTACTGAATTGCGTAAAAGAAACATCCTTATAACTCCAAAATTAATCATCATATTAACTAACAGTTTATTGCGTCGGATTAAGCGTCTCATTTCCAATTGAAATATATCTTTGAATTGAAATTTGTATTAAATACAGGGTCATGAAAAATCGAAGAGTGAGGAAAATAGGATTAGAAATATCTCGGCAACTCATTATCCGATCGACTTCATTCTTTATGCAAAATTTATGTTTTTTTATTGTCTTTTATATACACTCCTTAAAATAAACAGCTTCGAAATTTTTTATAAACCTTTTATCAGACCGAATATTTCAAGAGTCCGAAAAAAATAGTTCCGGATAATCGAGGTTACTGAAATTCAATAGGCTTCTTTCCATTATTACATACTAAATGCATACCAAATTTCATTTCTCTATCTCAATTTGTTCGGGAGATAGAGCGTTTACAGACACACAGACGGTCGGCAATTTTTTTTTTTTTCTAAAAATGTTTCTTTTTTTTAATCTCTATTGTCTGAAACGCATAAATCCGTCAATTTTTTTTTTCGATTTTCAAAACGATTACAAGACTTACCCTATACTACGTATGATGGGTAAGTAAAATATATAAACAAAAAATTTCTTTCGCTGTCACTGATTTTTGAAAACGTTTCCAAGAAGTTTTTACTGTGCATTAATCGTTTTCCTCAAACCGGAATATATATTTTTAGGATGGTATCTATTTTCAATTAAACATTTTCAGCTGCGTAACGGAATTTTTACGTGCAAGAATAACAAAATAATATTCATTTTGATATAAATGTTAATGTATCAATTTGGTCTCTAAATCATGTTTGTTGAACATGAAAATGATGGGATACCGTCCTAAATACAGTTTGTCCTAATACTGTTGTCCGATTAATGTTGTCCTAAATACTGTTGGGATACCGTCCAGAATGGATACCGTCCCAAAAAATGATATTTCGGTTTGAGAAAACTAATTAATGCAGTATAAAAACCATTAGAAAACGTTTTCCAAAAATCTGTAACAGCAAAAGAATCTTTGTGACTAGCTTTGATAAAACTTAAACTTTGAACCTATAAATGCTTCTTTAAATTTCAAAAATATATGGATTTCTGGGCTTTCTAAAGGTAAAGAACGCCTTTCCGATTTATGGATAACTCGGAGGAAGTTATTGTATATTTTCGTTCATGGTTAGATTCTACTTTCCTAGATTAAGAAAAAAAAATGTCTTTTTTTACTTACACATCATACGTAGCATCATTTATACGATAAATTGTTTGTAATCGTTTTGAAAATCGAAAAAAAAATTGACGGATTTACACGGTTCGGACGTTCTAGAGATTCCGAAAAACATATTTTTAGAAAAAAAAAATTTGCCGTCCGTCTGTCTGTGTCTCTGTAAACGCTCTATCTCCCGAACAAATTGAGATAGAGAATTGAAATTTGGTATGTAGTTAGTACGTCATAATGGGAAGAAGCTTATTGAATTTCAGTAACCTCGATTATCCGGAACTATTTTTTTTCGGACTCTCGAAATATTCGTTCTAAAAAAAGGCATAAAATTTTTTTCGAAATTGTTTATTTTAAGGAGTGAATATAAAAGACAATAAAAAAATAGAAATTTTGCATAAAGAATGAAGTCGATCGGATAATGAGTTGCCGAGCTATTTGTAATTGTATTTTCTACACTCTTCGATTTTTCATAACCCTGTATTTCATTCAAATTTCAATTCAAAGATATATTTTAATTGGAAATGAGACGCATAATCCGACGCAGTAAACCGTTAGTTAATATAATTATCAATTTTGGAGTTATAAGGATGTTTCTTTTACGCAATTTAGTAATAGAGCATTTAAAATTTATGACGTCATCAAACCACGATTTTATTCAAATTGCAATGCATTTTATAAATAGTTTACATGTTTTATTTTCATATATTATATTATGCATATCCATGATGGGTAAGTATTACGGTGGCCTCCCAACGACTAGTTTTACAGTGTAAAATAACGGTAAAAAAGGACTATTTATATACAGTTGAAGCACTTTATAACGAATTACAATATAACGAAAAGCACTATATAACGAAATGCTCATAACCATTTAATTGCTCTGCATGTTAAAAAATACTGAATTTGAAACGATATAACGAAATATTTATAACGAAAAGCACGCTATAACGAAAATAATTCGAGCATGAAAAGTGAGAAAAAAGAACATAATAGCGAATTTTCACGTTTTTTTTTTAACTTAACACGAGAAAAATAATTTTATTTCTTAAATACCAACTTTTTTTCCATGGTATAACCTTCAATATTATTCTCTGCGGCCAATCGCATATTTTCAATACTTCTAAGAGAGATTTTGGGGAAGTGGGGCAGTGTTTTAAGACAGACAGAGGCAGTGGCGCAGCCAAGGGGGGGGAGTTAACCCCCCCTCCCCCCACAGAGCTAAAAAAATTATTACAATTGCCGCTGATATGAATCAAAATTAAAGTTAAAATTAAATTTTGTGGTCCTTCCGCCTTGGCGGAATCGGCCACTTTGTTAAATCAAATTCTACTCAACAATGTGATTCAATTAAATGGCGAAAATTCTACTTAAAACTGTGAAAGCGCATATTACATGCATGGGTTAAGTCAAAGTCAAAACTGGTTATTTGGACTGCGTCACTTTGTCGAGACGTCTTATAGTAAAAGAGGGGTCATATACAAAGGATACTAGGAAAGTTTTACAATATGGATTTATTTATCAAACTTTTTCAAAGTAATTTCCGTTACAAGCAATACAGTTCTCCATCCTACGAAACCAGCGCTGGTTTTAACCAGCTCTGCCAAGTTTCACTTGGGAGTAAGGCACACTCGTTGTCCCACACCCTCAAAAGTGCCTCATCACTGGAAAAACGAATCCCTTTCAGCTTCAATTTCACATGCGGTAACAGTGCGAAGTCACAGGGGGCAAGATCTGGACTGTAAGGAGGGTGTTCAAGAAGTTTCATTCCTGTAGTGGCCAAATATTCAGAGCAGGCTTTGGCCCAGTGAGCTGGAGAGTATTCATGATGGAGGAACCAGGTGTTCATTCGTGACTTTGGTCGCAGGTTCTTCAAAGATTCCATGACTTTAGGGATGCACTGTTCAGTGTACTACTTGGCTGTAACTGTCTTCTGTGCGTCCAAAACGATACTCTCAACAATTCACTCGATTTGAAAAATACAGCTATCATTTCCTTCATGACAGATCGGGATTTTCTGACAGCTACCGGTGTGTCCTCATCATCAAATACCCAAACTTTGTTTTGAGACTTAGTCGGCACATCATAGGTCGGCGCATCTTATTCGGCACATAGCCAGGTTTCGTCACCACTGCCGCAAAGACACTTTGAGTTATATAGTATACAGTGGGTCATTTCTTAATTGCATTTCTGTCTTTGTTCCATGTTCGAAACAATAACAGGCCATCGAATTCCAGGAAAAAAATAAAACATACACTTTGTAAGTCTCTCTCAGTTTCAAGCGGCTTTTTTTGCTCTCCGTTACTAAGACCAAGCTATGTGCGAACCCAGGAAAAAATCTTTACAAATGTAAGAATTAATAAAAAGCTCTTTAAAGTTATAAAAAGCTATTTTTCGATTGTGAACAGATTTTTGCAGTCAGTGTTTCTTTCGAATCATTTGTTTCAAAGGGGGCTCTGTACACAAATTTAAAGACTATACTTCATTTGTCAAACTATTTAAACTCTTTATGCCGAGCATTTGCATCTTAAAAGTAATCTCTATACTAAATTTTAAGTTTCTGACAATAACAGTTTCAACTAAATGATAATTTAGAACGCGTTTAGAAAGTTTTCCACTCATTTCATCCTTTTAAATTTTGAACTTAAAAAAAAATGTTTTAAGGAAGCATTTATTACATAAAAGTAATCATCATGCCAAATTCCAAGTTTCCATATCAACTGTATCACATAAATCGCAATTTTAGAATGCTTCCTACTCTTGCAATCTTTCAAATTTCAAATTAAAAAAATAAATTCTGGGTGAGCATTTGCGTCTCTTATGTTACATCCATATAAAATTTCAAGATTCTAGCCCTAAAAGGTCTAATTATATTATTATTTAGAACATTTTAAGAACGTTTTTTTCTCATTTCACATTTTTAAATTTCGATTTTTTTTAAATCGTTTTGAACGAGTATTTATATCTTAAAAGTAACCACTATGTCAAAAAACAAGTATTTATATGCCAACTATATCACACAAATCGTAATTTTAAAACTTTTTATTCTTGATCCTTTTACATTTCGAATTTTTAGAAAATTGTTCTGGATGATCATTTACATTTCTAGAGTAACAGCCGTGCCAAATTTCACATATCTAGCACAAAAAATTTCTAATTAAATGTTTTTAGATCATTTTCAGACCATTTTCCGCTCATTTCATCCTTTTAAATGTCGAATTTCTTCAGAAATCGTTCTTAGAGAGCATTTACATCCCAAAAGTTACCACCATGCCAAATTCCAAGCTTCTATACCAACTGTATCACACAATTTGCAATTTTAGAACTTTTTTTGCGTCTGCAAACTGTTATGGGCTAGCAAATAAGTCTCTAAAGTAACAACTGTGCCAAATTTCATGTTTATACCCCTAACTGTACAAATAAATTGTAATTTAGAACGTTTTCTTTTCAGTTTCCTTTTCCTTTTTAAATTTCGAACTTTTTAGAAACCATTTTTAGTGAGCATTTACATCTTTTTAAAGTAACCGCTAGATCAAATTTCAAATTTCTAGAATCAACAATATCGTAGAAAGTGCAATTTTAGAATGAGTTTTGTTCTTGCCCCCTTTGAAACTTGATGTACCGAAAAAATTGTTTGGAAATTGTTGTATAAAATGTAGCCTATGTTAGACAGGAGATGGTTAACAGAATTTTGACACCATTATTAAGGTTCCATACTTATAAAGTAAAAACGGAACTATTATAAGATCACTCATGTGTCTTATTCTTCTGGCGCTCAGCGGGAAGTTAAGGGTTATCGACGCAAAATCATCTAAGATTGTCGGTAATGATTTTCGAAAAAATGTGTCTGCAAATAGCTGAGATATTAATTAAAAACCCATCTAGAAAACAACGGCATGGATCAAAACAGTGCTGTTACTTTGCGACCTACTTTTGAAGCGCGCTTGACACAATGCTAAGATTAAACTTTTTGCTTTAGGTAAGACGAATCATGATAGTCAACATTTTTCATACCAACTGAATTCAATTATTGAGGGCAAATATTGAAAAATAATTCATAGAATAATTCAAAGACATTAAGAGTCAGTAATTTGAGACAACAATCGCTTATAATACAATATATACCGTATTTACCCGCGTATAAGTCGAGAAATTTTGGACAAAAAATGACTTTAAAGTTGGGGGGGTCGACTTATGCGAGGGTCCTTAATTTTTTTTTTCAGAGTGGATTTCATCCGGTTGTCCAACATTAACAAAGGGCGGTAATATTAGAAATCCCGACATAGCATTAATTTCCCAGTGGTTTAAAGGTGCGTGAAATCAAATTCCTTCCGAAATGATTATAAAATCGTTCAAGAATTGCTGCATAAGCAACGAACTAGACGGCACAGAAGATGATGCCATTTTCGAAAGTGATAACGACGAGGAAGAATGTAGCGATCCAGAGATTGAAAACGTGTATCATGATGAGCCGATGACGACGAAGGATTTATGTGAATTGTTTGGCGAGTCCGATATTGAATCGGACCTTGAATCAGTTTAACTTTGTATATTACACTGCTCAAAACAATTAAAGGATATTGCAGTTTTAGGTGGATTTTGTATCTGGGAAACTTTTTAGCTGATTGATACATGGTCGACAGACATAGTAGGTTATATGAGAATAAATTACA
Organism: Maratus michaelseni; assembly: GCA_963931845.1. Taxonomy (NCBI): domain Eukaryota; kingdom Metazoa; phylum Arthropoda; class Arachnida; order Araneae; family Salticidae; genus Maratus; species Maratus michaelseni. Next base: position 20,127,631 of record OZ007593.1, on the reverse strand, counting down.
CATGTTTGGCAGAAAAAAATGCATTTTATTGCGCATTTGTGTACAAAAGGAAAAAAACACAATTTGTGCATATGAGAAAAAAAGAATAAGAAAAGGTGTTTTCTTCAAAGAAAATCATTTTCAGTAGGGGGTATGGTTTCCACGGGCGGCCAGCAACGTTGAACACCTTTGAGGCATGGACTCAATGAGGCTATTAATGACGAGTTGGGGTATTCTGCCCCACTCTTCCAGAAGAGCTCTTTCCAGTTCTTGGAGAGTTTGTGGAGGTTGTTGGCGGCCAGAAACTCGTCTTCCTAGAGCGTCCCAAACGTGCTCGATTGGATTCATGTCTGGAGAACACGCTGGCCATTCCATTCGAACGATTCCTTCCTCGGAAAGGAAATCCTCCACCAGGTTTGCACGATGTGGCCTGCAGTTATCGTCCATTAAAATGAAGTTATCTCCGATTGCTGCAGCGTAAGAGACTATAATAGGTCTGAGGATCTCATCCCTATATCGGCGACCAGTCAGAGCTCCATCTCGAATGATGTAGAGGTCAGTGCGCCCGTCAATGGAGATGCCCATACACCAACACTCCTCCACCGCCAAATCTGACACTTTCGTGCACGAACGCAGGATTATTCCTACTGCCACGGTCCCTCCAGATGAAAATACTCCTATTATCCGGATGCACAGAAAAACGGGACTCGTCAGAAAACAGAATATTGCTCCATTCATTTCTCCTCCAGTTGTCATGCTCGGTTGCCCACTCCCTGCGGTCGCGACGATGCCTTGATGTTAATCTAACACATACCATCGGTCGGCGAGCATACAGACCTACAGCATGGAGCCGGTTTCGGACAGTCTGAGTTGAAATCGTGGTGCCTGTAGCCGAGTGAAGGTGTTGTTGGAGAAGAGTAGCGTTCATGTTTCGGTGTCTCCGAGCTGTTAACGCTAAATACCGATCTTCATTGGGCGTTGTTGCCCGTCTACGACCTTGCCCTGGTCTTCGGCCTGCACATCCACTCTCCAAAAAACGGTTCCAGATCCTGGAAATGACACTTTGTGACACTCCAATGGCTTGCGCTACTTCGGCTTGAGTTTGGCCCCCTTCTAACCTACCAAAAATTCTCCAAGCTTCTGAATCTGTCAAATGACTTCGCTGATACATCGTACTCATCGAAACAAAGCAATCACTGAATGCCGATCATCCTTGTCTTCATTCTCTTTTATCCAGTTGAAAGTCAAATTTCATTCGCTGCCGCTGAAGCGACGTTTTTGACGTCGAACTCAAAATTTGCATACTCCACAGTTTGAAAACCAGAAAAATTTGCATTTGTGACATCTCTTCTTCCATTTTCGGCAAAAAAAAATTCGTTTATATCTTTATTTTATATAAACCTTCAAATATCCTTTAATTGTTTTGAGCAGTGTATTATCTTCATTATTGTATATTTAGTACTTTTTCTTTCAGATGATTTCGAATAAATGTACAAAGAAAAAAAATTAAAGTTCCTTTATTATTGTATATTTAGTATACTTTCTTTTTTTCCAGGTGATTTTGAATAATGTATTCTTTTTTTAAATCAAATTTATTGATCGGAAAAGTGGGGGGTCGACTTATACGCGGGATTTAAAACAATTCAAATTTCTTGATCGGGAAAGTGGGGGGTCGACTTATACGCGGGATCGACGTATACGCGGGTAAATACGGTAATTCATTTATAATGAAAAATCTTTTTGTTAACAAATCACTTGAATTATCATGCCTGCATATGTTTTCAATTTTGAAAATGAATCGGAAAGTTTCGCGTTGTTCAGCGTACTTTTTTTAAATTCTTTAAATTTGTCTACAGTACCGCAAATATGATTGACAAGAAACTTTTCGTGTGAAACTCAGCGACTTCTTCCGAAGCGTGATTGGTTCTCTGCCAAGTTTAAACTTTGTACAAGGTCTTTGTTTTAGAGGGAGATATATTTATTGTTTTTCATTCCAATAAAATTAAATTATGGCATGTAATATTGTTTTAGGTATGTGACTATGTGAGCATATTTTCTTAGTTCTGATATTTTTTGTGGAACACTTTGTACGCGAATAAAACTCGCATATAACCAATTACTTTTTTAATCCATTCTGTAGTTCCAGAATTAACCCCTGAAAAAAGAACAAATTTTGCTGTTTTATAATATTAGTACAGCTACGACTTCAATTCCAACTCGGATATTTTTAGAGAACTTTAACAATAATAAATATATTTTAACAAAATTTTCATCAGATTTACATTAGATAATGCGAAATTCGACGTCATGTAAACTGTAAAATACTGTAAGGGCACAGTAATTTAGTCTACAATACCGTGTTTAATATCAACTACATTCCAAAACATCGATTACCTTAATGGAGGTGTTACATTTGGAAACATGCAAGGTAAGTAAGTCTATTGAAAATTTTTTTAAAATTGCTTCATTATTATTAAAGTTAGAAATAAGAATTCGCTATTCTCTTGCAATGAAACCTTGTGGATTTTTGATTGAACAAATGGATTGCAACTCTGTTATTTCCTATGTAAAATTATTTGCTGTACTGTGCTCTTCCATCTTAAATTTTGCCCCTCATCATTTTTAAACACTTATAAATCTAATCTAGTTTTGTGTTATTTCATTGGGGCATTTTATAGTTTGTAACTCTAATATAGTAAACGCTGTTTAAATAAACCATAACCAACGTAATTGCAGAGAAAAGTATTATGATTTCATTCAATTAAAAGACTGATTCCATTAACCGGTGATTCATATAACCGGCGATCACCTTTATCCGAAACTCAACCCCCCCTCCCCCCTAGAACCAAATTCTAGCTCCGCCACTGGACAGAGGGGCGACGGGGGATTCTGTGCCTTTTTTATTCGATGACCGAGTTCATTGACATCTGCTTTTCCTGTAAATTTATAGCGTGTTAATTTTTAAAACTCTTTGTACGCTATCTATGTCTGACAAAAGAAAATGTTTGAGTTTAAAATAGAAAGTCCAAATTATAAAATGCGTCAAGAATAATGCTAAAAAAAAGCGATGAAGCGAAAATTTTTGGGATTCCAAGTAGCGTTCTCAACGCAATATCGAAAGATCGAGAAAAAATTCTTAAAATATTTGAAAAAGGTGCAGTTTTCTTCTCGTTTAAACGTATATGCATAGCGAAATACGCAGATGTGGAGGAAATATTATTTTCGTGGTTTTTAAAGATGCAAGATCAAAAACCATCCCTATTAGTTGAATTATTTTACAAGAAAAGCATATGCGATTGCCGAAAACCTTGGATATAAAGACTTTCATGTATAAGTGATGGTTGGTTGAGTAATTGATTAACGGAAGAACGAAAACTCAAAAATATTTGAGGATTACGATCGAAAAGATATATTTAACAGGGATGAAACTGGATTGTTTTTCCGTTTGATGCCTGATAAAATTTTAGCTTTGAAAAATGAAACTTGTCACGGTGGGAAAAGGAGCAAATATCGACTTTTATTAGAATTATGATGCAATGCTACAGCTCTGTAAGGCGAAAACTTTTCTCATTGGAAAAGTAAAAAATTCATGGTGTATCCCAGAAACCGTAATGAAAACTTTGTCTGTAATGCACACGCATAATTGAAAAGCTTGGATGACGAAATGTGCTTTTTAAGAATGGATTTTAGATTTTGACAAAGAAATGAAAAGCCAAAAGAAAAGTTCTGCTTATTTTAGATAATGTCTCTTCGCGTGTGAGTTCTTAAATGTATCAATTACAAAAAATAAAATAAAAATTTTGGGATATGAATTGTAAGTATATATTCGTAAAAATATAATTATCTTGAAATTCCTTTTTAAATCAGCGATTTTCTCCTTTTTACTATTTGTAATAAAAGTTATCCTTCCTATAAAGGCTTAATATGAATGCTTACTTAATTATTAAAACATAAGGTCTAGCTTTTTTAAATTAAACAAAAGCTTTTTTAAGACATATCTTTATGTAATAAACTGTCTTTTTACATGATTGGCTCCATTATCCGGACTTCTGCATACTCAGATTAAGTTCAGAACACATTAGCCGGATAATTGGAGTTCTTACTGTATAAAGGAATGATTCGTTATAACGTTTTAACGAAAGCACGTTATAACGAGCAAATCTTCGGAGCACTTTCGATTTCGTTATAAGGTGCTTTGACTCTATCTGTAAATTTGTAACATATTTCGTAAATTTTTGTTTTATAATTTATTTTATAAAATATATTCTGTACTTTTTTCTCCAAATATAAATACTTGCAATTTTATTTTTTATAATGCTATAATACCATATATTTGTGTTACAACTGTACAACATTTTAGATACCATTAATTTTACTATGCGGACAATTATTTTCATCACCAGATAAGTTCTTACATGATATTTTCTTAAACTGATAAAATATGATTAAGCCCCTTCTTGTGCTTTTTGAGTTATTTGCATTTGAAGAACAACGCAGAATAATAATTAAACGCACATTCCACTTAATTGTTCAGAAAAACTCGTGACAGGTTTATTTAACTAATTCTAAATGATTGATGGGCTAGAAATTTTTACAAGTAAAAATTTTCGTCTTCTACAACAAATAACAAGAACGAATAAAATGTTTTCAAAACAAACGTTTGAAAAAACTCTTAATTGTAAGATTAATCATTTTACGGGTTATGTGATGTAAATAAAGCATTATTAACTGTTTCATTTATGTACAATAAGGAAGATATTTTATCAAAATGTGACATGAATAAAAAATTCTACCTTAAAAGAAAAGTCCACGCGAGACAAGTTCAGTGCAATTCGGTTTTCGTTAATTACTCCATTAAATGCTTGTTTGTGCAGTTATTATTCCGGAAGAATTATCAATCAAAAATTTCAGACATTTATTAATAATTAATAATAATTTTCCAAAATGCGGCATAAATAATAAAATCTACCTTAAAAGAATGTCTATGCCAGAGATTTTCAGTGCAATTCACTTTAAGTAAATTACTCTATGAAATAAATTTTAGTGCAGTTACTATTTCAGCAGAATTATTAATAAAAAATTTCTGACATTTATTAATAATTAATAATAATTTTCAAAATGCGAAATTAAAAAAAAAAAAAAAAGTCCACGCGAGACAAATTCAGTGCAATTCGGTTTTCGTCATGAATGTTTTTAGTGGAGTTATTATTTCAGCAGAATCCTTAATAAAAATTTTTAGATATCTATTAGTAATTAATAATGATTTTCCACGTGCGATATAAATAGGAAAATCTACCTTTAAAAAGTCCACACGAGACGAGTTCAGTGCAATTCGGGTTTTGTTAATTACTCTATGAAATATTTTTCGTGTAGTTATTATTTCAGCAGAACTATTAATCAAAATTTTCACACATCCACTAATAATTAAACATTTTAAGATAGCGGCATAAATAAGAAAATCTACCGTAAAATAAATGTCTATCCGAGACAAGTTCAGAGCAATTCAGTTTAGGGTAATTTCTTCATCAAATGTTTATTTGTATAGTTATTATTTCAGCCGAATTATTAATCAAAATTTTCCGATATTTAATAATAATATATAATAGTTTTCAAATGCGACATAAATAGAAAAATCTATCTTAAAAAAAACGTCCACACAAGACAAGTTCACTGCAATTCGGTTTTCGTTAATTACTCTATAAAATGTTTTTTTACTGCAATTATTATTTCAGCAGAATTATTAATAAAAATTTTCAGACATTTATAATTAGAAACGTTACTAAAATAAAAATAAAAAAAAAGTTGAAAAGTAGTAGAAATGCATTTTACAAACTTAAAGCTAGGAGATAGAGTTATCCGAAAAAAGTCCTTACACGTGTTTATTTAACTTCGCTTTCTGCCAGCCTGAATCAAATCTTGCAGTCGATTTATGACCCACTTTCGTCGAACCAATAGTCCTCAAATGTTTCGCACGAGTGAATTGTCGAAAACAGTATAATATTCAAATATTTTCTAGGTACTACCACATCAGGGGCATGTTCCAAAAGCAAAATAAAGCTTTTTTTTTAAAAATAAAGCTTTTTAAAAATAGTTACAACAACGGAATCCCAACAATAGTTAAAGCAATGAAATTAATTTAGAGTCAAACTCCACTTGATACAATACAGATATAATACAATTCTAACTATATGATAGTTGTAGTCCGGGCTGCAGCGTCATATTTTGCAATCAATTCTAGCGTCGGTGATTTTGGTATATATGATAAATAAGATAACACAAATAACGAAGCTGCCAGTCAACTGGCGCATCAGCACAGCGCGGAAGGGGGGGGGGTGCCATAGAAACATAGTCCACCCTGCTCCAGTGTGATTTGAATGACAACCCACTTACTGATATGACTTCCAATCTCAGCAGCATCAGTAATCGGGTTGCCATTCATTTCAATGCAGGGAACTATGCTATGCTGCTTTGGAAACACCAGCCTTAGATGTGACAGCTGAATGAAAGATTCGTTATACGTACCGTCTAATCTATCATATATACCTAAATCATCGACGTTAAAATTGGTTGCAAAAATGTGACGCTGCCTCCAGACTATTAAACATTTCTTAGAAACAATAAAATCGAGCATGAAAAGCGTATTACTTAAAATATTTAACCGTTTGAGTGCTATGAAGCGCGATAGCGCCGCAATGTATCTGCGAATCAAACAAATTTTGTTTCAACCCAGAAATTTTATTCAATAATTGAAATCATTTAAATTTTATTCAAAGATTGAAGTATTTACAGCAATCTAGTGAGTTACATTTTATAAGATAAAATTTCTAGGTTGAAACACAATTGTTTGTTCCGCGGATTATAGGCCGAATTTTCAGCATTAAAACGGTTAAGTTGTATTTATTGTTTTATCAACATAATAGTCTATGTTTTCCATAATCGTTACATAAAACAAGCTTGTGCGAAAACTAATCAGCATAATTAGAATTAACTTTAATTACTTCATATAATATCTTCAATTGTATGTAATATTTTATCTTAATCAATTATCAAAATGTTCAGCTATATTTTAATGCAATTATTCTAATTTATTTTAAGTTGATAAATAAAATATACCATGAAAGCAGAAAATAAAATGCTCCTCTAATGGGAAAAAGAGTTTTTTAATCACCATATTATTTCATATTTTTTTAAAACAGCGCTTTCATTTTAAAAAAATACGCGATGGTCTGTAAATTATATTTAGGTTTTTCAATTTTCAGCACAAATAAGGAAGCTTTCCGTTCTTCTTTAATGTATCTTAAAGAAAATTCACACGAAACCAATTCTGACTATTTTAATTACTTAATATAACATTATATTTTCTTGCGACAAGTTTTGTTAGGAATGTTCATAAAACAAAATTAAATAGAAAAGGAAAAAAAAAGTAGCAAAATTAATTTTTAAAAACACTATTTAAATATTTCAAAAGCAATGAGTAATATTGAAGAAAATTTCGTGCAAAATAAATTCAACATAATTTACTTTATTTTAATAAGTACATTAGATATCCTTTATTTTAGTTAAAATTTCATAATTATTATCAATCAAATTATTTAATTAACTCTTGACTGGAGTGTTCTTATACAAATTCAAAAGTTATTTTACAATACATTAATTTTTACGATCACAAACAACACAGTTTATTGCTTTCACTTTAAATTTACAATGATATAGAGAATTTCCCTACATATTACAAGTCCAATTATACCTTTAACCCTTTCCGGCGCGAAGTAAGTCTGTTTTTAAAATGATGAAATTATGGACATACTCCAGAATTTAAAAAAGAGTTCATTAGAAAATAAAATCTTGCTCATCTTCCCGTACTTTATAAAAGGAAAAAATTAATTGAATATTCTTGGTGCCGTTTGTGATGTTTTGGAATTAAAATTATGTGTCCTTTTTTGCGGACACCGCCCGTTAAAGTGTTAACTAATAAATTAATTTTTAAATCTTTGCAATGCAGTAAACTTAAAAGGAAAAAATGGGAAACATTTTTTTACAAATGATCCTGAAAATATGTTTTCCATGGTTCAGATAAAAAAATATCATCATGCCGTCTGGACACATATAAAAGTAAAAATCACACAAAATTACATTTTCAATCTCAGCGCATAAAACATTCTAAGGCCTTAAAACTGTCAGATAAAATTTGAAACATATCTTAAAACTATCGATTTAAATTGGCAACTTTATGTTCCATTTTGAATTTGTTGGTTTTTTGGGGGTTTTTTAGTTTTATATACAAAAATAGCTTTGCTCAACTTGCTTACGGGAATATTATTCATCTTGATAAATGTAAAAATTAAGACATGTTATTAGAAAATTTGTTACACATGAGTAATGATAGCAAATCCTGTACAAATATTTAAAAATATTGAATAGAATTTCGTTGGTTTTATTTACAGTGTCAAAACCATAAATAAAGAACTAATCTCATTTTTATGCATTCATATATTCTGCCAATGCAGCTTCTTTAAAAAAATCCATGCATTCATGCAACACTTAGTAATAGTAGCACTCAGTAGACATATCGGTACCATTCCTTTCGTGACACTAAAGTTTCAGACATTGGTAGGTACAGGTGAGGATAAATGTACAAGATACAGAATACAGATTACAAGATACAGGTGGCGCGCGTGTATTGCATACGTGAAATACGGCATAATTTTGCACATTTTTTCGTATTATTTTGTAAGTTATATATATATATATATATATATATATATACAGTTTCCATATATATGTTTCCATATATATATATATATATATATATATATATATATATATATATATATATATAGTTAAGTTTTGCTTTCTCTCTGTGTGTGTGTGTGTGTGTGTGCGTCTGTCTGTTGGCGATGGCTAACGAAATCTACCACACTTACAGATCTGAAAATTTGGATGAGGATAATCCAAGACAGATCTTGATGCACCTGATGCTCCGATTTTAATTTTTTTTATAATTAGCCGAGATGTTAATTATAAATTGATCTCTTTATTTCCGAGCCGGCAAAAGCTCTCGCGCATGCTCAGTACCCGATTTACGCATTTGAAAGATATGAAAAAGCGAACGCAATTTTGTGTGTGTGTGTGTGTGTTAGTTCGTAGTTTTATTTTAACCTAAATAGGCCAAACTGTTCAATACATGTAAAATTGGAAGAAATACTCAAAAAGATCGCACTCTTAAGGTCTCAAAGGCCGCAATCAATTCGAAAAAATATCGTTGTTAACTTTATGAAAAAAATAAAAAATCCAAAATTGGTCGTTTTCCGAAAGAACGTGTGAGAACGACCTTCCAGGGCGCAGTTGTAGAGGTACCTCCAAACCCAAAATATGTTCTTAAATCTTAAACTTTCTTCTTATCGACGGTATAATTGGTTTTACAAAAGACGAATTTTAACCCGTTCTTAAACACAGGCGAACGCAGGCCACTTCGCGGTTCACGGAGATGATTTTTTCCTCCGCTAAAAGTAACTAAATGTCCGTATTTTGACGCAATCATTTTAGAGCATTTTGATAGACCAGATTTACATCACCTACAAAATTTTCTAAACATTCGGACATGTAGAAGTATTTTTAAAAATAAAATCTGAAAAATTTTCGAAATAAACGCGAAAACGTGGGGTGTTTCGGAGTGGCTTCGCTCTGCTTCGACTCATGTTTTCACTACTAAATATGCTTATATTTTTGCGAAATTTTAAAGAAAGCTTGGATACAGTTATATTTATAACCGATTAAAATTTAAGATAGTTCAGAAGATCAGAAATATATATATATATATATATATATATATATATATATATGGTGATTTTTAAGGCCGAGTTGCTTGAGTAGTAACATTTTTTAATAAATGTTTTTTTTTAAAATAAGATGGGCTCTTTTCACATAATCAACCGAAGAGGAAGTTCCAGCACTCCACATTAGATGGCGTGTGTACGTAATCATAATTAAGCATCTCATTCAAGAACACAGAAGTTTTTATTCTGAAGCTTCAATTGACATCAGGGAAGAATCTGCTTTCACTCGAGTCCTCTTTTCGTTTCAATCACGGCTCCCACTACAGCTGAGCACGATGGCCATTTATTTAAAATAAACATTCCGCAGGCATATAAGAAAAAACATACTGGACTCCACGCCAATACCAGGCAGAGATTCCATCATTAACCTAACAAATCAAACTTCGAACTAGCGTCTCTCTATTCGAATGTTCTTATACGTCTAGCTTTCATCAGTGCATCACATCTTCGGATCTCCGAATAGAATAGAATGCTCTCCGAAACGGAAAAGGCGACGATACATTCTTTCAGTAAGAGTAGGAATACATGGTCACGTGCGCCAATCGTGAGCTGGGATTCTTTGCGCTGGCTCCAGAATATGGTAATAAAATGGTTTCCGCTAATTTTTGGCGCGAAAGAAAATTCTCGAAAGTTCCATGATGTTCGATGATTTAGCTATGACCCAGAGTGTTTTAGATTAATTGATTATCGTTAGTTAATTGGTTCGAGAATATGGAATGATTTTGACTTTTAGGGAAAGAAAAAAAAAAGAAAAAGAGAAATGGTTTATCGAATTTGGAACATAGCCAGAATGAGATTAGAATAAATGCCTTTACATTTTAATATAAGAAAAAGATTTTATGATCTGGCGAATTATTTTTAATATCGGAACTGATTAAAATAAATACAGTCTTTTTAGGAATTTAGAAAATTAAAAGGGAATTATGCGGGTTTTTTTAAAGTATGAATATTAGGGAGTTTTATAATTTAAAGATAAAGACGCGATTTATTGAACTAATTAGCAGCCATTGAAATATTGAATTTAGATATGAGGTTTTTTCGAAATACATAGAGTTAAAATATTTTAATAAACGGAGGAAAGAAATATTATAGAGTAAGTTAGACTAGGATGGAATAAAAATACTTTGGTTTATCCCGATAAATTTTAAATTTTGTTATATTAGAGCAGACGCGAAAACAAACAAACAAGAAGACAAAAAAATAGCGACAAGAAAACATATTTATTTTACAACTACAAAAAAAAATACTTTTTCACGAGCTGTAAAACCGTTATACTTATAACCGATAAAAATTTCAAAGAGTTCAGAAAACTATGAAAGAACCCTACGGGAAAAAAAGAAGAAAATCTCTTCTACGAGCTCTTTTATCACTAAATATCAATAATTTGTCGTGAAATTTTTATTTAAAAATGGAATTTCATACAAAATCAGGTTAAAGTTATAAATCACGGGCCCGGGCGACGCCGGGCGAGTTGGCTAGTGTATATATATATATATTGGGAAAAAAATATTATTATGGAACCATGGCAGAATTATCAAGCTCAAATTACCATAAATTCCACGAAAAATGTATGATTTCATTTTTTTTGCGATTTTTTAAGTTAAAACTGTACAACATTTGGGCGATCATACATTTAAAAAGAAAAAAAAAATGAAATAAGATATTAGAAATGAAAAATTAAAAAAAAAAAAAATAAGTGAGGATAATTTCCCCATATTTAAACTGGAAGAAACGTTGTTGAACGAAAAACGCCGTGAATGATGACTCAACAAAACTTCACCTGTTGCCATATAATAGTTACTAATTCATTAGATGAATAACAAAATGAGTGCAAAATTATTTGTATACAAGGGTTATACTAGAATTAAGTAACATTGTGGAACAATGCTGCCATCTATTGGCTGTTCAAGAAAGAGTATTAAAGACAAGTAAATTAAAAAAATTATAATCGTTTATGGATATGCCATTTGGTGTCAGTGTAAAAAACTAACATAAATTAGTTATTGAAAATGGAATTTTAAAATTTAAAGAAAGTGTTTCATGCGAAAGTAATAAATTATATATATATTAAATGTGATTGAGGTAGAGCATATGTTCTTCGAGAGATAATATAAAAAGTGTGATATACCCACACGAACGACATACTGAGGGCTTCAGTATTACATTTTAATCTTGGAAATTCTAAAAAATCACTTAAAACATTTTTGAAAAATATATTAATTTGTTTGTCTTTTCTATGTTTACTTTTTGCACTTGTTCTAAATATAGCTAAGTTACGGTATACTTTTTTAAGTAAAATATTTTTAGTTTGACATAAGCTTTTGTTTTGTGAATTTTTTTCAAATTTTATCTAGAATTTTAACGTTTTAGATAAAAGTAGCTTTATTAAACTGTTTCAAATATATGAATAATTGAAAATACAAGAACGAAATATCCCTTTCTGCATTACTTTTATTTTTTTCTGAAATATTATATTTCATCGAGTACTCTGTTTCATTCCTTTTTATATATCATTATTAAATAAACATAAAACCATGATTATTTAAAATTTATATCTCAACATCAAGTATATACGTTATACAAAGAAACAAATTCATGAAAAATTCCTCTTTAACATTTAGATGCAGCATTTTATATTTCAAAATTCTTTTGAAAAGATTAAATTGCCTTACAATAAATACCGGAAATAACAAGTCGTTTTTTCCTAAAAAAAAGTAATAAAAAATACATACAAAATATTTTTTTAATCATTTAACTTTGCTTAGGGAAAATGCTCTTTTTTATTGAGGGGGGCGGGGGTTAAAAATGCTTTCCTTGAAATACATATTTTGTTTGTAAAAAGTCAGAATTTATTTATTGTTAAATAAAAAGTTGAAGAATTACATCGCAAGTCGAGTTTATTGAAAAACTGTAAGCGATTTAACTAAAAGACCATATGTTGTGGTTGCTTAAAGAAGTGGTTTTGACTTTTAACTTGAAATGAAAAATATTGTATCAAATGTATTTCTTTATGCGCTTCTATTTCAAAAATGAAAATATTTCCCTTTTCAGACGTTTCTAAAAACACATTATTTTTGTTTTTCAACATTCTTCAAAGAAAAAAAAATTACTATGGGATTTCGTGAATTCAGCAAAGTACAAAATATTTTTATATATTTTTAATGATGTGCAGTATTTTGAGTGAAGCGTTTCATAGTAAATTTTATGGAAAGTCTAAGTCAAGAGTAAACTTAACTTAGATTGCTATTTAAGAGTTATTAAAGTAAAAAATAAATAAATAATCTTATTTATTTGTAATGCTTCGAAAAGATATATCTTTAAATTATTTACAATTTTTTTATGTAAGGAGCATGTGCCAAAAACACGTCGTGTTTTGTTCACTAATAATTTTTAAATATAGACTTGATTTATCAATTCGTAAACAGAGTTGTATCACAAATCAAGTTTATTGAAAGCACTCCAAATACTTAAAGACATATGACAATATGTCTTTAAGTATTTAGAGAGATATATTTTTAATGAGATATATTTTTAATGATGTGCAGTATTTTGAGTGAAGCGTTTCATAGTAAATTTTATGGAAAGTCTAAGTCAAGAGTAAACTTAACTTAGATTGCTATTTAAGAGTTATTAAAGTAAAAAATAAATAAATAATCTTATTTATTTGTAATGCTTCGAAAAGATATATCTTTAAATTATTTACAAATTTTTTATGTAAGGAGCATGTGCCAAAAACACGTCGTGTTTTGTTCACTAATAATTTTTAAATATAGACTTGATTTATCAATTCGTAAACAGAGTTGACAACTTGTTTGTTACCACTAAAATTTAATAGAAATTTTTTTTATACTTAATCGCAGATTTGGGTCTTAAAGTAAGGCAAAATTTTCTAATAAACTTTAGTGGTAAAAATAAAGCGTAAAAGTTGCAGCTGTATTGAAAATGTTTTTCCTCCTTTTAACTTGATATGTAAAATAGTGTATAATACATATTTTGTTATTATTGCTTTTTAGAAAGAAAAATATTTCATTTTTATAAATTTATAAATAAAGATATTTCATTCGACAAATAGATTATTTTGTAAAAGTTAATTTTTGTTTTCTATTATTTGCTGTACTTAAATTTTTCTACCTATTTTGAGATTTATAAGATTTTTTTTCCATTATCTAAATTCAGAATATATTTCGTAGAACTTTTTATTATACTGCAGTTGATATGCATGGGTTTTATAATTTCAACAGAGACATTAATTTGAAATACTTGAAACAATTTTTTTTTACTATATTTCAATAAGGAAAAAATGTTAAAATATTATCGTGTATTATTCGTAAATAGTTTTAAACCATAGTAAAAAATGCTACACATAACGAACTATTGCTAAAATTATTTTTGAGGTTTGAATTTATAAAACGGAAACGAAAACAGAATTTCAGAAAATTGTAACTAACGTATTCCTCCTACTTTGAACTTAAATTTTGCAAGTAAAGCTATTTATTTATAACAGATAATTTGTTCTATAAAGTAAAGAAAAAAATCCTTAATATTTTGCATGCATCTTTTAAAAAAAGTATTAATGACAAGAAATTTATACTATTATATAAAGAGAGAACGCCTGAATGGCTAGGTGACTCATCAACGCCCAGCTGAAACGACTAAAGTTAACATCACGAAATATACATAGTAAATTGCTGTTATGACTTTGGGAAGCAATAAGAAAAGATTTTTGAAAATTCCTACCATCGAAGGGAGTTAAAGGGATGGTCGAACGTTTTAGGTGATTTCGCCGTATCTCAGTAGCAGTTTTAGGTAGAACCTCGAAATTCAAGATAACACATCTACTAAAAAACTGTTTAAACCAGTATTTCAGCTATTTTAGTAATTCACCCTCTAAGGGGGGTTGAAAGTGTGTTGTTTAATGTTTTAAGTCATTTCGTCATATCTCAGCAGCAGTTTTAGGTAGGAGAATGAAACTCGGGATAAGAAATCTACTGAAAAATGACTAAACACGTATTTCAGCGATTTTAGAAATTCAGCTCTAAAGGGGTTTAAATGGGGGGTTCGAACGTTTTAGGTCATTTCGCGATATTTCAGCAGCAGTTTCAGGTTGGATAATAAAATTCAGGATAACAAATCTACTAAAAAATAGTTAAAGACATACTTCAGTTACTTTAGAAATTCACCAATCGGTTTAAACATCGGATATAAAACCGGTTATGGAAGTTTAGACGAATAAGACAACTATTGCTAACTATTAGATATTTTGCGTAAACATTTTTAAGGAAGGAAAATACATTGTAGTCGACACATTGTGCACCTGCGCGCAGCCGGGGCGGCCGCTAGTAAATAATATAGAAGAACTTCGGGTATTATGGAACACACAGTTGGGGCAATACAACATCTCGATATTGTTTAAAACACGAAAACTGAATAAAGTTTCAAATTTTAACAATCTGCGAACAGTTTTTATAGACAAAAGGCTCTTTACGAAATTTCAGCACTTGCAAACAAATAATAATAATAATAAATGTATTTTGAGTGTATTGTGAGATAGTCGGGAAATAGGAAATAAGGGGTTAAAAATGAAGAAAACGAACACATTTTAGCAAAAAACAGATTTAATGGTATCAAGAGAGCATGATCACAACATAGTGTTTAGGTAGTCAGCCAGTATACTCCAGTTCATACTTCAGCTTTGCCCAAATCACAACTATATGGATCTATCTTTGCACCACCATAATGATGGAGTCTTATGAGATATTGATATTCCATGTAACCCGACAACGCTTGTTTCAGTAAAAAATAAGACTCTATGTTCATGGGTGTGAATCGCGAGCTAAAAAAGGAATATTACATTATAAACTGTTAGTATTTTGGTGTACAATAATGCTTAATTTCAATGTAAAAATATTACTTCTAGTAATGAATAAAAAATATTGAAAAGGTAACTTCGAAACTTTCCAAAAACGAAAAACAAATACCGTATATACTCGTGTATAAGTCGAAGAATTTTAGACAAAATTTGGGAGTTGAAAATGGGGGGTCGACTTATACACGAGTTAGTAAAATAGATAAATAAATAAATAAGTACTACCCAATTGCCGATATTCAGGATATTTAAAGACAGAAAATAATACATATCTAGGAATCATGAATACTAAAAACCTTTATTGTTTTCATTTAAAAATTAAAATTTTCAATGAAACTTATGAAAATGTAAGTTATTGTTCAGAATCTGATTATTCATACAGCTCAGGTAATTGGGAATCCGATATTTCATTGTACATATCCTCAGATTCGGATTCCATGCTTATCAACGACTCATCGAAATCTGAAAAAAATCTTCTGATCCGTCCATATCGTTCCTAATGCAGCATTTTATTTTATTTTTATCCTCGATTACAAATCATTTTTCAACATACTACCAGAAATGTGGTTCGACTTATACACGAAAGTTCAATTTTTTTTTAATTTTACGTAAGAATTGGGGGGGGGGGTCGACTTATGCACGAGTATATACGGTAATTATTCACTCAATGCGCCCTGACGCCGACCGACGAACAGCGCGTTCTAGGGAGGCATTCTGGAAACGTTTTTAAGTAGTTTATGATATCGCCACTTAATCGCAGCACTTTACCAAATAAAAAAATTGGTATTCTATATTAGCCAACTATTCCAAAATACTCAAAGTTTCTGTATAACATATGAGGCGTTGCGGGTATTATGGACAAATATGAAAAAATCGACATGGACACTACAGTGACTGGTATCATCTCTTACAAATGCATCTCTAATGATCAGAAATTTTGCTTTAAAATACAAGCTGGCCATCTGACGAGAATGACTGTTGTGTATTTTAAACTGCTTGTTCTGGAAATTTGTGTTTGGCGACTTCGCCTCTCATAAGAATGATGAAATGCGTATGATATGATGCAACACATCGTATATTATTTAACAAACATGTTACGTAATAGATTGTGACAACACAATCTATCCAATTTGGTGATCTATGGCTATCGATTTGATATTGATGATTTATCCAAAATTGCACTTTTCTAAAATGCATTAAAATTAACGCAATACATAAAAATTTAATTATATAGTTGGATTTTTTTAAGCATCTAAACTCGGATTTTAATATGTAGTTTTCTCATCACCCTTAAACTCAAAAAAAAAAAAAAAAAAAAAGAAAGAAAGAAAGGAAAAGAAAAGAAAAAAAAAGGTAAAATACAGATTAATGTCAAATTTTTGTTTAGAAATTAAACATAAAAGAAAAATTATGCTTCAAGCAATAGATTATGAAAGACATTCCAACACTTTCAGAATACTGTAATGCAACTTCATCGTTTAATAAGCTGAAAGAAGATAAGTACACAATTTAGAATATGTATAATAACTGAAAACGTACTTTCATGAATAACCATCCATAACCGGCAATGTATCCAGTTCTTTGCGTAGCCCTGTATATTAATTTATTTATGCTGTATAAACATCTTTTAGTATGCTAACTATAGTTCAACTGGAAAATGCATAACTCAATCAAAAATCACTCTTAAGCAAATCCCGCTCATACACAGTGATGCTTGCAAATTCTTTTGTGTAGCTCTGTATGAGCTATAGATTTTATGCACACCACTTAGTACGCAAACATTATTTAAACTTAAAAACAAATACCAAACCTGAAAAGTCACTTTCAGCGTTTATCGCTCATATACAGTACTCTAACTGATTTTTTTGTCGTGTGGCCCTGTAGAATGATAATTCCTTTTCACTCCATATTCTACAGAGAGAATGTTAGTGCACCTCAGAAATGCATATCAATTTTATTGTTTTCCAAATAGTAAAACATTATTAAAATGGATCACAAAATATTTTCCCACATACACCATAATATAACGGGATTCTTTTGAGTATTCCTGTAAACGAATTAAAAATGCTACACATTCATTTTCACTAGAAAACATACCATAGTAAACCTCAACAACATATCTCAATTTCATAGCAATTCGAGTATATTTACGAGAATTAAAGTACGGACTACGGCTTACAGATAGACAAACCGAATTCATAAACACCTTTCAACAATGTTGAAAAGCGTTAAAAGCATCATCTTAACCGAATTAATTAAGTTTAGATTTGTTTTACACATATATTTTAAATTGCTGTTAAAATATTCCTTATAAAGAAAGGTACGAAAAGTTGCGTTAAGCTACATAATATACATAAGTGGTAAACAATCTCCTGTTGTTTAATTCTATTTTGTGAAGTAGCTAACATGCCTGTTTACAATGAAATTTAAATTGCTTCTTTACGTATTTTGTTTGATATCAGGCATAAGAAGTGACATTGATGGATTGACTATGAAATTTTAAAACTTAAAGATATTATTTCGCGGTATGAATAGAGATAAGAAAGATAAACTCGCGATATTTCATTTCTTGAGAGATACTAAAATTTCTTATGTTATTTTCTATAAATATATCTTATTTCTTACTCTCAAGAACATTATTACCTTCAGTTAAAGTAACACTTTTTTGAAAATATAGTATATATGTTCAATAAAGGCGAACAATTGTTCATTTTGTACTAGTACCAGCCAGGAAATTAAAAATAAAAACAGAGAAAAATATTTTAGGAAAAAATTAAATCAATCATAATAATTTCTCGTCCTACCCATTTATTCAAACATTATACTGTTTTAAAGACTTACTGAAATATAATACACATGTCTAAAAGTTCTAAAACTACCTACAATCACAGAAAAACTTAGTTCAGACATATAAAAGCTTTGAACTATTTTCACCTTCTGATTTGACACATCATCAGTTAATGTTGTTCTGTTTCTTTTCGTTAGTTACCTTCGTTGAAGTCTTCCATATTTTCCCTATTCCTAATAATTGGCGTCATCTATTATCTATTTTTTCATGCATCATATCATTACATGTTTCAAAGTTTGCTGTTTTCATTTCTATGGCCTCTCTTAGTAAAGCGTAGTTTAAACTGGGATTGCCCTCTCATGACCATGCTAAAGTTTTTTTAAAAAAATCCCTGCCGTGATTTTGAAAATTTCCAAACACTTTCTTTTTTTTTTCCTTTTTGTCTATTCTGAGGTTAATGGATTTTCATAAAAAATATTGCTTTCTCCCTAAAAATAGATTTACTAGTCAAAAAAACGGAATTCCAAAAGTCAACCAAGTGGCCATATCAGAAACATGTGCACAAAATAGAGCCGCCATTGTTCCATGTTGCATAAATTGGGATTTTCTTCAATTGAAAAATGTTGCTCTGCTAAATTAAATAATTTTGACCAGTAACTGACATCTGGTGTCAGATACTGGCAATATAACTTAAATTTTAATGGTGTTTACTACAAGATAAATTTAATTTATTATTATGCATTTTTAAACAGTTCAAATAATAATTTCAACTTTCTTTAATATAACCAATAAGAAACACCTCTGTCAGAGACTGGTGAAATGAAATTCTAGAACCAATAACTAGCACCCCCATTAAGCTAAATTAAATAACTTTATATCCTAAATCATGGCTCTAATATATCATATGCATCTTTAAACTAATTTCTATAAGTATAACTTTAAGAAAAAAGTTAAATATGGTTGCATTACAAATAGATTAGAGAAACACTTCCTTAATTTTAGAAATAAGATGGTTGCTTCAAAATGGCACTTTTTGTATTCTCGAAAGTTTCTTCCTCATTCGATAATGTTCTTGGCCCTGTAGTGGTGAATAAATTGACTCCAAAATAAAAATAATTGCCTAATTTATCACTAGATAAATTACACAAAATTTTACAACAAAATGCTTATTTGAGTTAGTTTTTTGCTCAATTGTCAGTCAATTGTTAGGTGTCAATAACTAGGGGTTTCACCCTATCCGTAATAAAATCTTAATATTTGCCACTCTTTCACGATTGTACGCTATATATTTTGACAAACTACTGAAATACCATTATACAAACAACAGTCTCGATCTATAATAATTATAGTTGCAAATTTAATTATAAATTATGTCATTGAAACCTGTTTAATATTTTCCTAGCGAATACCTTTTTTTTTCTTCTCTAGTCAGATTAATGGTTGAATAAATTCTTAATTTTCCTTCAAACTGTAATTGGAAACCATTCAACAGAAACATTTCCTTAATAAGTTTTGAGAAATACTTTTAATGATAGTTTTGTCATCTCAGCATTCTAAGACAATTTTTTTCTTTCTGTTCTGACAGGTTCAGCACTTAATATATTACAGGTAAAGTATGCTTTAAAACATTAGAAAACTGTCTTAAACTGCAATATATATATATATATAATTTGTTATTTTTGTTGTTAAAATAAAATTAAATGATATTCCAACGGTTTAAAAGTAATCTACTTGTAACTAACAGTAATTATACTCATCCAATTAAACTTTTAGGTAACTTTCAATACAAAAAAGTATAAAGCTACCTATTGCAGCCGTTCGGAGGAAAGCAGTTCCGGAAAATTTCGATATATTTTCACCGATCATGATCCCCAGACACCAAAACCACCCTCCGTTCAAATGTTGATTTATATATATAGATATATCCATATATATATATATATATATATATATATATATATATATATATATATATATATATATATATATATATCTGACCTATGTCATACGAAAACGCTCGTATTTATAAATCAATTTTGATGAAACTAATTGTGTGTATTAAGCTTACCAATGACTCGACATAGTTCGTTGGCCAGATTGGTCCGCCATTTTGTTTCAAGATGGCGGCCACTTAAAAATTTAAAACTAAAATAAATATACAAAAAAGTTAAAATTTCAAATTTATTTTTTAATTACGTGTTAGGCCTTAATGCAAGGATTCCAGAGCATTTTTTGGTTTACCTCTATCTTAAAAAATGGCTGAGATAGAGCAGTTTGAAATTCTAGGGTAGCTGACATTTTGAAACAAAAAAGTCCTTCCGGCCTGTACCGGGAGGAAAAGGTAGCTTTCTTTCATCTTCGTTTTAAAATTTTAGCTAATGTTACACGAAAACAGCAAGTTAAAATGCAAAGAAACGTTTACAAAAGATTCGTTAATACTGAATTTGAATAAGAAATTCGCCAAATTATTGAGAAATAGCCAAATTGGCTTCATTTATGAAGACTTATTTTGGTCGCCAAATTTGGCGATATTTCGCCAAATGTCGCCAATTTTGCCAATTTTGTCGCCAATGTCGCCAATTTTGGCGCTAACGGATATGAATATATAGTTTTATGCGTATGATTGGGAAAATTATTACAACAATGATAGAAAATAATTTGCTATTTTTTCAAAAGTCAGACACCCTAGAATTTCAAACTGCTCTATCTCAGCCATTTTTTAAGATAGAGGTAAACCAAAAAATGCTCTGGAATCCTTGTATCAAGGCCTAACACATAATTAAAAAATAAATTTGAAATTTTAACTTTTTTGTATATTTATTTTAGTTTTATATTTTTAAATGGCCGCCATCTTGAAACAAAATGGCGTACCAAGCTGGCCAACGAACTCGGTCGAGACATTGGTTAGCTTAATACACACAATTAGTTTCATCAAAATTGATTTATAAATACGAGCGTTATCGTATGACATAGGTCAGATATATATATATATATATATATATATATATATATACATATATATATATATATATATATGGATATATCTATATATATAAATCAACATTTGAACGGAGGGTGGTTTTGGGGTCTGAGGGTCATGATCGGTGAAAATATATCGAAAATTTCCGGAACTACTTTCCTCCGAACGGCTGCAATAGGTAGCTTTATACTTTTAGGTAGCTTTCAATACAAAAAGTCCTTCCTGCCTGTACCAGGAGGAAAAGGTAGCTTTCCTATATCTTCGTTTTAAAATTTTAGCTAATGTTACACGAAAACAGCAAGTTAAAATGCAAAGAAACGTTTACAAAAGATTCGTTAATACTGAATTTGAATAAGAAATTCACCAAATTATTGAGCAATAGCCAAATTGGCTTCATTTATGAAGACTTATTTTGGTCGCCAAATTTGGCGATATTTCGCCAAATCGCGCCCATTTTGTCGCCAATGTCGCCAATTTTGGCGCTAATGGATATGAATATATAGTTTTATGCGTATGATTGGGAAAATTATTACAACAATGAAAGAAAATAATTTGCAAGCAATGGCGTTAATGTGCTGTTTTGTTTCAAAATGTCAGCCACCCTAGAATTTCAAACTGCTCTATCTCAGCCATTTTTTAAGATAGAGGTAAAACAAAAAATGCTCTGGAATCCTTGTATCAAAGCCTAACACGTAATTAAAAAATAAATTTGAATTTTTAACTTTTTTGTATATTTATTTTAGTTTTATATTTTTAAATGACCGCCATCTTGAAACAAAATGGCGGACCAAGCTGGCCAACGAACTCGGTCGAGACATTGGTTAGCTTAATACACACAATTAGTTTCATCAAAATTGATTTATAAATACGAGCGTTATCGTATGACATAGGTCAGATATATATATATATATATATATATTACAAAATTTAAATTTTTTCCGCAGTTATTCTATAAAATTTGTCCATTCAATAATATTCGGTATATAACCCAGCTTATTAAAATAATTCTCATTCTTAAAATAGCCTTTTACTATCCATATGTAAAGCCAATTATTCCTAATCCACTTAATAATATTTATTCGAATGTAGTTATTCTAAAAATGGCGATAGCTTTTTTAATTTATTCTTTAAATAGAACATCTTTATTTTAATCCATTATTAAAATTCATTAGTATTATTCCCGTGTGGTCAAATTGCTATAACTTCTTTATTTAAATGCTAAAATATCGTATCTCTTAAAATATTCCGCTCAAAAAACCTTATTTCATAAAGTTATCCTATTATTAAATATCAAATGTCTATTAAAATATTTCCGAAAAACTTTAATTCTTTCTTTTTTTTTTTCCCTTTTATAAAGATTCATTTTCTTTTCTTCTTATTATTTTTATTACGTATTAAATTCGAAGTTTAGCTACAGCCTCAAAAACAGATAAGCTCGTTTGTTGATATGACAGGCATCTGGTACGAGATTATGGAATATTCTGGAAGGGCGTAGAAAATTTTTGCATTTTACAACAAAATATATCCACCGGAAATATTGATAAAGTTCCAAAAGAGACCTTTTGATTCGATAGAAGTGGGTCACGTGACGTATTCTGTATTATTACGCAAGCTAGTTTAAAAACACGATCATCCTGATTCGGAGAGGATTTTTTCGACGATGGTGTTTGCTAAAAGAATCGGGACGGATTCTAGAAAATAATGGAACGTTGTATTTTTTTTCGTTTAGCGTTGGCTAATGAGCATTTTCCCTGAAGAGATGTCTTAAAACTGGAAATAAAAGGTTCTTCGACAAAAATATGGACTGACATTTCTTGTTGTTGATGATACCACACTGCCGCCTGATGCGAGCTAAAAGGGAAACCAATCACATCGCTAACCCTATTTATCACGAGCACGACTGCCTTTTTCCCGGATTTGAACTTGGAAACACGACATATATATATATATATATATATATATATATATATATATGGATATATATATATATATATAAATCAACATTTGAACGGAGGGTGGTTTTGGGGTCTGAGGGTCATGATCGGTGAAAATATATCGAAATTTTCCGGAACTACTTTCCTCCGAACAACTGCAATAGGTAGCTTTATACTTTTAGGTAGCTTTCAATACAGAAAGTCCTTCCTGCCTGTACCCGGAGGAAAAGGTAGCTTTCCTATATCTTCGTTTTAAAATTTTAGCTAATGTTACTTGAAAACAGCAAGTTAAAATGCAAAGAAACGTTTACAAAAGATTCGTTAATACTGAATTTGAATAAGAAATTCACCAAATTATTGAGCAATAGCCGAATTGGCTTCATTTATGAAGACTTATTTTGGTCGCCAAATTTGGCGATATTTCGCAAAATCGCGCCCATTTTGTCGCCAATGTCGCCAATTTTGGCGCTAACGGATATGAATATATAGTTTTATGCGTATGATTGGGAAAATTATTACAACAATGAAAGAAAATAATTTGCAAGCAATGGCGTTAATGTGCTGTTTTGTTTCAAAATGTCAGCCACCCTAGAATTTCTAACTGCTCTATCTCAGCCATTTTTTAAGATAGAGGTAAACCAAAAAATGCTCTGGAATCCTTGTATCAAAGCCTAACACGTAATTAAAAAATAAATTTGAATTTTTAACTTTTTTGTATATTTATTTTAGTTTTAAATTTTTAAATGGCCGCCATCTTGAAACAAAATGGCGGACCAAGCTGACCAACGACCAACGAACTCGGTCGAGACATTGGTTAGCTTAATACACACAATTAGTTTCATCAAAATTGATTTATAAATAGGAGCGTTATCGTATGACATAGGTCATATATATATATATATATATATATATATAAATCAACATTTGAACGGAGGGTGGTTTTGGGGTCTGAGGTTCATGATCGGTGAAAATATATCGAAATTTTCCGGAACTACTTTCCTCCGAACGGCTGCAATAGGTAGCTTTATACTTTTAGGTAGCTTTCAATATAGAAAGTCCTTCCTGCCTGTACCCGGAGGAAAAGGTAGCTTTCCTATATCTTCGTTTTAAAATTTTAGCTAATGTTACTTGAAAACAGCAAGTTAAAATGCAAAGAAACGTTTACAAAAGATTCGTTAATACTGAATTTGAATAAGAAATTCACCAAATTATTGAGCAATAGCCGAATTGGCTTCATTTATGAAGACTTATTTTGGTCGCCAAATTTGGCGATATTTCACCAAATCGCGCCCATTTTGTCGCCAATTTTGGCGCTAACGGATATGAATATATAGTTTTACGCGTATGATTGGGAAAATTATTACAACAATGAAAGAAAATAATTTGCAAGCAATGGCGTTAATGTGCTGTTTTGTTTCAAAATGTCAGCCACCCTAGAATTTCAAACTGCTCTATCTCAGCCATTTTTTAAGATAGAGGTAAAACAAAAAATGCTCTGGAATCCTTGTATCAAAGCCTAACACGTAATTAAAAAATAAATTTGAATTTTTAACTTTTTTGTATATTTATTTTAGTTTTATATTTTTAAATGGCCGCCATCTTGAAACAAAATGGCGGACCAAGCTGGCCAACGAACTCGGTCGAGACATTGGTTAGCTTAATACACACAATTAGTTTCATCAAAATTGATTTATAAATACGAGCGTTATCGTATGACATAGGTCAGATATATATATATATATATATATATATATTACAAAATTTAAATTTTTTCCGCAGTTATTCTATAAAATTTGTCCATTCAATAATATTCGGTATATAACCCAGCTTATTAAAATAATTCTCATTCTTAAAATAGCCTTTTACTATCCATATGTAAAGCCAATTATTCCTAATCCACTTAATAATATTTATTCGAATGTAGTTATTCTAAAAATGGCGATAGCTTTTTTAATTTATTCTTTAAATAGAACATCTTTATTTTAATCCATTATTAAAATTCATTAGTATTATTCCCGTGTGGTCAAATTGCTATAACTTCTTTATTTAAATGCTAAAATATCGTATCTCTTAAAATATTCCGCTCAAAAAACCTTATTTCATAAAGTTATCCTATTATTAAATATCAAATGTCTATTAAAATATTTCCGAAAAACTTTAATTCTTTCTTTTTTTTTTTCCCTTTTATAAAGATTCATTTTCTTTTCTTCTTATTATTTTTATTACGTATTAAATTCGAAGTTTAGCTACAGCCTCAAAAACAGATAAGCTCGTTTGTTGATATGACAGGCATCTGGTACGAGATTATGGAATATTCTGGAAGGGCGTAGAAAATTTTTGCATTTTACAACAAAATATATCCACCGGAAATATTGATAAAGTTCCAAAAGAGACCTTTTGATTCGATAGAAGTGGGTCACGTGACGTATTCTGTATTATTACGCAAGCTAGTTTAAAAACACGATCATCCTGATTCGGAGAGGATTTTTTCGACGCTGGTGTTTGCTAAAAGAATCGGGACGGATTCTAGAAAATAATGGAACGTTGTATTTTTTTTCGTTTAGCGTTGGCTAATGAGCATTTTCCCGGAAGAGATGTCTTAAAACTGGAAATAAAAGGTTCTTCGACAAAAATATGGACTGACATTTCTTGTTGTTGATGATACCACACTGCCGCCTGATGCGAGCTAAAAGGGAAACCAATCACATCGCTAACCCTATTTATCACGAGCACGACTGCCTTTTTCCCGGATTTGAACTTGGAAACACGACATATATATATATATATATATATATATATATATATGGATATATATATATATATAAATCAACATTTGAACGGAGGGTGGTTTTGGGGTCTGAGGGTCATGATCGGTGAAAATATATCGAAATTTTCCGGAACTACTTTCCTCCGAACAACTGCAATAGGTAGCTTTATACTTTTAGGTAGCTTTCAATACAGAAAGTCCTTCCTGCCTGTACCCGGAGGAAAAGGTAGCTTTCCTATATCTTCGTTTTAAAATTTTAGCTAATGTTACTTGAAAACAGCAAGTTAAAATGCAAAGAAACGTTTACAAAAGATTCGTTAATACTGAATTTGAATAAGAAATTCACCAAATTATTGAGCAATAGCCGAATTGGCTTCATTTATGAAGACTTATTTTGGTCGCCAAATTTGGCGATATTTCGCCAAATCGCGCCCATTTTGTCGCCAATTTTGGCGCTAACGGATATGAATATATAGTTTTACGCGTATGATTGGGAAAATTATTACAACAATGATAGAAAATAATTTGCAAGCAATGGCGTTAATGTGCTGTTCTGTTTCAAAATGTCAGCCACCCTAGAATTTCAAACAGCTCTATCTCAGCCATTTTTTAAGATAGAGGTAAACCAAAAAATGCTCTGGAATCCTTGTATCAACGCCTAACACGTAATTAAAAAATAAATTTGAATTTTTAATTTTTTTGTATATTTATTTTAGTTTTAATTTTTTTAAATGGCCGCCATCTTGAAATAAAATGGCGGACCAAGCTGGCCAACGAACTCGGTCGAGACATTGGTGAGCTTAATACACACAATTAGTTTCATCAAAATCGATTTATAAATACGAGCATTATCGTATGACATAGGTCATATATATATATATATATATATATATATATATATATATATATATGGATATATCTATATATATAAATCAACATTTGAGCGGAGGGTGGTTGTGAGGTCTTGGGGTCATGATCGGTGAAAATATATCGAAATTTTCCGGAACTGCTTTCCTCCGAACGGCTGCAATAGGTAGCTTTATACTTTTTAGTATTGAAAGCTACCTAAAATGTATAAAGCTACCTATTGCAGCCGTTCGGAGGAAAGCAGTTCCGGAAAATTTCGATATATTTTCACCGATCATGAACCCCAGACCCCAAAACCACCCTCCGTTCAAATGTTGATTTATATATATATATATATATATATCGATCCATATATATATATCTGACCTATGTCATACGATAACACTCGTATTTATAAATCAATTTCGATGAAACCAATTGTGTGTATTAAGCTCACATATATCTCGACCGAGCTCGTTGGCCAGCTTGGTCCGCCATTTTGTTTCAAGATGGCGGCCATTTAAAAATTTAAAACTAAAATAAATATACAAAAAAGATAAAAATTCAAATTTATTTTTAATTAAATGCTAGGCCTTGATACAAGGATTCCAGAGCGTTTTTTGGTTTACCTCTATCTTAAAAAATGGCTGAGATAGAGCAGTTTGAAATTCTAGGGTGGCTAACATTTTGAAACAAACAGCACATTAACGCGATTACTCGCAAATTATTTTCTTTCATTGTTGTAATAGTTTTCCCAATCTTACGCATAAAACTATATATTCATATCCGTTAGCGCAAAATTCTCGCCAAAATTGGCGACATTTGACGAAATATCGCCAAATTTGGCGACCAAAATAAATCTTCATAAATGAAGCCAATTTGGCTATTGCTCAATAATTTGGCGAATGTCTTATTCAAATTCAGTATTAACGAATCTTTTGTAAACGTTTTCTTTGCATTTTAACCTGCTGTTTTCGTGTAACATTAGCTAAAATTTTAAAACGAAGATATAGGAAAGCTACCTTTTCCTCCCGGTACAGGCTGGAAGGACTTTTTTGTATTGAAAGCTACCTAACAGCACATTAACGCGATTACTCGCAAATTATTTTCTTTCATTGTTGTAATAGTTTTCCCAATCATACGCATAAAACTCTATATTCATATCCGTTAGCGCAAAATTCTCGCCAAAATTGGCAACATTTGACGAAATATCGCCAAATTTGGCGACCAAATTAAGTCTTCATAAATGAAGCTAATTTGGCTATTGCTCAATAATTTTACGAATGTCTTATCCAAATTCAGTATTAACGAATCTTTTGTAAACGTTTTCTTTGCATTTTAACTTGCTGTTTTCGTGTAACATTAGCTAAAATTTTAAAACGAAGATATAGGAAAGCTACCTTTTCCTCCCGGTACAGGCCGGAAGGACTTTTTTGTATTGAAAGCTACCTAACAGTACATTAATGCGATTACTCGCAAATTATTTTCTGTCATTGTTGTAATAGTTTTCCCAATCATACGCATAAAACTATATATTCATATCCGTTAGCGCCTAATTCTCGCCAAAATTGGCGACATTTGGCGAAATATCGCCAAATTTGGCGACCAAAATAAGTCTTCATAAATAAAGCCAATTTGGCTAATGCTCAATAATTTGGCGAATTTCTTATTCAAATTCAGTATTAACGAATCTTTTGTAAACGTTTCTTTGCATTTTAACTGGCTGTTTTCGTGTAACATTAGCTAAAATTTTAAAACGAAGATATAGGAAAGCTACCTTTTCCTCCCGGTACAGGCCGGAAGGACTTTTTTAACGCATCTTGCTTCTTCAATCAACCTTCGAATAACTAAATTTAAATTTCCTTTGCGATTTTTGAATCAATAGGTATTTTTTAGGTTTTCAGTAAAATCAGGATGGAAGAAGATTATTACATGCATTTTCAGAAAAAAAATTGTTATATATGCATTGTACGTGTATTGAAAATCCTTGTAAGTAAATGGGAATCTATGTGATTAGACGGATGTCAGTAGGTAAAGACAAGCTACAGCTGCCGAAGGCAGTCGTTTTTCGCTGCCGAATACAGATTCTCGTGAATCCATATGAGATCACAACCAGAGAGTGACGATTTACCCGGTGCACCTCCACAGGTAGTGCTCTACGGCCGGGGTGCAGACAGTGGCGTAATTCTCCTGCTGCTCTCGACCCTTTCCAAATGAATTGACGACAAAGGCAGATGCAACATGCGGTGGAGCCCAAACTTCGAGGATACCGCCACACAACACTTGGGCGGATGTTGAAGTGATCCGACGGCTTCGTAGCCGGAACCCCATAGAGGAAACCGGGTCCTATGTCAATACCGAACAACCCCCACGACCAATTAATGTAACCGCAACTTCCAATCATCGAGTTCTAGGGATGGAGGAAACGACTTGTTCCTCGGTTGCGGCGATGTCAGTGGGTAAGACGGATGTAAATAAGTATAAGAAGTTCGTATGTAAGAATATAAGTAAGAAAGAAAATTTAATACGTACGGAGATAGGTATTCATAATTAAGATAATTAAAAATTGAAAAGTATTTATAATGTTTGTTTTTTAGAAAAGTTACAATTTAGTAGATCATTTTACACTCACTTTCTAATAGGATAGAATTATAAAAATATTATACAAAAGTGTGTTTTTGATTACAGTACATCAATTGATTATTTTTAAAACTTAATTATAAATTAATACGTTAATTTTAAGGCATTTTTCCGATAACCGGGCGCAGGTAATATATCACCCAATATTCTTTAGTGTATCAATTGTATATGAGTTGCAACAACAATTGAATGAATGATGAACCAAAGAACGCTCCTTAAAATAGGCAAACTGGCTGTGAAACTGCTATAATGAAAAATATTTTATAAAGTAGAAAATAAAATATAAATTAAAAATAAAGACATGTTTATAAATTTTCTTTTAAATACTCTTTTACTATGAACCTTAACTAATCTGATGAATAAATTGAATCTGCCAATAAAGCATTTAGTTTTTCATTCTGTATTTTGCAGTTTTATGATCTGACAGAAATGTTACAATAGTGCCAAAGCATTTGAATAACTAATGTCGATTCTTAGAATAAACTAGCAAGTCATATAATGCCCTTTAGAACAATACTCCATGATATCTACTTCTATTGGTGTTTCCTTTACTACATTGCGACAGTTTTACAAATAGAAAAGCTAATTAAAAGAGGAAATACGCGTTCTCCAAACAATTAATTATACAAGATTAGGACGGTAGATTCCTTTTCTCGGAATTCCGTTCCATTATTTCAAATTCAGTTATTGAATGGACTTTAAACTTTGTTTTAAATTAATTAGAATTGGATAAACATGGTGGATTTCCTTATTGGAAGAAAGGATCTGGAATATTTAAGATTATTTCCTGGTACATGTTTTCATTAATTTTTATTTAACTCAAATGTTTAATCAAACACCGTGTTTTAACGAAATGTTAATGGGCTACTTCATAAGCCTGTTCAAAAACCTTGTGAATTATATCTCATTCATCGCAGTGTGTTTGGTACGTGCATAGGAGAAGGAATGTTAACATCAGAAATAATGTATATGACTAGTCGCATAGCAACCCGATGCGTTGCATTTGTCCGCTGTTTTGGCAAAAAATAAATATAATTTTCTTCTATGTTAAAAAGAATTTATTTAAAAGGTTGTTTTTTTTTTTATTCTTATTATATGTAAGAAATTATATTCAAAATGTAGTTTAACGGAAAATTACAATAATTACATATTGCAAATTACGCGTTTTTGATGCAATTTACTTTATAAAAGGGAATTATACAGGAAAACAAACAAAAATTATTGGTCGAGAGGATTTTGGTTAAAAACTTGGTGAGCTTGCAGTTATATCTTCCACTGTGAGTGTATGTCACCTCTCTCTTATTAGGGCACTCTAAAGTATAGGGGGCCGTCCATAAATGATGTCACGCTTGGAGGGGGAGGGGGGAGGGGGGAAGGGGGGTTCATGAAATTGTGATAGTTTGTGACACAAGGGGGTTGGAGGGGGTAAGAAGTGTGACATCACACATTTTGGTTAAAATAAAATCATTAAAATCAGCAGATTAAATTTTGAAGTTATTTTGAAATTACCAGAATTTGAGTGTATTTTTTAATCGGACTAAAACAACTTTCACGTGATTTGTTTTCACTTATATTCCTTTCTTTTCAAAAAAAAAATAAATATTTTATTACTAATTGTATTACTTTATTGTATATTAATTATGTTTTTGTCGTAAACCTTAATCTTATTTTATACAAAATAAATACACGAATAATTTTTATTGTTATGCTCATAAATGTCATTAAAACTTATAGTTAAAGTTGAAAAATAAAATTTGAAACAAGATCTATAACGTAGTGCTTTGTTTCTGAACTCCAAGTATATGTCTATGTAATATAGCGTGACATGTGACAAGGGAGGGGGGGAGGGGGTATGGTGAAGTGTGACACTTTGTGACTAAGGGGGGGAGGGGGATCACAAATATTGAAAAAAAGTGTGACATTATTTATGAACAGCCCCTAGTCAAACATTGCTCAGTGGGCCATTTTATTCCCGCAACAGCATTTGTCAAAACATTTCGTCCTTTGAAAAATTTGGAAAAGGGTTGTAAGAAAATTTATATCATTTATCAGTTTTAACAGTTAAATTACATAATTCATATTAAATATGATGTCATTTTCATCCAATAAATCATTCCACCTATAGGATTCAGAAAAAAAAAATTAAATATCTATAGGTAGTATACAAATAGCAACTGACATCGGAATTAGTGCACAAATCTAGCACAAAGCCTTCATTCAATCTTCATTCAAAAAACTGTGCATAACAGTCGAGCATCTAGTCATTTTATAAGCCTTTTTTTTTTTTTTTTTTTTTTTTTTTGGTATAGCGTCTAGTATAAAGGTAGCGTTCAGAGCAATTGTGTTGCTTGAAACCGCAACGGCCTAATCGTATGTATTAAACATCGCATTCCCTCCTGCAAAACGTTTAATCTATTTCACTTAACCCCTTTGCGACCTTTACAGAACTTTTAATCTTTTATTAAAACCCGATTATAGAAGATTCCCTGTTTTTGTTAATACTGAAGTTAAATGGGAATTTTGAAAAATTAGTCGGATACAGCCAAGTTGGCTTCATTTTCATCCATATTTAGACTTTTTTCCATTTAATATCTGTTTCTCCGGAAACATCTATCCAAAAAAACTGTCGGTAGATTATAGGATTTGTATAATTAAATAATTTTAGTATACGAATTCGGTTTTTAAATTTAGTAATATGGAAATAATACGTCTCCATCTTAAATATGGCGTAATCACCTTGGAAATTTAGAATCATTACCTATCATGGGATACCATTGAATTAATTACGTATGATAGGATTTAATAGAATGAAGAAAACTTTTATTAATATATTTTTAAGTTTTGATTCGATTTCCACGACATTTGAAATGACTCGACAAAATTCTGCAACGATTCTATATGTTAAACTTTAAACCATTCAGTTGGGTAGTTTTTGTGTTGTTATATGCGAATAGAGAGACAGACCAGACTAAGGCTCCTATAAGGGGAGCTGACGCATATCCATTCTGTTGCCCAAAATAACCGCCATATTGTGACCTAGCTCAGCATTAGGAAACCGCCTGAGCAGGTGTTCGCCGTCCCCGTTACTGTCACTCGCCGTCCACTAGTACGGTAAGCTAACCGGTTTTAGCTTGGTTTTTGGTCCGCTGGGTCATTAAATGGCGGTATGATTCAGCCTGTATTATAGGAGCTCTAGACCAGACGACGACTATAGGTGCTACGTATTTATATAATTACGAACGAATCTAACAAGAATCAAATAACGGTATGAATAAATATATTGATATATTGATATGTTAATGTATGACAAAATCGTTTAGCTAAAGAAAACGTTAGCTGAAGTTTCATTAGAAGATAATCATAAGTTTATATTTTAAAACCAATTTATTGTGTAAAACTAATGTATCCGTAATAAAATCTTAATATTTACGATTCTTGCACGATTACAGGCTATATATTTTGAATTTTGTTTTCTTTTTACAAACTACGGAAGCGTCATTATACAAACTACAGTCTCGATCGATAATAATTATAGTCGCAAATTTAATTACAGCTTCTGTCATATAAACCGGTTTAATATTTTTCTAGAGAATATCTTTTTTTTTTTCTTCTCTAGTCAGATTAATGGTTGAATCATTTTTTTTATTTTCAGTGAAACTGTTACTGGAAGCTATTCAACAGGAACATTTGCTTAATAACTTTTGAAAAATACTTTTAAGGTGAGTTTTGTTTTCTCAGCATTCTAAGATAAAATCTTATTTGATTTTTTTTTGTTCTTACAAGTTCAGCACTTAAGGTATTACAATAAAAGTATGCTTTGTAACGTCAAATACATTGTCTTAAATTGATATATTTTGGTTGTTAAAATAAAATTAAAACATATTCCAACTCTTTACAAGAGATCAAATTGAATCTAACAGTAATTATAACACATCCTATCATACTTTTTCTGTATCTTGCTACTTCATACAACATTAAATTAAATTATTTTTAATTAGTTTTGTGACTTTTGAATCACACGGGTTTTTCTCTTAGGTTTTCAGTAGCTTAGGGGAGATTATTTATTACATGCATACAATCAGGATTAGGAAGAATTATTACATGCATTTATAGAAAAAAAAACATTGTTATGTATGCATTGTATATACATTGAAAATCGTTTTACATAAATGTGAATCTATGTCATTAGGTAAGATGGATGTAAATATGTACATAAGATGTGCATATGTAAGAGTATAAGTAAGAAAAATAGTATATACGTACGGAGATTCATACGTACGGTATTCATAATAAAGATAACAAAAATTTCAAAAGTATTTACAACGTCTTACTTAAATTATCTTTATTTATGTATGTAAAGATGAAATTTTGTAGTCCATGTTACACTCACTTTCTAATAGGATAAAATTATAAGTGCGTTTCAGATAACAGTAAATCATTTGATTATTTTTAGAATTTAATTATAATTAAATAAGTTAATTTTAAGGTATTTTTCCGTTAGCTGGGTTCAGGTGATAAATCGTCCAATTTTCCTGAGGGTAACAACTGTGTACGAGTTGCAACAACAATAGAGTGAACGATGTGCCAAAGCACGATCTTTAAAATAGGTCAACTAGCCATAAAACAACAATAATGAAAAATATTTTCAAATTTGGAAAATAAAATGTAAATTAAAAATATAGAGCTTTATAATTTTTTCAAAAAAGAAATACACCTTTATTATGAATTTTAACGAATTTTATTGTTAAATTAAATCTATTAATCAAGCATTTTTTTATTCTTATTTTACAGTATTATGATCTGACGTGAGTGTTACAATATTGCCAAAGCATTTGAATAATTACCGTCTAATGTCGATTCTTAAAATTAACTGCACTTTAGAAACAATACTTCAGGATATACTTCTATTTTTGTTTGCTTTACTACAATGCGACAGTTTTACAAATAGAAAAGCTAATTAAAAGAGGAAATACGCGTTCTACAAAGAATTAATTACACAAGATTAGGACGGTTGATTCATTTTCTCCGAATTCCGCTCCATTATTTCAAGTTTAGTTATTGAATGGACTTTAAACTTTGTTTTAAGTTAGTTAAAACTGAATAAACATGGTGGAATTACTTAATGGCAGAGAGAAGATGAAATATTTGAGATTATTTTCAAATACGTGTTTTCATTAATTTTTATTTAATTGCATTTTATAATCAAGTAAACTGTCTTAACAAACTGGAAGTGAACTCCGTCACAACCTATTTAAAAATCTATGGGATGATATCTCATTCATCCTGTGCGTTTGGTTTGTGCATAGAAGAAGGTGGTTTGATATAAGAAATAATAAACAGGGTATCCAGTCTCAACGGTGGCCAATGGCTAATTCCTAAACTATTAGTCATAGACGTATAGTTCCAATTGCAAAAATGTTTTAAACGAGGTAAAGAAGTTGTATAAAAAAATTTGTGTATAGTAAACCACACGTTTTTACTGAATGGTGTATAAATATTTATGTAAAATTATACTTTAAAAATACATCAAATTGACGTTTCGGACAACTTTTATGACCATCTTCAGAATAAGATATTAAGTAACAATTACACAATTTGGATCTCAACTCCATGTGAATAATTTGTCAAGATGGAAGCTTTTTGTTTATAAGTGTAATTGTTACTTAATATCTTATTCTGATGATGGTCATAGAAGTTGACCGAAACGTCAATTTGATGTAATTTTAAAGTATAATTTTACATAAATATTTATACACCATTCAATAAAAACGTGTGGTTTACTATACACAAAATGTTTTATACAATAATTTTTTGATGGTGTAACGATCCAGCTCAATCATTGAGGTAAAGAAGTATTTTAAAATTGATTTGGGTCAATAAAAACATTTCTTAAAATTTACAAAATTTATTTTTTTTATACGGTCTCCCGTTCCTATAAGTGATATTCAGTAAAAATTTCCTATTACACTAACAAGTAATGCAAAAAAGTCCCATTTTTCTACGATTAAAACTGACCGAGTAATAGCTGTTTAATGTTAAAGCATTTTTTTTTTTTTGAGAAATAGGGGTTATTCACAAATTTACTAAGAAATATAAATAATCGTTAGACATAGAAAGAAAATAATTATTGAGAGTAAAAGTAGCATTACAATGTAAATTTGAAATATATTTTCATTCTGACACATTAAAGCAAAATATACAACTTGTATGAAAATTTAAGTGAAAAAATGACATAATTTTTGTTAAATGAAATAATGAAAAGCAACAGTCTCAATTTTTAAAAAATGATTACATGTTTTAAATTGCTATTAGATTATCTAATCTAAAACTTAATTAATAAAAATTAAAGCTATCTTAAAACTTGCTTGACGTGACTTCCTTCGGCTACAATGCAGAAATGTAAACGTGAAATAAATTCTTCTTGTACTTTAAGCAACATCGTAGGTGGTACAGATCTGCATGCCATAGAAATACGATTCCACAAATCTGCTCGACTAGTGGATTCTCTTTTCTATACTTTATTTTTTAGAAAATTCCAAAGAATGAAAACTAAAGGATTCCAATCTGGTAATTTGTTGAACCATTCAATAGGACCTCCATATCCTATAATATTATTTCCAAAAGCACTGGTTAAGACAGTGCATGGCTTAAGTGATGTCTGTGGCGCACCATCATGCTGAAACCATTTATGTGACAAATCTTGTAACGAAACATGCTCTTCTAAAAAATCGGATACTGGTCCATATAAAATAACAGCATATTTTTCTGATGTTAAAGTGTCATCGAAGATGAATGGCCCAATTAAGGATGTCTTCCAGATACCGCACCTAACATTTATGGGCCAACGTAATTTATGTTTGTTTGGACGAATAAAGTGTGGATTTTCTAGGGATTAGTTACATAGTCAATGTTTTCAGTATTTACGATTTCCTGTCTTGTAAATTGACATTCATCAATCCAGATATTTCATTCAGAAAGTATAGACGTTCATCTTGTTTGTTTAAAATAAAATTATAAAAATTAAAAAGACGCTGTTTGTCTCCTGATGCTGCTTCTTGTCCTAGTATTGGTCTATACCATACTTGTTTAAAATTTTCCATACTTGACTTTTTGAATATTCACACTCTCGGCTAATATCTCGTAATCTCGTATTTAGAATGAGCAAGTGTATACACTAGAGGTACTGTTGAACCAGTGAACCGACTTAATCGAGGATGCTGCTTAAAGCTGCTAAAGAGTTTCTCTTAAACTCTCTTAACACTTCTAGATGTAGTGTTCGGATGTTGTTAGTTTTGATCCGAAAGTTTCATAGATTACAACCTTTCAGCCTCTTGCTTATTCCGATTGCTCTGTCCGTAAAGCAATACCATTTCAAGTACTGATTATTAATAAACATATTCTTTTTAAATGTTGAAATTTAAGAAATGCCATCAAATTGATTAAAGTACAGAATTAAATAAGTGAATGTATGCATTGGCACACAACCAAGGTACAAACTGTTTTTCATAAATTGAGAGTGGAAAATATTTGTAGTCCAATCAAAAGTTCGTATAATATTTGATTTACATTTTTTAAACAAAAACAGTCAAAATATTATTAACATATTTTAGGTAATTTAACTGTTAGAAATTATTTGTAAGTGCATGATTTGGGTGCGCAAATGTTTTGGCATAACTATTGTGTTAATGCAAATAAAGTTGTTTACGTCATTTTCCTTGTCCAATAGCGAAATTTTTCCACTCTGTTTACTCTCTATTTTTTGTTTAGCAAGTAGAAATTGCATTTTTATTTTGATCTCTAAAATATTTTTTTTAAAAACAAGTTTTTATATTCGCTGAAAAGTGAACTGAAAAGTTAAATTTGAAAAGAGTCATGCTATCATTAAAATGTATTTTAAGCAATCTTTTCGCATACATCGTAATATATTTGACTTCTTATGTGCGACCATGTAAAAGAAATATAAATGCAACGCACTTTCCTTTGGAAAAATGTTATTGTGCATCTAAATGCTTTACATAAATTTTACTGATTTTAATTGAAAAATTCTGCTTGTTAGCAGACAGTAATGTATCCAAAAATTTTTGTTAGTCCCTGTAAAATAAGTATAATTGGTACGCATCTAAAATAATAATAGTATTACATTGTCATCGGATTTACATAAGTATGCCTAGTGTAACCTCAATCGTATATTTGGAAGTAAATTAAAATTCGAGAAAAAATTATGAACTGGAAAGACATGCATACAAAAGTTTCAAATTAACTAAAAACTTTTAAAAATAACACAAATTTTGTTAAAAGAAATCATGAAAAGAAACAGCCTCATTTATCGATGATGCCAACCTTATCTTTGGGTTTCAAAGTTTCTTTCATCTGGCAAAACCCTATTCATCTCATTCTTCTGTCTGTCTGTCTGTCACAGAGTTTGTACTTGGAAACTGTATAAGTTAGAGACTTGAAATTCTGTATACTTATAGCTGAATACCTCCTGTCCCACGACAAATCGCAAAATTTTGAAAAAGTCTTATATAATTTTAATTAAATGAATTAATTTCATTCGACTATTTTTGCGATTTCGTTAGACCTTAAAACAGAACCTTAATTTCAGTATTTTTGCGTAGGCTAGAGGGTTCAGTGGTAGCGCGTTTTCCTCCAAACCCAAAGGTTCCGTGTTCTATTCTCGATGACGGAAATTAAAATTTTCGATGTTTACATGTCATTTTCCTCTGTGGCTTTAATTAAAAGAACTTTCGTATTTGTTTTGCCTTTTTAAGAGCCCGCTCGCTCCTCCGAGTGTTCTGGAATCGACCCTTTGAGTAGGGGAGAAGACCCGGAGCTCGGCATTGCTCGCAGTAGCGTCGACACTACGGGAGCCGGTGACTGACGAATCTCCACCTCAACGTTGGTGAGCGGGTGGTAGCGCGGTAGCGGAATAGCCAACTTCGCTGGATGGTGGGTCGACTGGCGGCCCACAGAACCTGGGTTGTTCCCCCTTTGGGCCGGTTCTCGGCTGCAGGGGCTTGAGGCCTTCGGGCGGCGAAAAACTACCGCATAGGCTGAATTCTCGCACCTAGTTGGTTGACTGTGTGTTGCCGACTTGGATGGTGATGTGAGAGCAAAGGCTAGCGAACGGAGATAGGACAGTCACCACCTTTGTCTAGTGCAAAATGGAGGGGAGGTCGGACTCTGTATGACAAGGGAACGCAGGTGGTTTCGTAGTGACGCTTGTCAGTGCGCGAGGCGGCATGCAGCAATCCTCGGTACTGTGCAGGCGGTGGAACGTAGGTGACGGGTTTCGATGAGACTCGTACGCTCCGGCGTCGAGTCTGGTGCCCTTCGAAACCCCATACACCCACTGCGTCTCCTCTTGTAGCTGGAGTAGTTGTGTGCCGCCCTCAGGGTCGTGCAGAGAAGAGACTGCCCGTAATGGCATTCCAGATGGCTGCGACTTGTAGCCAAAGTTCAGTCTTACTGTGTGCCCCACCAACTGTACGAGCGAATCACCGACCAATGAAATCCCAGACATGCTCGATGGGAGACATATCCGGGGAATAAGCAGGCTATGGAAGAAATGAAACCAGTTGTGCACTCAAGAAAGCTTGTGCAGTCTGAGAAACATGTTCACGGGACTTATCCTGCTGAAATACAGCGCCCGGAATGCGTCGAATAAGGGGGAGGACCTCTGGATTCAAAATTTCCTTGTGTAGCGATCACTGTTGAGGTTGCCCGTAATGTGCACTAGATGGGATCGACAATTATACACAATAGCTCCTTACACCATGATGCAAGGTGTTTGTGCGGTATGACGCTGGATAACGCACTGTAGGGCCCCTCTGTAACATCTCACACGTACTCTTCCATCATTGTACTCCAGATTGTAGCGAGATTCATCGGAAAAAGCAACTTGTTGCCACTGGACACGCCACGCGCTGTGCTGCTGAGCCCATTGAAGTCGGAGGTGAGAGGGGAATCCTGCGTAAAGGAAACCTTGCACGCAGTTCATGCTGCAGCAGACGGCGACGAACTGTAGAGCTAGACAACAAAACACCTGTAGATGTGCTCCAACGTTGTTCTAACACACGAGATGACGCTGTACGGTCCGTCACAGCTATGCAGATGAGGTGTCTGTCGTCCTGTGCCATTGTGCTACTTACGGCCCCACTGCCAAGTTTTCGCCTTGTTTGATTCTCCTCTGTCCATTCCTTCCAAACACGCATCACTGTTGTGGCATTACACTGAGTGCGGGTTGCGATTTCTCGATACGAAAATCCACCTTCTCGCATACCAACGATGCGACCTCGCAAGAACTGCGTTAGTTGTTGGTATGGTTTCCTCCGCTTTTGACGAGGCATATTGTCCACCAATGAAACGTTTACCGCAGACAGATGAAGATAAACAGATTTCAACGCATCTTTACAGTCCTTTATATACCTGGAACAAGCGAATGATAAAGAGCCAGTTCTCGTTCCACGTATGCGCAATCGCTTTGTAATAATAATCATTTGCATGTCTTACCTCCCTTTATATTTCCTGTAAGATTGGTTCAATTTGCATAATTCCTTAATGGTGTTGCAAATTTCACAAACATGAGTGTAAAAGAAAACAAAAAAGTACAACCTTGTTGTTCCTCGGAAATCAAAGGGTGAAAGGTTTGTCTCACTAGTGACACCTCTAGGGGAGCCAGAATGGAACCTTTAACTAGGGTGAAACGATGGCACCCCTAATCCAGGGTTCCCCAGGGGGCGAAAGGATGGGACTCAGAGGAGAGTAAGGGCACCTCTAGTCCAAGGTGCCTAGCGGCACCCGACAAGGGAAAGCATTCCCAACCCCCCCCCCCCCCTTGTCTAGCAATTGTATTGAAAAGAGTTTGAAAATTCTCATACTTACAAAAATAAAATAAAATCTATACGTATATAATTATAATGCAATGTTTAAATTTAGCTGCAATAAACTGATCAATACTTCATTTTCTCTGTTAAAATTTCTACAAAGTTAACAGTTGATCTTCTCATGTCAAGGGTCGATCCAAGCAAAATTAGAAGCCCATTCAGGACTCTTTCACAAAAATCTATTTAATAAAATAGTATCCTTCACAAAAATCAATTTAATAAAATGGACCCCTTCAGAAAAATCAATTTGATAAAATGGAGGCCTTCACAAAATTCCTTTTAATAAAACAGGGTCCTTCACAAAATTCTTTTTAATAAAATTTTAGTAACCCATTCCCTGCCATGATCCCCATTTGGGGATCACAAAATTTGTTATGTTGCCGCCTAGAATTTCTAAATTTTTATTTATTTTTAAAGTTTTGTACTTACATCATAGTCTACTATTAATGTATATGCTAAAAGTTTTAATGTGATTTAAAAATTATGGATATATATATAACATTTTTTCAAATAAAAAATTCGTAAATCACACTTTTTCACATCTATCTATTTGTTAAGTGAATATCTGATAATTTCTATTGAAGTAAATTATTTTTTTCTTATAAAGGTTATCTTCATGTATGTTCTGAATAACACAGTATGTAAAATGAGCGAATTCTTTACGTCATAGCTTGACAACTTGCAAAATACAATGATCCCCATATGGGGTTCACCATTATTGCTATGTAAAATGATTTGCTATTTACATTAGGAATACAATTGTCATTTTATCTCCAGATTTTTGGGGCGATGCGATGGAATGTATCCAATCAGAATAGTGAAAAGAGGAGGAAGGAGGTGGGGAAATAAATAACAGGTGTTAAGTTTCTAAAAATAACAGCTGTTTCCAATGAAAGTGTGGATTGCAGCCACTGAAAATGAAGGGGAGGAAAGGATAACAGGTGTTGAGAACAGGTGATTCTGATACATACATGTCTGTAGCTATTTTAGTGAATCTGTTTTTAAAAAATGTTTCATTTAGAGAATCTTATCTGCTTTGAATAACACAAGAGTAAGTTGATTTGTTTTTAGTAAGTGAATGTATAGTTTTTATTCGTATTCTTATGAATATTTTTTAATTATTAAGCATGATTATGGATTGAAAAAATTTTCAACTCTAAGTGAACATAAAGAATATTGAACAAGAACGAAAAATCATGCTTCAAGCATAGATTATGTAACACTTTCCAACTGTAAAAAAACTATAAGTGCTACACACTTCCGTTGAAATAGGGAACATGCTATAGAGTACTACAATAACATATAAAAATTGCAGAGCAATCCGAGCATATTTACGGGAGTTAGAGCACGGCCAGACGGCCAGACGGCCATCCGGCCAGACAAACCGAAGTCATAAACACTTTTCAACTAGGTTGGAAAGTGTTAAAAAACGACCTTGATTTGACAGATAATGAAAACTTTGACGTTACTATTGATGTAGTTGAATTACCACCGGAAAGAGTGGATGCTGTTTCCGATTTAGATGATACAGATGAAAATGAACTGGTCGATACCATTCCAAATGATGTGCCAGGTTCGTTAGAAATTCATGGCGGGAGATCATATGAAGAGGTTACAGTTCCAAAAAAAAAAGGGAAACCTAAAAAAGAAAAACGCATATCCAAGTGGATAAGAAAAAGTGCATCATTTAACATTGTTAGTCGAGGAGAAGAAGAGTGCAGAGAACGTAAAATGAACATGATAGAAAAAGTAAAAGGTAAAAGTAGAAATTTTTGAAATGTTCTTTACATACGAGCTGGTAAATCATATCGTACCACATAGCATATCTTACGCAGCTCAAAACAATCGTCATCACTTTACACTGTCTGCAGACTGCTTCAAAATTTTTTTGGGATTTTTACTTTTAACTGTATATCACTCCTTACCTCAAGAGAAAATGTACTGGTCTGAAGAAGAAGATATATATGTTGGAATTATGCGAAAATGTATGCCAAAAAATCGTTATCCTAATCCTAATCCTAATCCTAATAATATTATAAATCTGATTGTGTGCAAATGTTAGGCTGAAGCCAGCGTCAAAATGGAGAAATTAATGGCCCTGTATCTTTGCATATAGGTGGATTATAACCCGGAAATGAACATAGACTGGTTTTTGTTTATTTTATGCAAATACTTTTCTTGATAATTCAAAATTTGATTATTTTCATAGAGAATCAATGGACATTTTTAGATAAAATTTAACCATTTTACTTTATCGTTGCTAGGGCTTTGATCGTTGCCAATAAATAAAAATGCGGAAAATAATTTTTCCTCAACAATTAAGTTTCAATTGAGCGATTTTCACGTGAAAAATGAAAAAAATTCAAAAGAAGATGAATTTTTGTGATATTTGAAACAACAATATGGAGTATTTGTTATTATACATGAAGTATGAATATCGGTTACATTAAAAAGATCTTTTTTCTGTCAAAAACTGCGTTATAATTAGAAAGAAGAATTAACAATAATTATATTACTAAGAAAAATATTTCGCTTGAACCATGGAACTATGAAAAGGATCCTCCTTGGCTTGAACAAATATGACGTCATAAATAAAACATGTATTTTCAAATATTCGTAATATTACAAAGAGCATGACTATCAGTGTATAATAAAAGTATATACATAATGGACGTCATATTTAAGATGAATAACTGAATTTTTTTTTTATATACTGATTAATAATAAGCTTGAATATCAGTTACAAACAGATGTTAGTTTTCAGCTAAAATTCACGTCATTATTGCCAGGAAAAGAAAATTAACAGGAATTATATCATTGAAAAGAGATTTCTCTGGGATCAAAGTGACGTCATAATAAAACGGGATTTTTTAAATATGTTTCAAATGGAGCATGTATCAATTTCATGCATTAATAATCACTGAGTACAGTGAAAGAATAGAGAGGTAATGAATCGTAAAATCGGCTTGCAATATGAAGCCGGTTTTCGCTCAAATCATTAGGCCCAAGGGTTGACTTCATTGGATAGAGAGAGGCTGCACGTAGAACAAGGACTGGATTCATTGGACGGGAAGAGGTTTTCAAAGCAAGCCGCCAGTTGTTTGGGCCGACTGTAGGGTTGCATTTTCAGCATCACGCCAAACATGAACATTTCCTCTCTATTTATTCTCTGAACTCTGTGATTAA
This sequence comes from Maratus michaelseni, assembly GCA_963931845.1. Classification (NCBI taxonomy): domain Eukaryota; kingdom Metazoa; phylum Arthropoda; class Arachnida; order Araneae; family Salticidae; genus Maratus; species Maratus michaelseni. The sequence continues at coordinate 20,083,923 of OZ007593.1, read as the reverse complement.
TAATATAAGCATCAGTAAGATTATTAGGAAAAGAAAATTGAACACAAGTATATTAAGTTAAAATCTGACTGTGTGTATTTCGCAACTACTCCTCTTAATGCAACGCGATTTACTTAATACCGGTTATCATTGATTCGAGGATGTCATATAAACTCTGAGAATTTAAAATTTTGAATTAGATTTCAAGATATTAATATTTTTTTTGTAAATTTTAACGAAATTGCTCTAAAAGCGGTACTTAAATTACTCCATTTTTGTGGATAAAAAAAGGAGAAATAAAACGTATTAAGATATTTTTATGCCATTTTCTCATTAAAACTGAAAAGAAATATTTTATTTTCAATTTGAATAGTTGGTGAAAAAAAATCTTGATTAGAGTAAAATTTCCAAAAAATAAAAACATATTTCCACATATTCAAACTTTATGAATCAACTAGCTGTTACCCGTGACTTCGTTTACGCAACATTGAAAGAAGAATAAATGCATTAATTAAGCAAAATATTTCACTCCCGGTAACTAAAAACTTTAGTAATTAACTGATTCTTTATTACATTTCATAGGAAACAATACGGTATTTCTTTCTTATAGGGACCTTGACATAACTCAGTCTTAAAAAAGTAAAAATTTGTACCAAATAATCGCGAAAATGAAAATGCAACAAATTCAAAATGGAGGGCCAAATAAAATCGTGGAAATCGATGAATTGAGTAAAAACAAATGTCAATTTTACTTGATAAACCATTTTATTTTTAACGCTTTTGTGAAACGTTTTAACAACCGTCCTTCAAAAATAATTAATTGGAAATATTATATGCTTTTTCTTTAAATTCAATTCTGCCTCCTTGATTTAATGTATAGCTGAAACAAATCTTGTTTTCTAAAAGACAGTATATTGACAGACGATTTTTGTTCTGCAGAAAAAAAATTATTTATAAAGTTTGAATATGCGAAAATATGTTTTTATTTTTCGGATAATTTACTGAAATCAAGATTTTGTTTTCACCATCTATTCAAATTGAAAATAAATTCTGTTTTCAGTTTTAATGAGAAAATGGCGTAAAAAATATATTGATCCATTTTATTTCTCCTTTTCTATCCACAAATATGGAGTAATTTACTTGCCGTTTTTAGAGAAACTTCGTTAAAAATTTACAATAATGAGAATAATAATAATATATCGGAATCTAATTCAATTTTTTAAATTCTGAGAGTTTGTGTGACATCCTCGGATCAATGATAACCGATATTAAGTAAATTGCGTTGCGTCCGATAGTCTAAGAGGAGTAGTTGCGAAATACAAGCGGTCAGATTTTAATATAATAGATTCGTGTTAATTTTTCTTTTCTTAAAATTATGATGTGATTTTAGCAGGAAAATCTGATCTGTATATAACTGATAATTATGCTTAATAATTAGTATAGCGAAAAAAACATTTCTATTTTTCGTTTTAAATATGGAGTGAAACTTATCTACTTTCTATATTTACTGATCTTTGTATTATCAATGTATGGAATTGATTCACCCTCCTTTAAAACATATTTGAAAATTCACGTTTTATTTACAATATGATGGCGCCACTTTTTCCCCAGAAAAATATCTTTTTAATGATATAATTCTTAAATTCATGGTTGTACGCTGTGCAGTAAAGTGATAATTCATATCCTTTGTATTTATATAATTATTTTTAATGTTCTTTTCCTGGCAATCACGACGTAAATTTTAGCAGAAAACTCACATCTGTATGTAACTGCTATTTAAGCGCAATCGATATCAGTATCGATAAAAAAAATATTTCTGTTTTTCATCTTAAATATTACGTTCATTATCTGTATACTTTCATACGACTACATACTGATATTCATGCTCCTTGTATTATTAGGAATATTTGAAAATACATGGTTTTATTTATGACGTCACATTGTCCAAGCCAAGGAGGATCCTTTTCATAGTTCCATGGTCCAAGCGAAATCTTTTCTTAAAAATATAATTATTATTCATTTTTCTATCTAATTATATCGCCTTTGACAGAAAATGTCTTCTCAACGTAACTGATATTCATATTTATATAACGTAGTTATAATCATACGTAGTATAACAACAACTACGCCATATTTGCTTTCAAATATCATGGCAATTCATCATCTTTTAAATTCTTTTGAATTTTCATTTTTTACGTGGAAATCGTTTAATTGAAAAATAATTGCTGAGGAAAAATTATTATTCCAGGTTTTGTATTTATTGGCAACGGTAATGCTTAGCAACGTAAAATTATTAATTAAATTTTAAAGGAAAAAATGTTCATTTATTCTCTATGAAAATAACGAAATTTTGAATTATTATGAAAAATATTTGAATAAAATAAACGAAAACCAGCCTATGTTTATTTCCGGGTTAGAATAAACCTATATGCAAAGATACAGGATAATTAAAATCTCCATTTTGACGCTGGCTTCAGCCTAACATTTGTACACAATCGGATTTATAATATTATTAGGATTTTTTCTGCAGAGCAAAAATCGCCTGTCAGCATATTGTCAAGAAATCAAGATTTGTTTCAGCTATAGATTAAACCAAGGACACAAATTTGCTGTTACATGCAAACATAACACTTGCAATTGCAAAGCTTTTTGCAACCCCAAATTACATGCAAACGTAACATTTACATGTTATTTGCACCCAAATTAATTTTAATTTGAACCGTAATAAATGTTAATTTGCAATGAAAATTAAATGCAAAAGTAATGTTTAAATATAATTTTGGGTTGCAAAAAGCTGTGTAATTAAAGTGTTACGTTTGCATGTAATTTTGGCCTACAAAAAGCTTTGCAATTGAACCTCCTTGCATTTAGGTGTAGAATTATTCCTCCCTGTTCACAAGAATTGAATTTAAAGAAAAAGCATATACTATTTCCAATGAATTATTTTTAAATGATGGCTGTTAAAACGTTTCTCAAAGTCGTTAAAAGTAAAATGATTTATCAGTTAAAATTGACATTTCTTTTTACCGAATTCGTCGATTTACACGATTTTATTTGGCCGACTTTTTTCCATTGGTTGCAGTTTCCTTTTCGCGGTTATTTGTCACAAAATTTTACTTTTTTTAAACTGATTTATGTCAAGGCCCCTATACCAAAGAAATATAGTATTTTCTTCTATGAAATGTGATAAAGAGTTAGTTAATTATTTACGTTTTTAATTATCGGGGGTGAAATATTTTGCTTGATTAGTACATTTATTTTTCTTTTAATGTTACGTGAACGAAGTCACGGGTAACAGCTAGTAATATTATAAATCTGATTGTGTGCAAATGTTAGGCTGAAGCCAGCGTCAAATAAGCGTTGGAGCGTTTAATGATCCTGCATCTTTGCATATAAGTTGATTATAACCCTCAAATGAACATAGACTGGTTTTTGTTTATTTTATTCAAATATTTTTCTTAATAATTCAAAATTTCGTTTTTTCATAGAGAGTAAATGGACATTTCTTTCGTATAATATTTTAAAATGGTTAAATTTACTTTACCGTTGCTAATACTTTATCGTTGCCAAAACTAATCCAAAACCCGGAATAACAATTTTTACTCAACAATTTAGTTTCAATTGAAAGATTTTCACGTGAAAAATAAAAATTAAATAAAAAAATTAAAGAATTAAAATAATATAATTAGATTAAATAATATTATTAGAAATAAAACATACTTTTTTCAGTTTTTGATAATAATACAAGGTTTTAATATGCGTAACCATAGGAAACAGGCGAATATGACGCCATACATCAGAAATAAAGCGGATATGCTTTGATTGCTGAAATAATATAATCTTGGGTTTTTTGTTTACTTTTTTTCTTTTGTATGGTAATAATACTTGGCGTTTTACCGTCTGCGCAGGGCTAATATAACCATACCGTATTTTTTATTTAAATCTTAAAAAAGTAAAAAGAAGTTTCAAAAGAAAATGGTTAGCAAATGTCAATAATATGCTCCGCAAAATTATCCATGTCGAAAATGATGTCATGGATAGCGAGAAATATTTATTTTCATTCTTAAAACTAAAAGAAATAACTCGATTGCTTAAAAAAAAATGACGAATGTTAATTGTTCCATTTTTGTTGATAAAACCTAAAGATTTAATATTATTTCGTTAAAGTAACATAATTTTCCCTATTCCAGTATTGAAATTAATTGCCTGGAAAAGAAAATTAACAACAATTATGTCATTAAAAAGCGATTTCTTTGGGGGAAAAAGAGACGTCATATTTCAAATAAAACGGGAATTTTCCAATACGTTTTAAAAGGAGTGTGAATCAAATCCTTACATTAATAATACAAGGATCAGTAAGTATAGAAATTAGATGAGTTTCACGCCATATTTATAACGAAAAATTTAAATGTTTTTTTATCGATACTGATTATTAAGCATAAATATCCGTTATATATAGATGAGAGTTTTCTGCTAAAAATCGCATCATAATTTTAAGAAAAGGAAAACACGAATCTATTATATTAAAATCTGACCGTGTGTTTGTATTTCGCAACTACTCCTCACTGTAAAAAATTGCTGCAGTAAAATTACTGCAGCAGAGATTCCAGGCAATGTCCATAAGAAAACCGGTTTGGTCACTAGATAAACGAGCTTTGTTATTAGATAAACGGTTTAAAACATGAAATTTACCGAAATTGACCGTTTACCTTGAAAAGGAGGCACTTCCCGTAAAATTAAGGCAGCAATTCACGGAGAATGCCCGTGAATTTACAATTTTCTTTTACAGTGCTATACTATCGAATGCAACGCGATTTACTTAATACCGGTTATCATTGATCCGAGGATGTCACACAAACTGTCAGAAGTTAAAAAATTAAATTAGATGCCAAGATTTTTTTTTCTTTTTTGTAAATTTTAACGAAGTTTCTTTAAAAACGATAAGTAAATTACTCCATATTTGTGTATAAAAAAGGAGAAATAAAACAGATCAGTATATTTTTTACACCATTTTCTCATTAAAACTGGAAAATAGAATTTATTTTCACTTTGAATAGATGGTGAAAACAAAATCTTGATTTCAGTAAATTATCCGAAAAATAAAAACATATTTTCACATATTCAAACTTTATGAATCAATTTATTCTGGAGAACAAAAATGCCTGTTAACATACTGTCATTTATAAAATAAGATTTTTTTCAGCTATACATTAAACCAAGGAGGCGGAATTGAATTTAAAGAAAAAGCATGCACTATTTCCAATTAATGTTTTTTTTTTTTTTTGAAGGATGGCTGCTAAAACGTTTCACAAAGGCGTTAAAAGTAAAATTGTTTATCAGGTAAAATTGGCATTTGTTTTTACCCTATTAGTCTATTTCCACGATTTTATTTGGCCCTCCTTTTTGCATCGGTTGCAATTTCATTTTCGCGATTATTTGGCACAAAATTTCACTTTTTTAAGACTGAGTTATGTCAAGGTCCCTATAACAAAAAATACCGCATTGTCTCCTATGAAATGTGATAAACAGTTAGTTAATTATTAACGTTTTTAATTATTGGGAGTCTAATATTTTGCTTAATTAATGTATTTATTCTTCTTTTAATGTTGCGTTTTAATGAAGTCGCGGGTAACAGCTAGTAATATTATAAATCTGATTGTGTGCAAATGTTAGGCTGAAGCCAGCGTCAAAATGGAGCATTTAATGATCCTGTTTCTTTGCATATAGTTTGATTATAACCCTCAAATGAACATAGGCTGATTTTTGTTTATTTTATTCAAATATTTTCTTCAATAATTAAAAATTTCATTATTTTCATAGAGAATAAATGGACATTTTTCCATACAATTTAACCATTTAAATTTATCGTTGCTAGGGCTTTGATTGTTGCCAATAAATAAAAACACGGAAAAATACGTTTTCCTCAACAATTAATTTTCATTTGAACGATTTTCACGTGAAAACTGAAAATTAAAAATAATTCAAAAGAAGATGAATTTCCGTGATCTTTGAAACAAAAATATGGAGTATTTGTTATTATACATGAAGTATGAATATCGGTTATACATTAAAAAGATCTTTTTCTGTCAAAAACTGCGTTATAAGTAGAAGGAAAATGAACAATAATTATATTATTAAAAATAGATTTCGCTTGGACCATGGAACTATGAAAAGGATCCTCCTCGGCTTGGACAAATATGACGTCATAAATAAAACATGTATTTTCAAATATTCCTAATAATACAAGGAGCATAAATATCAATGTATAATGAGAGTAGATAGATAATGGACGTAATATTTAAGATCAAAAACTAAAATATTTTTTATCGATACTGATTAATAATTAGTTTGAATACCAGTTACATACAAATGAGAGTCTTCTGCTAAAATTTACGTCCTGATTGCCAGAAAAAAAATTAACAAGAATTATGCCATTAAAAAGAGATTTCTCTGAGGAAAAATTGACGTCATATTTGAAATAAAACGGGAATTTTCAAATGTGTTTACAAGGAGCGGGAATCAATCCCTTACATTAATAATAGAAGAATCGGTAGTTTAGAAAGTAGATGAGTTTCACGCCATAATTAAAACGCAAAATTATTTTTTTTTATCTATACCGATTATTAAGCATGAATATCAGTTACATACAGATGAGAGTTTTTTGCCAAAAACCACACCATGATTATTAGAAAAATAAAAATTAATACGAATCTATTATATTAAAATCTGACCGCCTGTTTGTATTTCGCAACTACTCATTTCAGATTGTCGAACGCAATGCGATTTACTTAACACCGGTTATCATTGATCCGAGGATGTCATAAACGCTCAAAATTTAAAAAAAATGATTTAAATTCCGAGATATTATTATTATTATTATTATTATTTTAATTTTAACGATGTTTCTCTAAAAACTGCAACTAAATTATTCCAATTTTGAGCGCGTTCAGAGACCGAAACGCAGGTTACTCGTATAGTTGGGGAATGACGTCATCTTATTTTCTCAGGGTAAAGTTGGGTTAAAACGGCTGTGAACGCTTTTGGGTAAAGTTATGGGTATATTTACAATCAAACACTTCCGTCAACCAATCTATCATTACATTTTTATTGTACGAACATTTCAGGAACCATCCTAGCCGATGTTGGCCAATTATATCATAGTCCTGTTAAAGGTAGACCAATCAAATGTTCAGGACTCAAGTGTACAGTAGGAGTCATAAAGAACAACAGTTAACAGTTGCAGTTAGCTATAAAGCAAACAAACAAATCAGATTTCCAACCACGTGATCACTTTACCCAACAAAATTCTCCAGGTAATGTGGGTTACCCGAAGTTTGAGTAATTTCCAGACGGGTAACGCGCAAAAAGTCACGTGATATATATTATCCATGTGTTATCCTATGTAACTCGGGGTTCGGTGTGTGAATGCGCCCTTTGTGAATAAAAAAGAAGAAATAAAACGGATATCTATATTTTTTTCTCATTAAAACTGAAAAAAATGAATTTATTTTCAGTTTGAATAGATGGTGAAAGAAAAAAAAATCTTGATTACAGTAAAATTTTTGAAAAATAAAAACGTATTTTCACACATTCAAACTTCATGAATCAATTTATTCTAAAGAACAAAAATCGTCTGTCAACATATTTTCATTTAGAAATAAAGATTTTTTTCAGTTATAGATTAAATCAAGGAGGCAAATTTAAGCTTCTTGCATTTAGGTCTAGAATAATTGGTCCCTATTCGCAAGAATTTAATTTAATGAAAAAGAATATACTATTTCCATTATCTTTGAAGGATGGCTATTAAAACGTTTCACAAGGCGTTAAAAGTAAAATGGTTTACCAGGTAAACTTGACATATGTTTTTACACAATTCGTCGATTTTATTTGGCCCGCCTTTTTTCATTGGTTGCAGTTTCTTTTTCGTGATTATTTGTCACAAAATATCACTTTTTTAAAACTTAGTTATGTGAAGGTCTCTATAACATATAGACTGGGAGGCGGCAGCACAGACAATCATCTCATCTAGTTCACGGCTGAATTAGTTAAAACTCGATTCGCATATTAAAACGCAATCGGTCTGCCAAGTCATATCTTTGTGGAAAACACGCAAAAACGCGATTTTAGCGGTTGACTCGTAGGTTTACCATTGTGTTTTCCTACACACAAAAGTATGAAAACATGGAGAACTGGGTGCAGGAAAACACAATGGTAAATCTACGAGTCAACCGCTAAAATCGGGTTTTCACGTGTTTTCCACCAAGATATGACTTGGCAGACCAATTGCGTTTTAATATGCGAATCGAGTTTAACTAATTCTGGAATTTCAGCCGTGAACTCGATAAGGTGATTGTCTGTGCTGCCGGCTCCCGGTCTATTAGCTTTTGTGCCTCCCGGTTAGTCTAAGAAGTAGCAACGTTTTCGTCACATGATTTTAGCATGGCTCATTTTTCTATATATTCTCCCTCTCTATTGTGTAGTACGAATGCGGCCGGTCTGGCTAGTGGAAGTGGTTGCGTTTACCTGTGGAGGGAGGGGCAATGCAGGTAAAAAAGTGACAAAATTACGTCATTTTAGCATGGATTTTGTTTGTAAAACTTGAATCTGCTCACTATTTGTGATATTAAGTTATTAGTCTGGCACCGTTTTAACGTTGCCAACACCGTGCCAGACCCTCATTTATAGGCAAAATAAGGTGTCAAATTCACGTCATTTTAGCATAGCTGAAATTTTAGTATGTTATACTTTGGCTATCAGATAAGCCATAATTAATTTGCCAGACCGAAATTCGGTTGCTAAATTACTGCCAGACGCCGATTTAAATCTGGCAGAGAAAGCACCTATTATGAGAGTTTGCAGCTTTTGTAGTGCTTTGGCTACTTTCAATACACAATAAAGCCGTAATTGTTGTCAAAGCAACGATCTTTGCTTTAGATAAAAGTATCTCTCTCTCTCTCTCTCTCTGTATATATATATATGAATAGCCGCCCGTCCCGACTTCGCGTGGGTACACAATGTTTCGACTACAATGCAGGGTAGGTGGTAGGTAATTAAACATTATTCTAAATAATATTCTAAAATAATTCTAAATAGGATAGAAGTGGAGGTGAGAAAAAACTGCAGTACTTACAAATTTTAAACTTTAAATAAAAGCTTGTAAAAATGTGATAAGTAATGTTTTTCTATTTATGTACATAATGACAATAATAAATTAATTTTAATATAGCAGAACCACCAGGCTTTACACGAGTTAACCTTGGCCTATCAGGTAACATAAGTAAAAATTCAATATTCTAAAAATACGCCGATCACAATAACCCATCCGCGTCCATAAACCGTCAAAATGACATTCAGAAAAAACATATGTTATTTTGACGCAATCATGCTAAATCCCTCAGCTTTATAATGGATTAAATGAATTTCTTTAAAAAAATGTATTACGCAAAATATCTAATAAAAAATCAGCAGTAGTTGTCTTATTCGTCTAATCTTCCATAATCGAGTTCATATCCTTTGTTTAACCCCCTCAGTGGGTGAATTTCTAAAATTGCTTTAAACACGTGTTTAACTATTATTCTTTAGTAGAATTATTATCCTAAATTTCATGCTCCTACCTGAAACTGCTGCTGAGATACGGTGAAATGACCTAAAACGTTTGACAATCCATTTAACCCCCTTAGTAGTTGAATTTCTAAAATCGATGAAATACGTGTTTAACTATTTTTTTTAGTAGATTTGTTATCCTGAATTTTGTGCTCCTATCTAAAACTGCTGCTGAGATATGGTGAAATTACCTAAAACGTTCAAACCTGCATTTAACCCCCTTAGTGAATTAACTTTTTTTACTATTCTCTCTTAACTTTTAAATAATTTAGTAAATATTTTCTCTTAATTATCTGAATAAACTTATATAACCTTATTTGACGGTCTGGCTGGCAGAAGATGTTGTGTTTACTTGTGAGAGTAAGGGCAATGCAGGTGAAAAAATTACAACATTAAATTTTGATAACATGAGTTTTGTTTATAACATTTGTTTCTGCAAACTATTTGTTATATTAAGCCATTAATGCCAGACGGTTTCAACGTTTTTAAGACCGTGCCAGACTCTGATTTATAGGTAAAAAATGAATCATCTACACGTCATCTACACACAGTTCAAATTTAAATATGTTATTCTTTGGGTATCACACAAACCATAATTAATTAGCCAGACACCAATTCCGTTGCTAAATTAATGCTAACATCTAGAAAGAAGTAAGCAAGCAATAAAATAAGTTAATTTTGGCATAAATTAGCAATAACAGGTCAGCGAACTGTAGCGAACAGGTAAACGAAAGAAAAAGTGAATACATTCCATTTTGAGTTTTCAAAAAATATATTATAATGAAAAGTAAGTGCTATACATAAGTGCTATATATAATAATGAAAAATAAGTGCTATATATAATAATAAAAATAAGTGCTGAATATAATGAAAAATAAGTGCTAAAAAGTACATTAACTTAAAATATTATTTCAAAATTATTTCGCCCTGTGCATTTTCAAGGTCTTCATCTTCGTCACTGCTGTCATCATTATAAGAATTATTATCATCTTTATCATCATTAACATTGCCTATTTCTTTCTAACCACTATAAGTTTATATAGAAAATTATGAGAAAAAAATATATGTTGTATAGTTTAAAATTAACAGCGAATATTAATAAAAATTAATTATAATATTACTTAAAAATTAAGACAGAATTTAAATAAATGGTTGACAATTTACGGTGGAGTTTCAGTTTTACTCTTTTTTCGCTCCTTTAGCGATTTTATACATCTCTATACTTATAAAAGAGCATGTTCTCATGACTCAGAATCAACGCCGAGTCTCAACCGCTGCTCCTAGGACTACGAAATTTGGAAGATATGTACCCACTAAGAAAGTATTTTTGAAAATTCAGCCCTACGGGGGTTAAATGGGAGGTTCGAAAGATTTAGGTCATTTCTCCATATTTCTGAAGCAGTTTTACGTAGGAGTATGACATTCAGGATAACAAATCTACTGAAAAAATAGTTAAACATTTATTTCATGGATTTTAGAAATTCAATCACTAAGGGAGTTAAATGGGGGTGGTTGAGAGTTTAGGTCATTTCCCCGCCATATCTGAAAAGCAGTTTTAGATAGGAGTGTGAAATTCAGCATACCAATTCTACTAAAAAAGGAGTTAAACATACATTTCAGCGATTTTGGAACAAGCTATTTTAGAAAAAGCGATTTTAGAGCCAACATCGACTATGAACTCGGTTATGAAAGACTAAACGAATAAGACATCTATTGCTAATTTTTTATTAGATATTTTGCGTGGCATTTTTCAAATCATAAATATATGTACTTTTATAGAAAGCAACAATCGTTGCTTTGGCGACAATCACGGCTTGGCTGTGTATTGATAGTAACCCACACGAAGTCGGGACGGGCGGCTATTCATATATATATATATATATACATATATATATATATATATAGAGAGAGAGAGAGAGATACTTTTATCTAAAGCAAGGATCGTTGCTTTGGCAACAATTACGGCTTTATTGTGTATTGAAAGTAGACAAAGCACTACAAAAGCTGCAAACTCTCATAATAGGCGCTTTCTCTACCAGATTTAAATCGGCGTCTGGCAGTAATTTAGCAACCGAATTTCGGTCTGGCAAATTAATTATGGCTTATCTGATAGCCAAAGTATAACATACTAAAATTTCAGCTATGCTAAAATGACGTGAATTTGACACCTCATTTTGCCTATAAATGAGGGTCTGGCACGGTGTTGGCAACGTTAAAACGGTGCCAGACTAATAACTTAATATCACAAATAGTTAGCAGATCCAAGTTTTATAAACAAAATGCATGCTAAAATGACGTAATTTTGTCACTTTTTTACCTGCATTGCCCCTCACCCCACAGGTAAACGCAACCACTTTCACCAGCCAGACCGGCCGCATTCGTACTACACAATAAAGACGGAGAATATATAGAAAAATGAGCCTTGCTAAAATCACGTGTTTTCTGACGTTGCTAGCTCTTAGACTAGGTCTTATAGAAATACTGTATTGTCTCCTATGGAATGTGATAAAGAGTTAGTTAATTATTTACGTTTCTAATTATCGGGAATGAAATACTTTGCTTAATTAAGAGTCTACACTAGTCACGCGATAAAACGCTCACGCTAATGTTAAGTCTGTGGGAAGGTTATCGCGCGATTTCTCGCTCACATTTTAATATTTTTAAATGATTTTTTTTTTGCATAGCATAGCTGGGGGCGATCTCTAACGTTGTTAGTTTTTACTTTTTTGGTTTTGGTTACAGTTTTTTATAAGCGGACATTTTAAATTTTGGAACCGGTTTGAACCGGTTTAAATTTTTAAATGCAAAAAATTCATATTTTTATATTCTGTATTGTAAAATTTAATGTACTACATTTGTTTACATGCAAAAACTTAAATAAATTTATAAAAAAAAAATAAAAAAAAAATTGCAGTTAATGGGTTAATTATTTATCATTTTGTTATGTTTTAAAATGTGTGATTTGTAAACAGTCAAGCTCACCAGAAGGGAAAACTTTAGCAAATAGGACTTTAAAAAGTTTTTGTTACGTTAATAAATGTTTGGTTCGAATTTGAAATACTGGATTTCAACTTTTGTTATAAAAGCTTATTTTTCACAAAAAATATAATAAATTTCATAAAAATAACCTTTATTTTTTACAAAATGCCCCCCTCCCCCTCCTCCGAAAAAAAAACCTGCATCGACCCATGCATGTGTAGGTTAATATATCTGAGAAATATATTATACATCAGGTGTAAATAGCCAATAGACACTATAGATAAATAAATGTCAATTAAGATGTTTTGTTTTGTTTAAGATTTAGAAGTCCTTTTACTTAAAACTAAATTTGTTAATAAATGTTTTCAACTTGTAACTCCCAGCCTAAATTGTGGATAGATATTTTCAGCTTAACAATAAAGATTTTTGTTACCTTCAAAACTGGTTAGTATTTATTACCATTTTTACTATTATTGTTATTGTAAGTTAGATGTAGTACAAAGATATTTATTTATCATTAATATTTTAAGAGGAAAAAAAATATTTTAGCTATGCGAGTTAAATATATTTACATAAATCACTCAATCATCTAAAACATTCTTGCATCCAGCCGTACTGTGAAATGTTCCAGTGATTTATTATTAATAATATGTTATAGTACAAGAGACTCACAAAACATTTTTCAAGATAAGACACGTGTATAAATGTCAAAATATCAATTCAGGAATTACGATTTATTTATTTTGTTAATAATTCATAATATGTAATGAGGTGTATTTTTAGTTCTTCATTTCATGATAAAACACAAGCTCTAAAAATTTCGATGATAAAGAGTATTTCATTAATAAATATATTTGCAGAAATCTATATTTTATCAAGTTTACTATTTCTTATGTATACATATTATCAAATCAACTAATTTAAAATTGTCAAACACTCACGTTAATACGTTTCAACTTAGTAAAAATCAATTATCGGTAAAACTTGTAAATTTTTCAACTGTTTACAAGTAGTTTGTTTAGATTTCAGATAAATAAGAAATTAAACTAATTTTTTAAATATAACAACCTACGACTCAACTTTTATTTTATCATCATTATATAAATCATTAAATTTATTTCTGCATGGTAAGCAACAAAAACTGTGCAAGAAAATTCAGTAGATAAAAATATGAATAAAATGAAATTATTATAAGTTCTACATAACTAATAATTTAAAACACAAGCGATATCATTCAACTTTCACGAGATAAAAGTCTCAACATCCGACATCAAGATTATGACTTAAAATGTCTTATCTTGATCTTGAAAATAATGTATTGAGCCATTTATAATACGACATATCTAAAATTTATATAACAGTAAAACATGATATACAAACACACTGAAACATTTCACATACCTGTATTTAAAGTGAATGATATTCATGTATATTCCCATCGTTTATTTATTCGCCATAAATGGCGTTATTTATTTATTAATAAAATTAAAATCTAGCGCGGCACGGGGCTCGCGGTACACTACAATTCAACAGTAGCCATTACAATTATACTTGTACAATCTCCCTCTCTCGTCCCTTGCGACGTGAAAATGAGGGAAAACACGTCATAGCGCATGTGCAAACGCTAGTCACATTCTGGGGCGTCAATACGTGGTGCAAGGCACCTTAATTCGCTTTAAACACACAGTGAGAGGCGAATCGTCATCCAAAAAAAAATTTCCAAGTCTCTATGGCACGCTAGGGTTCCAAATGGCACCGGTTCTTCTCCCCGGTTCCCAAATGGCACCGATTTGTCAACTTCAATTTTAACAGTGTACTTTTTGAAAAGAAAAGAAAATAAAGTGCGAAAAATCTAGACATTTAGTTTTTATTTCAGAAGTTACCAATATTTGTTAATGTCATTGGTGAAATTTAGGGGGGATGGGCAATTAGGTTGTATTTTAAATATCGTGTTAATGTTACAGGTATATAGATCTGGTGCCCCCTGGAACTAATCTATACTTGCAGCGCGAAAGTTGCATTTCCTTGCAAATTTGTTTCAAGTGTTTAAATATTCTTAATAAGAAACATAAGAGAATTAGAATGAAAAGTATTAAAACGTGTTTTATAATCAATTGATTTTCTCTCAATATTAATTTTACAAGTATCGCGAAACATATCTCAATGTTACATTTACGAAAAATTAGCTTTTCTGCAGCAAATAACGTTCAAACGGAAAATAAATTTAGGCTACGTCATTGGAAGAAGATTTCATAGTATGCCTGCCCTAAAACACTATCTTGTAAAGAAAACATTTTTAAAACGTCCTGCAGAATTTCCCATGTACGTTTAACAGTTCATAAAATAATAGCTATGAAAAGTATTTGTATGACGATTTGTATTTCATAACATTACATATTTATTTATCCTATGCACTTGAAAAATTGACATTAATATCAATTTTGCGTTAAATTAATATTTCTGTTTAAGAATTAAGTAGCGGAAAAACACGATTAGGACTCTTAAAGAGTTTTAAAAAGGTTTTTTTAATCATAATTTATACCCAAAAATTTTACGTTGTTTATATAGGATAGAGAATTTTTATGTGTATTGATAAATAAATTGAGAAATACATACATATTCTTTCATAGGTGTTTAATCGTTATAAGTTTAGTAATTCATGAGAATTAAAAACTAGTTACTAGTGTGCCACGAAATAAAAAATTTGAGACTAGCTGTTCTACAAAGTAACTTACCACGCCTGACAGCTATTCTTACGAAATTGCATCCATCAAATTTAGATTTGTAAGTCTAGTTGCGATGTACTGCGCCAGTCGGTTAGAACACAACCGTAACCCAAAAATTCTATTGGAATTCAACCGAAAACCCGAACTAAACCCGACAAAAAGTTCTGACCTAAACCGGACACACTTCATCTCGAAACTGACACGAACACCGAAATGTCAGACAGTCAGTCCATATTTTACATTAATACAATTATGGAAACGTACTCTGTACAATTATATCTATATTATAAATTTTGTCTTTTAATTAGAAAAATGGCCATATATATTAATTAATAGTCATTAATTTTCAAATATATAGTATTTTTCTGAAATATATTTAGGGCTTTCTCTGAAGACTCGCATCAAGTCGAACACGACTCGTAAAAGTTAAAACCCAACCCAAAACGAAACAATTAAAGTCAACCCGACCTGCAAAGAAAAACACCCGATCCTTACCCGACTCAATTCTTCCGAACTCTAGCTGACACAAACGAAAAGCCACTTGTTAGTGGCAAAGGTAATTAATTTTTCTGTCAATAAATGTTTTGTCATTAAGAATATCCGATATATTTTTCCCATTATTATTATTTTGTAAATTTCGTTTTTTACCGTTTCTTGTTAATGGAAATACTTTCAGAATTATTGCATTTTCCTTTCTTCTGTGACTTTTTGGAACATTCTGTACAATTTTTAAAATGAAAATTAAAAGGAATTTAATCTTAACGAATCAGTCAGTAAATAACGTAATTATTTTTCTTTCTTTTTTCTTTTAACTTCACTATTATTTTTTCCTTATTTTTTCAGTTACGTTAATGCACATATAGAATCTATGTTTTCCATAAAATCTTAATTGAAAAGCCATTCGTGCTTAAAAGCTTTATTGAATATATATATTTTTTTTTTTTAAACTACGTTAAAGTAAAATCTTTTATTTCTTAAAAGTACGCATTATGCTCAATTTAATAAATTGTAAAGAAAATAAATAAATGAGCAAATGTTTTTCTAAGAAATTTATTTTTAATGTTTAAAAGATCGCTTAATTGCTTAGTACTGCTTCAATTTTGCTATTTACATTCTAATTAAATAGCAGCAACTTTTTTTTCTTTCTCTTATTTCTTGATTGAAGATTATTTAATAACCATGGCATAAAAATGGGACTTTAGACATTAGAGAATTTTAAATATAAATTAACTTATAACTAAACATAATTTTTCCCATTAAATTTATTTATAAATTTTGCACTTGAATAGTTTTTCAATTAAAGAAAAAATAAATATATTGTTATACTATTATTGAAATTAACAAATGAACAAAAAAATAATATAAACAATTCTATAAAGAGCAAAACAAATATTAATGCATACTAAGAAATTTAAATATTAAAATATAATGCAAAACAAAGACATTTTTTCCCTAGATATAAATATTTAATTATAAAATGCATTAATAAAAATAACTAAAAATATTTTTTTAAGGTAGACTGTATGATTATACTAAACAAACCCGCCCGACGTTGCTTGGATCTACAGAAAAGCCCATCTATCCGTGGATATTCCCCTTTTTTTCTGTATTTACATCCGGGCAACTTGAATGATCATTTTAAACTGCAGAATAAACAGAAAAAATTAAAACGAATATATATGTATATATATTGAAATAGTAAATATTCATATTTTTTATTTTATAAAAGGTACCGTTGAGAGTAGAAAAATACCTTTGATATGTATTTTTATATTTTCTCTTTTTTTTCTGTATTTCTATCCGGGTTACGCGGATGGCAATTTCAAACTAAAGAAAAAAAGGAATGTATAAAACGATCCCAAGAAAATATACTTTTTCAAAATAGTAAATATTCATTTTTTTAAAAGAAAAGTACCATTAATACCTGAAAGGTAATCATACGATTTTTTAACACTTCCCAACCTAGTTGAAAAGAGCTTATGACTTCGGTTTGTCTGCCGTTTGTCCGTCTCTCCGTGCTCTAACTCGCGTAAATATACTCGGGTCTTTTAAAACATGATGAAATTGATATATAATTATGAAGTGAATTAAAACATGCTTTTTGTAGAATATGGGGGGGGGCAAAGCATTTATTATTCATTTACAGGGACAAACAAAAGAATTCTGTTACACATTGTTCTATGGGGAAAATCGTTTGCAGTGTAATTTAATGATATTTCACTATTTCAAACATAATGAAAGTTATATGCATTACTGAGGTGCACTATAAATCGCTCTCTTGAAAGTGTGGTGTGCATTGCGTTTATTTACAGGGACACGCAAAAGATATCGGTTACAGTATTACATGTGCGATATTTATAGTCTATGTGTGATAAGTGCGTTTTCAACTTTATTTTGCGTTTTTAAGTTTAACTATTTTTTTCCATAGTAAGTTTGTGTTTATAAACTCGGTTGATCCTATACAGGGCTACACAAGGGAATTCATAAGTATTACATACTATGGGAGTGAATTGCTTAAGGATAGTTTTTAATTGTGTTACGCATTTTCCTGCTGAACTATATTTAGTAGACTAATAGAAGTTTGTAGAATATAAATAAATTCATATACAGGGCTACGCAAAGAATAAGATACATTGTCGGTTACTGTTGGTAATTGCTGCGAGTGATTTTTAAGTTGCCTTTTAACTTAATATGTGGTGTGTACAAAAATCTTTATATAATATACAGGGCTGTACAAAAGATTTCGAGTGCATTTCCATCGATTGTCGAAAATTGCTAAATGTGAATATTCAAACTGAAATAAATTTTATCATACTATATATCTACATCTATTCATCATATACAGGGCTGCACAAAATAATTCGACTACTTTTTTGACACTGGAATGTAATTTCGAAAACTGTATTTTTCAATGTGTTATATGTTTTCTAAACTGCTTACTTACATATCTTCTTTCACTTCATTTAACGGTGAAGTTTCGTTAGAATTTTCTGGATGTGTTGGAAAGTGTTTCATAATCTATGTTTGACGCATGATTTTTCGTTCTTATTTTAACTCTATAAGAGAGGAAGCGATTGTGATTCTAAAATGTAAAAAAAACGGGACGTTTATTATGTCTGTGCTTGAAAAATCTCGGTATTCCCAGACATGCGCAGAAGTGATTTTCGCGACAATGGAAGCTAGTTTATTAGCCTCCGATAAGTAATTTTAATTAATATCTCGGCTAATTATCAAAAATTGAAAAATCTGAATCTTAGGTGCATTCAGTCTCACACAAATCATTATTGTAATATTTTCTTTACACTATGTGTTCGTTAAGTTAAAAAAAATTGATCCTATGTAAAACAGAGTTAGTGCAGTCTTAAAAGATGAATACCAAGAACGAAAAATCATGCATCAGTCATAGTTTAAAAAACACTTTCCAACAACAACAGAATATTATTAAGAAATTTCCCTTCTTCCTAGAAGGCAATGAGATAGCTATATAAACAACTTTAAAAAAAATAACATACAATTCAGTAAAAATACATTTTTAAAAATTGCTGTCTCTATCCAGTCATGTGTGCGAGTTCTTTCGTGTGGCCTTGTATGATATCTATAGAATTTATACACAGCACCTAATACACTCAAAATTATATAAGTTTAAAAATGCGTAACCCAGCGGAAAACGCACTTCCAGCAATTATCGATCTTATATGTGATATTTATTACATGTGAAATATCATAGCATCATTTAAATGCACCGGAAAAGTTTTATCCCCATTAGCTATAACGTGTCGGAATTATTTTGTGTGTCCCTGTAAATGAACTATAAACGCTACACGCTTAAATTTAATACCGAATATTCTATAGTAAACCTCAATAACATATAAAAATTTCCTCGCTATCGGAGTACGCTGTATAAAATATCTGTAATTCTGACAGAAAAATATTGTATTTTTTAGAGAAAAAAACTGTTTTAAAGAAAAACAGGTTTTTCCTGTAAAAAAATGTGTATTTTGCAACAGAAAAAATCTATATTTTTTACGAAAAAAAACTTTTTTAATGAAAATATACAGATATTTCCTGTGAATTAATCGGTTTACTACTGACACCAAAATTGACGGTTTTTTCTGTCATTTTTTTTACAGTGTATATTTATGAGAGTTAGAGTACGGACAGACAGTCAGACAATAATCGGGCAGACAAACCGAGTTCCTGAACAATCTTCATTAATGTTAAGTACTAAAAACAATATAAATTAGAAAAGACAATTCCGAACATATTCTGATGCAACGTATCTTTAAACCAATTCAATTTAGCATCATATTAATTTCACGTTCAACATAAAATGCAAATCTTCCTTCATCTGGTATGCTAAAACATTGCATTTTACGCGGAGACAATTATTTATTTAGAATTTCAAATACGAATTCGAGTGCAGACATGCAGAAATGCAAATACTTTATATTCGTCTACAAATCAAGGGCTGTCTTTTAATTAGATTTAGTTTAGAGTTATAAATATTAGTCCTGGACATACTCCGTCAAAATTAGGCTTAATAACTTAATGAGTAAATTTTAGTTAGCATTTGCATTTCTATTGGGCAGAATGTTTATCAATTTCCTTTCTGTTTTACAAATTATTTCATATACTATCACAAATAAATAAGCATAAAAATAAAAATATTTTTTTTTTTAAATACATTGTTTTATAAGTATTCAACGTTTATCCTAAAAGTCACGCCTAATTTCATATCTATAATTCAAAAAAAATTCTATTAGAACACATTAATTTTTCATAAGCACCGAACCCGATTATGGAAAATTCGCATTTTTTCATGTTTACTAGAAAAGCGAGTTAGTGAGTTTATTTTAAAAAATAATTTTTGCTTCTTTTTTAGGTGCGTTCGTAATTATATAAGTACGTAGCACCTATTGTAGTCGTCCAGTCCGTCCGTCTGTCCGTAGGTAACAGCACAAAAGCTTGCCAACCGAATGGTTTGAAATTTATATAATCGTTGCAGACTTATGTCGAATCATTTCAAATTTTATGAAAATCGAATCAAAACTTAAGAAGATATTAATAAAAGTTTTCTTCGTTCTATTAAATCTGTCATACGTAATTAATTCAATGAAAACCCATGATAGGTAATGATTCTACGTTGCCATGGTGATTACGTCCTATTTATGATGGAGTCGTATTATTTCCGTATTACTGAATTTAAAAACTGAATTTGTATACTAAAATTGTTTAATTATAGCAATCCTATAATCTACCGACAATTTTTTTGAATAGATGTTTCCGGAGAAATAGAAAACGAGTCTCAATATGGATTTCAAGCTCTGAAATTTTCAAATCTAGGCTTCAGTTTCCCATCTGGATTTTCAGTCAATGTCAACAAAAGATAAAATGTTGCCAACTTAAAATGTACTTATTTTATTACGGAACTTAATCGTATCATAATAACAAACAATACAAATATTTATAAAAGTAGTTATAATACGATTGTACTTCATTTATCAAGTTTGACGTACAATTTCCAACTTGTTCAATAAGCAATAAAGGGTGCTTATTAAGCACCAACAAATTTTTTGTCGGATACAGACAGATAGACTCACAGAGTCACAGACAGACATTTTCTAAAAACAGTCCAATCGTGTTCAGGACCTCCTAAAACGTATAAATCCGTCGAAAATCGAAAGTCGAGAATTTTCGTGAATCCAATACTTTCTTCTTGTAAAGGCAGACGAAAGTAGTAATATTGTTTTTCCGTCAATATTCAAAAATCCACAGAAAATATACAAATCCAAAAGCAAAGGAATAAATGAAAGAAATGTTGCTTCTTTAAACTTCGCCATCGACCAATATTTCATTTAGTAACACTACCCACTATACTGTGAAAATGATATTGGAAACACATTTAACCAAACGTGTCTTTTTATCTCGTCTAGTATCGATTTTATGTTTACCAGGGAAACGCGACCCGGGCTTCCCGTGTTACAGAGCATAGCTGAAAACTATTTTTCTCTGACTCTACTATATATATATATATATATATATATATATATATACACTTCTTTTTTGGTATTTAATATAGTATTTACTTTATCCATTAACAACACCAAAATGCATTTTTTAAATTAAAAATAACATAATGTATTCAAATAAAGTTTGGAAATTTATTAAAAGCAGTAATTCCGTATTAGCCTTATGCCAGGATTTGATAGCCGAAGGAATCACCAAAGGTTTCGCTACTTAACGCAACGTTTTTTTTATTTTAATATTTTCAACTGTTTAAGATCATAGTTCGATAACATGTCTGTGAAATTTGTGTTTCACATATATAATATTAATTTTTGTTTAATTATTTATTGATAGAATTTTAATTTCGTTCTGCAATATTAGCCGAAAACAAATGCTGAACTATTTATCTTGTTTTAAGTGGAAACGGATTAATCTTTCGTAATCGGGCTCCACACGATAGAGAAAAGATGTAAAAGTAATTCATGCTTGAAAATTATTTAAAAAACTACAAACAATCAGTAAACTAAGATACAGTTTTCAAACAAGTTATATTTGAAAGTGCAGTTTTTTCCCCTATTCGGCGGTTTAAAAATTGAAATCGTTCGATTGCATATATGTTAAATTTGTGTTTTATTTTATTTTATTTATTTATTTATTGATGAAATTTTAATTTCGTATGTGGAAAGTCAGCCGCAGACCAGGGCTGAACTATTTATATTGTTTTAAGTGCGAATGGGTTATCGTTCTTCCTAATACTTTCGTTCTATATGAAATGCCCTACTGAATATTGGACATTATTATCTTATCCCTACAACACACTATACGTTTACACTTCCGGAGCAAGATGGTTGATCAGATAAAACCATTATTTCATTCACTAATGTTAGCAGAAGTCCAACTTTCCGCTGTATTAGATGTTGGAGTGCCGATAACTTCATAACACGTAAGTAACTGTCATTTTTTGAGAATTTCAAATATTTGTTCACGTTTTATAAGTACAAAATATTCTCAAGTTTATTATTTAGTTAGCGATACTCGATGAGGATGAAATCTCATGTAGTGGTGATAGTGAAATCTCCCCCCACACACCCCGTGAATTTTTAATAATTGTTCAAGTTTTATAAGTACGAAATTAAATTCAAATTAATTCAATACGAAATGATTTCCGATTTCATGAAAACTTAAGACGCATTAGCAAGATGCAATTGCGAATGCGAATAAATTAATAAGACGAATATAAGACCTAAGACGAATCAAGTAACAGAAGACTGAAAAAAAATCACCAGTGCTCACACAGATGATCGAATTTTTTAAGATGTTTATTTGTTTGTTTTCTCTCATTATGTTGGATAATATAGTATACGAATTGACAAAATATAAATAAAAATAAATAAAATATTCAAATTTGCATTAATGTGGGGTTACTATTTTCATGGATGTAGATGTCTCAGTAGATGGCAGCAACAGAACCCCCTTCCCCCCCACCCCAGAGTAGTGCATGCCACGTGTTGTTGACGTCATTGAAAGTACGCCCCTTGAATACTAGGCCTGAGCGCTGACACAAAAATGACGGCTGTCGTAAGAGGATTTTTTTTTCAGCGTTTGTACGGTCCTTGGAATTTGAACACCAATATTTTCTAAAAGTTTTTTTTGCCTTATTTTTCTGATATCAAATAAGTCGAAGAAAACTTTTAGAAATTGCTAGTGTTCAGATTCGAGGAATCGTACAACAGATGAAAAAATCCGCCTAAGACAGCCGCCATTTTTGTGCCAGGCCTAGTTTCACGGGGCGTTGGTACGATGTTGAGTGTTTGTTGGAACGAGCGGGTAGACGGAAAAACGAGGGTGCAATATTTAGACGATTGAAAGAGATAGTGGAATATTACGTAAAAACGTGTCGCTAACATAAAATTAAAGTTGCTACCTCTGTATAAAGTTGCTACCTTATTCTTCTGTAAATAATTTACTGTAAATGGTTTTTATATTCAATATATTATCAATTAATACTTGATTGAAGTTTAATATTTTTTACAAAGTCGTCTGTTTGATTAACTACATTAGTGCATTTTAATATTTTATTAAAACTGTTTTTTTCCCTTTGTATTTTCTACTATGACAGCAGATTAAAGCATTTTATAACGGTTAAAAAACTTAAAACTATTTAAAAAACAATTTTCTCTTGAAAAGTCGTTTCCCCGTAAAATGACAGTTTCAAAGCTATAAGCCGCTATGGATAAAACGTTCCAACTGTCTTAAAAAACAAGCATAACTTCAATTTACGGTTTTTGTACATTAAAGTGCGGGATATTCCTGTAACAAAAAAGTAGAATTACTACTTTTTACATTTATTTTTTACAGTGCACGTTGTTACATACATAAAAAAGAAATTACAAAGAAATTGCATAATTGTTTCAAATCGGATAACATATTTTTAATTGCGATTCTCTCAAAATATTAACAGTGATTGTTAACTACAATCTAGCTAAATATAACATTATGGAAGATCCATAAAGAACATTTCAATAAAATTGTAATTTAAGAATTTAATAAATAGTACTTACAAAGCAATTCTGATTATCTGTTTCAAAATATACTGTAATGACACATTAACTTATTTCCATGCTTTTTGATTGGAGAGTATTTAATAATGAATTTATAAAAGCAATTTTTTTGTGAATTAAATATTAATTAAGGCACAACATGTTTACATTTTCCCCTTTAAATAAATTATACACATAAATATTTTTTTAGTTAATGGCTTGATGCAAAGCATGGATTTTACATACATGAATTAACTGCACAATTAAGAAATAATCAAATGAAAAGAAAATCTAAAACAATAACAATATTGAAAAGTAAATTTCGTCCTGTGTAAGTTTAGAATATCTATTCATTCAAAATATAAAATTATTAAATTAACTGATAAATTTTATTTTCCTCTCAAAAATTTAACAACATCTTTCAGCTTCATTCCAGCTAAATGTAAATTTATTAAAAAACTACAACCAACCTTTCTATAAACTTGTACCTTAATATTTTAATAAATACATACAGATCATAATATCGTATTCTGATTAGCTATTTTACTGTATTTTGCAATGATTCATTAACTTAATTCAACTGCTTATATAAAAAGAAGTAGAAAATGCTGAAACGAACATTTAAAACTTAAGATAAACATACACTTTAATAAGATTAACGAGGCATGTACATTTTTATGCCAAAATTTTTGAAATAATTCCTTGTTCGAAATGAAATGTTTTTTCATAAAATTATTCAAATTATGCTCAATTTAGTAAATTATAAAGAAAATAAACAAACAAATGTTTTTCAAATGAAAAGATTCAAATAAGCAAACGAGCGTTAAATTGCGCCCTTAATACTTCTTCGATTGTTATTCAAATAGGGAATAACATTTGACATTTAAAATATACAAGACCTCTTAAAATATTTTAACAGAAAACCGAAATCAAAATAACAAATGTTCTTTAAACTGCTTCTGTTTCGACTTGTCTTCAGAAAATCTGTTCTTTATCATTTGATATATTAAATTTAGGAATAAACACAAAAAAAACTAATAAAATGTTTTAAATTTGTAATCCTAGTTTTCCAATAAATTTGAAACCTAATAAGTTAATAAGTAATTAATAAGCAATTTTACGAGGGGTAGAAATTTTTCCGATTATTTATTTACTGTAAAATTTCAGGATTCGTTAACTTAATTTAAATATTTATATTTAAAGAAATAAAAAAACGCCGAAAGCTTGCAGTTTTTAAGATAAATGTTATATTGAAATAAATCTAACGAGGTATTTATATTTGAAAGTAAATGGATTTTTTTAGAAGAATTTTCTTTAATTTTTAATTTGAAATAAAATATTTTATCCTTTAGAATATATTAAAAGAACACTCAATTTAGTAAAAGATAAATTAAATGAACGAATAAATGTTTCCTTAATTGAAAAGTTTTTAGTGATCAAAATAACATTAAATTGCGCACTTAATGTTTCTCCAATTGCTATATACATTCGAAACAAATGTCTGCAACGTTTTGTTTTGTATACTTCTTGATAAAGGAATATTTATTAATGTATGTATAAAAACACAACGTTTCAGTAGTTAAACATTAATTTACGCATAACAAAACATAAACGTGTTCTTTAATTTACTGAAGACATTTTACGCACTAATAATTTTTCAGTTAATGATATAATGCAAAATATGAATTTTAGCCATATATTAAGTTAATTGAACAATTATGAAAAATGTACAAGTAATAAATTGAAAGAAAATTAAACGAAATAACAACTTACAGAACTAAATTTCTTCTTTAATAATACAGTCCATGATACGTATTGAATGCACTTTCTTTCAATAAATAAATATTACGAGGGCAGTAATACTATACTCTCCTCCCAAAAATTTAACAAAAATTTTCAGCTTCATTAGAACTAAATATAAAATTACTAAAGAACTATAACCAGACTTTCTATAAAATTGTAATTTAATGCTTAAACAAATACAATCCCAATAATCGTCCAGCTGAAAATTTACTGATTGTTTACTATATTTTGTATAGTAGGAATTCATTAACTTAATTTAACGGTTTATATTTTAAAAAAAACAGAAAATTACTTAATAGTATATTCAAATATTTAAGATAAACATTCACTTTAATAAAATTAACGACGCATATAATTTGTTTTTGTAAAAAATTTCGAAATAATTGTTTATTTGAATTAAAACATTTTTTCGTAAAAATATTCAAATTACGCACAATCTAATAAATTATAAACAAAATGAAGAAACAAATCCAAAAGAAAAGTTTTTATTATTCAAAAGAGCGTAAAATTGCAACCTTAATGTTTCTTCATTTGTCATTCAAGTGCTAATCAAATGCCTGGAACATATTCTTTAGCATCCTACTTGATTGGAGAATGTTTAATAATGAATGTATAAAAACATGACTTTTCACGATTTAAATAATAATTTGGGCACAATAAACTTACATTTTTCCTGTTTTAAATTTAATAAAGAAATTTTACGCATGAATAATTTTTCAGTTAATGATTTGATGCGAGACAGTTTTTACTCATGCATTAACTTATTTGAGCAATTAAGAAAAAAGGCCTTCCAGCCTGTACCGGGAGGAAAAGGTTGCTTTCATAGTTCATGTCATTAAAAATTCAACTCATTTTATTCAAACACCCGAAGCTAAATTTCTTGGAACCTGATTATAGAAGATTCAATCCTGGTTTTCGTTAATACTGAATTTGAATGCGCATTTGAGCCTGAGATTTACAGCATAACAAAAATCACATTGTTTCAAAATGTCAATCAACCTAGAATTTCAAACTGCCATATCTCTGCCATTTTTTAAGATAAAGCCAAAATAAAAAATGCTCCGGAATCCTTGTATTACGATCTAACACTTAACGGAAACAACTTTTTCAAATGATAATTTTGTATACATTTTTTTATTAACTTCCCGCCATTTGAAACAAGATGGTGCATGAAGCTGGCCAACGAACTCGGTTGAAACCTTGGTATGTTCTGTACACATGATCAGTTACATTCATATCGGTTCATAAATACGAGAGTTACAGCATAACAAATGTCAGATTGTTTCAAAATCTCAACCGCCCTAGAATTTCAAAGGGCCATATCTCAGCCATTTTTTAAGATATAGCAAAAACAAAAAATGTTCCAGAATCCTTGTATCACGTTCTAACACTTAACAGAAATTTTTATAATAATAACGAACAATTTTTTCAATTTATAATTTTTTTGTTTATGTTTTTGAATTTTTAAAAATTTAAATTTTTTTAACTGGCCGCCATTTTGAAACAAGATGGCGGATGAAGCTGGGCAACGAACTCGGTCAAGACCTTGGTATGTCCTGTGCACATACTCAGTTACATCAAATTCGGTTCATAAATAAGAGGGTAACAGCATGACAAATGTCAGATACATATATATATATATATATAGAAATCAACATTTGAACGGAGGGTGGTTTGGGGATCTGGGGGTCATGATCGATGAAAATATACCAAAACTTTTTGGAATTGCTTTCCTCCAAACTGCTGCAATAGGTAGCTTTTTGTATTGAAAGCTACTTAAAAGTAGAATAAAAGATTGAAACAATTTTCTGTCACAATAACAGCGTTGTGAATGAAAGGAAATTAGTAAATGCACTTGGATACGCCGATAGCTCAGTTAATAATAATTATCACTACGAAGAAAAAACACACAATCTCAAAATAAAATAAACTCACTTGCGGACTGTAACTCATTTAATTTATCACAACATTAAATAAAAATGGTCGAGAGCCGAGATTTACACAACTCCTCAGATCGGCATCTCGAACGCAACTCACAATTACAAGTTTTTTGTTTTTTTAAACATTTTACATAGACGGCGCTTCTAGCGGCAACATACCGCCGGACCTTGAATGTTGCTAACATTCAATAATATAAATGCAATATAATTCAAACACAATCTCTAAGTGAAAAATACAATCTAAAAAAAAACACAATTTCTTCTCAAAAATACTACACTAAATAAAATACTAAATTTACAAATATAAACACAAGAATGCAATACACTGCAGGAAAATATATAGTTTAATAAAACAAATGTATGAATTTAAGTAGTTAATAAACCATCATTCACATATGGCAAAACAACAATTTTTGTGACTGGCCTTTTATATGTGCCATTTTTATCTTTCAAGGTGACAACTCTTATGATATTGTCTTGGCCTGGATGAATTTTAATAATTCGGGCCAAATGCCATTTTAAAGGGCAATAATTATCAGAATTTTTTACTAATACTAAATCTCCCTCTTTTATCTTTTCCCTTCCCTTGTGCCATTTAGGTCTATTTAAGAACTTGTTCAAATATTCTGATGACCATTTTTTCCAAATATGTTGTGTTAATTTTTGAACTAATTGCCATCTGCTCAACCTATTCACAGGAATTTCTGTATAATTTGGTTCTGGTAAGGCCATTAAAGAGGAACCAATAAGGAAGTGAGCAGGTGTCAAAGTTTCAACATCATTTTGGATCATTTGAAAAGGGGCAGAGTGGCCGAGAATTAAGAACTGCCTCAATTTGAGTAATAAGAGTCAAGAGTTCCTCATAACTTAAAATAGTTTTACCTACAACACGTTTTAAATGGTATTTAAGGGATTTGATATTAGCCTCCCACAAACCTCCAAAGTGAGGAGCTGAAGGGGGGTTAAAATGCCAGTTAATACCTTCATTAGCTAAATATTTTTCTATTTCCTCCTCACTTTTATCGTTAAATAAAGATCTGAGAATTGCTCTTAATTCTTTATTGTACCAACGAAATTTCGACCATTATCACTATATATATCAGAAGGTTTGCCCCGCCTTGCTATAAAGAGTTTAAGTGATGCTAAGAATGCTTCACTTGTTAGATCATTTACTATTTCAAAATGCAAGGCTTTTGTAGTAAAACAAACAAATACACAAATAAATACTTTTTTTACCTGTGTACTTCTACCCACGAAGTTTTTCACTTCAAAGGGACCACAGTAGTCCAATCCAGTACGCATAAATGCTCGGGCCATTGTTACTCTAGAAGATGGCAAATCAGCCATTTGTTGCTCTGAATTCTTAGAATTCACCTTTTTGCAAGTCATACAATTGAAAAGGATTTTACGAACTACATTTCTAGCAGATAAGATCCAAAATTTGTTTCGGATGAGAGAAAGAGTTGTCTCAGCACCTGCATGGAAATACAAATTATGAAAATATTTAATAACACAAAAAGTTAAATTATGTTTTGAAGGAATAATCATTGGATATTTTTGATGATCAGTTAAGTTGCTGTTTCTCAGTCTACCACCAACTCGGATTACACCGTTATCATCTAAAAACGGGCACAAGTTTTTCAGTTTACTACTGTTAGGGATTGCATTACCCTTTTCCAAATACTGCATTTCCTTCACGAATGAAGTCTTCTGGATGTTTTTTACTGTACAGAATAAGGACTGAGAGAGTTCACTGCTGGTAAAAGTTCCACCTTTGGGATACAAGGGATTTCTACAGTTAGGGATGAATCTATTACACCATGCTACTACTCTTTGCAGCTTTATGAATGAAGAACTGTTATTAATGATGTCTAAAGGCTCAACAATGTTAACTAAGGTACATACTTGAGTTACTGATGGTGCTTTCAATTCACGGATAAACAACTCACTGGTTTCAACAGAAATAATATCAGGAGACTCCACCATCTCAGGCTGTTGTAGTAATGATGGACCGAACCACCATAAATCACATTGCTGGATCTTGATGGGATCTAGGCCTCTAGAAATGAAATCTGCAAGATTTTATTTGGAAGGTACATAATTCCACTGATCAATCGAAGTTAAACTTTGTATAATTGATACTCTATTTGCGACAAATGTCTTTAGATCATTCGACTCCTTTTTTAACCATGCAAGTACAATAGTACTATCTGTCCAAAAACAAGTTTTAGAAACTTCTTGCTTTAGAGCACTTAACACTTTTTGCATCAACTTAGATAATAGGAGTGCGGCAGAAAGTTCTAGGCGAGGGATAGTAATATGCTTTAGATGATCTCTCTAGAGCCACTCTAGATTTACTAGTGAGCAGTTTGACAGCAGAATCACCATAAGAATTAATAGATTTTACATAAACGACCGCACCATAAGCAAGTTCAGAAGCATCTGAAAAACCATGCAATTCCACACAATTAGATTGTTCTACAAATACAAATCTTGGGATATTGATCATATTTACAGTTTTTAAGGAAGTAAGAAAATTAGTCCATTCGATATTTTCTTTCACGGGAAGATAATCACACCAATCTATTTTCAGCAACCATAATTTTTGGAGGAAAACCTTGGCCTTTGTAATTATTGGACCTATCAAACCCAACGGGTCAAATATTCTAGCAATTTGCGATAATACTGAGCTTTTGGTATACCTTTCACTTTGCTCTATAATTAAATTAAATCCGAAACAGTCTGGTTGCGGCTTCCACAATATTCCTAAAGTTTTTGTCTCATTGGAAAATGAATATTCAGATATTGCATTATTACACAAAAGAGAAGAATTATTTACTGACCATTTGTGAAGATCCATGCTTCCCTTCTTTAACAAAGGTATCAGTTGTTGTTGGATCTCTTTAGCTGTGTCTAGATCATCAGCACCTGTCAAAATATCATCCATATATACGTCTTGAAATAATACATTTGCAGCTAAAGGAAATTCCTTTCCTTCATCTCTAGCTAGCTGGGTAAGGGTTCTTGTCGCTAAAAAAGGGGCACTCGTTGTGCCATAAGTCGCCGTACATAATCTATGCACCTTAACTGGTTCATGCACCTCAGATTTAAACAAGATTCTCAATAAATCTCCTTGACTCGGATGTATCAATATCATACGGTATATTTTTTTAATATCTGCTACAAAAACAAATTTGTGCTTTCGAAATCGCAACATTATACTAAATAATTCATCTTGGATTGTTCTTCCGTTATATTGCAAACTATTTAAAGATTTTCCGGTAGAAGTTAAGGAGCTAGCGTTAAAGACAACTCTTCAAAATTTTAGCTGTTAAGGACCAACTCTTTTATTTGGTCATTTACAGTTAAGGTTTGCTAACGAATGATAAAACTACAGTCAAACCCCGATTTAGTGCCATCTCGAAATAGCGCCAATTCCGTTTAACCGCCAATTGCGTCTATGAACAAATCTGCCAAATAGGAATTTCAATGTAATGTATCCGTTAAAGCGCCAACTCGATATACCGCCAAAAAAAAATGTCTAGAAATTACTTTATTTTCTTTGCATATCTTTCATTTTTAAATTTTTTGTTAGAATTTCAAAGGACACTTCCTTTTCATGTGTCTAGATGTTTTCAAGCTCAATTCAAACTTTATTGAATAGCAAAGAATTTATATTGTTCTCAACACCTGCCAAAATACACCAGCTACCCATTCTACTTGTCATTGGGAGAAGAAAAATAACGCGCACTGAGTGCCGAGAAAGTAAAACTTCTGATTCAGACTGGCGAGTCACGTGATCCGATCCGCTTCTGGAGCGGGGAGAAAACAAGGCATGGCACGCCATTGGCTGAAAGGGTCTCTCCTCTCTCAGGTGAGAACAATGTAAAAAATAACTTCTCCCTGTACTTTATGTCGATTTCTTAGAAAGAAAACGGTGTGCAGTGCAAAATCTCTCATTCAAAATTTTGGTCGGACGTTGATTGAAACATCGAAGAATTCACCAGCTAAATCTGTAAAATATCATTCTGTCTCTTTATTTTAACTCATTATGGCGAAAAGAGCAGTTTTATCAATTTCAGAAAAGCGGGAAATTTGTCAATATAAAGAAAGAAATGTGAATGTATCGCAGCAACACATCTCCAATCATTTTTCTACACTCTGGAAAAAGCCTGTTAGCAGGCGCTGCATCGGAGACATTTTGATGAATACAGAAAAATGGATTAACACCAACGAACTGCAATCATCTGTAAAAAGACTGAAAACAGCGAAACATGAAGACTTAGAGGATGCCCTTTGCACATGGATACAACAAATGAGTGCTAAAAATGCCACTATCAACGGAGATATCATCAGAGAGCAGGCAAAAGTTCTTGGCCAGCAAATGAATATTACAGATTTCGAATACAGTAGTGGCTGGTTGAACAGATTTAAAAAGCGACGAGGATTCTCTCAGTACATACGAAGTGGTGAAACTGCAGGTGTTGATGAAGATATTGTGTCAAATGGTCGCAAAAAACTGAGTGCGCTGATTTTAGAATATAAACAAGAGGACGTTTACAATATGGATGAAAGTGGCCTTTTTTACCGCTTGCATCCAGATAAAACAATTTCGAGTGGGCCTGCTAAAGGATTAAAAAAAAAATAAAAAAAGATCGTGTGTCTCTTGTGTTCTGTACGAATAGTGATGGATCTGATAAAAGAACTATGACAGTGATTGGAAAATCAGCTAGACCACGATGTTTTAAAAATTTTAATCCTGCTCTTTATGTAGATTATGAGAATAATAACAAAGCGTGGATGACTTCAGCATTATTTCAAAAATGGTTAGCGAATTTCAACATAGAAATGAAAAGAACCAAAAGCCATATTTTATTGATTTTGGATAATGCCCCTTGTCACAAAGCATATCCAATGAGTAATATCCGCATTGAATTTTTACCTCCTGACTGTACTGGATTTTTGCAACCTTTGGATGCTGGTATAATAAACTCATTCAAAGCTCATTATCGAAAGTATCACGTCCGCCATATCATTGAAAAAATCAGTAAAGATGATTTTTCTCCAATCCTTTTACATGATGCTATTCGCATGATAAAAAAAGCATGGGATGAAATTTCATCAGAAACTATTGTTAACTGCTGGAAACATACTGGATTGATTAAACCTGAAGGATCTACTAAAAAACAAAACAGTACAGCACTTCAGGAACTACAAGACGAAATACACAAATTAACAGAAATTGAGCATCCTCTATCGGCAATTGAGTACATTAATATAGACAAAAGTATTTCAACATTTGAAGATTTGACAATCGAAGAAATTGTTGCCAATCAAAATGAAAATGAAAATTCATCTGACAGCGAAACGCCGCATGTTACATCTGATGAAGTTAAAAATTGCATTGGGAAAATAAGAATTTTCTTAGAAAAACATGCAACTGATAAAAAAATGATGAACAATCTTTTAGTTGTAGAAAAAGATATTGAAAAAATCAATATTGAAAGGAAAACTCAAACTAGCATATTAAAATATTTTCCTGTAAAAGATAATTAAAGTAAAATAATTCAGTGTGATATTTAATGTATGTGTGTGTGTTATGTGCATAATTATCTACTTTATCTAAAATTGACTATATAAAGAGGTAAGTGCATGTTAATTTCATACATTAATTGGATAATTTTGAATCATGTAGCATTAATTATATTATGTATATTAATTATATTATATTAATATTTACTATTATAATATACTATATACCATTGGATAATTTAATAAAAAGGCATTACTGATATTTATTTTTATAATAATAATAATATTAGTATAATAGTATGAAAATTAATTTTTATTGTATTTTAATTCGATATACCGCCAAACTCGTTATAGCGCCAAAAATTTCTTGAACGGATAATGGCGGTATAACGAGGTTTGACTGTATATGCAATATACTAAAACCATCACTAAAAATTATCGAACTAACAATGCAAACAAATTAACTAACAAAATCCATTCAGTAAAAGTTTTTATAAAGGCGAATCTTTGGTAATCGGGTTCATCTGACTATAGAACTTTTCCATATAATTCTAAAACTAACAGAACGATATAAATATACTAAAACCATCCTTACAAATTATCTACTTAACAATGCAAATCGCAAAAAAATACGCCCAGTAAAAATTTTCAAAAAGACATCTTTCAGAATCGGGTTCACCTGACTATATAACAGTTATCACACACTTAACTGTTTGACTAAGCAACGTAGAACAATATGTAGTGCATTAAAACCATTCCTGAAATAGCATCTAACTAACAATACAATTCTCATCAAAATCCGTCCAATAGAACTTTTTCAGAAGGATAATCCTTCATAATCGGAATCAAATATTGAAAAGGCTAATATTTGATAAGAAAATGGTCACCCGATTTTCGAATGTCTCCCTGTAATTCTAGAACTAAGCAACGTAGAATGATATGTTATATAATAAAACTTTACCTAGAAAATTATCTAACAGTGCTCTAAAAAGGCTAATCTTTCATAATCGGATTGATCTGATTATAGAATTTCCCAGTATAATTCTATAACTAAGCTACGTAGAACGATATGTTATACAATAAAACCTTCCCTGAAAAATTATTTTACAGTTTAAGTTCTACGAAAATCCATTCAGCAGAACTCGCGTTGTAAGCAGCCGGAACGAAATTTCATATATGTAGAAGTAAATAGTATATTGCCATTAATATAGTTTGCATTTGAATATAAAAAAGAAGGTAGTTTTCGGTTAGCTGGGCGCTATTGATATATGTACATATATTATATATATGTATATATTCATACATATAAATTTATATATATATGTATACATATTTATATATATATACATACATGCATACATATTTATATATATATGTATACATGTATTTGTGTAGATATATGTGTATATATGTGTGTGTATATATATGCATGTACATATCACTGGCGCCCGGCTAACCGAAAAGTACCAAAAAAAGAAATACTGCAAAAATGCAGTCGTACACTTGAAAAAAATACACCTTTTGGCTTAAATTCACTCATCAAAACTGTTTTTCCTTTTTTTTTCTTTTCTTTCTTTTTTTAAAAATAAAATTTGTCACAGTTTTTTTCTTTTATTTTTACAGATGTATAGCCATTTCAATTCTTTCTGAAACAAAAAAATACACCTTTTGGCTTAAAATCAAATTGTTTGGGGTTAAAAGTAAAATCAAAATCGCCAAAAACAAAAGATAAATCGCCAAATATAATAGTAATCTTAGCCCTTGAATAATTTTCTTAACATTACGAACCATCCCCAATCATGTTTAAATTAAATATTTTCCACAATTGAATCCATTTGGACAATGTTATCGAACTAATGTATATTTATATATAATAAATATTTTCGTTTTACAATATTCTCTCATCTAAACTCTTTTTTTTTTCTTTCTCTTTCTTTTTTCTTTTTTTTCTTTCTTTTTTTAAATAAAATTAGTAAGAGTTTTTCTTTCATTTTTCGAGATATATAGCCTTTCCATTTCTTTCTGCAACAGTAATGATCGCCAAAAAATTAGCAATGGTAAACTTTTCGGCCAAAATAACAGAACTTTCTATCATAATTCTGTAACTAATATACGTAGAACGTTGTGTTATATACTAAAACCTTCCCTGAAGAATTATCTCTCGAACAGTGCAAGTTCCAGCAAAATCCTTTCTGCAGAACTCGAGTTATAAAGGAACGGAACGAAATTTCCGTTTGTGTTTTATATATATATATATAGTAGAAGTGTTTTAACGACACTTTTGAAAGAGTTCCAGGCTGCTTTTTCTACCTCGGTTAAAAGGCTCTCGAATTTTGTATCGTCCAATATTCTCCTGATTTCAGGACACACAAATATTCCTTCCTTTAGTTTAGCCGCAGAAAGATTCGTAAATACAGAGCAAATGTACTGAAAGACAGGCTTGGATTTATCCAAAAAGTGGCAGAAGTGACCAAAGTTTGGTTACTTCTGCCAGGTGATGTGGAAACTGGAAAATCCTTTGAATGAAGGATCGGCTTAGTCATTGATGGAACGTCTGTATATTTTAAGCTATCTTTATTTTTTGAGTTAAAACCAAAAGTTTCTGTTAAACAAAAGTAACAATCGGTTACGTGGTTAGTTGGCTCTCTCCATATCATTGGTTTACCAAATTTCAGTGATGTATTTTTACTTGAATACCAGGAGCTGAGGACCAATCTACAATTAGTGCAAATCAAATGAGAAACCCAACTATTATCTTGATTTGACACCTGAATTCCAAAGTAATGTAAATAGGCTTCTTGCAATGGTTTTGTTATAGGAAAATCACGATTTAACTGCACAATTTTGCCACAAACATAACGAAATCAGTTTGGATGTAGTTTACACACTCTAGATGACATTTTTATGTAAAAATAAGACTTTTGAATCACACAGTTGTTTACAAAATAAAACGATAAACGTATTTAAACAATTGCGGCTAGATAAAAAACAAAGACCTTCATATCTCAGAATTGTGACGTGCTACAAAAAAAAAAAAAAAAAAAAAATTAACTACCGTCCATAGCATACATAAATAGTATATGTTTCATTTCATGAACAATTTTTTTTTTGTAAACTAGTGTTATTATTGAAATGCATTAAAATTTGCTGAATATACCTATGTTTATTATCTTGTATAACAAATTAAAATAATCAACAAAGAAAAAACAATCAAAGAAGACGCTAGAATCCTATTATGGACTCTAAATTTTATTAAAACAAACATAAATTGTTAAACAAAATTAATCCTATCGAAGGGCGGAAAAATATTGTTACTCAATCCATTTTGTTTTTGTCTTTAGTACTACTCATGGCAAAAACGAATGGAATCATCACTCGCTACAAAGTAAAATATCTGCATTTTAAATGTAATTGAAAATTCGTTATATTTTCCTTGTCAATGAACGACCATGAACATTAGTAGAGATACACACACACAAAGCAAATTTTAAAAAAATCCCTGATGGCTCGGCTACAGGCACATATAGATTTCGAAGACGCAGACCGTGGGGCCTCTGTTTATTGGGAATAGCAGAAGAAAGACCTTTTTTCCATGATGCGGCAGTTGTGACCACCCACTTCGAAATGTACCAGTGCCTGTAGGCGAAGTAAACAAGGATTATTTTGTTTTTATTTTTTATTTTATTTTTATTGTTATTTTATTTTATTTTATTTTTATTTTTATTTTATTTTTATTTTATTTTATTTTATTTTATTTTATTTTATTTTTTATTTTACTTTATTTTATTTTATTTTTATTTTTATTTATTTTATTTTTTCACTAAGAGTTGGTCCTGTTAAAAACTTATCAATATAAAAGTTGTATATAATATTAAGAAGATTTATAATAAATTTAAGCGGATTTGATATCTTGTGAATTGACGGAGTTATGAATTTTTTTCTTCTTAAATCCCTATTTCCCTCCTCCCTTGGGGGTATTTTTATTGAAATGAAAAATCTGCCATACATAAATTTTTGACCATTTTCCAAGACGTAATAATATCTTTAAACGGATTCAATATTTATCATAATTAGGAAGTCATGGGTTTTTTCTTTTTTCACAAAAGCCCCCCCCCTCCATTTCCCGCCCCCTTGGTTCTATTTTGCCCATTAACGAACTTCACCGAAATTTTATGTATCATTTTGGAAGAGATTTGTGGAGAATTATGGAAGTTATCATGTCCATAAAAAAGTGATATAAATAGATAGATAGATAAATTTTTGAGCTGGGGTTGGTTTTGGGTTCTAGTAGTCATGATCGGCATAGATCTGCAAACATTTTTCAGAAATTCCAACTTAGGGGAGAATGTAATAGGTAGTATTTCTTATGAAATCTACCTAATAACCGTTCTATAATTATTTATATTGTTCTAATATTGATATTTTTTCTATCACTCGTGGGGGAATAAAGTTTGTAACCACCTCAAATAGAGGAAAAAGTTTGGACTTATCTGTCAAAATGCATCGTTGGTACTTTGTATTTCCACTTTTCTCCTTGTTGATCGCCATGATTCTGTCAGACATAAATTAACAAGGTCTTCTGATTTGTTTGATTTATGATTCTCTATGCCATATAGTCTTTTAGTTTCTCTGTTGATAATAAATATCATTTTCTTAATATCTTAATTTTCTTAATATTTTTTAAATATCAT
This sequence comes from Maratus michaelseni, assembly GCA_963931845.1. Classification (NCBI taxonomy): domain Eukaryota; kingdom Metazoa; phylum Arthropoda; class Arachnida; order Araneae; family Salticidae; genus Maratus; species Maratus michaelseni. The sequence continues at coordinate 20,046,124 of OZ007593.1, read as the reverse complement.
TTTCTTGTCAAAATATACAATATATATTCAACAGGATTTTCATTTTGACTGTATGCATGGTAGTCAATGTTTGAAATATTATTTTCTGAAAGAAAAATTTTCACTCTCCGGAACCTACGGCACGAGGCATTGTCATCTATAAATATGGCATAACTATTTCCAAATTAATTTTCTAGACTAGAAATCAAGAATGTTTTCTAAAATCTAAACACACTTCTCTAAATTCACATTCCTATTCCCTGAACACGATCTTCCAGGCTCTTTAGAAAATATGCAGCCTCAAATCTTGATTGAAATACTGGAACGGTAAATGATGAAAATATGCACTCTGCAACTTATCATTTTGCAACTTTTAAACGACTTTCCGTTTTATCGCCATCATCGCCGAACATCGCCATACTCCAGTCATCAAACGGACAAGTCCCAGTGTTCTTTGGCCTGTTTGTGCCGTGCTGTCATATTGTGTTTTGACATGGCTTTGCGACAATTATCCAGTTTTATTTAATCTGTTGCACAACGTTCTCGTTGATATCCTGGAATTGAATGATTTCTTCCATTCAGTGTTCATATCGTGATTTATATGTTGTCCACCTAATATTCTTGCATATTTTCAGTAAAGTATGATCCTGGTGTGGTGATGCGACTTGTGATCTATCAGACTGAAGACATTTTTTTCATGCTTTTAAACTCTATGAATATTCTACAAATTTTCGAAACCGTAGAAGATTTTGAGCATGAGAATGTTTTTGATACATCTCTGTGAGGGTTTTCATGCAGCTTAACTAATTCCTCTCTAGTTTTTAAATACAGCTATCTTACAGTGTTATTTCATCCACTCGTTTTAAACTAGTAAATGGAAAACAAAACCTAATGCATTACTAACCACCTCAATCAAAACTACGAAAGACGATTAAGTAATAATAACCAGATCACCAAATATTACAATTTGCATAAATAAGGCAGTGATTCCAAACCTTTTTCCGCAAAAGTTACAGAAAGTAAGTTATAAACAATTATTGAATGCTTATTTTGTAATTTGCTTTGTGCCTGTGTATTGTACATGATCGTTCATGATCGTTCAGTAAAAAATAAAAGATTGCAGCAATTATAATTAAAATGTATATACTTGTATTGCAGTTTTTTGCAATGATCATGTTGGAGCAAATGCAAAATCCTTCCTACTGGCAAATTTGTTTAAGGAGATCATATAAAATTTATAAAAATGTAACTTTTTTTGAAAATTAATGCTGGACTTATTCATTAACATAATTTTAGTTCCAAGCTCATTTCAAAGAGTTTTGGACACTGTCAACATTTTTTCCAATACATAACAACTTACAACAACCTCTTTAGCTTTGTATAGCAAACAGAGTCAAATCAGCATATTTTTCCTATTTCTGTTTTCTGTATTGGTTTCAATAAATATTCCTTTATTACCTTTGCGGATTTTAACTTTAAAAGCACTACCCAATAAATTTACAACTACGACATGGCAACTATAAACGTAAATCTCAAGTTTCTATTAATAAGAATTTTCGAATACAGGATATTTTCATATTATATCTTTACCAATAATTTTTCACATAAAAATATCTATAAGCTACTCTAACAGAAAGAACTTTGATTATTTTTTACGTAATTTATCACTATTTTATTTCATTATTTCAAAAGTTGACAGATTTTAAAGCTCATAAATAAACATATTTATAAATAATTCAGATAAAAAGCTGAAAAATATGTATGAAGACAGATGTAAACTATTATATAATGTGTTTTACCTGACTATAGAAAACATATTAATTTTCTGTACTTAATACCTATAAATTTCTTAATTTATTATGTTTATAAGTATAATTTATAATACATATTTACATTTTATTTTAGAAAATGCACAAAATACGTTAATTTTAGAGATTGCATTTAGCAGGAAACGAATTACGATGTTCTCAATAGTTTATATCAAACTTTAGTTTAAAAGTATACTTTTCTACAACTTTTTCAAGTATTTTAGGGATTATTTTTAAGTTTATTGCTTTGTAAAAATATAGTTAATTATTAAAAATGATACCTATTATTGATATTGTTGGTGCAGACGGCCAATAAGAACACCCGTAAATTTTAATCTCCAAATTGTCTCAGAAAAAGTGGAAATAGTCATTCGAATTGCAGTTATGTCTTCTTTCAATTATGTTTAAATATAAAAGCTTTTGGCGTGGTGTTCAAATGTATAAATGTATAACCACTCCGGTGTGTAAAGTTTTATAGATTTATAACGTGTTAAATTTATTTGCAATTCATTTCTTTGTGTTAAATTTATTTCTAATAATTGCAAAACAGTTTGCAAAGCGGGTAGAAGATCAATTCAAAAACTACCCAACATCCGTAATTTTGGATTTGCATATTTAAAGCTGCTAGAAATCGATTACTGATGCAAAATTTATAAGTTAGAATTCATATTTGCTTTGAAAATTGATAAAGAAGATGTATTTTTTAATTAATTTTAGGAACCAATATCAAAATGATATGATTTTTTTTAACAGAAATTCATTTTTAGAAGCTTCAACTACGCGAATCAAAAATTATAGCTTTCTGTCAAATAGCTTTTCAGTTATGTTTAAAAAATTACCCGCATCGCAATCTGTTTTGCAAAGATTGCAAATTAATTTAACATTAATCGTTCTCAATTTTAAAATTGCATTGTTTCTAAACTACTTAACCGAATTACTTCCTGTTTGGTATTTTATGTTACAATTTATCAAAAAAGCTAAATATGATGTTAAAATTATGTTTATGTATTGAAAACTTGAGAATTTTGCACAATTTTAGTATAATGATGAATAGCTAGGCCTACTTTTTCAACATAAATTGAAAGAATACATAATTCCCAGTCGAGTGGCTATTTTTGTTTTTGTTTACGACAATTTGACGAGAAAAACGCAATTAAAATCATAATTTTTTTTTAATCTAATTCAAAAATTGGGTTAACTTGAGCGACGTCGTTAGAAATATGTGCGTGGCACACACTCGCTGTCACATAAAAGAAACGTTCAAATATTTCTGATTGCAAAAATTCATGGAGTTGTACCAAATGTCAAAAAATCCAATTCAAAACCCTTAAGTTGATATTGTTTTCTTAGATCAAAAAATAATTACAAAATTGATTTTTTTGGCTAAAGATAGACCCTTTAAGCATTCAAAGTCAATAAATACATTAATATAGCGATATCATGTCAAAATTACATAGTTTCTAGAAATTATTCACCGCTATTAATTCAATTAATCACCGCTATTTGATTTTTTAAATAATCTAGAATAATTTATGAAAAGGATTGTGAAACGTAGTCGATAACTTTAAATTTGATTTCTTGATACACGTCAAATTACTATAGCGAAAAATTCGGTATAAATGCGTCTTTAAAAAGTGCTAAATACCTCCCAGCTGTTGCAGTATTACCATCTTTAATATACTCAAGCCGTAACTGGTTTTCTTCTCAACGATACTGCCATTTTTTTTGTATATGTTTAATTAGTATTTACTTTCATCTGGAACTAATTAAAATAATTACGTCAGTTAGCATATTGTAGTAATATGGATTTGGAACAATGCGTCCTACGAAGTATCCTTATTAATATCACTTATAAATCAGCTGCCTCAATAATTGTGCATAATTTTTAAATAAGCTCATGATATTATATCTAGCACATTTGCGTTTCATCCACCGTTAACGGAATAACGGAAGAAATTAATTTTGTCTGTAATTAGAAATCTTCAGAATTCTTTTAGATATTTTTTCTCAATAAAACTTATTATTACCAATTTATATGTTATTTTGAAAAAGCCTGATTTCATTTATATAATATTCTTCCATTCAACGTTAGACATATCTACAAATTATACCATATAAACACTGAATTTACAATTATTAAAATAAATAAAGTAATTAATGTATAGACTAATCCAAAACCAAGGAAAAAAACACTGTTTCTCACTGCTTCACAAGCTAATGAAGATTAAAATATATATATATCATTTGCATAGAAAAAGTGGAAATGAAGCAAAGATTCAACAATAAATAATAAATTAATGCTATGAATAATAACATTTTTTATTGATAAACGGCGTTTTCAAGTTTCACATTTGATATCCGGTGGTGTAAAGAGAGAAGCTTTAGCAAACAATATTATTCTTAGGTAGAAATTGAATAATAACGTCACTGCATACAGTCATCTTTAAGCAAGATGGGGTATCACTCACATTATTCAGAAGTTACTATGGGAAGTGGGGTGATTGCGCTTGTTGTTGACCAACACCCAGTAGAGCAATGTATCGGATCGGGTAACACGATTTTACTCGAGACCGACCCGACCCGCAGATTGGGTCGGGTCGGGTTGAATCTAAATGCTTCCGATTTGGGTCAGTTTCGGGATGAGTTTTAATTCTATTGGATCATTTTATAGCTGAGCCGATTTTTAAAAAGAGAGTCCTGAATATTTTTCAATTATATATTATATATATATATCAATGTTAATGAGTGTATGTATCTGTATTTTTATATAAAAAAGATAAAATTCATATCAGACACATAATTGTACCCTCTGACCCACAGCTCGGGTTGGGCACTGGTTGACGCTCATTTTTTTTTTTTGTTGTTGTTTGTTTGATTGATTGTTTGTTTGTTGCGGGTCGAGTTGAATCAAAATGTTTCCGGTTCGCGTCTGTTTCTGGTTGAGTTTTAATTCCTCCGGGTCGGATTCGGGTTGACCCAATTTTTCAAAAGAAAATCTTGAATATTTTTCACGTGAAAAAAAGCTATATATTTGAATATTAATGTATGTATGTATGTTCTGTTTTATATAAAAAAGATAAAATTGATATTAGACACACAATTGTAGATTATTTTTCTGTATTTGTTTAAAAATATAGTTTCATATAAAAATACGCCATTCGATTACATAACTTCTCAATAAGAACACCTGCCATTTTCATGCGTTTCCTAACAAAAGTGAATTCAGAAATGTGTCAGAAAATAGCTCCTTTGATTTCTAAAATTCATGTATTTTTTACGATTTTTTTAGTTACAACAAAAGAGACACCACCTTCGGACTTTTTGAATTATATTTTTTGACATTTCACATATAAATTAAAATTTGTGCTTGTAAAATGATGCGCCTTGTGTTTCGGAGAGCACCTGCAAGTGCGTGCCGTGAACTTCCAATCGGGCGACCGTCTTTCTCCTGTCACAAGCATCTGAAAAAATTTGAGTCAGCAAATTATGAAATGGTATTCAATTCTCTGGAGCTTATATACCAACATTTAGCTGAAGAAATTGATTTTTGACAAAATGGCGATCATTTGAACAAATTGAAAACAGTTTTTTTAGCCTTTTTTTTTACTTAGACATCATCTTTCACCTTATTAGTCGGTAAATATTTGTAAAATTATTTTGGAAGTGTTGGAGAGTTTTACATAATCTATGCTTGATGCATGATTTTTCGTTCTTGTATTTACATTTTGCGAGCGTGAAAGAATAATGAATCAATGAAAATTATACTTTTTGGTGGTATAAGCTCCAGCAAAAAAATATTATTTTCTTTTAAATAAAAATGAAGGAAATTGATTGAATAGTTCCCGACAAAAAGAAGTAGGGTCGCCCAGTTTGAAAAACATAGTTTCGAGAAAAATAAGTTTAAAGTTTTACAATAGCGTTACGTTCAATGAGCAAAAAAGATTGTAAGCAATTGGAATATGACAAAACTGCTTTAGGGCAACAATTTACACACTTGAGAGATGCCAAAAACACTAAAAAATTAAATAAAAAAAATTTACAAAAAAAAAAAAGAAGTATAGCCTCTCCTTAAAATAAATTTATCTTTAATAAATTTACGTAATTTACAATATGCAAAAAACACAAAATAAAAAAATAAAAAAATAATTTGAATAAAAAGAAGTATAGCCTCTCTTTAAAAGAAATATATCTTTAATAAATTAACGTAATTTACAATATGCAAAAAACACAAAATCAAAAAAAAAAATTGACAAAAAAGAAGTACAGCCTCTCCTTAAGAGAACTGTATCTTTGACAAATTTACGTAATTTACAATATGCAAAAAAAAAAAAAAAAAAAAAAAAAATTGACAAAAAAGAAGTATAGCATCTCCTTAAAAGAAATGTATCTTTAATAAATTTACGTAATTTACAATATGCAAAAAACACAAAATAAAATAAAAATTATAAATTTTAACAAAAGAGAAGTATAACATCTCCTTAAAAGAAATGTATCTTTAATAAATTTACGTAATTTACAATATGCATAAAACACACACAAAAAATTGACAAAAAAGAAGTATAACCTCTCCTTAAAAGCAATGTATCTTTAATAAATTTACGTAACTTACAATATGCAAAATTACACTACGCAAACACTTAAAAATTACATTTTTGAAAACAGACATAATTAATATACAGAAGAGCATTAAACCATTCAATATCATTTTTTATTCATATAGCTAAATTTCTTCATCTAGATTCTAATGATACAAACTAAACAGTAGTATGAATTCTATCAAATTCCTTAATCATTTCTTAATAAATTTTTCCAATTTTTAACTATGACATGTTAGGAAAATATAAATGAACACAAAAGCAGCTATAAAAGCAACACTTTTTTTTTCTCGCATCTTCCAAAACAATTAATGTCAGAGTCATATATCATACGTTTTTATTGGCTATTATCACGCCTTTTTTTTTCTACGCCATGACATGTACGGGCATATTTTGAAATGCACGCAAAGTAATTTCTTCCATTATTTAAAATTCAGTAATAAAACTTACTAAACCCCAAATTAATGTGTTTGGAATTGAAACTCCCTTTTTCAGTGTTTGTTTAAAGAAGTGGTTGCGATAAATTGTGGTGTTTTTTAAGAAATAAAAATAAGGATAATAAAGGAAATAAAAGTATAAACCTTAATAATTATGTTGGTGCGTGCATATATTTTATAATATATAATTTGAGCAAAAGATTCCTTTCGTAGTTTTATGTAATGTTTTGTTTACTAATGCATTGTTTATTTACGACAAAATGATACAAAGTTGCAGTTTTATCTTTTAGAAGTTGCCAAAATAAAGATAGATGATTAATGATTCTGTATACCAATATTTGAAATGCTTATAATGATCAGGTTTTTTGAAATAATATATATTTATAAAGTGTTTTAAATAAAAAATATTTCGCCCATCTTAAAAGATATAAATAATGATTGTTAAATATGTTCTGTAGTAATAAAAAAAACTTTTTTTTTAAATATTTGTACACCGAATAATATACTTCATACTTACAAAATTTTTTGTTTCGTAGTACAAAGTTTTAAATCAATATTTTTTTTGCACAAAACTTTCTTAGGATACTTTCAATTTAGTTCATTTATTTGTTAAAATTATCATAGATCATGTAATACTTAAAAATGCCGTAGTTTTCGCTGTATAAGTCAGCCTATATTTTAAGCTCTGAAATGGTATATTTTGGGTGTACTCGTTGGATAAATCGACTCCTTAATTTCCTCACAAAAAAAGACACTTTTTGTTTTGAGAAAATAAAAGTGTTGGAAGAAAAGTAAAGTATCAAAAGAAAAGTAAATAGTGCAATGATTTTCCTGAAGCAAAGATCTTTCTAACAAACATAAAAGTAAAAATTATTTTTTTTAAATCTATTTAATAATCAATGTTAAAAATCACGCCTATTTTAGTGAATGCAGTTCATGATGTTATGAAACATTTCCGCTACAATACGTTAATTTAGTGTAAGCCATAATTATGGAAAATCCACCGCTTTGATTTAAGCTACAGTCTTGACGAACCCCAACCCAAATTTCTATTTAAAGTCGAAAAGAACAGGACAAAAAAATGCCTTAAACCCGAAACTCAACACATTTTAACCGGATTCTAAACCGAACCCGAGAAACTTAAACCCGAACCCGAATCCGAAAAGAACCCTCAATGGAAGAAAATAAATCCATATTTTAATACAATTCCGGACAGATAGGTTACAATTATATCTTTAATATCAAATGTATCATTTAAATTGAAAAATTAACATATACATATTCATTAATGTTCAAAAATGCAGTTTTTTTTGTTTTTTTTTTATGTATAAAAATATTTTAGACCTTTTTTGAAAAATTGAATGAACCTGAACTTTATTCCGAAGAGTGAAATCCTAACTCGAAACCTATCCGCACCCGATCCGCAATGAAAAAAAAAAATAAATAAATAAAATAAAAACGAGCGTCAACCGAACAACACAGGGTTCCCCGAAACATGAGGCTTCACGCGACGATTTTACACTTGGTAAAAATCGCGAACTACTGGATTTATGTAAAAAATATCATTTTTGTTCTATTTCTTTTTCGATACAGGTCAACAAAAAAGAAAATAAACCTTTTTTTTAAACTATCCATTCAGTATTTCCAAACTCTTTTTTCAACTTTTAATCATAATCTATAGTGAAGTAAGAAGTTTGTATGTGTGTGGTGTGTTTTGAAGAGGCCGCTGCACGCACAGCATCGCCATTTGGCAGAACTGCACCAGTATGTCTAAAGTAATGCATCTCGAAGCAATTTTAAGGATTTTCTAATTCGTTCTTTTAACTAATTAAACGCCATAAGGAATGTTCCTTATGTTTCCTAATGTTCCGCCAAAATGGCGTGAAAAGTATCAACGAAATCCTATTCCGGAAATAAAGAACACCAAAGCTCGGAAAGCTGTCTTTTTTTTTCGTGTGTCTTTCGACAGTTCTTCCATCAGAGAAACCTTTTTAAAAACGAATAAACTTGCAATATATTAAGACATTTCGTACCTTTGATTTTCAAACGCTGCAATCCGTTTAAATAAATAAGAATTTCAACCCTATCATTTTTAAAGAAGGTTCAAATTCGTGGGATTCCCTCGCCCCCTTTTTTTTTAAGCGTGCATCTGCCTGATTTTTAGACATACTAAAAAAGGAAAATAACCACTTAATCCGTATACTTTCTTCTCTACGTCGCGTCGGTACAATCCATTTTAAACATACAATTTTAACCCTTTCAAAAAATTCGTGACTGGAAGTCACTTCTCGACTCTTTCCGATGCTGTTTTTTCCATGATAAACGTAACTGAACGTCAACATTTCAACACAAATATGTTACACATTCTTTTGAAACTTAATTTATATCACATATACAAATCTCGAAACATTCGGACTAGAAATAGTTCAAAATAGTTCATATTAGAAATAGTTTAAAAAAAATTAGTACAATTTACGGTTTGTGCACATTAAAACTGAAAAAACAGATATTCTTGTAAAAAAAAAAATAGTAGAAATACTTTACTCTTTTAGATTATTTTTTACAGTGTACGTGAGGAAATATAATAAAAACGAATTTCAGCGATATCGCATAATCTTGTTTGTTTGAAATCTGTTAATTTTTTTTTTCTTTGACTTCGATTATCTCAACAAATTTAAGAGTAATTGTTAGCTTGAACAGCTAAATATAAAATTATTGAAAAACCCTAAATATTTTTTTAATAAAACTGTAAATTTACTAATTTAACAAATTCTTATAAAGAAATTCTACTTACATATTTTACAATACACTGTAATAACGCATTAACTGAATTTCATGCTCCTTGATCGAAGAGTATTTAATAATGAATATAGAAAAGTAAGGTTTTTTTTAAAAATTAAATATTAATTTATACTCAACAAGCTTACATTTTCCCCTTTCGATTAATCAAGAAATTGTACACATGAATATTTTTTTCTGTTAATGATTTGATGCAAAGTATGAATTTTACACATGAGTTAATCAAAATAATCGATTGAAAACATGAAGCAATAAACGATTGAAAAAAAAAATGTCTAATACAATAACAACATTATAAAGGTAAATTTTGTCTTTAATAATACAGTCCTGTGTTCGTTTTGAATATCCACTCCTTCAAAATATAAAATTGCTATAACGACTGATATGTTATATTTTACTCTCACAAGATTAAGAATGATTTTCAGCTTTATTCCAGCTAAATGTAAATTTATTAAATAACCATAACCACAGCTTTTCTATAAGCTTGTAACCTAATACATTAATAATATTTACAGAGCATATTAATGTTAGTTGAAAAAAATCTGGTTAACTATTTTAGTATACTTTGCACTGATTCATTAATTTTATTTAACTATTTATATTAAAAGAAATAGAAAAATGCTCAACAGAACGTAACTACTTAAGATAAATATACGCTTTAATAAAATTAACGAGGTATATATATTTTTTATGGCAAAATATTCGAAATAATTCCTGGGTAAAAATAAAATGTTTTCATAAAATTATTCAAATTATGCACAATTTACTAAATTATAAAGAAAATAAACAAACAAATGTTTTTCAAATGAAAAGATTCAAATAAGCAAAAGAGCGTTAAATTGCGCCCTTAATGCTTCTCCGATTGTTATTCAAATAGGGAATAACATTTGACATTTAAAATATGCAAGACCTCTTAAAATATTTTAACAGAAAACTGAAATCAAAATAACAAATTCTCTTTAAATATCCCCTTTTTTCTATTTTATTTCTACTTGTCTTCAGAAAATCTTTTGTTTATCATTTGATACATTAAAATTAGGAAGAAATAATTTTCTACCCCTCCCCCCCCCCTACAGTCCCCCTCCCTCCACACACACGAAAAAAATCTAATAAATTGTTTTAAATTTCTAATACTAAACATGAAATTACCAAAGACATATAAATTGTTTTCCAATAAATTTGAAACCTAATAAGTTAATAAGTAATTAATAAGCAATTTTACGAAGGTTAGAAAAAATTCCGCTTATTTTTTTAATGTAAATTTTCATGATTCGTTAACTTAATTTAAATATTGATATTTAAAGAAATAAAAAAAACGCTGAACCCTTACAATTTTTAAGATAAATGTTATATGGAAATAAATATAACGAGGTATTTAAATTTGAAAGTAAATAGATTATTTTTAGAAGAATATATTTTTATTTTTTTTATTTGAAATAAAATATTTCATTCCTTTAAAATACTTTGAATATTTTTAAAGTACACTCAATTTAGTCAAATATAAATAAAATGAACGAACAAATGTTATCTTCATTGAAAAGTTTTTAGGGATTAAATGAGCATTAAATTGCGCACTTAATGTTTCTGCATTTTTGTTTTCACATCCGAAATTAAATAATTGCAACATTTTGTTTTGTATGCTTCTCGATTGAAGATTATTTAATAAAGTACGTATAAAAACATGACGTTTCATGAGTTAAATATTATTTTACGCATAACAAAATTTAAATGTTTCCTTTTTAATTTACTAAAGACATTTCGCGCACTAATAATTTTTCAATTAAGGATTTGATGCAAAATATTAATTTTAGCCATGCATTAAATTAATTAAACAATAAATAAAAATGTGCGGCAAATGTAGAGAAAATTGAAAAATATTTCAGACACAATAACAATATAGAGAAATAAATTTCGTCTCTAATGATACAGTCCATGGCACGTATAGAATGCACTTTCTTTCAAAAAATAAATATTACGATGACTGTAAAATTATGTTTTCCTTTCACAAATATAACAGCAATTTTCAGCTTCATTAGAACTAAATATAAAATTACTAAAGAACCAAAACCAGCCTTTCTATAAAAATATAATTTAATGCTGTAACAAATACAGTTCAAATGATCGTCCAGATCAGCGGTTTTCAACCTGGGGTACACGTACCCCTGGGGGTACGTGGCAGGACTGCTGGGGGTACGTGAAAATAATATCGGTAATGGCGGAAATCACAAAAATGGTTTAACTTAAAACACATAAAGTTGATAGTTTGGAATTACAAAGTTAGTCTCAATCTCAGGTGTAACTCCAATATGTCACTTTAACTCCAATATGTTACACTCAAAATGAGCGTAAAAGCCCACTAGACTTAATAATCCATTGGTTATTCTATGTCTTTAGCTCCGCCCACTGTAAATAATATTGCATGAGTACTTATATATTTTATACGTATACTAATCGAAAAGCTTCCTTCCTTTTAATGAATTTTAATTTGAAGTGTTTATTATTATTCCAATTATTTGGTTTTATATTTTAAAAGGGATAACTGGTTAAAATCTAGAAATCTTAAGATCACTGCAACTGTGATTGAAATTTAACCTGATGATTCGGGAACTACGAGTTCTTCGAAACAATCTGATTATTTTGAAATACAAGAGTACCTGAGTGCAGCTGTTAATAGGCATGTTCTCATAACTGATAAAAACTAAATATTAATACTTTAGAATTCATACTGAAACATCAGTGCTCCCTCAATGAATAGAAAATATAATAATGAATAATTCTTAAAATATGGATTTTGCATTCACGGGAGATGAAAATGTTAATAATATATGGAGGAGAGGGGGGGGGGGAATTATGAGAAATGGGGGTACGCCGAAATGAAAAGCCTAAGCAAGGGGTACGTAAAAGAAAAAAGGTTGGGAAGCGCTGGTCCAGATGAAAATTTATTGATTTGTAGAATACTATATTTTGCATTGTAGCAATTAACTTAATTTAACTGTTTATATTTTTAGAAAATAGAAAAATACTCAATAGCACATTTAAATATTTAATATAAACAATCACTTTAATAAAACTAACGAGGCACATAATTTGTTTTTGTAAAGTTTTTCGAAATAATTCTTTATTTGAATTAAAAAGATTTTTCATAAAAATTTTCAAATTACGCACGATTTAATAAATTATAAAGAAAATGTAGAAACAAAAACCGAAATAAAAGTTTGTATTATTCAAAAGAGCGTAAAATTGCAACCTTAATGTTTCTTCACATGTTATTCAAGTACTAATCAAATGCCCGGAACATATTCTTTTACATACTTCTTGATTGGAGAGTATTTAATAATGAATGTATAAAAACAAGACTTTTCACGTTTTAAATAATAATTTAGTACAAAAAACTTACATTTTACCTGCTTTAAATTTAATTATACTTTCTTTAATAAATCCATATAAATTTCGTTAAAAAAAAAGTTATGTTTTTTATAAAGTAAAAATTCACCGGTCTATTTTTCTCGTTTTTTCGAATATCTGAACCCGCTCAATAGCGGGCAAAGCCCCCTATTATACTCTGTCATAATAATATCTGTCATGTGAACTAAATCCGATATTTAAAAAAATCGATTTCAAAATTAAGTATGTTGTATAGAGACCTTCAAAATATTAAAATATGGTATTTATTTCCATAATCGTGTTTTTATTATGATTCAATACGTTCCTCAAACTTATATATTTACTATTCTCTATAACTCATATTGATACTCTTGTTGTATTATTCTCAAACATTTGAAAAATCCGTTATGACGTCAGATTAATTTTCTTTTTAATTCTCTAATGACGTCATATTAAACTGCTTTCTGTATTTACACATACTCATACTCCTTGTATTATTGAGAAATGTTTGAAATTTTCCGTTTTATTACCGGAAAACTTACTTTATTTTTTAATTGGTGAAACTTTTTATTTCATTTTCATTTTACACCTGGAAATCTTTCAATAGAAAATAAATTATTGTAGAAAGAATTTTATTGTGGATTTTTAATGGTTGGCAACTGCTATAACGAAAAATGTTTAAATTTATAGGAAAAGGCTGTTAGATGTTTGGTTTTGTATCTCTATATATTTAAATAATACGATTTTTTTCCAATTTTATGATTTTGAGCTTCATAGCAGGTATTCAGCACACAATATATATTATATAAGCACACAAAATTTCATGCCTGTAAGTTAAATAGTTTCTGAGAACCGTCTCTGTGACGGGCAGACAACGAAGCGGGAGTAATATTGTTTCGTGAGATGAACGAAACCCTAAAAAAATGATTGAAAAATGTTTGTCACAATAACAACACTGAGAATTTGAGGGGATGTTTAGATAAATATTGATTTTCAAATTCCAGTCATGGTAAAAAACAAGTATTTTTTCTAAGATATTTTGATGGTTTTAATATACTTTAGAGTCTATATTTACTGCTCTATTTTACTATTTACTATATTTACTATTTAATATTGTTTAAATTTCCAACCAAGATATATATATATATATCAACCAAGTTATTGTTTAAACATTCAGTCAAGATACGATAGGATACAACCAGTTCAAAAAGAAGTAAAATTAACAAATTCAATTCCATTTATAAAGGGCATTTCCTTAAAATTACAAAGAGAATTCAAAAGACGTGGAGTAAGTACCCCCATCACCCCAGATCCATCGATTTTCAAATTAATCAGATCAGACGCAGAAAAATTTAATTATCAACAGACATCAGGAATATACAGAATTAATTTCAATTATAACGAGGGAAATGATGTTTCATATATAGGTATGACAAAGAGGAAAACTGAACACAGTGTCAAAGAACACAGGCGAGATATAAACTTAAATAAATCTATCACTGTAATAGCCAGATTAAATACTAAATCTCCAATCGCAATAGACTTCAATAATGTCGAAAAATTAACATGTCATAATAATTTAAACTACGCATTACAGGGAGAAGCGATAGAGATAATTACAGCAAAATCAGAAATATGCAATGATATGATTTACGTGAAGATTCATAATAGATGGTGCCGTATTTTATTAGGAATGGGAAAAATAGGGAAGTTTTCAACAGAGTGACTGGCGAGGAAGAAACAGAACATCAGTAACTGAAGATGCCTCGAACCAAGAAGTGATTTTTTTTTTTTTTTTTTTTTTTTTTTTACTTTTATACATATTGAGTAGATTTAGTGTTTTTTGAAGCTTTTAGACATGTAAAATTCTTTTTATGTATTTTTAAAATAAATTATGTCTGTTATAATAGGTAGTACAGAAAATTATTATATTGTTTAAATGTTTTATACAATATTAGAAAAGTGCTACGCTTATGTAGCAAACTTTAATATATTTAAATGATATCTATTTTTTTTTTCGATGTGACGTTCTCATAACACCATTGTAGTTTTTATCTATGTTTTACTTTATTTTTGACTTATCAGAATATTTTAAAACTAGGATGGTGTTATGGGCACTTTATATATAAAAATACCTCAAACTGATATAATTGAAATACATTAAAATTTCCTGAATAGACCTAAATTTCTGATTTCGAATAACACATTTAAATAATCATAAAGAAATCACTCAGAGAAGCAGTCAACATAGATATTAAATTATAGTAAAACAATCTTAGAAAAAGATACAAAACTGATCCTATCAAAGTCCCTAACATCTAATACTAATTGTGGCAAACAGAATGGAGCCATAGACGGCTGTAAAATATATACGTTTTAACCATAATTGGAAAATTTTAATCTTTTCTTCGTTAATAAGTGATGATGAACATTAGACGATACGCAAAAACAAAGGAAATTACAAAAAAAACACTCAATAATTGTTTATGTTGTTGTTTTTTTCTATAACTTGTGCGGGAGAAAAAAGTTTGGAATTGCGTCAAATCATGGAAAAATAATTTAGACTTTTCTCTCGTAACACATCTTTAATACTTTGTATTTTAACCTTTTGACTTGATGATCTCCTTGATTCTGTCAGGCTTAAATTAACAAGGTCTTCGAATTTATTTTTATCAATGCCACAGAGTTTTTTGGTTTTTCTGTCGACTTTCGCTGTAGCTTAAATACCATTTTTTTTAAGTATATCATATTGTTTTCTATAGGTTTAGCATCTAGACAGCAGTCATGGTAGTTTAATTGAGAAATATTATTTTCAGAAAGAAAATTATTCGATTATGCCAAGAGGCACTGTCATCCACGGATATAGCACAACTATCTTCAAATGGATCTTCTAGACTACACTGTAAAAAATATCTGTAATTTTGACAGAAAAATATTGGGTTTTTTTTGTTTGTTTGTTTTTTTACAGAAAAAACTATTTTAGAGAAAAACAGTTTGTCTTGTAAAAAAATGTGGATTTTGTAATTTTTTCAGAAAAAATTTGTATTTTTTACAGAATAAACTATTTTAATGAAAATATACAGATATTTTTTGTAAATTAAACAGTTTTCCACTTGCGCCAAAATTGACAATTTTTTCTGTCAATTTGAGAGCTTTTTTTACAGTGTAGAAACCCAGACATTTTCTAAAATTGAAACATATTTCTCAAAATTTAAATTCTTATTCACTAAATGCAATCTTCCAAGCTCCATATAAGATATGCATCGGAAAATGTTGATTGAATCCAGAAACGTAAAATGAAAATTGGAACAGTTCTCGTTCCCCCTTTCTTTTAGCAAATTCCAAACGAATTTTTCTTTTATCGTCACCCACACCAATATAAATTCTTGAATCATCGTTGTACACCACTATACTGCAGTCATCAACAGACAAGTCCCGGAGTTCTTTGGCTCATCGTAATTTGGCTTTTTTATGCCATTCTGTCGTCATATTGGGTTCTGCCTTGATTTCGCGACAGTCATCCCTCTATTAAATTTGTCGCGCAACGTTCTAGATGATGCCTAGGCCTTATATACTTTCTTCTATTCAGTATTCATATCGCTAGATGTTGTCCATCTAATATTCTTCCATCTAATAATTTCAACAAAGTACAATCCTGATATGCTGATACACCTTGTGGTCTCTAAGAACAGGAGCGGTTTTTAAGATCTTTGAATTTTCTATATATATTCAAAACGGTAGAAGATTGTGAGCATAAAAATCCCTTTGCTATACCTCTGTGCGATTTTTCTTAATTTAGCAGCCTAACGATTTCTTCTCTAGTTTTCAAGTCCAGCTATCTTACAGATGTCATTTCATACACTCATTTTAAATTAGCAAAGTATCCACCAGAAGCGAAACTGCGCAATGCCATTAACTGACAATAAGCTAATCACCAGACATTAAAATTTGCATACACAAGTGAGTGATTCCAAACTTTTCTCCCGCACAAGATGCAGAAAATAATTATAACCAATTATTGAATGCATATTTTGCAATTTGCTTTGAGCCTGTTTATCGTACTAATGTTTATTATTGTTATGTAACAAGGTAGAGACTTCAGCTTTTGAATTATATTTAAAACGTATATACAAGGTGGTTATATAAGTATATAAGTATCTCTAATAAGTAATATAAGTATCTCTATTTGGAGTTGTCTGTAGCTCGAAGGAATAACCCGAATGAAACCAAAATTGGTACACCTACTATTCGAAAAGGGGGAAGAAGAATGAAACAATAAAAATAATAATTGCAATAATCACCGACAGTTGGCGCTACTGAGTGTGAAATGTAATGTGTTATACAAGAACAAAGAATTAAGGCGTCAAACCGGATGACACAATAAAGTTGTTACGCTTTCGCATGGCCGTGCCGATCATGTTCAGGTTCCACATGGCCATTGTGCTGGAGGACACAATCCAGGTGGTGCACGACGTGCTCATCTGCGGAATGTCATCAGGAGTGACCTCATCAGGAATGATGTTTCGCACATGTTGTGAGATGAGGTAAAGCCATTGAGGTTTGCGACACCTCCACGGTACACAATATTACATATTACATTTCCCACTCAAAAGCGCCATCTGTCGGCAATTATTGCAATTAAATTTTTATTGTTCTATTCTTCTTCCTCCTTTCTCGAATAATAAGTACAACGATTTAGGTTTCATTCCGGTTATTCCTTCCAGCTGCAGATAGCTCCAAATAGAGATACTTATAACCACCCGGCACTTGTACGCGATTTTTGTAATGATCGCGTAAAACCAAAAGAAAACCTTCCTATTGACAAGTTTGCATAAAGGGTCATATGAAAATTTAAAAACTGTAACTATTTGAAACTTAATGGCAGGACTATTTCATTAACATAATTTTATTTCCTAGCTGATTTTGAATACTTTCACAATTTACATTGTTTACCTGTTTTTTCAATATGTAAAAACTTAAAGCAATATTTTAAGGACACTCTGTATAGAAGAAATCACATATTTTTTCTATTACTGTTTTCTGTATTGACTTCAATAAATATTCCTTTATTACCTACGGGGATATTCACTTTAAAAGCTTTACCCAATAATCTTACGACATGGCACCTATAAACGTAAATCTCACGTTTCGATTAATAATGATTTTCGAACACAGAATATTTTCATATATCTTTACAAAGAAATTTTCCATAAAACTAGTTTTAAGCTACTCTAACAGAAGAAACTTTCATTATTTTTCACGTAATTTATGAGTACTTATTTCATTATTTCAAAAGTTGACAAAACAGGAATACATTAAAGCTCATAAATAAACGACTTTATAAATACTTCAGAAAATAAGCTGTAAAATATGTATGAAGATAGATGTAAAATAGTATATAAGGTAGTATATTTTACATAACCATAGAGAAAATATTGCTTTTCTGTACTAAATAAATTTAAATTTCTTAATTTATTATGTTTATAAATATAATTTATAATAATTATATTTTATTTTAGAAAATGAACAGAAGACATTAATTTTGGGGAACGTGAATGTAGGGAACGAATTATGATGTTCTCCATGCCAACATTTAGTTTAAAAGTTTACAAGTGTCAAAATGGTGGTCATACGAAGAAAAAAAACTTTCACCCGAAACTTTTTTGTTAATGAAATTTAAGAAAGCTTTTTTGTTAATAAAAATTCGCGTCAAAATAATGCGATTCACTTGATTTTTTTATTATTATTATTATTTCTTTGAAATATATTTGCTTGACAACCATTTAATGAATGACAGTAAAAAAGAGAAATGCATTGGAAATTTTTGTAAAGAATGAGAAATTTAAATGTTTCAAATCTTTTAAATTAATGAGTAAAAGTTTCCAATAATTTATTCAACTAATTTCGAAATTCTAATAAATATATTGGCAAATTTTCTATCCGGTCGGATTAAATTAAGATCTCCATTTCGTAAATTTAGCATTTACAACTATCCCAATGCGTGATTTTCTTTTCGGTGAATGCTAAAACTAAAAAATCCCCTGACTTCCCATTGAAAAGCTTTATGACTTAAAAGAAAATGTTCTATATTTTTTGAACGAAAGAACCAAATTTAACCAAAACCTATACAGTTAATACCGGGTACTTTGCCAATATACCCACCAAAAGTCAACCCAATCGGATAAGTTTTGCGGCAGTTATCGCGGAACGGAAAAACAGACAAATAAAGAGACAGACAGACAGAAACCAAAAACTTTTCGCGTCTCCACAGTGAGCCTTCACTGACGTTTTGGCAATTACTACATGAAGGAACACAATTAATTTTTTAATTTTTATCTACAAATATATTAATCTGCATCCGAGAAGCCTGGTAACGGTCTAAAAGAAGAAAATCTTTCAGAATGTAACTCAAAAATTGTTTTCCTTTAATCGAGTGGTGAGAAGTATGACCGCCCTTATTGGAAGTGCATAGTACACACTCAATGTCATGTAAAAACAAAAGTTCAAATACTTCTTATTGCAAATATTTATTGAGTTTGTCCATAAATACAATTTCAAAAAACTCTCAGTTGATATCGTTAAGCTAGTTTAAAACAAAATTCTCCAAAACATGATTTTTTGAGTTAAAGATAGAAAATCTCCCTTTAAGAATTCAAAGTCAATAAGCACCTTAACCACTTGGGGACGAGCGACACGTATACGTGACGCATAAGATGCTCAGAATCCTCGATTATTCCCACCAGTTACTTTTTATTGTAAGCTTTGCCTTATTTAATGCTAGCATTTTTGCGATTCGGTTAGGCAAAAATTTCTGTTTTGAAAGAACGGTGACAAAAAACTAAAAATTCTGTAAAGGACGCTCGTCGCGAACGGTTAATTTCCAGCGTATAATCTGCTGATCAAACAATCATGTTTCAACCCAGAAATTTTATTTTATAATATGTAAATATTTGACTGCAATTATTAAATAAAATTTCTGGGTATAAAGATAATTCTTTGATCCACGGATTATATATATACGCCAACAATTACGGTACATTAAAGCTGCGATATCAAATTCAATAGCATTCAGCCTTTATAGATTATTATATCACCCTAATTCGATTTTTTTATCTTGAATAATTTATAAAAATGCTTGTGAAACGTAGTCGATTATTTCCAATTATATTTCTTGTTACACGTCAAACTACTATTCGGTATAAATGAACCTTCAAAAAATGCTAAATACCTCCCAGCTGTTGCAGTATTACTATCTTTAATATATTTGAAGGCATAACTAATTTTCTTCTCAACCATACTGAGATTTCTCTTGTCTGTATTTAATTAGTATTTCCTTGCATCTGGAACTAATTAAAATAATTAAGTCAGTTATCGCATCATATTAATATGGAATTGGTACAATGCGTCCTATGAAATATCCTTATTTATATAACTTATAAATCAGCTGCCTCAATAATTCTGCCTTCTTTTTCAAGGAACTCGTGATGTATCTAGCCAATTAATGTTTCATTCTAAAAGCTAGTTAATTTAAGCCGTTTACAGAAAAACAGAATATTCGTTAATAAATTACCTTTTTTCAGTAATTAGAAATAATTATCGTAAGAATTTTTTAGATTTTTTAAAGTAAAATTTATTATTACCAATTTTTGTTATTATGAAAATAACCAGTAGACCCATGCGGGGATTTCGCACATGTATGGCTGTAGCCAAATTATTTCACATAGATTTTTGAGGTGAAACTGATTTAAGAATTTCTTGTATACTATAATGTGTAAATGCACCATATGTAATGCAATATTATGATCGCAATTGTACGTTTTTAAAGTCATGCAAAGTAACTTTCGTAATTTAAAATGGGATAGTAAATATTTTCATCGTCCAAAATCAATGGGCTTCGAAAGATAAATATTCTCTTTCGTGATTTGTACAAAAACTAGTCGGATATGCCAATCCAAAACTTTTTTCTATCTCATACAAGTTTCACGTACAACAAAAATGAATCAGCACCAATTTATATCAACGTCCAGTTGGGCTATTTACGCCAACACCTAATCAACAACAACTTAAACCACGTCTAACAGAATCTGAAGTTTGATGAAATTCTGAAAATTAGTTCTTGAGAAAATCGTGAAAAATGTAGCATAGCAGCGCCACCTGTTGGACGATTTACACCAAAAACTAACCAGCGTCAATTTATATGAAGATCTAACTTAATCTATAGTTTTGTTAAATTCCGCGCGTTAGTTCTTGACATAAAGCGCCCACAACCTTTTTGTTTCATACAGACAGACAGACACTCAGACAGACATACATACATACAAACAGATAGACTCACAGACAGTCATTTTCTAAAATCAGTCAAATCGTGTACAGGACCTTCTGAAACGTATAAATCCGTCGAAAACCGAAAGTCGAAAAATTTCATAAATAATATACTTTTTTCTTGTAAAGATAGAAGAAAGAAACAAGTTGGAAATTATACGTTAAACGTGACAAATGAGGTGCATTCGTTTCGTGCTATAACTGGTTTTACAATGTAAAAAATCATCGTTATTATTTCAGTGAAATAAATTATGTCGTCTGCTATGAACGAAATGAGGATGCCTTTTTTCTCTTATTACTTATGCCATGTTTTGTCAGATGCGAATTTTTTTTTTCGACACCAGACAGCGCTGTAAATTCACAATGGAGATTTTTCTTTTCGAATGATTACCTGCATGATTAATATTTCTGTGACTCAGGTTGAATGAATATTTTGTTTATTTACTTTAATGGATTGAGATATTCGGCTGTTAACTTAATTTTCACTGAAGTTATCTCAGAATCTAAAGATCATTTAATGTAACTCATCTCTCAAGAAAGCAATTTTTTTGAACGATCTCTCTAAAAATGTAACTTTTATACAATTTTGTTCGAAAATATAATTTTGAATAAAAATGGCCGCTTGGCATATGTAAAAAGATGTGGTTAGACCGTATTTCTTTTCCTCAGTCACGTGACTTGCGCTTTTATTACATAGATTACGTATGATAGGATTTAATAGAATAAAGAAAACTTTTAATAACTTCTTTTTAAATTTTGGATTCAATTTTCATAAAATTTGAAATGACTCGACAAAATTCTGCAACGGTTATATTAAATTTCAAACCAGTCGGTTGGGTAGTTTTTGCGGACAGACGGACGGTCGGACAGACAGACAGACGGACGGACCAGACGACGACTATAGGTTCTACGTATTTATATAATTACGAACTGACTTAAAAATGGAGTGATAAGAAATTTTCTCGAAGACTTTTCTCACATTCAGCCTGGCTATTTTCTGACACATTCCTCAATTCCTTTTTTTTCTTAAACGCATGAGATTGGTAGTTGGTCTTATTCAGAAACTGAAATCGAAGAGTCTTTTCCTAATTTTCGATAAAGTCATAGAATTTTTTAGAAAATACTGTCAAAGTTGAAGCTCTGAACCAAATTTTCGACAGCCCGATAAATTTCACTATGAAAACACAGTCGCTTATCCAGGATGTAATTTGTTTATCGAGAGAGAAATATATATTCGATTCCATATTAAACATACATGTATGCAAGTGTCATGCTTCTACGTTTAAAAAAAAGTGTCCCTAACTATGTCACAAAGTTCCGAATTATATATTATTAAAAATATATTATTAAAAACACCCTTAGGAACTAAACACGAAGGGCGGCTGAAACCTTAATTATTTATCATTTACAACTGACTGTCTGTTGATACTTCCTACTACAATATAAAACACGATTAAATTAATCCGCAGTTATCCGTATAGATCCGTGGATGTCATATAGCATTTCAAAGTTTTAAAATATGAACTAATATCCTAAATATTGATTTTTTATTTATTTATTTATTTATTACTAGCCGCCACTGGCGACCAGTTTGGTCTCCCTTAAATGTATGTTAAGCACTGTAACACATTACTTTTATTCATAATTTATTTTTTTCCGTAATCCTTCCCCAAACCGGAAGATTCTAATAGACAAATCAAAAACTTTTGCAATCATGTTAGCATTTCGCATATTTTTTGTTGTTATGTATTTCATCTTTCTTGACAAAAACCGCTTAACCAACTTAAGCGTTTATGCTTCATATCCGTTTGCTTATCAGTTGCAATATGTTTGCTAATGAAGAGATTCTTAAACATATTAAGTAGTTTTCCGTAATTGGATCCATTGCCAAATGGCGTATTTTAGTTAATATGATTTGGTGCATTGAAGTCTATTTTGTGAAAGTCTTTAATGATATCCGCATTTACACTGAACCATATTGTTGCCAATATTTTTTTGTTTGTTTGTTTGTTTCTCGCTAACTTTGGCTGTAGACTTGATTACGGGAGTTTAGAAAATCTATCATTATTCTCATTTAAATCGTCTTGAATAATGTGACATAATCGGGGTGCATATTATAACACGTAATTTTCGAGTATGGTTTGGTGAAACATTGATCTTTTGGAAGCCAGTTTTGATAATCACATTCCTTTTAAACCATATTTGCTGTCAGCACTTTTGACCCGTGGCGTAGAATCTGATTAAAATTCACGAACTTCCTTCTAGATGCCGATCTCTGTTCGACTCTGTTTTTCTCTGCTCTCCTATTTTGATATAGTTCAGGAGTTTTCATAACTGCATAATTCCCTTACTTTGGCATTTCTGCTTAATGTCTACTGACTATTAAGATCCGTAACTTGTAAATACGCACGCCAACATTACCGCCTATAATTCTAATTACAGCAACCCGTTTTTTCTCTCTATATTGCAACTCTATAGTTAATATAGTGACCCGATGCGTCTACGACAGCTGTTCCGTCAGAACATTTGATTTCAAAATCAAAGTATCGTTTCTAATTTGCACACGCGAAAAATAAAAGCTGGTATTGGCGATTTTAAATATGCTATTGGCGAGATTTGCGCCCAAATAACACAAAAGTACTTAATGATGTTAGGTATTTTGTAAATGTATATTAAATTACTGTTTTGAAAGCGATTGGTCATTAATAATGGTAAATATGATTGGTGATTAACAATCATTTTCAGTGGTCTCTCTTCCTTGCACGTATAATACATAAATACCAAATTAACTGACAATTTGTTTCGAAATTTGGTTCATTAAATATCATTACAGGAGTTGTATTTGTTTACATTCAGCTTACATCAAGAAAAGATAAAGAATGAAGTTGAGTTGTATAGCACATAATTATGGTAAACTTTGATTGTGTCACTGGTACGAATTATTTTTTTGACACCAGGCAGCGCTCCAAAAAATTTTTCACGGAAAACTTACTTTACGAACGATTATCTCCATGGTTTAATGGTTTAATATTTTAAACCTTCACGACGAATGAATCTTTTTTTTGTTTGTTTGTTTACTTTCATGGATAGAGAATTTGAACTGCGAGGCTAATTTCAACTGAAGTTATTGAAGAATATATACATAATTGAACGTAAGTCATCTCTCAAATATTAATTTATTTTGAACGATCTTCTTAAAATGTAACATTTATTAAGTTTTATTCGAAAAAATAATTTTGAATAAAAATGGCCGCCTGGCATATGAAAAAGTGAAGCGGGCATTCCGGAATTGTTGATGACAGTCATATGACTTACGGTTTTATTATAGAGATAATTTTTTTGGAACGTTTAACGAGGTTTCTCTAAAGATTGGAACTAAACGATGACGTTTTTGTTGTAAAAAAGCGGAAAGAAAAAATAAATAATGGGATATCGTCTGCTAACAGAAATAGGGAAAAAATAACTTTGTTTTTGCGATGTTTGAACAAATCGAATTAATGATTTATATATAAAAAAATCCCTGACGACTCGGCCTACAGCCACATTAGATTTCCAAGATGCAGACCGTGGGGCATCTGTTTATTGGGAATAGCAGAAGAATGACCTTTTTTCCATGATGCGGCAGTTGGGACCACCCATTTCGAAATATACCTGTGCCTGTATGCGGAGTCATCAGGGATTTTTTTTTTTGCTGTAAGAGTTGGTCCTATAAAAAACTTGTCAATATAAAAGTTGTATATAATATTAAGAAGATTTATAATAAATTTAAGCGGATTTGATATCTTGTGAATGGACGAAGTTATGAATTTTTTTCTTCTTAAACCCCTATCCCCCCCTCTTGGGGGCATTTTTAATGAAATGAAAAATATGTCATACAAAAAAAGGGACAGGTAGATTTTGAAGACGCCGACCGTGAGGCGCTTGTTTGTCGGGACGGAAGAAACAACCCTTTTGCCGTGATGCCGCAGATGGGAACGCCCACTTCAAAATCTAACTTGTTTGCAAGTGGAGCCAGTAAAGATTTTTTTTTCTTGCTTTAAGGTTTGGTTTTATAAAAAAAACTTGTCAATATAAAAGTTTTAGACAATATTAAGAGGATTTATAATAAATGTAAGCGGATTTAATATCTTGTGAATGGACGAAGTTATGATTTTTTTTTCTGAAACCCCCCTTTGTTCCCCCTTTGGGGCCATTTTTAATGATATCAAAAATATGTCATACATAAGTTTTCGGCCCTTTTTCTAGAAGCAATAATAACTTTCAAAGGATTCGATACGTATCATAATTAAGAAGTTATGAGTATTTTTCTGTTTTCACAAAAAGCCCGCCATTCCCCCCCCCCTTGGTTCGATTTTGCCCCTTAACGACCTTGACCGAGATTCTATGCCCTTTGATTTTATGTATCAGTTTGGAAAAGATTTGTGCAGAATTATTGAAGTTATCGTGTCCATAAAAAAGTACATAGATAGATAGATAAATAGATAGATATATAGATAGATGATAAAGTTTTGAACAGGGGGTGGTTTTGGGTTCTGGGATTCATGATCGGCGTAAATCTGCAAAAAAATTTCAAAAATTCTAACTTAGGGGAGAATGTAATAGGTAGTATTTCTTGCGAAATCTACCTAAAAGGATATGAATTATCACTTACAACTCAGCGTATAACCACAGAGTGAAAAAATGTCCAGACCGGGGATCGAACTCGGAACGTTCGGTATTACGCACCAATGCTCTGCCATTTGGAGCTATCCAGACGACATCCATTCTAGAATTTTCTCACACTTGTGTATTGGCACGGCTGCCACTTTACAGCACAACATCGAAAGACAATCATGATCTCACATCTTCAGTGGCATGCTTGAGACGAATTAAACCCATCACCAATGAATATATATACACGCTAATTAAATTTTTCAGCTGAGTTGTAATTACTCTGGAAATTACTTATACGCTGGAGATTACTTTTTCACTCTGATGGTTAGTAAGAGTAGTTGAGTAGTGAGTGATAATTTATATCCTTTGTTATATAAGTAATCTCCACCGTAATTTCAGCTCTGCTGAAAAATTTAATTAGCATATAATTATTTATAATAGTTTACATTATCTTTAAAAAACATTTAATGTAAATAATATTCATGTGAATTATTTTCACATTAACTAAAATGATTATCATAAAACTGAAAGATTTTAATGTTATAGATCCGCATGAAATAATGTTTCCGATTTATTTTAAGGAAATAAATGGACTGAGATAAAACATGGAGTTTTGAGCATGGAGTCTGAACATACGTACAAAGCATTTTCTCAGATTAAAACTTTTTGTCGAAACCATAGCAACCACGCTACAGAACGTGACGAAACTTACTTAGATGAGTTATACAAGTAAACAAACATTAACTTGGTAGTAACGGGAAGCTCTCCAAATTTATATCTAAAATCCTCTCGACTAATACAATTTTAGTGTCCATACGTTGCTATTTTTCTACAAAGTCATTCTACTATAATTTCATCAAAACCAAGTAACTTGTTATAATAATGCTTGCATAGACTTTTGCGTAGAGTAACTTCAGGTATTATTAACTAATACTATAAGGGTCGCCCAAATGAAAGTGTTATTGCTGTAATAACTCCGCCATTTGAAGAGAAAGATGACTGCGCATGCTTCTATAGAGTGCGCAGAGTGCTAGAAATGCATGCGATATCGTCAGATCCCGCCAAATGCGTGTATGATAGCGTGGAAGCACGTTAAAAGGCACCGTTCGCATCATGGATGCCTCCAAACGGTGTCAACGCGCGGTCGTGCAATTTTTAGCAGCTGAAAATGTGAGTGCTAGTGAAATCTATCGTCGAATGCAAAAGGTGTATGGCACAGAGTGTATGTCACGCAGATCGGTATTCCGATGGTGTAGGGATTTTCGTAGTGGAAGAAGCAGTGCTGACGACATGGTCAAGCGCATGTGCTTATGATCAAGGACCTGCGACGTGACAACCTAAAGGATGACTTTGTCTAGCCTATCTGTTACGTCTGTATTACTTCTTTCTTTTGTATACTAATTTATATAAATACCATTAAGACATTTCTCAAACTGACTGTAGTACCACTTTTATTTGGGCGACCCATATATTTACATTTGGACCAATACAACATCCCGATTTTGTTTAAAACCCAAAAACCGAATACAGTTACAAACTTCAACTGCCTGTGGATAGTTTTTCTAAAAACAAAAAATATTTTTACGAAATCTCATGACTTGCAAACAAATACTTATAATAATAAATTTATTTTGAGGGAATTGTGAAAGAGTCGGGAAATATGGAATAGGTGGTTACAAATAAACAAAACGAACAAAATTTGGCAAAACACAGATCAAGAGAACATGATGGTATCTAAGTAGACAGCCAATATACTCCAGTTCCTATTTCAAGTTTGCACAAACCACAAATATCAGGACCTACAATTATGGAGTATTATGAGACATAGGTATTCTATATAACCCGACACCTCCGGTTAGGGAAAAGGTTACTCTATATACATTGGTGTGAATCGCGAGTGGAAAAACGAGTATTACATCATAAAAAGTTAGCATTTAGGTGTACATTATGCTTAATTTCAATGTAAAGATATTTCTTCCGATAATGAATAAAAAATATTGAAAAATTATCTCCTGAAACTTTCCAAAGACGAAAAACAAATATTTATTCATACAACGGGCCTTGACGCCAACCGAAGAACTGAGAGTTCTGGGAGGCATTCTGGAAACGTTCTTAAGTAGTTTATGATATTGCCGCTTGGAGGCAGCACTTTACAAAACAGATAAATTGGTATTTCGTATTACCTGACTATTTCATAATAGCCGTTTTTCTATCTACTGAAAACAAATCATTCTGAGTCTTTAAAAGCAATGTCTTTTTAATAAATTGACTTAATTTATAATATATTAGAGAAAACTCATACAGTCTCGTAAAAAGTACATTTTTAGGAACAGAACAGACATAATTAATATACAAGTTGTAATTATCCAACTGGACGAAAAATGTCCGGGCCAGGATTCGAACCTGGGATATCTTAGCTGAAGCTGCCACGCTCTACCAACTGAGCCATCCCGGTCGAATCTGGAGGGCATAATTCATCCAGTTAACCTTAAAATCATAGCATCTGGTCTGACATTTTAATCAGCTCAACAGAATAAATCGCAGGTAATGGAACTCCAGAAAACGCTGGATACGTGATAACACTAGATTAATTTTAACACAATTATCCAATATATTAATTAATATTAACACAATTATTATTACAATGGTTTGGCAGCTTCAGCCAAGATATCGCAGGTTCGAATCCTGGCCCGGACATTTTTCGTCCAGTTGGAAAATTACAACTTGTATGATTTCTTTACCAATTTGAATAATTGTGTTAAAATTAATTTAGTATAATTAATATAGTTAGCAGAAGAGCATTAAACCATTCATTATCATTTTTCATTCAGATAGCTAAATTACTTCATCTAGCTTCTAATGATACAAATTAAACAACAAAATAAATTCTATCAAATTCCTTAAACATTTCTTAATAAATTTTCTCATTTTTTAAGTATGGCATATTTCTTAGAAAACTTTAAATGAATACAAAAGCAGCAAGAAAATCATAAACTTTTTTTTTCTCGCATCTTCCGAGGCAATTAATGTCAGAGTCATTTATCATACGTTTTTATCGACTTTTATTGTGTCTCATTTTTTTTTTTTTGCCGCGATATGTACGGGCATATTTGCAAATGCACGCAAAATATAAAAATTTACTAAATCCAAAATTAATAGGTTTTGAATTGAAATTCATTTTTTCAGGGTTTGTATAAAGAAATAGATGCGATAAACTGTGGGTGTTTTTTTTTAAGTATTAAAAAGAGGGATAATAAAGGAAATAAAAGGATAAACTTTAATTATTATATTGGTGCGTGCATATATTTTATATTAGATAATTTGAACAAAAGATTCCTTTCGTAGTTTTATGTAATTTTCTGTTTACTAATGCAGTGTTATTTACAATAAAACGATAAAAAGTTACAGTTTTCTCTTTTAAAAGTAACGAATAAAGGTATGTGATTAATAGTTCTGTATACCAACATTTGAAATAATTATTATGATCAGGTCTTTTGAAATAATATAATGAAAAGAAGAGTTTTAAATAAAAGATATTTCGCGTATCTTAGAAGATATAAATAATGTTTGGTAAATATTTTCTGTTGTATTAAAAATGAATTTAAAACCTTTTCTTTAGATTATGTAGACACAAAATAGCATTTCATACTTACAAAATTTGTTGTTTTGTAGTATACTTTTTTAAATCACTATATATATATTTTTTTTTTTTTTTTTGCACAAAATTTCCCTAGAATACTTTCACTTTAGTTCATTTATTTATAAAATTCCCATAGACCATGTAATATTTAAAAGTACCATAATTTCCAAAGTATAAATCACCTATATTATAAGTTCTGAGAGGGCATAAACTGTAAAAAAAGAAATAAAATGCTTTTTACTCTACTAAAATATAATATACGAAAGTAAATATACAAGAACCTCTTCCGAGTTACCCATGATTCTTTAGAAACCTTAGAAATTTATATATATTTCCAAAATTTAAAGAAACGTTTATAAAACAATTTTTATGTTGCTGATCATTAAAATGCGAATCTAGAAAAATGCGCAATCGATTATCTTAAATCATACATTATCAGACATAGAAAAGCGTTAAGGTGATAATTTAATTAAAATACTTTTTCCGAAAAACTGTTAAAACAGTCAGCTGTTTTACTCTAATAATATCTTGAGGCCCTAATAGTAATTAGTGCAGTTCTTTCATATTTAATGAACCTAATTCCTGAATACTAGCTTATATTTCCAGCTAATAAAAAGAAATATATTAGCTATTGTATCATGACAGAAAGATATGCAATGTTTTAGTTAAATGTTATTAAGAAGTATTTATTAATGTAAATTAATTATTTACCTTATTAATAGTAGAACGTATATCAAACATTTTTCCTTCCATTGAAAAATACGGGATAGGATTCCTTAGAAAAACCCCCACGGAGGACACTCCCCCTAGGGCCTATATCCTTGGAGTAGATATATATATATATATATATATATATATATATATATATATATATATATATATATATATATATAATCGGCCATCATAAATCAACCAATCAACAACCTTCCATTGAAAATGTTAATTTATTGGAATATAAATTGCATATCCTTATGAAAAAATTTCATAAAATTATTTTGTCTTGCACAATAAATTTATTAAGAATTAACGTTTTAATTAGATAGATGCATTAACCTTTTTTTCGAAAGATCTCTAAATTCAGAAATAACTTACTAAAGTAAAAGATATATTTAATTTAAAGAATAAAAAAAAAAAACATAAAATTGTTAAAGAAGAAAAAATTATTGACCGAAATCTCAATATGATTACTGTTCAAAAACTTGAGTATCACCAATTTGTATTCTGCTTTTAATTTAATTACTTTATTTTTACACTTACATTAATATTAATAAAGGAATTGCCATTAAAATATAAATCTATCAATATTATTCGCAATCAGTTATTTTGAATCATACATTATGAGGCATACAAATGGGTTATTGTGATTGTTTACGTACAGAAGGATATTTCTGCCACGAGAGGGAGTCTGTTTAAACAGTTTAGGGGACTAGAATGTGGATATCCATTCTTTCTGTGATTGGATGTTGCCATCTAACTAGTTAGCAGTATTCTGATTGGCTCTTCAGATTCAGATATACAGATCATACTAACTTTTAATGTCTTAGAAGCGGTGATCAATGAACTAAAATTGTGTTGTAAGCTGTTTTGGAATGAGTGCGTAATGGTATGTGGTACGTGGTGTGTCATTTGTCTCCAGTTCTGTAGACACAAGATCGGATCCACGCAGCGAAAAGTTTGAAAGAAATGGAAAATTTCTAAATTTTCCACATTTAATTTAGGTATTTAAAAAAATTGAATGAAAATATGTAAAGTTTCTATATTTTCAATCTTTAGTTAAGTTATAAAAAATAATTTGAAACAATATTAACAATTTATATAGTGAGAACTTTTTAAGTATTCGTTTTAGTGATTACGGTTTAAACGAATTTCCTATTTTTAGAGATTCCAATACAATGATTTACTCGAATATACATATGTTTTTAATGTTTCTTTTTTACTTAATGGGTGTGATTCGCTCATACATGCATTATAGTGATAGCAGCTTTAACGAATTGCATGCATTTTAGAGATTACTACATAGTTTGGTTGCCGCATTCTGTAATGTTTTTTCATGGGTGCAAAACGCTCATACATGTGTTAGTGATAGCTGTGCAACGAATTTCATGCATTTTTGAGATTGCGAGGTTGTTGCATCCAGTGATAATTTTATTGTTGTTGTTTTCATGGGCGCGAAGCGCTCATACATGCGTTAGTGATCGCGGTTTTAACGAATTTCATACATTTTTTTAGATTGCTACACAGCGAGGTTTCTGCATCCAGTAATGTTTCTTTTTGTTGTTTTATGGGCGCGAAACACTCATATATGCATTAGTTATCGGGTACATGTTAAAAAAGAACTAATTTGCAAAAAGCAGATTACCCATTATGTTATAAAAACGTATTTTTGCTTGTAGAAATTGAAACAAATATTTGATAAATGTGCGTAAATTATTTATGAAAGTATTTTTTTAATTATTATGAATTATCAATACATTATGTTGCATTCAAATTGAGTGTATCATAAATACACGTTGAGTGATTCAATCGATCACCGCTTCTAAGACATTAAAAGTCAGTATGGTCCGGATATACGAATCTGAAGAGGCAATCAGAACAATGCTAACCAAGTAGGTGCCAAAATCCAATCACAGAACGAATAGATATCCAAATTCTAGCCGCCGGTAATATAAGTACAGTCGAACCTTAATTTAACGATTGCAAAGGGAATCTTAAAAATCATCGTTAAATAAATGTTACAGTTAAATCGGTAAATATATTAAATAAATAGCAATTACATAAATGTTAGTTGTTAAATTTTCAAAAAATAATGTAGCAGTAGTATTGAATTATATTTTCGCTTTGGAACAGTAAATGTATACTTTTAAAAATTAAAAAAAATAATATTTATTGCTTTATTTTTCCATAAATGTAGCCGGTGACGGATTTTTCAATTGTTCAAAAAGCAATGTATAATTGTCAATCAATTTCAAACGAAACCTCATAAAATATTTTTTTATTTGCATCTAACCCATCGTTTTCTTCAAATGAAATAACTTTCGACATTTTATTACGTTCTGTGTCAGAGTAAAATCTTAACTAGACGTATTTTGTTTGTTTTCGTCACAAAATGTTTGAATAAGCTGTAGTTCTCAACTGCAATATTTCTCAAATTTCGTAACTGAAACATTCTTGCTAGAAATGTCGGTACGTTTATGTTAGCCGGCCGTAAATCTCGCTAAAAGTGTTTTTTCATCGCCAATAGCTTTTATATTTCGCATGTGTAAAATAGAAAGAATGCTTTCATGTCGAAATAAAATGTTTTGGTTTATGGTATGATTTATTTATTTTTATTTATTTATTTATTCAGCATTATAAATTAAATGAGTGAAAGTCGTGCATTTTAAATGTGTGTGATATATATGTATTTAAAATTATTTATTTCAAATGAAAGCTATGTATTTTAAATTAAATGATTGAAGGGATCATTTTAAATGAAATGAATGCAATACGAATGATTGCGACTGGAGAATAATTACGACAATATTTGGCGATTTATCAATGGCTCCCGGCAAACATAAAAGTACCCAAATTTCTATTAAACCTGATGTTTCGAATTCTTCTAAATCATATTTTTATCATTAGACATCGCTTATAAAATAAACAACAGACAGTAAAAACTGTTAATTCTTCTAACTAATAACAGGTGTTTAAAATAAGTGAAAGTCATGAAAATTAACGTTAAATAGGAAGAAAACTATCGTTAAACCGATTTTTATTCAGCATAGAAATAAATATAGATAAATCCATTAAAATATATGGTTAAACTGAGGAAATTCTTTTTTGATTCCGTGATTGTGTGTTCGAGAGATATGCAGCACAATGCCTGTTCGCAAAATCCTTATTTGTGAGTAAAAAAACACAACGCTGTATTAAATTAGTTGTCACTATTTTATTTAAAGTGTGTATTATAGTCAACATTTTACAATTCCGGTATCCACATTATTTTATTCTAAATCATCCTATTCAGTGACCGTTTCATTCAAACACTTTTTCAAAAAACTAT
Organism: Maratus michaelseni; assembly: GCA_963931845.1. NCBI lineage: Eukaryota > Metazoa > Arthropoda > Arachnida > Araneae > Salticidae > Maratus > Maratus michaelseni. The sequence goes on along the minus strand of OZ007593.1, from coordinate 20,012,465 downwards.
TAAAACATTCCTCTGTTTTATATCTTAAAGCTCCAGTAATTTAAAGAGAGTTCTTGCATTTCTAATCATTATAATTTAACTATAAATACTTGCCTATGTCTCAGGGCTAATTGAAATAACTAAGTATAACAGTTATCGTTATCCTAAGAGAAAAGTTTTCAATGTTTTAATCGAATTGTATCCAGTCGCGTGTGGTATATATGTCTTTTATGAATTATCTGCTTTATTAATAGATTTATTACTAATACGCAATAGATACGTACCTATTTTATTTTTAAAAAATATTTCCATTAAAGATAATATCAGAATAATTTATTAAATAAACGGAACGATTGTCTACTCTTTAAACATCCTCTGTAAAGTTTCCCAGTGAACAAAATTCGCTAAGAAAAATAAATTCTAATTTGAGAAATAATTGAGTTAAATATAGAAAAATGCATATAAATTATTAAAAATTAATTAAAAACTTTCATAACAAAAAATTATAACGATTTCCTGACTAAACATTAACCGATTTTATTTATCATAGTAAAGTATTTCCTGTAGGTTCAAAATTGATATTTTAGAAAATTTTCGCAAAATGAAGGGTGCCAAGTACCCTTAACCTTTTATATACACAAAAAATAAAAGTTTATAAGTATTTTACTTCCGTGAAATATTTTAGTATGTAGGTCATCTTTATTAGAGTGTTTGATGCTACAGTTATGTGCATAAATGTGAAGCACGTCACAGAGAACTGATACAATCAATATATCAAAATTTGACTTTGGCGTACACAGGAGAAGTATGTCTAATATCGCACCCTTCCTAATATCGCACCCCATTGTAGGTGTGCTGTATTATAGGGAACCTACAATGCCGTAGGGGTGTACACATACACCCCTACGTGAAGTAGCTGCTGCATTCTTGTGGTCGGTGTCTAAACTTGATCCTCCATTAGTAATTTTAGTGTATTAGAAACTTAGAATATAATTAAAGCAATTCATGCTGTACGATTCAAGGAAATGGATTTGGGACGAGCTTCAAAACTTTATGAAATTTCAAAATCGACATTGAAGGACAAAATATAGACAATTAATATCTTGGCTGGGCAAAAAGGTCCTTCGTTAGTAACGTTATAACTCATATTCCTTACAAAAAATTTTGAAAAGAGTAAATTTTGCTCCTAATGTGCTCCTAATATCTCACGGGGGTGCGATATTAGGAACACTTTTTGAAAGTTGGTACTAAGGCGTTTTGCATATTTATTTGCTAAAAAAAATGTTTTTTTTTATTATTATTATTGGAAACCTTTATAAGCGAAAACTGTTTTATTAGAATGGTTTATGAACCCATACCGTCAATCAGTTTCAATTTGTTGTGCAGTCAAGCCGAATTAGATCAAAATTTCAAAATGGGTCCGATATTAGGAACACTTTTTGAAAGTTGGTACTAAGGCATTTTGCATATTTATTTGCTTAATTTTTTTTTTTTTTTTTTTTTTTGGAAACCTTTATAAGCGAAAAATGTTTTATTAGAATGATTTATGGACCCATACCGTCAATCAGTTTCAATTTGTTGTTTAGTCAAGCCGAATTAGATAAGAATTTCAAAATGGGTGTGATATTAGGCACACTTTTTGGAAGTTGGTATTAAGGCGTTTTTCAAATTTATTTGCTAAAAAAAATGCTTTTTTTTAATTATTATTGGAAACCTTTATAAGCGAAAACTGTTTTTAGAATGGTTTATGAACCCATAACGTCAATCAGTTTCAATTTGTTTTTCAGTCAAGCCGAATTAGATCAAAATTTCAAAACGGGTGTGATATTAGGCACACTTTTTGAAAGTTGGTACTAAGGCGTTTTGCATAGTTATTTGAAAAAAATGTTTCTTTTATGGAAACTATTATAAGCGAAATTTTTTTTATTAGAATGTTTTATGAACCCATATCGTCAATCAGGTTCAATATGTTGTGCAGTCAAGCCAACTTAGATAAAAATTTCAAAATGGGTGCGCAAATGGTAAATATTAGGTACACCCCCCCCCCTTTTAATGCTCAGTCTCAATCACTGCTTTCAAAAATCAAGAGGATAAGTCATTTTTTAACGAAATTATCCACAAAGAACAAATATTTAGAAATTTTTAAAAAAATTAAAAAAATTATAAAGTTTTTATTTACTATACTATAATATATTATTAATATAAAATAATAAATAAGCGTGAATAAAATATGACAATGTAATAGTTTTTTTTTAACCAACCCGCAGGTCGGGTCCTGTTGATACCCGACCCGATTCAGGATTCTGCTTTAATTATACAATAATACGAGTCTACATTCGATTATAAACCTTTCTATCACAAATCTTCATTACATATAACTGTTACAGAGTCGTTATTTCGTAAAGATGGAATCTATTTTTAGAAAAGTAGTTTTAGAGTCAATTAACACATTCTTCTGTGACTTCTTGCTTGTATTTCATTCCAATGGATGTAAGTATAATAGTTACCTCATCAAAATATTAAAGATTTCCAACGTTTTCATTAAATGCTCATGAAGCATATGGAAATGATAACATTTATTAACTATCGGCTTAATATTGCAACCTATTTCAAAGAATATCCCTTTCACAGAATATGTAATTCATAAGAATTGTGTATTAAATGAATTAAGTAAAAGCATGAGAAATATAATTAGATCTGAAAACATTACTTGAAATTATTTTGTTCTCTGAGTATATCTTACTATATTAAATGAGCATTGAGCTATTAATGTAATTATTTCTTAAAACCCTAATATGGTATAGGAAAAGAATCGTATTTGATAAGATTATTCATGCATGAATACTTGATTATATTTCGACTATTTTACTACATTATACATATATACTTATATAACACATCGGCTGATAAGTTCCCGGTCTGGCACACAGATGGCGTTTCAATCGTCAAACTGATGCTCTTTTCAGTAAATACTAACCTTTATAAGGTAGCAGAAAAAAATGTCATGACGATTCGCCGCGTGGATAAAACGTTAGAGTGGTTTTAGTTGAATGACTTTGTTGATAAACAAAAAAATGGATGAACAAGAATTTCAAGAATTGTTATTTGATGGGAAAAAACACCGTTCAAACAAAGGGTTGGCTTGATAACCGTTATCCGGACACTGCACCAGGTAAATCAACCATTATTGACTGGTTTGCTGAATTTAAACGTGGTCGTACGGACACCAGTGATGCACCACGCAAAAGAGGTGGTAACTCTGGAAAACATCAAAAAAGTCCACAAAATCGTTTTGGGAAACCGTAAAGTGAAGTTGCAGGAGATAACTCAGACTCTGAAGATATCCAAGAAACGTGTAGATTTTATTTTGAATGAACATTTGTCTATGAAATAGCTGTTGTCAAAGTGGGTGCGCGCGTGTTACTTTTGAACAAAAACAACAAAGAGTTGATGATTCAGAGCACTGTTTGGAGCTTTTTCGTTATAAAATTATGTCATTTATTATAAAATTATTATTATTATTTATTTATTAAATTATTATTATTAAATTATTATTATTAAATTATTATTATTATTATTATTATTATTATTATTATTAAATTATTATTTATTATTAAAGTTATGTTATTTATTAAAGTTTTAAAGTTATAAAGTTATGTTAAAAAGTTGTGTTTTATTTATTAGACCTTTGAACTTATCAGCCCATGTGTTATATAATGTAGTTTGTGTACCTCAAAAACGAATATTTGCAGCATTTTAATTAAATGGTAGCTATGGTAATAATATGAATTATTAAATATATGTTTCATGTTGCGACTTATATCAATGTATATCCTTTTCATTAAAGATTGCAAATCTAGAAAAATCATTTCTTAAGTGAATTGAATAAAAGCAGAATAAAAACAAAATTCATCTGTTTCACAGTTTTAAGAGAAGAGGATGATATTAACATCGTAATCTCAATTTTATTCATTTCAATCTTGTAGATTCTCTTGGACGTTTATTATGTTATATATAAACAAAAATTGAAATCTGTTTTATCGCTGACATATTTCAGTTTAGAGCTAAAGTACCGCATTTTATAGTTAATCTGATCTTATGATTAATCTTTTGCAATCGGGCCCATATTTGGTGCAGAAGCGTTGATTAAAATATTCAGTGGCATTCAAAAATTTCCATTTTAAGAGCCTACATCAGTCATGAGAAAAAACGCTCAAGCTAATGTTAAGTCTATGGGAAGGTTCTTGCGCGATTTCTCGCTCGCACTTTAATATTTTTAAATGATTTTTTTGCATAGGATAGCTAAGGTCGATCTGTAACGTTGTTAGTTTTTACTTTTACAATTTTGGTTCCAGTTTTTTTATATAAGGGTACTTTCACTTTCAGAACCGACTCAAACCGGTTCCAAAATTGAATATGTCCGTTTATAAAAACAACTGTAACCAAAATCAAAAAAGTAAAAACTAACAACGTTAGAGATCGACCTTAACTATCCTATGCAAAAAAATCATTTAAAAATATTAAAATGCGAGCGAGAAATCGCCCAAGAACCTTACCATAGACTTAACATTAGCTTGAGCGTTTCTTCGCGTGACTAGCGTAGGCTCTTAAAATACATTGCAGCCATGATGTCAGCGTTTGAAAGCTATAATGATCTCGAAGCCACAGCGGTCGTCGGAGGCATTAATGTAATTATTCATTGACCCAGCCTCCCGAATATCTCTGGTCAGTGTCTTAAACTTATTGAATTTAGCTTTTAAAATTTTCCGGAAACATCTTCCGAGATCGGGCCTGCCACTCTCGGTTAAATGTTGAAAGGGTACGGGGACCACTGATGACCGCGCGGCCGCCTTGTGATTGCACAAAATAATTCACCGGTAACTTGATATCTTCAGTTATTGATGAATTTTCCAACGTACAGCGTCATCTCTTAGTAAATTTTGAAACTAATATTTTAGACTGCATAAAAAAACTTCCAAACTGCAATCCCGTATGCAAATTACTTATTTTCTTTAAAGTGTGTCAAGAACATTTTGTTCCCCCTGTATATTATAATGATGTAAATTACATTCGTTTGTAATCATGTTCACATTTATATATGTAGAACGTGACTCACGCCATCTGTACACTGTAAAAAAAGACAAATGTTTCTTATTCTAGGAAAATATAATATAACCTCGAACGAAAAAGTACCACGAATCCGGAAAGCGTTCTTTATCTTTAGAAACCTCCGAAACCAATATATTTTCAAGATTTAAAATAGGATTTCATACTAACAAATTTTTTTTTTATGCCACTGATTTTTGGAAACATTTTCGAGTAGTTTTTATAGTGTATTAATCAGTTTCCTGAAGCCGTAATATATGTTTTTTAGAAATATATCCATTCTCAATTACACATTTTCAGCTGCGTAGTTGAATTTATAAATACAAGTGTAACAAAATAATATTAATTTTAATATTAATGTTGATGCTTTTAATTTATTACTTTTGTCTGTAAAATATGTTTGTTGCACATGAAAATGTTTTCTTAAGAACATATACGCCACCTTAAAAACCTATATTCCGGTCTGAAAAAACTGTAAAAATTAGCAACTTCTATGCACTGTAAAAACTACTCGGAAACGTTTCCGAAAATCAGTGGGAGCAAAAGAAACGTTGCTGTCACATTAACTCTTTAAATTCAAAACTCTAAAAAAACTGAATGATCTTAAAATCCCAACAAAATAACCCAAAATACTCGTTTTTTTCGTTCCCTCTTTTTCACAAGGTAAGTAGTGGGAATGACCCTACCGCCTTCTCCCTTTATTCATATTTCGACAGGTGTTAAACCCATCTATTTATCATCGCTCAGTTACTGAAAATAATTCTTGTTTTTCTTTCTGTACGATCCATAAATGCTCAACACATTACCCCATCCATCACTGAGAGAGACCACCCCTTTGACAGCACTCCGACACATTTAAGGGGAAGGAAAATCCTTTCAGCTACCAAGGGCTATTGTGGGTTTCAGAGCTTTAGGATGATTTCGGCTATTGTGGGATTCAAAAGGTTAAAGCTAAAAATATATTGATTTGTGAAGTTTCTAAATATAAAGAAGGCTTTTCACAATCGTGAGTGTAACGCGGAAGAGGTAATTGTATATTTTCGTTCGAGGTTATATAATGTTTCCGTAGATTAGAAACATTTGTGTTTTTCTTACAGTGTACAGATGGCTTGAGTCACGTTGAACAGCTATAAATGCGAACATGATTACAAACAAATGTAATTTACATCATTATAGTATACAGGGTGAACAAAAACTTCTTGACACATTTTAAAATGTATATGCATGTACAGATATTTAAATGCAGACATGCATGTATCGTCAAATTCGGTACTTTTTTTTCAAATCGTTATAAAAATGGTTAAATAATTGCGGCTTTAACAATTCAAATTTATTTTAAAGCATTATTTCTACTTTATCACAAAAAGATGTTTCATAAACAGCAAAGAGAATGCCAATGCTATTAAATTCTATTATAACTTTTCAATGATCCTATTTAGAAGTATCGCGAGAATATTACAGCTCATTAGTCAACTATCTTTAAATTTTATTCCGTTCCATTTACGTTTTAAAAGATTCCATTTTTCAATTTTGTACTCTTTAGTGAAATATTACCTCCAGTGAATGAGTGGCGTGTTTCAGTGGCGTGAAAATAGTGGCACTTTTGGCTATGAGCCATTCCAGACATTGAAATATGAAATGCATATTCAGATTCTAATCTACCGTGAAATACATCGTTGAAAATCTTCTAATATTTCATTAAGTTATCGTATTATATCTTGCACATTGCATTTTAACAGAACATTTTTTTTTGTATTTTAATGATTTCAAATTCTACAAAATGTTTATTATTAATTCAAATTTAGACAAATAAACAGTTTCTAATTATATATTTTTGATGAGACGCATTATGTCGAAGTCTTAAATTGCTTCGTTTTTAATACTTTTGGAATTGTTGAAAATTGTTTGCCTTCGGCTTGTCTGGTCGATTATCCGTGTTCTAACGTTCGTAGATATACTCTGATTTCCATGTAATTTATATATGTTATTGAGGTATACTATAGCATAATTACTATTAAAAATGTGTGTAATATTTATAGTTCGTTTACAGGGACACGTAAAAGGATTTCGTTACATAACGGCATATGGTACAAAATTGTTTGCAGTGTATTTTAATGAAGTTACACTATTTCAAGCGTACAGAAATTGATATGAATCACTAAGGTGAACTACAACATGATTTTTATAAAATATAGAGCATGCAGCATTTATAGTTCGTTTACAGGAATGCACAAAAGTATTCCATTAGATTATTACCTGTGGCAAAAACCGTTTACAGCGTATTTTAATGGTTGGTTGATTGGTTGATTTTATGACGGTCGATTATCTACGCGAGGGATATAGGCCCTAGGGGGAGTGCCCTCCATGGGGGGGGGGGGTCTTTCTAAGGGATCCTAACCCGTATGTACGGCAAGATACCAAGAAAACCGCGGAAAACTCCGAACGGTTAGGTCGACGAGCGCAACAGGGGTTTGAACCCAGCACCTCCCGTATACCAGCTTTGAGAGCAGAACCTCTCAGCCACTGGTGGGGCCGTATTTTAATGGATATACTATTTCATAATTAGTGAAATTAATGTACATTACTGGGGTGCACTGCAAAATGTGTTATATATATATTGTAGTGGTTAGAATTTATCATTTATTTACAGAGCCACTCAAAAGAATTCGGTTACAGGACTGCCTATGAGCAATAGCAGCTGTGGTATACATTTTTTAACTTAACAAATTTTTAGTAAATTACCAGGCGAGTAGATCATATACAAAGCTGGACGAAAGAATTCACACAATTTACCGAATATGGGCAGCAATTGCTGAAGATGGATTTTTACTCCATTACCGGTTTTTAACACTTTACAACGAAGTTGAAAAGTATATACGACTTCGGTTTATATGGCCGTTTGTGCATACTCTAATTCTCGTAAATACTTGGATTTCTATGTAATTTTTATACAGGGTGTCCGAAAAGTCTGGAAACGGTCGAATAACTCGAGAAATGTATATCAGATTGAAAAACGGAAAAATGCATGTTCAATAGTTTTAAAAAATCTATTTAGGGATATCAAAGTTGCCCTCCCCTCCAAAACTCTGCCCCCCCTGGAGGAAAAGGGGGGCAACTTTGACATCTTAAATTGTAACTCCCCCTTTTTTTACAGATTCGGATTCTACGGAGGAAAAAAAAGTAACTTTTGTATTTAACATTTTGTTCGAAACATCGTAGATGGCGCTATAATCGAGTAAAATGCAGTGAGAATCGTTACTATTGCAATGTCTGTAAACGCTCGAATAACTCGATAAATATACATCGGGTTGAAAGAAGGAAAATATATATATTCAATATTTTAGAAAAATGCTTCTTAGTCAAAACGTTCTGCGTATTGCTTATATATTTGCATATTCCGCTTAGTTATAAATATAAGCTTACTTGAAACACGAAAGTGTAAGCAAGAGGCAATAGCATGTATTTCATATCGTATGACATTACGTGTGATAGAATCTTCAGCAACCAATGGAGGCTTGCTATTACCGATTAATAATAAACATTTCTGAAGTTATTATATAACCTCATAACTTTACCACAAATTATTTGAAAGGATGACGTTTTGCCAAAGTAAAATAACGCAATAAGACAGAATTAAACGAGTTAAAAATGACCATCTGCCAAATATAAGAGGCTAACGCTGAAATTTTGCGACAGGAGCAGACAATTAGCGCCAAAATAATACGGGTCGGATATTTAAATTTAAACTCTTTTATGTCCACATACGATAATTTGTAGCAGCAATTGTAATTTAGCTATCGTAGAAAACATTTTAAAAGAAGAGAAAATGGAGCTTACGGTCGAGCATTGCAAGTTTTCTTTTCTATGATTTTAAAGTTGGGATAAATCAAGAAGAATGCTTTCGACGCAACGGTTACAATTAGCACAAGTAAAAGAAACCCCACATTTTACAGCTGTATTTTAAATAGTTTAGAGAATTTAGAAGAGGTCGAAATTCTCTCCTTGATAAAGAACACACGAGAAAAGCTTTGCCAGCCTTTGTCTCAGAAAATGTGTCGGCCGTACGAAAAATGTTCATCGTCTATAATCTCTGTACCTACCAAATGATGCAGAAGGAACTTAACATTGGATCCGCAGCTATAGATAAAAATTTCAAGCAAAACTTTGTAGCAAGAAATTAGTTTGTTGGCGGGCGTCGCATAATTTAATAGAACACGAGAATTCGAAGCCTATCAGAATCAGTCAAGCAACTCAAGAATTCATTAATGATGATTGGCATTTCATTATTTCTAAAATCCTAACTGGTGATGAGGCATCACCTACTCGACATAGACATTTCTATTACAAAGCACTCGCGTTCCAAACACGTGGTAAGTTATACCTACTCAGTATTTTGGGGTGCAACTCAAACGTGAAAGGTTCCATTCTCCCATTGGTTGACAAAAAACCGGCATGCATTGTAGCTAACATAACATCGTTTTGTGCTGCTGCCCTCTGTGGACAGGATAATAAAACACAATTATGCCTTAATACTTCGTACTAAAAAATTAAACTGTGTAAATTAACTTGTAAATTAAACTGTCTTTTACAAAATAAATTTTGGGATAATATATATTTATTATACAAATAACTAAGTACATTTAATGTATACATAAAATATATTTAATTTCCATTAAATACATTTTATGTAAATTAAAATGTATTAAAGGGATCTTTTTAATTAATTGATATTTGATTATTTGAAATACTAATTAATTATGTACGAAAATTGTTTTAACAAATTGTATAACATTAATTTGTAAAATTTAATACATATTTCTTTGCATTTCTTATATTATAATTTATTATTATTATAATTTTTGTAAATAATTTAAATTAAATATTTATAAAAATAATATTTCCCATAGCGATATTTTTATTCTTGGTCATGAAATCATGACATGGTAAATTATAATAATAATAATAAAATTAATTAAAAAAAGAAGAAAAATTAAAGAGAGATGTTATTGTATTCGATTAGTTTATAAAGTGACACCTAAAAATAAATTATATTTTGTTTAATACATTTTTACTTATTAAATATCAATTAAAATTTTTATTAAGAAAATATAGATTTTATACAGGGCCCCTAGATCAAACTTTTGTTGTTTCTTTCCAGTATGACAGTATAGTAATATACAAAGATTAATCAATTAATGTTTTTTAAAATCAGTATAATATTGGTGTATTATTGCTGTAGTTTTAACATTTTCTTACTCTTACACTGCAGTACAATAAATCTGACATAATTTTTTCTCGTAAAAGTGAAAACATATACAATACACATATGCATGTATGATATACGTATGAATATATATATATGTATATAATTATATGAATATATATATTTATATACGTATGTATATTTATATTTATATTTACATATATTTATATATATGTATATAAATTTTATGTAATATATGATTATATGAATATATACATGCATACATGTCTGCATAATTTTTATATATGTATGTCTGTGTTTCTAACATATTCGAATATTTTATATGATTTAAATATTATTTGCTACTCCAGTTTTCAAAAATTTCTAGGGATCACAATGATATTTTATTATATTATTGATGTAGGCATATACAATAAATGAAAAAAAAAAGTCAATACTTCTGGATTCTAATAAGAACCAAGAAGCATACGTTTCTATTATGTATTTTTAACAACAGATAATATTTATTAAAAAAAATTTAGTTTAATCTTAAACATACGTACATGTAATGTTTGGGCTTCTACAAAGTGTATCATCCAAACCTAAAATTCATTGTTTGAGTTACATTTAAAAAAATCCCAAGTTTTTCTTTAAGATATATTGGTCTATTTTCTTAAATGTCTTATTAATTATTTACTGAAAATGGAAGAGAATGTATTACAAACCACTGAGTGAAAATATTAATTATATGCATTTAAATAATAATATTTATTAATATTAATTATATATTTAAGTAATAATAATAAATATTAATTATATATGTATATACCCACACACACATATTTAAATAAACTATTAAATAATATTAATTATATATATTTAAGTATAATACTAATCACTAACATTAACTATATATATTTAAATATAACATTAATTAAGATTTATTATATATTTACATAATAATTAAAAAATATATACTGATCATTAAGTCAAGTAATTAATATTTATTAATTAATTTCGTAAAGATCAAAACAAAACTCTAAAAAAGGATTTTTTTTTTAAATCATAGAGGACAAAACTTAAATCCTTCAGTTTACAAGTTTCCTTCCTTTCTTTCAAGTATCCTTCAGTTTACTTTAACCACTGCGCTATATCGTTCACAGACATAATGTGCTATTTAAGCAAAGTTGTACGAAAATATAAAAATCAAGTGACTTTTGGTTTTTTTGTCAACCAATGAGAGAATGGAACCTTTCACGTTTGAGTTGCACCCGTATTTTGTAGGTTTCCACATCCCTCGAGTTCTGGTAAAGCAAGTACGGGTCGGAAAAACCCGACTTAAGGCCTAGGGCCTGGTTCCCTTCAGGGTGTCCATCCCCGAAGCTGTTGGGGGACGCCGGCCCATCCCCAAGTGTCTCGTGGTGTTTCCCCTATTGAGTTCCACCGCTTATCGCAACGACTTACGTCGTCGACACGTGGGTTTAAGGTTGGAGGGTCCGCAGGTGGCGGTCCTCTGACCGGCCGAAGCGCCGTTGGAACCATCTCCTACTGGTGCGATAAAAGTCCTTCAAGACTTGGGCTCGGTGGTCGCCTACGCGCCGGGTGCCCCTCTGTTGATTGGCGGTGCAGCTTTCTATACCTACTCAGTATATCGAAAGCAGGCAAAAATGTTAGAAGTTAGTAATATAAATAAGTAAATGCATACACATGTTTAAAATTTATCAAAATAAAACACTTACTTTATTATAAATTGATAATTATCCATTTTGAATTATTCTGAATTATGCATAATATGATGTAAATAGCGCTTGAAAACCACGCGCAGATTCAATTTCATGTCCTTTTCCCTCTATATGAAATCCAAGAAATGTTGCTGTAGGGTAGGGGGGGGGTTAGAAAACCAGTTCAGGGGTCAGTCTATCGTTCCTGACGTCAGAGAAGTCAGGAAATTCTGCCTGAAGGCTTTGTACAATATCAAGTAGGCATTAGATGAGACGTATATTTAATTTCAACGTGTCAAGAAAGTAATGTACGGGTTTGTGCAAATAACCCCAAACCAACAAGGGAGAAAAGACAATGAGCAGTTATAAGAAAAAAAGAATGTATGTCGTGTTCTTCAGAAATACATGGCTGATCAAAGAAATAAAGCTAGGACAAAAGAGGGCTACAGCTAACTGATACACCACTAACTGTCTTCGAGAAATTCCTCAAGATGTGAATGTTAAGGAACACATGCGTCATAATGACAATGCATCTACTGATACAGTAAAGCTTAAACTCGATTTTCTTGTACAAAAATCATCGATAGAAAATCTATCCTATTCTCCTGATATTGCTGTGTGTCGCTTTTAATTATTTTTTAATCTAATATATATATATGTGTGAGCGTTACTTTCAATCCGAGGATGCTTTTGTCGAGGTTCTAAAAACATTTTTCTTTGTGTATTCGAAAACATTTATTGCTTGAGGCATTTAATTTTTGGAAATTTCGCCAACAAAGTTACTTTACAAGTTGATTGGCTAAATTGCCGTGTCTCAAAAATTTCAGTATGATCCTCGTATAAACATAACACGTCGAAGAAGTAAAGAGCAAAAAGTCACAACAGAAATATAAATTCAATAATTCGAAAATTATAGATAGTACGATTTGGAAATTATAGATAATGCGATTCGAAAAGCAAACATTCTTCAGTCGTCCCAACGTCCCGAATTCGAAAGAAAATGTGAACGGTTCTGCTGTTTCTCGATTCGTAAAAGAAAAAATCCCTGACGCCTCGTCCTACAGGCACAGGTAGATTTCGAAGACGCAGACCGTGAGGCGCCTGTTTGTTGGGAATTGCGGAAGAAATGACTTTTTTGTCAAGATGTGGCATTTGGAAACGCCCACTTCGAAACCTAACTTGTTTGCAGGCGGAGCCGGCAGGCATTTTTTTTTTCCTATAAGGGTTCGTCCTATAAAACACTTGTCAATATAAAAGTTTTAGATAATATTAAGAGGATTTATAATAAATTTAAGCGGATTTGACATCTTCTGAATTGACGAAGTTATGACGAAGTTATGACCTTCTCCCCCCCTCCTTGGGGCCATTTTTAATGATGTCAAAAATATGTCCTACATAAAATTTCGGCCCTTTTCCTACAAGTAATAATAACTTTAAACGGATTCGATACGTATCATAATTAAGAAATTATGGGTTTTTTTCTGTTTTCACAAAAAGACCCCCCCCCCATCCCCCCCCTCCTTGGTTCGATTTTGCCCATTAACGAACTTGACCGAGATTTTATGCCCCTTGATTTTATGTATCAGTTTGGAAGAGATTTGTGCAGACTTATGGGAGTTATCGTGTCCATAAAAAAGTGACATAGATAGATAGATAGATAGATAAAGTTTTGAACTGGGGGTGGTTGGAGTCATGATCGGCATAGATCTGCAAAAAATTTTTAAAAATTCCAACTTAGGAGAGAATGTAATAGATAGTAAAAGGGGAGTTGGGTTTACCACATTTTCAGAAGAAAAGCCAAACTACGATGCCTATAAATTTGAATATCTCGTTTACGGTGAAGAAAAAGGTTTATCCGAATTGTTGCAATTAAACGCCAAAGGTATTGTTATTTCAAAAGAAGACAACACATTTCGGTAATTAAAAATCTCTTTTAAAATCGGTAGTTTTTTTTTCTTTTTTTTTCTTTAAATAACGAAAATTTTTACACTCTTTTATTTAATTCAACTTGATTTCTGTATGTAAACAGGGAATTTTGGAATCAATTTTTAACTCATTTCCCAACAGGAGATAATTATAAAAATGATCTTCAAAGGTGTGTTCCTAATGATCATACAACATTTCATATTTTTAGAACTCTTCTTTTTTTTTTTTAATATTTTTTTCTGCATTTTTGAAATAACATAAAATATAAAATAAAAAAGGGATTTCTTCTTTTCTGCAGAGGATTAAATGATATTACTGCTTGTAAATATTTTATTTGATATGGTTTTCAGGAAAGTATTTCACAATTTATTTTCATAAAAGTATTTCAAAAAGATTACATAAAACACGCAAAATTTCATAATTGAGCATTGAAATTCGATCTACTATTTATTAAATATTACAAGGAAAATTAAGTAGTATCCAGATACAAACAGCAAAGGGATTAAAAACATTCTCTTTTATGTCATTTATAAATTAAATACTAAATTAAATTTTTCTTATAAAGAATTACACTCCTTTATCATTCCAATATGAGAAATACGTATTAATAAAAATGTCAAAAGGAAAATAAATCAACTAAAATGCGTATGATTCACAAACCTTTTAATCTTCGTAAAAATATGAAAAACGAAAAATACAACATGTGTAAAAAAAATAATAATAATAAATTTAGCAACAGACGGTTTCTTTTTATAAAAGTTGTAGAGGAATACAAGTTGGGGGGTAAATAGAAAACAAGAGAGAGAACGAAACAGATAAATATTACATAAAAATTGTTTAAACTGCAGAATTCCTGTCAAACATCCTTTAGAAATACCTGTAAGAGAATCATAAATAAATGCCAGAGAACGTTTTCCATAAAAATATACTACGTGTCCCGCAAAGTAATATTTTAAAATTTCGCGTCATTAAAGAATTTCTTAATTTTGTTTAAAAATTTAATACATTACTGTTTGGCAGTTATTAAACATTCCAAAAAAAGTCCTTCCGGCCTGTACCGGGAGGAAAAGGTAGCTTTCATAGTCCATGATTTTAAATATTCAACTCATTTTACTCGAACACCTGAAGCTAAATTGCTTGGAGCCCGATAATAGAAGATTCAATCCCGGTTTTCGTTTATACTTAATTGGAATGCGAATTTCATCATGAGAGTTACAACATAACAAAAATCAGATTGTTTCGAAATTTCAGCCACCCTAAAATTCCAAATTGCCCTATCTTAGCCCTTTTTTAAGATAAAGCCAAAACAAAAAATGTTCTTTAATCCTTGTATCACGATCTAACACTTAACGGAAACAGCTTTCTCAATTTATAATTTTTGATACATCTTTTTGAATTAAAAAAAATTAAAAATTTTAACTGACCGACATTTGGAAACAAGATGGCGCATGAAGCTGGACAACGAACTCGGTCGAGACCTTGGTATGTTCTGTACACGTGATCAGTCGCATTCATATAGGTTCATAAATACGAGAGTTACAGCATAACAAATATCACATTGTTTCAAAAACTCAGCCACCCTAGAATTTCAAACTGCCGTATCTCAGCCATTTTTTAAGAGCCAGGCACTAAACCCGTTTAAGCTAGGGAAACCTGGCAGGTAGGGGCCTGGTCGCCGGTCTAAAAAAAAAAAAAGATATAGCCAAAACAAAAAATGTTCCAGAATCCTTGTATTACATTTTAGCACTTACCGGCAACAATTTTTTCAATTAGTAATTTTTTTGTACATTTTTTTTGAATTATAAAAAATAAAAAAAAATATTTAACTGGCCGCTATTTTGAAACAACATAGTGGTCAACGAACTCGGTCCAGACCTTGGTATGTCCTATACATTTACTCAGTCGCATCCAAATCGGTTTACAAAGAAGACAGTTACAGCATGACAAATGTCAGATATATATAGATAGATAGATAGATAGATAGATAGATAGATAGATATACATAAATCAACATTTGAACGAAGGATGGTTTTGGGGTCTGGGGGTCATGATCGGTGAAAATATTCCAAAATTGTTTGGAATTGCTTTCCTCCGAATGCCTGCAATAAGTAGCTTTTTGTAATGAAAGCTACATAAAAGTACAAGCCGAAAATACAAGACGGATATAGTGGTAGTACATAAAAAAGGTACTATGTGTATCGAAAAGAATGTCTATCTGTAGATCTGTGAAAAACATGTTTCGTAGACCAAGTACCCAATTAGAATCTTACGTTACAGCTGCTCATATTTGAGCGTGCCACAAAATTTGTGCATTAACGTTGATAAGATAATAACAATACTTTTTTTCAGGATTTTGTGTTCTGTTTTCTCTTTTTATCTATACAAAGATTAAAATCCAAATATTTGGGGTAAAATAACAATTTAAATTCTATAAAAATAAAATATTAAAAAAAATGTAATTTTCACGAAAAGTAATATTTTTGAGCAGATAAAAATGAGTAGAACTGAAACTTCAAATAAAAATTTAAAGTCATAACAACAATGTTCGCTGATCTGAAAACACTTAAATGAATATAATAAAGATACATGAAATGAAAAGGACACATTAATATAAATATTAACTCAGCAATGTTTATTTCGTATCAAGCATGTTTGATTTACATACATCATGTGTTTTAATTATTATTATTATTTATCTAAATTAATAGGACATCGCAGCACATAGACAAATTTACCAAGAATCAATTTTAATTTTTAATACTAAATATGCACAATTTGTATATGAGCAAGATATATATATATATATCCATATATATTGAATCATACGCACTTAATTAAATAAAAGGCATAGCCATAGAGTATTGTAATTAAAAAATTGATCTCACCAAAGTACATTTGAATACTGCCTGGCAGCTGTCAGAGTTACGAATGCAACATGGATCTACAGGCTTCTATGACCTTTGTAAATTTTTAATAACTCGAATAAACTACTTCTCAAATGCTGTGACACTGCATGTACGCTCATCGATACATTTCATCCGAAACTGTAACGCATATTTGCTTGTGCGAACAAGTAAGAAAATCACGGCTCCAGGCACCTCAGTCGGACTTCAGTTTCGGCTGCACGATCGAACCTTGCATCTGAGAGAATCAAGCATGAGATCGAAACGCGTATATCCAAGGCATCTTTCCTGAGTCTGGGAGGAAAAGTGAATATAAAATTAAAGACCTTCTACATTTATTTTTATTCTCATCTTTTTTTTTTTTTTTTTTTTGCCCCACCAGTGGCTAAGAGGTTCTGCTCTCAAAGCTGGTAGACGGGAGGTGCTGGGTTCAAACCCCTCTCGCGTCCACCGACCTAACCTTTCGGAGTTTTCCGTGGTTTTCTTCGAACCTTGCCCTAAATACAGGTTAGGATCCCTAAGAAAGATTCCCCCCCACGGAGGGAACTCCCCCCTAGGGCCTATATCGCTCGTGTAGATAATCCGCCGTCATAAATCAACCAACCAACCTTATCATCTTTTTATTTAAATTTACATCAAATACCCTATGGGGGGACGGAACCAAGGAGGATATTTTTCTTTTGGGCCAAAACATGTTTTTTTTTTCATTTTAAGGGTGTATTCAAATCCAAACTGCTTATTTTGAGACACATTCGTAAATTCATTTTTGCTCTAAAATGCATCCAATTGGCAGGTTCTCTTGTTCAAAAACTTTATAATGTCCGTATTGTCTCGATTTTTTGATAAAGGCAGAATATATTTCAAAAAATGCTGTCAAAGTGGACATTTTGAACCGAATTTCCCGAAGCGATAGCGCTGGAAACAAAAAAAAAATGATCGTACTGTGAAAATAATTGTCTGTAAATCAATTTCTAATTAATTGAACGAAAAATAAAACATGGGGCCCTTATAAATGTCTTTATAAATCACGCCGTTAAGTTTCCTGTTGTTACTTTTAAAAATGAGTCTGAAAATGTGTCTCAAAATTCTGAGTTGTTGAGCGTGGAAAAATATTTTTTTTTAATACCGCCTGAATACGTTGAATCAAAAGTCTTTTAGCCAATGATAGCGAGGAAAAATAGTTGTCCCCTTTCACACTTCTACCAGTATCCAGATAAGATATTAGAAGACTCATTACTATGTTTCAGGAAGGCTTTCTGTTTCACTTCTTGATTTATCTTTTCCAAGATATGGAAAAGCATTGCACATAAACTTCGAGTCTGCATAAACTAGTATACAAACTTTGATACCGATTTTGTCTGGTTTATTCGTCATATACTGTATAAACTTACATCTGACTTTGGATGGAAATAACTGCTCATCCACAACTAGATTTTCTCCTGGGTTATAGTAAATAGCACAGCTGTCTATAAATTTATTCCAAATATCTGAAAACATACCAACTTACCAGTTTCTAACCTCTGATTCCTAGTTGACTTCATGTCAAACCTTACATTTTTCATTATATCTCTAAATCGAATGCGAGACATTGTTTCTCGAAAAAAAGGAAAATCCCATGTATTATTCCGCAGAAAGTCGTAATCCATATCATTGCAATCGTTAGCTGTTCTTGCATAAATAATAGCAACGAGCAGGGAAGACCGAGCTATGCTCGGTCAAAATTAAATTTGAGTTCAAATATCATGACCCACTAATTGAATTTTCTCGAACATGTGACTTAGCCCAGCAGTCTTCTCGAACCCGAAAACCATAGGATGCAAAATTTAGTGTATATTGAGCCGCTCTTCAGATCTTGACCCACAATGACCCAGAAATGACCCACTAATCGAATTTTCTCGGACATGCGACCTAGCACAATGCTTTTATCGTGCTCGAAACTCGTAGGACACAAAATTTAATCAAAATCGTTAGAGCCGTTTTTTAGATAAAATTAATTTGACCCGCGTTGACCCAAAAATGACCCACTAATCGAAAGTTCTCGAACATGTGACCCAGCCCAATTGACTTCTCATGCCCGAAAATGGTCGGATACAAAAGTTCGTCAAAATCGTTTGAACCGTTTTTTAGATACAATTAGCTAGACCATGACCCAAAATGACCCAAAATGACCCACTAATCAAATTTTCTTGAATATGTGACCTAGCCCAACGGTCTTCTCGTGCCCGAAATCCATTGGATGCAAAATTTAGTGTAAATTGAGCCGCTTTTTAGATCTTGACCCACAATGACCCAGAAATGACCCACTAATCGAATTTTCTTAGACATGCGACCAAGCCCAATGATTTTATCGTGCTCGAAACTCGTAGGACACAAAATTTAATCAAAATCGTTAGAGCCGTTTTTTAGATAAAATTAATTTGACCCGCGTTGACCCAAAAATGACCCACTAATCGAAAGTTCTCGAACATGTGACCCAGCCCATTCGTCTTATCGTGCCCGAAAATGGTCGGATACAAAAGTTCGTCAAAATCGTTTGAACCGTTTTTTAGATACAATTAGCTAGACCATGACCCAAAATGACCCAAAATGACCCACTAATCAAATTTTCTCGAGCATGTGACCTAGCCCAACGGTCTTCTCGTGCCCGAAATCCATTGGATGCAAAATTTAGTGTAAATTGAGCCGCTTTTTAGATCTTGACCCACAATGACCCAGAAATGACCCACAAATCGAATTTTCTCGGACATGCGACCTAGCCCAATGCTTTTATTGTGCTCGAAACTCGTAGGACACAAAATTTAATCAAAATCGTTAGAGCCGTTTTTTAGATAAAATTAATTTGACCCGCGTTGACCCAAAAATGACCCACTAATCGAAAGTTCTCGAACATGTGACCCAGCCCAATTGACTTCTCATGTCCGAAAATGGTCGGATACAAAATTTCGTCAAAATCGTTTGAACCGTTTTTTAGATACAATTAGCTAGACCATGACCCAAAATGACCCAAAATGACCCACTAATCGAATTTTCTCGAGCATGTGATCTAGCCCAACGGTCTTCTCGTGCCCGAAAACCATTGGATGCAAAATTTAGTGTAAATTGAGCCGCTTTTTAGATCTTGACCCACAATGACCCAGAAAGGACCCACTAATCGAATTTTCTCGGACATGCGACCTAGCCCAATGCTTTTATCGTGCTCGAAACTCGTAGGACACAAAATTTAATCAAAATCTTTAGAGCCGTTTTTTAGATAAAATTAATTTGACCCGCGTTGACCCAAAAATGACCCACTAATCGAAAGTTCTCGAACATGTGACCCAGCCCAATTGACTTCTCATGCCCGAAAATGGTCGGATACAAAATTTCGTCAAAATCGTTTGAACCGTTTTTTAGATACAATTAGCTAGACCATGACCCAAAATGACCCAAAATGACCCACTAATCAAATTTTCTCGAGCATGTGACCTAGCCCAACGGTCTTCTCGTGTCCGAAATCCATTGGATGCAAAATTTAGTGTAAATTGAGCCGCTTTTTAGATCTTGACCCACAATGACCCAGAAATGACCCACTAATCGAATTTTCTCAGACATGCGACCAAGCCCAATGATTTTATCGTGCTCGAAACTCGTAGGACACAAAATTTAATCAAAATCGTTAGAGCCGTTTTTTAGATAAAATTAATTTGACCCGCGTTGACCCAAAAATGACCCACTAATCGAAAGTTCTCGAACATGTGACCCAGCCCATTCGTCTTATCGTGCCCGAAAATGGTCGGATACAAAATTTCGTCAAAATCGTTTGAACTTTTTTTTAGATACAATTAGCTAGACCATGACCCAAAATGACCCAAAATGACCCACTAATCGAATTTTCTCGAACATGTGACCTAGGCCAATGTTTTTCTGGTGCCCCAAAACGGTAGGATACGAAATTTCGTCAAAATCGTTAGAGCCGTTTTTAAGATAATTTTTGCATATATATATATATATATATGTAACCACCCACAAGATTTGCTCGTATTAGAATATATGATAAAAGCATCAAAGGCCTTCCAAAGATATTTCCAAATTTTCTTCATTATTCAAAACTGCCTCTGCTTCCGTGCATTTTTTTATATGGCCTAACATGGATTCATCCACACTTTAAGAATAAACGGCAGAAATTACAGAAACATTTGCTGTAAATTTTTGCACCCAAATTTCCAGGATATTTTGCTGTAAATTGACAGCAAAATATGCCTTAAATTACATTATGTTTGGAATTTTACAGCAAAATGTGCTTCAAACATGCTAATTTTACTGCAAATACGACTATAATCATATTAAATTTTACAGCAAAAAATGCTGGCAACATGGTGCATAAATTTACAGCAAATTATGCTGTAATTTTTGCCGTTTTTTCTTATAGTGCATAAACAACCTCCAAACACTGGACACATTGTCCCCAACATTTCTTTGTGCGTGCGGCGTTCGACCCGGCATTTCTTTTAGAGCATTCCATGCTCCATATTTCCCATTTGTTGTGTGTGAAATAGATGTCACAGTCCACGACGTTCCATCTTTCGAGATGTATCTATCTCCTTCCTCCTGATTTCGGATATTTTTTCATTTCAAAATTGTATATATGCTACATAGAAAGCTGAAATTCAGCTCAGTTAGGAAATAATTTAAAAATCCCCTTCTGGAATTTCCGTCAATAGACAGAATTGCACTCGAGATTTTTTGTGCTGTCTTGTATAGGATATATAGAAATTTATACACATCAAATAATAGGCAAAAAAAGGTTACATTTAAAAACGCTTACCGCAAATGAAAACGCTCTTCCAGCAATTATACGGACATATCTTTAAACGAATTCTTTTGTGTGTCCATGAAAATAAACGCTGAAGGCGTACTATACACACAATATTATATAGTACGCCTCTTGTAGTGCACATCAGTGATATATATCAATTTCAATATGTTTGAAATAGACATTATTAAAAGAAACCGCAAACGATTTTTCTCCATGGACCGTAATGTAACGGAATTATTTTGAGTAACCCTGTAAAGAAAAAATAAGTGCTACCCACACCCTATTCTATAGAAAGCCTCTTGAAGTGCACTTCTGTGATATATATCAATTTCGATATGTTTGAAATAGTGTAACACCATTAAAATAAACCGCAAATGATTTTCCCCCATAGACTGCAATATAACAGAATTCTTTTGAGTGTCCCTGTAAAGGAACTATGACAAGTACACACTTCATTTTCAATACCGAACATGCCATAGTAAATCTTAATAACATACGTCAATTGCATGACAATCCGACTCTATTTACGCGAGTTAGAGCACGGACAGACTGACAGACAAACCGAATTCATAAACCCTTTTCAGCTACGTTGGAAAGTGTTAAAAATGTTATTATTTTATTGAATATTCATTATTCCTTAATGTTTCCTAAATATCAATGCAAAATTTATTTTCATGCGTTTATCATTAATTAACACTAAAACATTTGTGAGGATAAAATGTCAGATGGAAAAATATGAATATTTGTCCGTAAGTTATTATTTTTATCTTTCTTTTCATTTAATGTCCGTATTGATTCTACCTTTCTTGCTCCTTTTCAATGCCGGATTCCATTTATCAAGCG
Source organism: Maratus michaelseni (assembly GCA_963931845.1). Taxonomy (NCBI): domain Eukaryota; kingdom Metazoa; phylum Arthropoda; class Arachnida; order Araneae; family Salticidae; genus Maratus; species Maratus michaelseni. Next base: position 19,989,989 of record OZ007593.1, on the reverse strand, counting down.
TTATCAGTAACATGCATTTTATTCCTTTCGAGCGGTAGCGCGTGCCTTCTATATTTTGCCCATTACGTAAATTACTTTTTTTTTCACTCAGTTCAGCATCTGATGGAAAAAATATTCTTTATGTAACATAATTAATAGGTGTGAAATTAACATTTTGTTTTTGGCGGTTTAAATTTATCAAGAACGTAAAATCATGCGTCGTCATGAACGTAAAATAATTTTACAAATCTTTACCGTCTGATAAGGTGAAAGATGATATCTAAGTAAACAATATCAAGGTCAAACCGGGCGGGAAGGCCTACCTTTCGGCTTAAGCTCAACTAGCCCCACCCAGCAGGTTTGTTTACCTAATTATACTGAGCATTACTAAATTATACTTTGTGATATTGAACTAGTTGTACTATCTAAATCAATACCGAAGTATGAGTAATATGGAACGACATAGTATGAGTACTATGTAAGTGTATGTACTAATAATTATACTATGTAATGCTGAAATACAAATTCCAAAAATACGAGATTCCAAAAATACAAATTCTGAAAGTACAATTTACTATCTAACTAAACAATTAGGAAAATCTAATAACATAGTTAAAAACCCAATTTCAGAATTACCAAAAACATTCGAAAAAATATCCAAACTCATTTTGCAGCCCTGTATAGGATCTATAGATTTGCATATATACTACATAGAATGCTAAATTTTCATTGAGTTAGAAAACGGGTGGCACAATTTAAAATTCCTCTTCTGGAATTTCCGTCAGGAAACTGAAATGGACTCGAGATTTTTTGTGCTGCCTTGTATAAGGTCTATAGAAATTTATACACACCAAATAATATGCAAAAAAAAGTTAAATTTAAAAACGCATACCGCAAATGAAAACGCACTTCCAGCAATTATACGGACAAGACTTTAAACGACTTCTTTTGCGTGTTCTTGAAAATAAACGATAAATGCTATACGCACATTATTATGCCTTTTGTGCACATCAGTGATATATATCAATTTCAATATTTTGAAATAGTGAAACATTATCAAAATAAATCGCAAATGCCTCATACACCATAATGTAACGAAACCCCTGTGTCCCTGTAAAGAAACTATAAGTGCTATGCACACCACATTCTATATTAAGCCTCTTACTGTGCACTTTATTGATATGTATGAATTTCAATGTGTTTGAAATAGTATAACATCGTTAAAATAAATCACAAATGATTTTTTCCCATAGACGGTAATGCTACTGAATTCTTTTAAGTGTCCTGTAAAGTAACTATAAACGCGCCACAGTTCATTTTCAATACCGAACATGCCATAGTGAACATCAATAACATATATAAATTGCGTGACAATCCGAGTATATTTACGCAAGTTACAGCGCAGAGAGACAAACAGACAGACAAACCGCATTCATAAACACTGTTCAACTACGTTGGAAAGTGTTAAAAATGGTACGGATAATCACTTTTTAATACTTTTCAACACACTTGAAAAGTGTTTATGAATTTGCTTTGTCTGTCTGTATTGACTGCCGTCTGTCCGTGCTCTAACTCGTGTAAATATACTCGGATTGCCGTAAAAGTTATATATGTGTTTTTGAGTTTACTATGGCATGTTTGGTATTGAAAATAAAGTGTGTAGAACTTATGATTCTTTTACAGGGACACTCAAAAGAATTCCGTTGCATTACGGTCTATGGGGAAAAAATCATTTGCGGTTTATTTTACTGATGTTATACTATTTTAAGCATAATCACATTTATACAGATATCCTGAGGTGCACTACAAGTCGCTTACTGTACAATATAGTGCGGAAAGAACGTATCCTTTATTTACAGGGACACACAAAAGATTTTGATTACAGTACAGTGCAAAAAAAAATTGTTGGTTTTACAGTATAATACTGACACCCCAGCTGCCAGTAGTATACCGTAAAAATAACAGTAATAAACAGTAAAATAAGCAATAATACACTACCGTGGCGCGGCAGTGTATTACTGCTTATTTTACTGTATAATACCGCCAGCTGGGGTGCTAGTATTATACTGTAAAATCGGCCTTTTTTTTTCTTTCTTTTTCAGGGTACGGTCTATGAACAATAATTGCTTTAAACGCGTTTTTAAATCTAACTAATTTTTTGCATAATAATTAGTGTATATAAATTTTATAGATCATATACATAGATACTCAAAACATCTCACGTACATTTCCGTTTATTGACAGAAAATTGCTGAAGGAGAATTTTCATTTGTGCTATATATTTCCTAACTGAAGTAAATTTTAACATACTGTGTAGTATGCATTCAAATCTATAGATCGTATACAGATCTGCACAAAAGAATTTTGATACTATTGGTAGTAATTGCTAAAAATTGGGTTTAATTGCTGATAAAATGGGAACAGGTGGGTGAATTTTAATATATAAGTTATCTAAATGTTTGTTGTCGTTTCACGAATATCATAGTCAATTTTTACTGGAATAATAGAATATATCTTCAAAATGCTTATAAGTGGCTGTTCTGTTAAAAAATATAGAAGACAATATGTTAAAAATTTTTCAACTATAATAAAGAAGGAAGTTTGTATATCTGTCTGTCTGTCTGTCTGTTTCTCGATTGTGTTCTGAAGAGACCACAGAGCTACAAAATTTGGTGGGAAGGTACCTCTATGTATGTAGTTTTGTACCTCAAGGCCAAATTTTGGAATTTTTGAATAAATTTTTTTAATTTAGTTTTTAATGCGATTTTTAGTGTTTTTTCACGTTTTGCTGCGATTTTTCCACAGTAGTAACGGAATCCAGTTCCAGTCTTTTAGCCCAATATAGTAAATGCACCCTCTTGTCAATAAAGTTTATGCGAAATTCGTACAGCGATTTTTGCATTTTTGGCGAATTTTTTCCTTAGACACTAAGAAATTTTGCCAGAATGCTTGATTGGTTCGGTGGTTGCACTTCCATTTCAACCTCAGATAAGCTCAGAATCGTCATGTTTTTTACTCTTTTTAGCTTGGAGAAAGTTCATAATTCTTTACATATAAAAAAAAATCATGATTTTAAAAATACGATTTTTAGTGTTTTTTGACGTTTTGCTGCGATTTACCCACATTAGTAACCGGAATCCGGTTCCAAACTTTTAGCCCAATATAGTACATTTTATCCTCTTTTCAATAAAATTTATGCGAAATTCGTACAGCGATTTTTTATTTTTTGGCGATTTTTTCCCTTTGACGCTAAATAATTTTGCCCAGAATGCTTGATTGGTTCGATGGTTGCTTCCATTTCAGCCTCAGATTCACTCAGAATCGTAATTTTTTTTTACTCTTTTTAGCTTGAAGAAAATTGATAATTCTTTACAGATAAAAAAATCATAATTTTAAAAGGGAAGGGCGGATTATTTATTATACCGATTTTTTTTTTCATTATATTTTTTCTTTTAATTTCATTCTTATGCGTTTTTTAACATTTTTTTCATGTTTTGCAGCGTTTTTTGCTTCAAATGACGTCACAAATCGCCCACTTCAAGTGAAACAGCATTGGGGGGCATTTGTGATTGGTAGCTGATAGAATTGTAGGCACAGCTGGCAGTCAACCGGGCAGTTGTGATTGGCAGATGAACACGTCGTCAGCTGATTGCAATTCGAACAGGGAGTTGTGAATTTTTGCGATTTGTTTTATGCGATTTTTAGAGTTTTCTCATGTATACGTCATTTATGTATTTGATTTCAGAAATGAACAACGGTAACTTACTGTTTTTGTATGTTAAAAAAAAAATCATTTTGTTTCTTTTTAGAAAGTTAATTATAATTCTTTATTTTTTAACGTCTTTGGTTAAATTTAATGTGATGAGTGTTCGGTTATAGTTTAAATATCACGTTAATACTCTGATCAAAACTCCATCCCCCCCAGCCTCCAAAATCAGAACTATTTAATTATTTGTCCGATTCAAACGAAACCTTTTCTCAGGTCTCCAGATACTAGATAAACTTTGGTATCATTTTTTCAGCCCTTGGTTGCCACTATTTCTGAACATTAATGACCAGGGAGGGGTATTTTCTCGGGTTCTATGGGCCCAATTTCAATGATAATTAGTTCATTCAACTTAACACGAACTAATTAATGTATAGATAACTAATTAAGATACAGATTTAGCGCCACCTGGAGGTATAAAATGGAACTAAAAGATTTTGCAGCGCGCGCGCAGCACGCCTGTCATTTTGGTGTCATTCACAGCAGGAACACGTGCAGGAGTTTCGATCGGAAATAGGTTTGTTTAGAACAGAGTGCACCCCCTGGCGGTGGACAATGTAATTAAAAGATTTTGCATTTAAAGTTGGTCCTATTCAAACGAAATCTTTTTTGACATTCTTCCGAGGTCTCCCAGGTACTAAATAAACTTCGGTATCATTTCTTCAGCCCTTGATTACGACCATTTATGAATATTAATATCCAGGGGTGATTTATTTTCTCGGGTTCTGTGGGTCAGATTTCAACGGGAATCGGTTCATTCAAATTAACATGAACTAATTACGATATAGCTAATTATTTAAGACATAGATTTGGTACTCTCTGGCGGTGTAAAGTGGAACTGACAGATTTTTCGCGCGTAAGCAGCAGGAACGCGTGTCGGAGTTTCGTTCGGAAATAGGCTTATTTAGAACAGAATGCACCCCTTGGCGGTGGACAATGTTGTAGAAACTCGAAGTAAAAGAGTTTGCAGCACGTGCCTAGAACGTCTGCTATACACGGTATTGTAGGCAGCGGGTACACGTGTGGGATAATATGATTAGAACAAAATGCATCCCCTAGCGGTGGAACTAAAAGATTTTCCTGCGCGTTCGCCCAAAATGACTATTTTTATTGAAACTGCAAAAGAAAGTTACCGATTTGGTAATCCCAGAAAACGAAAAAGTTTCATATTCCATCATCCTCGAGTATTAAAGAAAGTATTGCATTATTTGAATCGAAACTCACAGTTTATGTTTCTGATTCCGAAAATGCAAATTTTGTGAAAATCCGACGGTATATATATATATTTTTTTTTACCAAAAACTGACCCGTTTTGAATCAAATGATCCAGACATTTGAGGTGGTGGTATTAAATTTACTTCCGCTTCGGGTAAATCTCTCTATTTAATTTCCGAAAGACAAAGAGTTACCAGAGGAAGGGTTTCGTGCAGCGATTTTTAGAGTGATTCCGCGTTTTGTATTATTTTTTGACGGGACCGGGCAACGCCGGGTGGATCTGCTAGTGTATATATATTATTTTATTTTATTTTTACGTTAAACAAATTTAAACAATTAAGTCTTTGAAACTTCAAAGGACTAGGGTCGAGCAGGCTATAAAAGTGCCCAATGCAAGAGTCATTTAAAATATAGAACAATTATTACCTGTCAATACACAATTTAAATTATTTTTGAAATGCTAAGTACAGATACATAATGAGTGTTATAAATTGACAATAGGAATTCATACTGTTGTAAAGTAAATTATGTATTAATATTATTGAGATATAATTTATAAATAAATATATAAAATTTTATAAAGTAAGTATACTAAAATATAACATAATCATATATATTATTTCTGTTTCCAACATCTCTTTTTCTATGAATTTAGGAAACGCACAACAAAGGTTTTGAAAGCGGCTTCTGACATAGAACACTCACATTTCGTTAAAAAACGTTTTTTGATTAAAAATTGCTCTTAATTAAAAATTAAATCGGCATTGTTTTCATAATTGAAATGAAAGGTTTTCTTCAAAATAGCGTTGCCACAAAAATAAAATACTGCTTTATAGGATGCTCAACAATGATTATAAAAAATAAAAAAATGCCACAAAAATATAAAGTAGGATTTCTCCCCACGGGTTTATTTTATATTTAGGGTTAAAAAGCAAAATTGAAATTGAAATGTTTAGAAGAAAAGACGTAATCGATCGATCGAAGCAGCGGGATTTCACGTGTAGAATAAAAGCTATGCTTTGTTATATGAGATTAAATTATACTTTACATGCATTCAATTAATTTTTTTTCGTGTTTTTCAAGAAGCGGACGGCGTCATCTTCTAACGCAGTTAAAATACGATTGATGTTATTTTATTTTTATCGCGTGTGCCTTTTGCTATCTTCAATCAGTTTTTAAACCTGCACCTAAAAGATATTAGACTGCAGTGCGAAATCCTCGCACGGCTCCACTGGTATATTCTATTCATCTTGAGAACGAAGAATTTTTTTTTTATGTATAAGCGAATCGAAGTATTATTTTTTTTTTATGTTTTATAAATATTTACAGCTTTAACATAAACATACATTCAAATTGAAATGGTACCTTCGCCCACTCTGTGTGTAATAAATATATAAAAGGAAGGGGTCGGGGAAAAAAAGCGCTAAGCCACATTTTTGGTGAAATTAATCTAACACTGTAATATGTTGCTTAATATTGTAAATTATAATATCCTACATATAATTTGTTTCTAATGTCAATTAGTGGCAGCCTATGTGACAGGTTTCTTTTCTGCCCCAGATGTTTATACCCCCAATGACGATAGCTAATTTACAAAAAACGTAATATAATATCATTAAAGTAATGTCGTAATGTAGTTACTCAGAATATCTCAAATGTTACTAAGACATTGACAAAAAAACTTTAGATTATATATCTTGATTTGAGCATTGGATCCAATTTTCAAATTGAAATATCTCAGAAGTTCAAAAATGTGTCTTGGCACTCTCTTTCCCCGACCCCCACAAATGTTTTAAATATGTATTAAAAAAAGCTAAATGTTAGCTACACAATTATCTGTCTATTTAACAATTGTAGGGAACCTAAATATTATATAATTAGCTGCGTAGCAACCCATTGTGTTGAATTTAAAGATATTTTAGTGCTATAGTGGCCACCAAGAAATCACCAAACGAGCAAGATTTATTGCCAAATTATAGAGCATATATGACATTATAATAATATATCATGTATATAACATTTCGTAAATTATATGGCCAAGTTATAGGCATATAGGGCACATATATGATGTATATATATGCCATGTTTATAAGATGTATATGATGTATATATGACATAAAAGACGTTAATAATATGTAAGTCATGACATATATGGAACATATATGATTGTTTGCAGTATATATATGCGTATATAGGATGCATATATAAACTTTACAATGACCTTGGCGAAATCATAGCTGTAACCTTGACATTATCGTAATGGTGGGGGCCGCTATAACATGAAAGTGCTAATTTAAATTACAAGAGGTCTTCCAATTGTTTAGGGGAAAAAGAAACCTAAGTTTTATTATACATTCGAGTTTCTAGCCCTACCAATTCCAAATAAATCGTAATTTAGAACGTTTTCCGCTTCTTTCACCCTTATTTCGAATGATTTAGAAATTGATCTTAGAGACCATTTACATTTTAAAAGTAACCCCATATCAAATTTCAAACTTTTAACCCTAACAACATCACAGAAATGGCGCGTTTAGAACGTTTCGCTCCTGCGCCCTTTGGATGTTGTTTTACTGATATAAAATATAGCCTGCGATGCAGCAAAGATGGTTATCCTAATTTTCCGCCATTCTTTCTGAAATCGGCTCGGTAGTTCAGAGATTATACCCAACAAACGTTATTTCTTTATAGTATTAGTATAGATAATGAATAATAGCTATAATAAGCGATAGTACTTTTTAAAGTTTAAAATTTTAAGTATTATTTCCACTTTATCACAACTTGCAAGAACAATGCTGAAACTGGAAGCTTCCTACTGCTTCTTTACTAAAAATCATAACATCATTCAAACCTTTACAGCTCATTAGAGATTTATCTTTACATTTTACTTCAGTCCATTACATTTTAAAAGTCTCCATTATAAATATTCTGTAATGAAATATTACCTCCAGTGATGAATGCAGTGTTTCAGTGGCGTGAAAATACACAAGTGGAATGATTTGGCCGTCAGCCATTCAAGCAGTAAATGATGAAAAACACATCCTGATACAAATTAACCGTGAAATATATCGTTGAAAGTCTTTTAATATTTGATATTTTACTATACCACTTTGCTCGTGGCACATTACAAATTTAGAAGTAATTTTCGTCAAGGCTTTTATTCTTGGTTAGTTTAATGATTCGAATTCTAGAAATTAAAATTATATTAACGGTTCAAACTCTGGCAAGGAACGTCTGAAACTCTGAAATTATTCCTATTTCAATTTTCTAGATAAGCCGCACAATCGTGATGTGAAAAATATTTTATAAGCAAACACTATTTAGCTGAAGCGCTGGCAGTCGAAAATGAGCTATCCACTCCATTTTGGCTGTGAAGTGAACACGATTTATCGGCAATGGATCGATCAGTTACAATTGAATGATCAACACTTACCACAGACATAGATCTTAATGAGACAGAGGTAATAAAGTGGCCTTATTTTTTTAATTTGATCTGTAGCCTGAGTAATTAAAGGTAAAATTCGGTATCACCTGTCATCTTATTAAACGATGAAGTTCTATTACAGTATTCTGGATGTGTTGATACATGTTCCATAATGTATGCTTGAAGCATGATTTTTCTTTCTTGTCTATTTTAAGTTTAATAATTAAATTTTAATAAACTAAAAATATATTATCCTTGCTCACTCATACAAACAACATACTACTATTTTATTTTTTTAAGATGAAGCGCGCTATTATGTTCTTTTAATTTATTCTTTTTTCAAAAACATTGTATTTATAATTTTTTATTCCTGAAGCTCAAATTATAAAATACCTAGAAATTCAATTTATCAATATAGAATACTGAACTAAAGATTTTCCTTTTTCACTTTCTTCTATCGTTACAAGAAGAAAGTATTGGTTTCATGAAATTTTCGACTTCCGGTTTTCGGCGGATTTATACGTTTTGGAAGGTCCTGAACACGATTGAACTGTTTTTAGAAAATGTCTGTCTGTGAGTCTGTCTGTCTGTCTTTATGTGACAAAATATTTGTGGGCGCTCTATCTCAAGAACTAATGCACGAAATTTAATAAAACTTTATATTCAGTTAGTCCCTGATATAAATGGGTGTCGATTGGTTTTTGGTGAAAATCGCCCAATAGATGGCGTTGCTATGCTGCATTTTTCGCGATTTTCGCAATAGATATATCTTAAGAACTAATGCACTTATTTTCATCAAACTTCAGATTCCTTTAGACCTTAAAATAAACAGACGCTGATTGCGTTTTGGTGTAGATATCCCAATAGGTAGCGCTGCTATACCTCTTTTTTCATGTTTTTTAGATAGCTGTATCTCAAGAACTAATGCATGGAGCATCAAACTTCATATTCTGTTAGACCGTGACATAAATAGATGCAGCTTACGTTTTGGTGTAAATAGCTCAACAGGTGGCGCTGTTATGGTACTATTTTCATTATTATCACGATAACTATATCTCAAGAACTACTGCACGGATTTTCATCAAACTTCAGATTCAGTTATACGTTGACATAAGTTGTTGTTGATTAAATTTTGGTCTAAATCTCCCAACAGGTGGCGCTGCTATGCTATATTTTGCAGAATTTACTCGATTAAGCAATAGTCATATCTCAAGAACTAATCCACGGAATTTAATAAAACTTTAGATTCAGTTAGACTTTGATATAAATTGGTGCTATTTATTTTTTGTGTATGCGAAACCTGTGTGAGATACAAGAAAGTTCTGGGATTGGCACATATCCGACTAGTTAGTTAATATTCATTGAATTCACTATCCATTTTAACAATACGATAGAACTAGTATGATGACATTACAAAACTTTCTCTTTATATATCAAATCGTCTGCGATCAAAATTAAACGGCAATTATTTCGTTCTTGGATATAGCTATTGTGAAAATCGTTAAAAACAGAGCGTAACAGTGACACCTGTTGGCTGGTATACACCCAATCCTAATAAGGATCTATTTATGCCAAGGTCTAACAGAATATGAAGTTTGGTGAAATTCCATGCATTAGTTTTTAAAGTATAGCTATCGCGGAAATTCGAATAAACACAGCATAGCAGCGCCAACTGTTAGACGATTAACACCCAAACTTAATCAATGTCTATTTATGTCAAGGTTTTACAGAATATGCAGTTTGATAAAACTCCGTGCATTAGTACTTCAGATAGATCTATCGCGGAAATTGTGAAAATGCAGCATAGCATAGACACCTGTTAACTGGTACACACCCAATCCTAATAAGGATCTATTTATGCCAAGGTCTAACAAAATATGAAGTTTGGTGAAATTCCATGCATTAGTTTTTAAAGTATAGCTATCGCGGAAATTCGAATAAACACAGCATAGCAGCGCCAACTGTTAGACGATTAACACCCAAACTTAATCAATGTCTATTTATGTCAAGGTTTTACAGAATATGCAGTTTGATAAAACTCCGTGCATTAGTACTTCAGATAGATCTATTGCGGAAATTGTGAAAATGCAGCATAGCATAGACACCTGTTGGCTGGTATACACCCAATCCTAATAAGGATCTATTTATGCCAAGGTCTAACAGAATATGAAGTTTGGTGAAATTCCATGCATTAGTTTTTAAAGTATAGCTATCGCGGAAATTCGAATAAACACAGCATAGCAGCGCCAACTGTTAGACGATTAACACCCCAACTTAATCAATGTCTATTTATGTCAAGGTTTTACAGAATATGCAGTTTGATAAAACTCCGTGCATTAGTACTTCAGATAGATCTATCGCGGAAATTGTGAAAATGCAGCATAGCATAGACACCTGTTGGCTGGTATACACCCAATCCTAATAAGGATCTATTTATGCCAAGGTCTAACAGAATATGAAGTTTGGTGAAATTCCATGCATTAGTTTTTAAAGTATAGCTATCGCGGAAATTCGAATAAACACAGCATAGCAGCGCCAACTGTTAGATGATTAACACCCAAACTTAATCAATGTCTATTTATGTCAAGGTTTTACAGAATATGCAGTTTGATAAAACTCCGTGCATTAGTACTTCAGATAGATCTATCGCGGAAATTGTGAAAATGCAGCATAGCATAGACACCTGTTGACTGGTATACACCCAATCCTAATAAGGATCTATTTATGCCAAGGTCTAACAGAATATGAAGTTTGGTGAAATTCCATGCATTAGTTTTTAAAGTATAGCTATCGCGGAAATTCGAATAAACACAGCATAGCAGCGCCAACTGTTAGACGATTAACACCCAAACTTAATCAATGTCTATTTATGTCAAGGTTTTACAGAATATGCAGTTTGATAAAACTCCGTGCATTAGTACTTCAGATAGATCTATCGCGGAAATTGTGAAAATGCAGCATAGCATAGACACCTGTTGACTGATATACACCCAATCCTAATAAGGATCTATTTATGCCAAGGTCTAACAGAATATGAAGTTTGGTGAAATTCCATGCATTAGTTTTTAAAGTATAGCTATCGCGGAAATTCGAATAAACACAGCATAGCAGCGCCAACTGTTAGATGATTAACACCCAAACTTAATCAATGTCTATTTATGTCAAGGTTTTACAGAATATGCAGTTTGATAAAACTCCGTGCATTAGTACTTCAGATAGATCTATCGCGGAAATTGTGAAAATGCAGCATAGCATAGACACCTGTTGACTGGTATACACCCAATCCTAATAAGGATCTATTTATGCCAAGGTCTAACAGAATATGAAGTTTGGTGAAATTCCATGCATTAGTTTTTAAAGTATAGCTATGGCGGAAGTTAGAATAAACACAGCATAGCAGCGCCAACTGTAGGGCGATTTACACCCAAACCTAATCAGTGTCTATTTATGTCAAGATCTAACAGAATATGCAGTTTTATTAACTTCCGTACAGTAGTTCTTGGAATAGAGTGCCTACACAATTTGTGTGAAATACAGACAGACATATACAAACTCACGGACTGACATTTACTAAAAACTTTCAACTCGTGCTTTCGACTTTTTAAAATATATAAATTCGTCGAAAACATGAAGTCGAAATGGTTCACGAATACAATATTTTCTTCTTGTACACTGTACAAAAAAAAATTCCTGAGGTTACTAAATTTTTTTAGTATATTTGTATTCCACAGAATTTTTTAGTAACCGGTATTATAAACCGGAATCGTTGCTAGCTGTTTTCTAGTCATTTATACAGATTTTCTTGTAACTGAGTAAGAATACAAAAAAAATTTTGGTAATTCCAAAGATCAATGAGAAAAACAAAAAATTTTTTAGTAGATCGACCCATTTTTGTTTACAGTGTAGAGAGAGAAGAAAGTGAAAAATTAGATGATAGAAGTTTCATAATTATGTAATTCGTATTAAATATTAATGCACCTGTCAAGAATTCCAAACCATTTATCAGGAACAAAAGTATTCATTGAAGAAATATGACTATTTGTTGAGCGACACGGTAAGTAAAACTTTTCAGCATTTATTTCATTTCAATGTTACAATTCCTATTTTCCCCCTGTTTAGAAACATTTAATGGCAGTCCCATTTTTTACCCGTTATCAGCATCGTATTTCTTTTCAAGCAGAAATGTCTGTTTTAACAATTAAGTTAATTAGATACAAAATATTTAAATTTAAATAGAAAATATTTAGCATCTGTTGGAAAAATGGATTGTTTATAACCTTATAATTAATAGGTCTCGAATCGATATTTTGTTTTTGGCAGTTACAATTAAAAGATGGTAATGATAATCCAATAGTATAGCCAAAGACCTTTTAACTGAGTTCTTTGGTTCGCTAAAGTTCTTTGGTATAGCTATCGGGTAGGCTAGCATAATTTTACCCGAACCCGACCCAACCCGCCGTTCAGTTCAGTTTCGAATTTGGTTCACTTTAAATGTTTCAGATTCGGGTCGGTTTTGAGTTAGGTTTTGACGCTTTCGGGTCGGGTCGGATTCGGGTTAAACCGATTTTTCAAAACAAAGTCTCGAATACTTTTCCAATGAAAATAACTACATATTTGAATATTAATGAGAATAAATGTGTTCTTTTTTACACAAAAGAGATACAATTTATAATAGAGATATAATTTTAGACTATTTTTTCATAACTGTATTAAAATAAGGATTGATTTTCTTTCCCTTTGCGTTCGGGTTTGAATATTTCAGGTGTAAAAGTGTGTAGGATTCGGATCGAATTGGCTTTAAATGTTTCAGATTCGAGTCAGTTTTGAGTTAGGTTTTGAGTCTTTCGGGTCGGGTTCGGGTTGACCCGATTTTTTAAAGGAAAGTCCTGAATATTTTTCAATTGAAAAATCTATATATTTGAATATTAATGAGTGTACAAGCATTCATTCTTATACAAAACGAATAAAATTGATAGTAGAGATATAATTGTAGACTTTTTCTTTCATAACTGTATTAAAATATGCATTAATCGTCTTTCACTTTGGGTTGGGTATGTAGATTTCGGGTTTATGACTGTCTCGGGTTTAAGTGGATCGGATTCGGATCGGTTTCGGGATGACAAAATTTATTTGTGGGGTTAGGGTCAGATACAACCCGACTCATACAGGACACTATACCTCCGCTGATGCCAAACAATGAAGGGATACACATCAACAAGAACCCAACACCATTCAATTTGAAACCAACCCGAAACCCGAAATTAACGAAAAGTAATCCATATTTCAATGCAATTATGAAAAGTATAGTCTGTAATTATATTTCTAATAGCAATTTTATATTTGATGTAGAAAAAAAAAACACATATACTCATTTATACTCAAATATTATACAGTTTGTTAATCTTAAACTTTATGATTGACATTCTTTTGAAAAACCTGGTTACCAAACCCTACCTGCAAGAGCCGAAACTAACCCTAACCCGAAACAATTACGTTCGTATTCATCATTTATTTCAAATGCCGGTTAAACGTGAAATAGTCGGTTGAACTCTCAAATGGTTTTCAACATTAACCTGATTAGACATGATCGCGTCTGAAGTCCAACTAGATTAATCGCGAATAATGTTTGAGCTTTCGACTGAGGTTTTTGCGCTTAACAGGCAGTTTAGATAGATAGTGAATAAGAGCGTTAGAGTTAATCCGGCCTACAACGACAAAAATCTTGCACGTGTGATGGCTTAGTGGCCATAAATTTGATTATTTCTGATGGGATTAAAATAATTCTAGAATAATGTGAATAGTTTCTTGATGGACACTTATTGAAAAAGGATTATCCTGGAGAATGGAAATTCTTAGTTCATTTCAAGTAAAAATATGCTTCCATGTTTTGTATAACCTTGCTAAATGTGTGTGAATTTTATCTATAATAAGATTATCTGAAGGAGTTTAAAATGTGTCAGGACGTTATTTGTATGAATAGCAAGACCAAAGCAAATGAATTTCCATGTACTCTGAAAGTGGAATTGGGAGGAGGAAGAAGAAGGGTCAAGAAGATCAATCAAAGAAGATCAAGAGATTATGCAGTGAGAAAGAGAAGGTGTTTTTTCCGCCAGGGTAGGCAGTCTGGTTTTTGAGTTCTAGAAAGAGGGACCGAGTTCTATGGGGTTCTCGAGATTGTACAAAAATGTCTCGTAAATATCATCTAAATTTTCAGCATCATGTCATCTTTACAATTTTTGTTTTGAAATAAAACTTTTTTGTTTAATACGATATGATACGTTTAATTATATGTATGCGAACACGATACCACACACGGGTTAACTCGGGTTCAAATAATATCGGGTTACCCAACGTGATGCAGAAATATAGTCCACTTTGATTTTATATCTCTTTGTTCTCAATAAATTTTAAATCTCTTTGCTCTTATTTTGAGGCGCAGGTAGATGATGATATATTAATTTTTTTGACGCGTCCTTGTATAAAAACTATACACGATACGATGACAATTTTGAAAATATAAAGTAATGCTATACCTTATTAAAATCGCCACATTAAAAATTAGCGACGTTTGGTCAATTTTTACGAAAGATAAAATCTATAAAATATAAAATATAAACCATGAAAACAGACATACAGACAAACATATCATTTTGAATTCATAATAATATTCAAACTGGACCATCTGCAGACAAAGATCTTGCCAAATATATATATATATATGTGTGTGTGTGTGAAAATCGGACCATCCGTTGAAGAGTTATGCACTGGCATAATACATGAAAAAAATAATAATACAAAACGAATTGTAGGGTGAAACCTCCAGTTATTGACACGTAGCCAGTAACTGACACTTGAGCAAAAATCTAAATCAAATAAGAATTTTGTTTTAAAATTCTGCAAATTGATGTGATCTAGGGATAAATGAAACACTTATTTTTATTTTAAAGTCCATTTATTCATCACTAGAGGGCCAAGAACATATTCAATGAGGAAGAAACTTTTGAGAATAGAAAAAGTGCCATTTTGAAGCAACCATCTTATTTCTAAAATTAAGCAAGTGTTTTTCTAATCTATTTGTAATGCAACCATCCTAGACATTCTTCTCAAACTTATACTTGTAGAAATTAGTTTCATATGATAAGAGGCATATGAGATATTAGGGTAATGATTCAGGGTTTATAGTTATTTAATTTAGCTTAATGGGAAGTGTCAGTTATTGGTTACTAAATCTCACCAGTCTTTGATAGAGGCGTTAGTTATTGGTTATATTAAAGAAAGTTAAAAGCTATTATTTAACCTCTTTAAAAATGCATAATAATAAATTAAATTTATTTTGTAGTAAACACCATTAACATTTAAGTTGTTTTACTGATGTCGGGCACCAAATGTCAGTTACTGGCTCATAAAATGTCAGTTATTAGATATCTGCATTACAAATAATGCAGTAATAAATATTACTCCCATATTCTGTTACTATATACTCTGTACTAGCAAGCTACGCCCGCTACGCTAGTCAATTTCTTATAACGAACTTTTAATCCAACAAAATATTGACATTTCATAATTCACTTTTAGTTTTTAACAGAATAATAAGGCTACTATAATTTGTGACTCGTGCTATAGCCAATATACAAGCCAGAACACGTCACCCTTATCATTATCTTTTTACGCATGAAGGTTTTGCTATGGTACTCCATTGTGAAATTTAGTAATTTTTCAAATTCAATATTTGAAAAATGGCATAATCATTAGATTTGAAATTTATATCAAGAAAAATAAAATTTTTTACCTTTCAAACGCAGTTTGCCTAACAATTTTCTGACAAATACTTTTTGAGCTACTATTTTTTTTCAGTAACTTCAAATGTTTCATTTTCCGAGATTAATCTGTGGCAACAATTAGCGAAAAACCCAGTCGTCAGAAACGCATAGTTTTTTATTAAAGAGGCTGTTGGAGCAGGGATTGTCACCACGAATTTGCCACCATCACTTTCGAAATCGGTTCGGTAGTTCTAGAGATTCCATAGAAATTGTAATTTAGAATGTTTTTAGAACGCTTTTCGCTCATTCACCCTTTTAAATTTCGATTTTTTTTTTATTTTGTTTTTAGAGAGCATTTACATCTTATAAGTAACTACCATGCCAAATTTCATGTTTCTAGCTCCTTCAATATAAACAAAATCGCAATTTTAGAATGTTTTTCGCTCCTGCACCCCCTGGGGATAGTGGCACCCACAAAAAATATATCCTATGTTGGAGCAGGGGTTGTCACCATCCATTTGCCACCATCACTTTTGAAATCGGTTCGGTAGTTCCAGAGATTCCATAGAAATTGTAATTTAGAATGTTTTTAGAACGCTTTTCGCTCATGTCACCCTTTTAAATTTCGATTTTTTCTTATTATTATTCTTAGAGGGCATTTACATCTTATAAGTAACTACAATGCCAAATTTCAAATGTCTAGCTCTTTCAGTATAAAAAAAATCGCAATTTTAGAACGTTTTTCGCTCCTGCACCCCCCTGGAGTTAGTGACACCGACATAAAATATAGCCTATGTTGGAGCAGGGGTTGTCACCATCAATTTGCCACCATCATATTTGAAATCCGTTCGGTAGTTCCAGAGATTCCATAGAAATTGTAATTTAGAATGTTTTTAGAACGCTTTTCGCTCATTTCACCCTTTTAAATTTCGATTTTTTTTTAATTATTATTCTTAGAGAGCATTTACATCTTATAAGTAACTACCATGCCAAATTTCATGTTTCTAGCTCCTTCAATATAAACAAAATCGCAATTTTAGAATGTTTTTCGCTCCTGCACCCCCTGGGGATAGTGGCACCCACAAAAAATATATCCTATGTTGGAGCAGGGGTTGTCACCATCCATTTGCCACCATCACTTTTGAAATCGGTTCGGTAGTTCCAGAGATTCCATAGAAATTGTAATTTAGAATGTTTTTAGAACGCTTTTCGCTCATGTCACCCTTTTAAATTTCGATTTTTTCTTATTATTATTCTTAGAGGGCATTTACATCTTATAAGTAACTACAATGCCAAATTTCAAATGTCTAGCTCTTTCAGTATAAAAAAAATCGCAATTTTAGAACGTTTTTCGCTCCTGCACCCCCCTGGAGTTAGTGACACCGACATAAAATATAGCCTATGTTGGAGCAGGGGTTGTCACCATCAATTTGCCACCATCATATTTGAAATCCGTTCGGTAGTTCCAGAGATTCCATAGAAATTGTAATTTAGAATGTTTTTAGAACGCTTTTCGCTCATTTCACCCTTTTAAATTTCGATTTTTTTTTAATTATTATTCTTAGAGAGCATTTACATCTTATAAGTAACTACAATGCCAAATTTCAAATTTCTAGCTCCTTCAGTATAAACAAAATCGCAATTTTAGAACGTTTTTCGCTCCTGTATCCCCATGGGTATAGTGGCACCCACAAAAAATATAGCCTATGTTGGATCAGGGGTTGTCACCATCAATTTGCCACCATCACTTTTGAAATCGGTTCAGTAGTTCCAGAGATTACCCCCTACAAACAAACAAACAATCTTTACTCCTTTATAATATTAGTATAGATTACTAATAAAGCAGTACAGCTTACTAAATCTCATTTTTTATAATAAATATTCATGTATTTTGTTTTTATAATAAATAATAAAGTTTTTTAAAGCATTTTAATCTTTTATAATAAGGTGTTAGTCACTGGTTCACTCTGTGTCAGTTATTGGTGTTCCAAAATAGGGATGCTGTCAGTTACTGGAGTTTTTGACTCTATTTATGAATAAAATTAATTTTTTAATAATATAATGTATAATTTTTCAAAAATTTTGCCAACAATAATTTCTTAATATATCTCTACTATCCTTTCAAAAGCAAAGGTAAGTATAAAATAGATTTAAATTTTTGTAATAGTGATTTCAACAAGAAAGAATCCTTAAAGTGGCAGTTACCGGGGGTTCCACCCTATAATCGCCTTCGTTAAAAGTTCGTTAATAAATAGCTAAGAATGGCAATACTGTTGAAATTGTATCATAACTTCCAAATGATCCAGCTTGAAACTATCACACGAATTAACGGCTCATTTAGTGAACTATTTTTTACGTTTTATTACGTTCCATTACATTTTAAAATATTCCATTTTGCCATTGTGTTTGTTGTTTGATGAAATATTAAGTACAGTGAATGAATACACTATTTCAGTGGCATGAAAATAGAGAATATATATTTTTAAAACATTAAGGGGCTCTGCCCCCTCGATCTACGCTCGCCTACTCCTGTTCAGTTCCCACAAGCTCTAAATATACGCGAATTTGCTCTGTTTTAAAAGGTACACCCGATTACGCAAGATTAAATTAAATTATCACGGTCAGTGGCAATCTTCTGTAATCGATCCTTTGCCTGGGGGGGAATTTTTATAGTGGGAAATGGGTTAAATTTTAGGTATAATAGGTAGATTGATTAACATGTTAATTGATATTCTACTTTGTAAATTATGGAAAGTATTTTTAGGTACGTACTTTCAGCAATGTTTCTTATTACAGCGCCCATGCGTATTACCTGGGTCTTAAACGCCAAGATTCTCTGATTCTCTCCCTATATCTCTCTGTGTAAAGCTTCAGATTGTGTCCCTTATTTCAGCCAATGCTTAATATGTGTATGCACTCTAGAACTGCGAATTAATTTCTAGGCTAAATAAAAAAAACCTCATCATGTCGTTCATGAAAGCTACTTTTTTAACCTTCTGTAACTCAAAAACGAAATTTTATTCTATCCAATGGTTGGAGTATATCACATTTGATATTTATTCCAACAGAGCGAAAAATGCCTGGACCAGGTCACAAACTTGGGTACTTTGACTTGCCGTGCTAACACTCTTCCTACTGAGCTATCCCAACTATATCCTGGCTGGCATATCTCACTCTTATTTGTTGGAATAAATCTCAACTATGACACTCCAACCATTGAATATGATTTACCTTTGTTGAAAAAATTTTCCTCTCTTCATTATTATGTCAAAATTTTATGTTTGATTTTTTAATTTGAAGAATTGTGTTAAAAGAGTTGTAATTTTTTTCAATGTGTCTTCTATTTCTATACTGTGTAACATAGATTTCATATTAATGTTAGAAGACCAGTTTCTTATTACCTCATAACTGACAAACGATTTTGGTGAAATAGAAGAAAACATTTATTTTTGGCTTTTCATCAAATTTATAGAATTTACCGTATTTTTGTAAGACTCTTTTATTTCTTACAATATATGTAGGTGTATTAGGGTGTATTATGGTGGAGCGAGAAAACAATTTCTTTTTAAGTTGCCTATATACTAGTACATCAACTATCTGCAATTTTACCGCTCAAAAAAGATTGCTTAGATCTGCGCTTTTGGTCCAAAAGTTGAAATTTTGGGTAAAATTTGTCAATTTTTCAAAAAAAAAAAAATCTGTAGAACTGGTTATGATTTAAAAATGTCATTGGAACCTTTATAATTAAATATTTAAAATATTGAAATGATAAAACGATATCTTTATTCTGTATAACTGGAGCGAAACTGACAACTTTCGCTAAAAAAGGAGCGTTGCCATTCTGGTACAGCATACAACGAATCGGTGAAAAAAAAATAATAGAAAGAATATTAAATAAGGAAGCACTGAAATTAGAAGTTGCTTCATGTGAAATTGAAGAAAACGAATCAGTATGCAATGATTCAATAGTAGATACAATTGAATTTCAATTTTCAACCGCCAATACCGAAACTAGAATGAAGATTGAAACTTTTTCTAGAACATGTGATAGCTATGGAATTTTTGATCGGTCTGCTGCAGCTCTTGCTTCGGCGGTTCTCCAAGATTGTGCACGTGCAGCAAATGACACTGGTAAACATAATGTACCCGTACCCGTTATAGATGGAAGCAAGGTAAGGCGTGAACACCAATCGGCTTGTTCGTCTCAACGTAAAGATCAGCAAACTTGAACAGAAGTAAGAGCTTTACATTTTGACTCCCAAAAAGATAACACAATGTGCATAGAAAAGAGACGTGATAACATGCGTATCGCAGAATTGTGAAAAAAGAACATGTTAATATCTTAGAAGAGCCTGGATCCAAATACTTGGGGCACATAACCTCCTCATATGGAGAATCAAAAGATATTTTTAACTACATATGGAAGTTTTTAGACGATGAAAATTTTATTTGTCCAGCCTCTCATGCTGGGGTTGTGATGGAAGT
This sequence comes from Maratus michaelseni, assembly GCA_963931845.1. Classification (NCBI taxonomy): domain Eukaryota; kingdom Metazoa; phylum Arthropoda; class Arachnida; order Araneae; family Salticidae; genus Maratus; species Maratus michaelseni. The sequence goes on along the minus strand of OZ007593.1, from coordinate 19,969,363 downwards.
CCTGTGAATACGGGGAAGCATAATAGAGTAATCCGCCGAATGGAAGAGAAGCTTTCAAGACCATTACAATGGATCATATGCCAGCTCCACTCCAATGAATTGCCTCTGCTTCATTTGTTAGGCAAGATCAATGGAAAAAACTTTGGAACCACGTATATTCACCGGACCAATAGGAAAATCCTTGTCCACGCGCCATCCACTCCATATGGCAGTTTTTGAACCCATAGAGAATAATTTAGAAAACGTATTTCCTGAAATCGATAAAAAGGCACTCAGCACAGACCAGAAATACCTGCTGGACATTTGCAGAGCTATTTCATCAGTATATTGCTCAAAAGAACTAGCGAATAGGAACCCAGGAAAATTGTCCCACGAAAGATGTCTCACAACGACGAATAAAATTTTTCGCCTTTATATAAGAAAGGACTGTGCTATTCTCAGTCACAAATTATGTGATCTAAGTTTATGTCCCAGGATGGTTTACCATCAAATATAATCCACACCTAAAGAATGGATCTAAAACTTTATGGGAAACTACTTAGCTACTAAATAACACATAAAACGGCAGTAAATAAATATAGTTTAAAAAGTTATTCAGGACAATGGTTACTTTGCACACGCAGAGCAAATTCTGTTTTTAGTGCTCTCTGATGGTCACCATCACATTAAACAACTAGCTGCTTATCACATAATAAATACAAGAGGTATTATAATTGATGACATACGCAAATTTGAAATACTAACAATCAACTTTGAAGCATATGATTATATAAATCTAATTGATTGGAAAACTATTGTGGTAACAGAACCCCCAATCACTATGCATTTAACGGATGCAATTTTGTTAAAGATGATAGACAGCTGTACAGATTCCATTAATAACATCCCCACTGAGTTACTTTGCATGCCTTTTCATACTCAAGCAGTAGAAAAATACGTGAAGCAGGTCATAGCAGCAGCATCCAAAGTCTGTGGATACGAAAGAAGAGGTGAATACACCAAGACTAGGTTTATACATAGAAAACTCGTGCCAGTTTTTGATAAAAATTCACAATTTAATGTATCAATAAAACATTGTTCTCAGATAGTAGGGTGGTTGGGCGGGGTACGGGTGAGACATGATATGCACCCACCTCCACGTGGTATGTCCTGGGTAGTTGTAAAAGCAACTAGCGAAGAGCTGCATTCAAAACAACGATTCGTTGTATGCTGTACCAGAAAGGCAACGCCCCTTTTTTACCAAAATTTATCAGTTTTGCTCAAATTATACAGAATAAAGATATCGTTTTATCGTTTCAATATTTTTAATTTGCAGACAGTTGATGTACTAGTATAAAGGCAACTTTTGGCACCTACCCGTCTTTTGTAAAAAAATATTTATTTTTTTCGCTCCACTCTAGTGTGTATGCAATAAGTCATCTGTGCAATCGGTCGTGGACATACTTTGCTGGCTCTCTAGTTGTCACGAAAACATTGCACACTTGTTATCTATAATAAATACTCTATTTAAGACCAATTCATCATTCGATGCTAAGCATTTTGCAGTTATAACTTTCATACTCCGATCTACAAATCATTAGCCATTTCATAAAAATAAAAGGCATCGCTAGTGAAATTTTTTACTAGCAGGATATTAAGTAAATTTCAGTCGCTGACGCGACGTTAGAATTAGCAAAGGAATCTGTTTCCAGTAAAATAACTCTTAGACAATTTACCGTAAAGGAAAACTGTTTATTATTCCAATCGACAGTTCACAGAAGCAGAGCATTCTTCATAAGCTAAGAGTCATTCATTTTGCAATAATATTGCGTATGGCATTTTACCGAATTATAACTCTACGGCAGCGGTTCCTAACCTCGGGTACGCGCACCACCAGGGATATGTGAAAATAGCAATGGTAATGGCGGAGAATCGTATCGGGTTCTGGTTTCGACAATTTCATTTAAAATCCATTTGAAAGCGCGTCATCATTTCAGTGTTCGACTGTTCAGCATTGGCATAAACACGTTAACGCGTGTTAATGGGTGCAGCTTCATCCCTACTTTGTGAGTGCATAGTTTGAAATCTTCAGCTAATATTTAGTGTTTCGTGTGACTTTATGTTGATATTGTGTTGTAGTTCAAAATGGATAAGTGGTTGAAAATTGGAATTCGAAGAAAACTGCATATAACATCGGTAACTAGCATAAGAACATTACTAATAAACGAAAAAAAATAAATATTGGGACCGAGTTTATGTGAGAAGGGGTACACATAAATGAGAAATTTTAAACAATAGGTACATGAGAGAAAAAAGGTTGGGAACCGCTGCACTACGGTAATAATCCATCGGCATCTGTATCATTAAACGATGGTAAAAGAGATATTCGAGACTATTAAACGAGACGCTACTTCTTGATGACGTGCATAGATGTCAGCAACTCAAAACGACACAACATTCTGTCACTGATACTCATGCGAGCCGTTAAATACTGGGCCCGCATATCTAAGATACTTGCAATGCGGCAGACGTACTTTTCAAATGAGAAAGCTAAAAGAGGGAACTAGAGGCGGAAAAAAAAAACAGGCGTGCTGCGGTCTCTCCGACAACGCGGGAAGTAATTATTGGAATAATGAAAAATAAATGGCAAAATGAAATGAGATTCGCAGAATGGATAATTTAGAAAGGAAAGAAAAATCATATTGGAATTCAAATTGAAATAAAAATGAACAGACTTTGAAAGTTAGACAGATTGTCTCCGAAAAAAAATAAAAGAATATGTGAATTGTTTTAAATAGGATTTTGAAAAGAAAAATAAATGATATCGTACGCATTTAGATGATTGGAAAATAGGGTGAAATGGAAATATTATTGGAATATTTTAAAAACAGTTTAAAATAAATGTTATAGTACGAGAATTAAATAAACTGGGGTTAGAAAAATTATTTTAGATGGGAAAAAATTATAGAATATTTTTAAGATAGAGCTGAATTTTAAATTTCATAATATTAATATACATATATATAGGGTTTCCCAAAAACATTGGAGCGCGATTTCATTTTCTCGCTGTTGGAGATATGTAGACAATGTAAATTGTAAAAATGCACAAAATAAGCCAGGAATTAAGATTATATCATTGAAATAGTCATGCCAGGAATGACACTTTTTAAATATTTATTCGGTCCCTGCATTTTATAAGTTATAGTTAGAAAAGTTTTTGTCATGCACTGACATGCAAAACAGTAAAAATTTCACTGAGTTACCGTACTTCGAATTTATTGATTCTTTTCGACACTGAAAAACATCTGTACATTTTTAGTGACGGAAAGCTCTGAAATTGCACAAAATTCAAAGTATCATAATTTGGTGAATTTTATTCGTAGAAGAGCGGAATTTTCAATCTTTTCACTGCATGGAGAAATTTTCTAACTATAACTTAAAAGACCTAAGGACAGTATAAAAGTTTAAAAGTGTCACTTTTGGAAAATGAATTGCAGGGCTTTTTCATCCATGTAATCTTAATCTTTACCTTATTTTTACCACTTTTGCAACTAACATTGGTAACGTATCTCCAACATGTAAAAAATTAAAGCTCGTTTCAATTTTTTGGAGACACCTTATGTATAGGCTGTATCCAAACCTCCACCAGGTTTCGGAAAGGTTATTCTTAGAAAACTATTTCTAATGCAGGAGAAAATTTGGAAACCACTTTATAAAGAATCATTTCCAGTTATGTTTAGCTTTACAAGTAGAAAGATAAGGAATTTTACCAATTTAACAATTTTTCAGTGCACTCTTTGTAACGCGAACATACTTCAATTCTAAAATTAAGTTCTTAAGATGTTTGTAAAAACATTTCACGCTCATTCCTAGCAAATTCATGTGCAATTCTTTCTCGCAATTCTGTTAAATTACTTGGCATAGGGGACACGAACACGTGATATTTGATACAACCTTAAAATAATTAATCACATGGGGTTAAGGCAGCAGAATTTGGGGGCCATGGAAGAAGACCCAGCTAAAAATGAACTGCAGTTTTTCTACAGAAGTGAAGTATTTTTAAAGTTTTTCTACAGGCAACTGTAGATTTTCTGTAGTGCAATCTTGACTGTAAAAATACTTCAGTTATTTTACAGTTAATGTGAAGTAATTTTGCAGTAATTTATTTCAAAAATACTGTGAGCTTTTATCTGCAAAAATACTGCAGTTTACGTGAATTTATGTTATAATCATAAATTTAAAAAATAATGAGACTTTACATCTGTAGTAAAACTGTAGTAAATTTGAAGTATTTTTACAGTTATTATTTCAGTATTATATTTCCTGATGTATCTGCAGTATAACTGCAGTTACTTTAAGGTAATTTTAGAGAACTTAATTTTAGTAAGTTTGTGAGATATTTTCTGCAATTTATCTGCAGTTTTAAAAGCTAAGCAATATTAAAGTCTTTCAGTTTTTGACAATATTGCATATTTACTCTGTTATTATTAATTAACACTGTTTTCAAGACTTGTAGTTTAATGGGAATAAATTGAACAAAAATCAAAATCCTCAGGCGGGGGGGGGGGGGGAGGGGGAACACTGCTTCCACCCATTTTGAGATAAATTTTTAACACATAAATATATATATAAAAAAAAAAAATAACTTTCATGGGGAATTTAAGGGGGAAAGTCCGCCCAATGGGAAATTTGTACTTTCCTTAGTGTTTAATTACTTTAAATTACTCGGAAAAAGAATAAATTTACTGTTTTACAAAATCGGTCATAATAAAAAATTAAATAAAATTTTAAAATCCAGGGAGGGTTAATGACGCACCCCCCCCCCCCCGCCTCCAACGGAAAATTCTTAGTTCCTCTTTTAAGTTAAGCGAGGAACAGCGAGTTAAGCAGCGGACACTGCTTTGAACCACCCCTTTTGAGATAAATTTTTAACACATAAATATAAAAAATAACAAATAAATAACTTTCATGGGGAATTTAAGGGGGGAAAGTCCGCCCTTCCCCCCAACGGGAAATTTGTACTTTCTCTTATTGTTTAATTACTTTAAATTACTCGAAAAAAGAATAAATTTACGGTTTTACAAAATCGGTCAAAATAAAAAATTAAATAAAATTTCAAAATCCAGGTAGGGTTAATGACGCCCCCCCCCCTCCAACGGAAAATTTTTAGTTCCTCTTTTAAGTTCTCAAAAGAACCAATTTTATTATGCTGTTCAAAAACGGAGAAAACGTAATTTTAGTTACTTAAACTTTAAAATTCAGGAAGAAAGTAGTAATTGAACACCCCCCACACACACACACACACACATATACACCCTACACACAACGAAAAATTCTTTGAGTTCTTTTATTTTAAGTTTTTTTATTATTATTATTATTATTTATTTTAGTTATTTTAATTATTTAGTTATTTAAATTTCAAAATCGAGGGAGGGGGAAATTGCCTTTCCACTTATTAACTACAGGCATGATGACTTCCAGTTTTTAAGAAAATTTTACTTCAAAAAAACAAGTGAAAAATGTAAATCTCCTTTTGAACATTTGATTTTTTTTTTCCGTAACTGACTATGTGAAGAAACGCTACATCTCAACTCAACTCAGATTCTGATCGTTCTGTTTACATTTTGACGGCGACGGCGCGACGGCGGTAAGCGGTAAGTGCAAGCGTTTGTATATTATTTTTCTTATTCGCTAGCTTTGTTAATATAATAATTAATGCCGTAATTTTTTAAATGTTTATATATAGCCATAAGATGGCTAAAAATATGTACCGACAGACACCTCTACAAATCTAGATAGATTAAAAAATTAGATACATTCAACGTATTTATAAAGTACCACGTTGTCTTGCCAAAAAAAATTATTTCGGAGGAGATTTGTATTGTCAATGTGTCGTCCATATTGTCTTATTTTAGACTTTTTTTTTTAAATACTGTAATAGCGATGGAGTTAATTTAAAGTTTGTTGCCCCTACAATTACGATTATGCCAAGGTTGCAGCTATGATTTTATCAAAATCATCGCCAAGCTTACATATGCATCGTATATATGAATATATATATATTACACACCAAACACTCATTTTAATGCTATATACGTCATTATATATATTATTTGCATCATATGACTATAACTTTCGGCCAAATCACGAAATGTTGAACACATATAGTATTATTATAATGTCATATATGCTTTATAATTTGATAAATTTTGGTCACTAGATGTTTTTTCTTATATTAATTTTACATTATTTTGTAATAAAAAATGCAAATAATGAATCCTGAAATGTGTTCAATGGATAAATAAGCTAAAAAAAAAAATTATTTTCTTTAAATCCAAAGTTTTTATTATTACAAACAAGTAACAGCATCCAAAATTTTAAAATAAGCTATCAAGCTGGGGTGTAAAAATCTAGGAGTCAATGGGCCAATTCTCACCACTAAATTTTATTAATATACTTCGCCTAAATTTTATCAGTATTCTTATTAGTCGAAGAATATTAAAAATTTAGTGATAGTAATCTACCCATTGGCGACTAGATTTTTACACCCCTGCTATCAAGTATAAAAATATAGCAACAAATATTTTGTTATTAATTGAAAAATGTTAACTGACACCTGTAACATACCAATTTGGCAAACTATCTTGGAAAAAGAAGAAAAAGCTTTTAATCACATTTCATGTAACATATCATCATTCAGGAGGACAATATTTAAAATAGCATTACTTTAAATTAAATTGTAATTTTTATAAAGTTATTTTCCTCCTGGTATATTATTTGTAAACTTTGATTAAAAGCAAATGAAAATATATGTAAAAACCTTGAGAAACCATTAATTGTATTGACACACAGGCTAAGTACAGTCAAGATCAACCCAAACAATATTATAAATTTTATTGTAACGATAAAAGGCTCAAATATTTAATTTAATTTTGTAATAAATATGAGTTATTTGAATTCACAATAACAAACTCTAAATTAACTCCATCACTATTAAAGAAAAGTTTAAAATAAGATAATATGAACAAAACTTTGAAAATACAAATATCCTATGAAATATTTTTTCTAGTAAGGCTTTTATAAATACGTTGAATCTATCTAATTTTTTTTTAAAGAGAAACCAGTTTTGAAGAAGTGTCTGTCGGTACATATTTTTAGCTATCTTATGGGTATGTATAAACATTTAAAAAATGAATTAAGGTGTTAATTATTATATTAACAAAGTTAGCGAATTACGGAAAATAATGGGCGAACGCTGTCACTTATTGCTCAATGCCGAGAGTCGCATGTAAAATGTAAACAGGTTTAGAATTTAGCTATAGGTGAAAATTAGCAGTAGCTATTCACCACATAGCGATTAAAATTGTAAAACGGCAATTAAAACATCGTCATTGTTTACCACCTCTGCTTTCAGGTAACACATTCCATGGCAATCCTTGAGCGACTAATTTTGCGATCCCCCCCCCCTTTAAAGGTGAAAATAAGCAGTCGCCAGTTGCTGATTAAACTTTAAAAACTGGCGATTAAAAATGTGGAAAGCACAAGCCAAATGCAGGATTTCCCAATTACCATTTTCTCCTAAATTTCAAGATTTTTCAGCGTCCATTCGACGAAATTCATAATTTTTATGCGTCCGTTCGAAGAAATTCATGGCTTTTACGCGCCCGTTTGAAGAAATTTACGATTTTCCGTGCATAATCGAAGAAATTCATGATTTTTACGTGGCGATCCATAAAATTCATGATTTTTATGCGTTTGATCGACGAAATTCAGAATTTTTACACTGCCGAATGACGAAATTTGATTTTTACGTAGCCAATCGACAAAATTCATTATTTCTCTCCAGCCGATCGAAGAAATTGATTATTTTTATGCACACGATTGACAAAATTCAAGATTTTTACACTGCCGAATGACGAAATTTGATTTTTACGTAGCCAATCGACAAAATACATGATTTTTACACGCCGATCGATAAAATTCATGGTTTTTATGCACTCAGTCGCTAAAAATCATGATTTTTACATGCCCGATCGACGAGATTCGTGATTTTTATGCATTTGATCGATGAAATTCAGGATTTTTACACTCCCGAATGGCGAAGTTTTTTTACGTAGCCGATCGACAAAATTCATTACTTTTTCTGAGCATGATCGACAAACTTCATTATTTTTACGCACACGATTGAGAAAATTCATGATTTTACACGCACTATCGATGAAATTCAGGACTTTTGCACTCTTGAATGGTGAAATTTGCAATTTTTCTTCCGAAATTCAATTTGTGTTTTTTTTTTTTTTTGGTTAATGTGCGTGAAGTGTACATATATATATAAGTTACTAACCGCTGTTTGAATGAATTTCATGCATTCTAGAGATTGCTGCATTGTGGGTTTCGTGCATCCAGGAGTGTTTTTTTTTTGGGGGGGGGGGAGTTATTGTAGGCGAAGCGTACATATATATGTTACTAACTGCTGTTTGAATGAATTTCATGCATTCTCAAGATTGCTGCATGGTGAGTTTCATACATCCACGTTTTTTTTTTTTCAGTTAATGGGTTGGGTTGGGTTGATTATTGACGGCCAGTTATCCACACTAGGGATATAGGCCCAGGGGGAGTGCCCTTCGTGGGGGTCTTTCTAAGGGAACCTAACCGTATTTACGCATGGATAAATCCACGGCTCGAAGAAAACCATGAAAACTCCAAACGATTAGGACGACGGGCACGATTGGGATCGAACCCAGCACCTCCCGTCTACCAGCTTCGAGAGCACAACCTCTCAGCCACTGGTGGGGCTTTTCAGTTAATGTATGCGAAGCATACATATATATGTTACTAACTGCTGTTTGAATGAATTTTATGCATTCTAGAGATTGCTGCATGGTGAGTTTCATGCATCCAGGGGTTTTTTTTCAGTTAATGTATGCGGAGTTAATGTTCGGTTAATGTACCTGCTTAATCCGGTAACGGATAATTGCATATATTTGCATTTATATAAGTGTTTTCGCAGTCTCCTCTGGTAATGGGATCCAGGATAATGGATATTCAGGGCCATGTTGCCTGCAAGTTTGTTGTAAATGTATCACTTGTACGTGCCACTATTCGAAACAAGCTAAATTCGGCAGCAAAGGCTGTGAAACGTGAGAAGAATTTGTAAATACATTTGGTATTTAAATACGATGTAAATTATATAAAGCATAAACATCAAATGTTAATAAAATGGTTTTTTTTTTTAATTTAAACCTTATTTGCACCATAATTGTATATAAGATAAAATTGGAAGGACAAATCAGGACGCAGGTAAGAGTAATTTTTGTAAATTTTAGCA